>CM046727.1:23250622-24467524 GCA_025584915.1 Monochamus saltuarius | reverse complement strand
AAATAAGAAGAATGTTATTTCATGCCACCTGCAAATATTCAAAGGTACCGAAGTATAATCAATATATAACATCAGAAAGCGATCTATCCAATGAATTTTTAGGTACTGAAATCTTTCAAAATACGTATTTTTTTAAATTCAACTATAGATGTAAACATTATTATAACATAAACTTACATAGTTCTGCATATAAGATTGTTCACTTTTGTTTATAAGTATGTGAAAATAATTATTAAAATATGGTGTTAGAATAGCGAAATTATGTGTGTCATATAAATGCATTTTAAAAGTTATTACATTATTTGAGGAAAGTTTAAATAGTAAAAGTGGATAAACAAAACATCAATAATTCTATTTTTGATATTACTTTTGCTCTACGTGTTTTATTTTTCGAGATTTCAGTACCTAAAAAACACTACAAATTTGGTCATTTTACGGCGAGAGATACGGGCACCTTAACACCTTACAGCTCCTAAAGTTATACCTACTTTTTTAGTCTTTTTGCCTACGTGATCAAAAGGTTGCCTATATTAAGTAATTGCCGAAAATTATAATTATATAATTAAATCTATTTTTCTGGAGCTAAATGGCTAACAAAATAATAGAGTGTCATTGCATAAAATAAAATGGTAGGAATTTGAGTAAACTTATAAATTGTCAAATTTTTTATGGAACCTCTATTAGTGTGGAACAGCTAATACTAAAAGTTGAAAGCAGATTTCATTATACAAATATGTTGGTAGTTCACCAAATTCGTTTTAGTGTCATTATTACTGCAATAAAATAGAATAGAATCACTGAGCAAAAAAACTACACTTAAGTATAAAAAAAAATAAATAATTTATGAGATGAAGAAAAATATTCGAGAAGTAGGTATACTCGCGTCAAGAATTCAGACATCTTACGTTATGGTTGACATTAGGCATTTGTCTTTATTGTCGACGTAATTTTCGATATTTGGTCGCGTTAAAAACAACATTTTTTTGCAATTTAGTGCAATATATAATGCAAACATTTAGTGTAGTATATATGTAGTTTTAATACTCTCAGTTGCAGTTTCTTAAATATTTTGATACAAATATAATGAATTATTCAATTGTTCGTATGACGTAAGTCGTCTGACTTCTTGACGCGAGTATACCTGCTTGTTAGTTAAAAGCTAAACTAAATTGAAAACATTTATTTCAAATAATTGTTAAAATACATTTCAATGCAATAACATTTTAAAATCAGTGCTATATATATTTATTTGAAACATATAAATTACTTAAAATAATACATAAAACAATCACAATATATCAGGAAAGGAATGTAACAATAAATTAAATATAATAAAAAATATGCCACAATGTTTCAATCTTACCTGTTAGATTTATTACTAAATACATATTTACATCTACTTATTTGTATCAATGAACACGTTTAGGATCTGCTGTATGCCATATAGACCCCTAAACATATTGCTAGTAGAAAACAGGCACAAACTGTAAAAAGTATCACTTTCTGTTGGAGGGATCGGATTATCATGGAACTAATAATTCTCCCCGATCGATTTAGTTCCTCATCTGCTTCCCTTAACTAAAATACAATATTTCTGTTTATAGACATTATTAAGGAAATAATAGCTATACAACTTACTCTTGTTCGAGATCTCTGAATCGTCTCCCGCTGATCCCCTAAATTCTTTAATACTTGCGTTCCAATTTCTTGTGTTTCGACTATAACTCTATAGCCTTCTTCAAGTTTTTTCCCAGTTCTTTCTATTGTTTCTGAATTATCAAGGAGTCTTTGTTTTTGGTCCGAGGAAATTCTAACATCATTTAATTCTTCCGCGCTGTCGTATAATGCACCCTGTTTTACCGACCGAGCCTTTATGTAGTCCAATGTCAATCGCTTTAGTTCGGCACGGTAGCAATCTAGCTTAGTTCTACACCTTTGCCTTTTAGATGATTCGACCTCCTAACCTCCAGTTCCATTTGTTCCAACTAAAATTTTAAAACATTCACTTATTATGCCTACTTATAATTAAATATTACTTGCCAGTTCTTGCGCCTCTTCCACATGTTTTTCAATATTAGATATTAGTTGGCGACGGTCTTCTAAAAATAAATAAGCAATACTCAAATTGACAGTATGTATGACATAGTAGGTTGTTTATGTTAAACAAATGAATACAAAATAAAGAAAATCTTACTGGTGGCTGAAGCTGTTAAAAGTCCTACTTGAGCTGTGATATCTGCGGTAAGAACTGAATATTGTTGTTCATAATTCTCAAAAAGTGAAACCATTTTGATTTCGATTTTGGGAACATAAATTTCACTACTATTCCATTGTTATCACAGATGTCGCCACATGAACTGTTGTCAATTGTCATTGTCAAACTATTTTCTGTCGAGTACTGTCTCGCGCATGCTCGTTATTATTCTTTTCCATTTTTGCTTTTAGAGAGGTTAGTAAATGAAAATTGTTATCTTTAGTCATCCTCTTTTTAAATTATGAAAAAGTTTAATTAGGCAATATACAAACTTAGTGGAAACATCATACACCTTATACGTATAAAAAATTTAAGTGTTAATTTGATTTATTGTATTTTAGAGCAAAATGGTGCAGCGGCTGGTTTTCAGAAGACGATTGTCTTATAATACAAAATCAAATAGACGTCACATGTGAGTACTTTTTTTATGTTCTTCTTTTGCACTATGAAAGTACCTAATTTGGAATGTTTAGGTATCAAAAACATTGTGTAAAATGAAAAATATATGTTAAAAAGTTGACTGTGGAGGTTATGTTTTGACCTGAAATAAGAACTTATTGCCAAGTAAATCATTTATAACTTCGATGTATATCGTGTTATTTGTTGTTAAAATATGTAGTTCTGTAACATTGATAGCTAAGAGATGATTTTACATAATTAACAGTAAATATTGAGACATTACGAAAAGTGTACGTTTAAATTTATGTAGTTTTAGAATAAATTTAGCACATTCTTTTTAATTTAATATTATGTTAAAGAAAGTGATTAAGCATTTTTATCTTTATGAATCTAGGTCTGTGAAAATTAAAGGTTAAAGTCGTGTCATTTGGAAGCACTCATTTGTCGATTCTTATTTAATGGAAGCCGATCAATCATGAATTCGTTCCCCCATCGTTTTGTAGTATGAAATGACCTAATAATTGAATGTATTTTATTGATTCCACAAAGTATTACTTTGTGATTCATTCATTTAGATGACAGAGTACAAAGTGTATTTATTCTGTAACTGTGTCAAAGGACTTTTTTGGTTATGAATGAACCCTCTATTTTCTGTGAGAATAATAGGTATGTTCAAGTAAGAGCTACTGCCTGGTTTGAAAGTGTCAGAAATATTCGACTAGATAATTTGTAAATATGTTTTTAGTAAACGTAGTTGGACAATTGTTACTGACAGTTTCAAGCTAGACCCTAACTGCTGCTTCAACAAACCTATTAATGATCACTCTAACTTTTGGTTATTAACAGTTTGGATGAATACAAGTAAATGAATTCAAAAGTGCTATTAAAGATAAATCGAATATAAATGTGAAAAAATTGGATTAATTCTAATTTTTAAAGATGTAATGGAAATTCATTATGCTCCAATATACATGGTGTCCCTGAAAGGCATGTACCAGCTACCTTAGATTCTTAAAACAATAATTTATGATACTTTATGCAAAAAATGCTATTGGGGCGTTGGGACACCAAAATTTTTAAAAAGATATCTAATCAGTTGTAAATCAGAAAAAAGAACAATCAAAATGAAATTTGATATATCAAAAGATGTTGGTAAAAGGCTTTTCATACAATTAATGTAACTTAATTACTGACTTGTACAAATATCTTAATCAATGTGTTAAATAACCAGCCACTTCCAAAATTTTTATAATTTAAACCGTTTGTTTGCAAAGATTCTGCTCATGCAGATGGGTCCTAACATTTATTGTAAAATGAGGACGTACACCATCATGTATGAATCACATTTTCCTTATAAATAATAGGGGTGCATTTTCTAGTTCAGCGGGTAAAATTGTTTGTAAGAAATTTGATACATTTCTTAAAAAAATGCTCTTTTATCTATGTAATTTCATTTACCAAGAGAAAATGAATTTAACAGTAGTTTTGACATTTTAATTCACTAATTCCATATTTTGGTTTAATAATAGCCTTGTTCACGGTAGCAATACCGAACTCGTTCAGGATTAATTTATGGATGAGCGTAAACGCAGTTTGTATTTCGGACAATCAAATTCAAACTGTGCTGCAGGGTGTAACGGATGCTGATGGTCAAACTTCAGGGGATTATTGTACAAGTAATTTTCAACAAAAAAGTACAAGATTTTTTTGGAAAGCTGATTTCATTTTACATTTTTTGATTTTAAAAAATATTGTGCCTTTTTTCATAAAAACAAAAATATCTCTGTTATTCTTACATCCACATTAAATTTTGACATACCATCAGAAATAGCGTTAAATTTACTACAAGACGAGCATATATGAATGTTTAAAAAATTTTCTATACCAGGTGCTGTAAAAAGTTAAATGTAATAATTGTGAAATGAGCAAAATTAGTGGTACACTTTATTGGTGGTAACGCCAAAAATTTGTTAGTGAGAACGAGTGTTTTCTTCAGCAAAAACTACTGTATTTAGTAAGCTTTTCAACGATATATCAGCTTTTGAGTTTGCTATTTGTTTTTAGTATCAATATCAAGGACAAAGGTAATAAAACCGTAAAAAACGAAAATGCGCAAACTTTATAGTACCTACTTTATTTTTATTTTAAAACTTTTTTAAATTAAAGTAACAAAATTGTTGAAAAAATTATTTATAACAGTAACATGTTTACAATGACTTAATAATTTTTGATGTAACCTCCCCCTTGACTATACATAAAGCGCATCTTCTCCGCTTGGAAGCAACTATGCGACGCACTTCTCCATTTTGCTGTCGAAGTAACTCTCAACAAACACAAATCCTTTGTTCGAGCTATTCTCGAGTTTCGATTGGTACCTCATATACCAAAGATTTGAATCTATCCCACCAAAAGAAGTGTAACGAAGCTAGATCAGGACTTCGAGGAGGCCACCTCATTGTACCAAAGCGTCCTATACATCTATCTTCATAATGCTCGTTTGGCCATGCTCGAATCTCCCTGCTGTTATGTGCAGGACAACCATCCATTTGAAGCCAGGAATTAATCTGAAAATTTAAAGGAACCTCTTCTAATATATTATGCAGTTGTTCTGAAGATCAAGAAATTCTTCTGCATTTAATGTATTTTCTAGTATAATTGGTCTAACAATGTAATTTCCAATTATACCCATCCATATGTTAACTTTGATTCTTTGATTATTAGAGGACCTGACATCATACAGGTGCCCACGTATGAAATTAAGTATACCATTTCTGGTAAATGTTGACTCATCAGTTCAAATCATATGCTTGTAAAATTGCGGATCTCTGTTAATTTGTTGGATATACCACAGACAAAACTGAACACGTTCTGCTTTATCACGATCCAGAAAACTGAACAGGGGTCAAATGATAAGGGTGAAGGTTGTTTCTTCTGAGACTTCTGTGAAGTGACGTATGCGAAATTCTCCCAAGTTGTATTGCTGCCCTGCGCGTATTTAATGTGGGAGTGTCTTCAAAAAGCGCTGTTATAATTTGGTCTTGATGACGATTCACTCGATCGGCATTTAGACGATGATGTCCTGGACACTCCCTGTTTCTCCCAAAACTCAAAATGTAGTTACAAAATTTTTTCTGTTTGGAATACGTCTTTCAGGATAGCGGCCAGAATATTCTGCAATTGCTACTCTAGAATTTCCATTGCAAACCATACACAAATGAAATATCTCGATACTTGTTATTTGTGAAAAAACGTGGCATCTTCAATTTAGATACTTAAGTAATCAACAAGAACACTAAAGTAATTTTATGACTGGCAGTTGTGTCAATATTATTTTTTACTGCACCTGGTATAGAAGATTTCTTAAATACTCAATGCAATATATGCTCGTCTTGTAGTAAATTTAACGCTCTTTTCAATGGTATATCTAAATTTGATGTGGATGTAAGAATAACAGAGATATCTTTGTTTTTATGAAAAAAGGCACAATATTTTTTGAAATCAAAAAATGTTAAATAAAAGAGCAACTATCAACTTTCCAAAAAAATCTTATAATACATTTTTATTGAAAATTACTTGTATAACAACCCCGACGTTTGGCGATCAGCATCCGTTACACCCTATATAAATTACTATTACAGTAGATTATATAAATGTCAATCATCGGGATGACCGGTTAACGGAATGTTCTTGTGTGATAAGTACATAGTAGCGAAAGAAAGCCATAATAACATCTAAATAAACACAAACAAGGGTATCAGATGGCTTTTGCAATATGTATCTAAATTTGAAATTGAAAATATAATCTTAGTCTTAAATAATGTATAATGAATGATACTCTAAAAGAATTTTAACTTTTAACATTAGTTTGTAGTTGTTTTCACTCACCAATAGAGAGATATGAAATATAAATAAATCATAAGTAATAGTTTTAATCGTAAAAGTATTCAATTCAATCGTACGACGTTCTACTGTATTTTGAAAATTATTTAAAATTAAAGAAAAACCAATTTTTTTCAGTGTCCGTACCCCTGGTGGTAAATTAGTTTACCAATACCTGAAGAAACCTAAGAAGATCCCTAGATGTGGACAGTGCAAAGATAAGCTTAGGGGTATCTTACCAGCCCGACCCCAAGAACGTTCCCGTTTGTGCAGGCGCAAGAAAACTGTAAAACGTGCATATGGAGGTGTCCTGTGCCACAAGTGTGTTAAGGAAAAGATTGTCAGGGCTTTCCTTATTGAAGAACAGAAAATTGTGGTTAAGGTACTCAAAGCACAGCAAGCTGGTGTTAAAGCTAAGAAGTAGAGATGTAAAATAAATGTATAAATTTTATAATTGGGTTTTTTTTTTCAATATTTTATCCTCTATTTTCATGTTTTCTACATGAAAAATGGGTTTTTTCTATGTTCATCAAAAAACAAAACTTTATTGAACTATATTTAGTGGAAAAAGTGGTTCTTTATTGCACTAGTGCAATAAAATGTTTATTGCATTCATCTGTCATTCTACTACAGACTTAGACTTAGTGTCATCTAAATAACATTTTTTGGTTTTTGCATGAACGTAGAAAAAAATATTGTATCCAACTCGTACAAAAGTGCTTATTGCACTCGATGTGTTGTCCTACTCGGCCTGACGGCCTCGTTGGACAATTTCACATCGCGTGCAATAAACACTTTTTGTACTTGTTGCATAAATAACTATTAAAATACTTAAAAGAAAATTGTTTCAAAATATTTTTAATTTTGTAAGAAATACGTCGGTTCAAAAGAAATCGCAAAATTCATTTTATAGAGTATCATTGCTATTGCAAACGATTGTACAGACAAATTGCAATTTAACATACAGATTTTATTGTACCATATAGTCTATTTCACTAGAAAACAGTACATTTTATCGGAGTCGAACAAAACTATCTGTAACGCAATATGCATTAGATTTTCTGATTCAATTGAAAAAAGAATTTCTAACAAAAAAGGGCTAGAAATATCCTAAGCCAGTCCTGTTTAATAGGTACACACAAACAATGTTTAATATTAAACAATGATGTGGGCATGTAGAAGTTAAATATCAGATTTTTCGAATTTCCCAGAAATAATTGTATTAGATTTTTCATTTTGTGAATATCCCTTAGAGCCAAGTTTTACATTCGTTTTGATAGTCAGTGGTGGTTGGTAAAAATTAATGTCATATTTTTATTAATTTGGCACGGGGCATGCACTATTTTTTTAGGAAGCTTTTGTAACTAAAAAAGTATTTTAAATTTATGAAATTTAAAATTAGATGGCTAATCTTGAGATCTTGAAGAAAATTGCATAATACAAGTTATCTGGAAATTATTAGCAAATATTTTAGGGTGTGATTCTATGGCAAAAAAAATAAGAGAAAAACAATATAAACATAGGATGATGTACTCGGAAGTGTACCTATTAAACAGGACTGGCTTAGGATATTTTTAACCCTAACTTTTTTCTTTCTCTTTTTGCAATTGAATCAGAAAATCTAATGCATATTGCGTTACAAATAGTTTTGTTCGACTTCGATAAAATGTACTGTTTTCTAGTGAAATAGACTATGTGGTACAATAAAATCTGTATGTTAAATTGCAATTTGTATGTACAATCGTTTGCAATAGCAATGATACTCTTTAAAATGAATTTTGCGATTTCTTTTGAACCGACGTATTAAAAATGAAATCATCTTTTAACTTTTGTTCTTAATTGTTTCACTCACCAATAGAGATTTAGTGAAATTTCAACTCAGAAATTCAATAACTATTTTGAAGGAGTCATTATTATTGCAAAAGCATGAGTAAAGTCCATTTTACTAGAAAGCGATGCATTTTATCGAAGTCAAACAAGAACACGTTTAATGTAAAGAAATATATTTTCAGTTTCTGTGGTTCAATTGTAAACAGAATTTGTAAAAAGTTATGGCTAAAAATATCCTAAGCCAGTCCTATTTAATACAACTCTGCTTAAATTTTGTGTAAATATTCTAATTCACCATGAAATGCTGATATAAATTCATTACTTTACCGCGAACTGTTTCCATAATATTGAACAAAAATCATCTTCAGGACTGACCCTTGAAAAGGCTCTAGCTTTGTTAGGGTCCTCTTGTCGATCTATATTTATACAAAATTTTCATCATTTTCTACCATAGATTCACCCCATAAAATATGTGCTCATAATTTCTGCACACCCTGTATTTTTTTTCATTTTTAAATATTTTGTAGTAATATTTAAATTTTAATTTGATACCAATTCTAATTTGGTCGATAACAAATAAATATATTTTGTAATTGAATATATGTCCACAAAACTACAGTATCAGGAAATTAAAAAAACATTTTTCTATTATAATACATTTTGCTTTGTTTTAACGATATTATGAGGCATTTCTAATATAACGATATACTCGCGTTAAGAATTCAGACGTCTTACATTTGTTTTTATTGTCAACGTAATTTTCGATATTTGGTCGCGTTAAAAACAATAATTTTTTGCAATTTAGTGTAGTATATAGTTTTATTACTATCAGTTGCAGTTTCTTAAATATTTTGATGAAAATTGTTTGTATGACGTAAGCCGTCTGAATTCTTGTCGCGAGTATACATTGATTTTAATTTAAAAATAAAAATTATATTTTCTAAGATGTTTTTAAACAACGAATATGTGACCTTTCTGCGTGGTCTAATGTGGAAATGTAATAATTACTTTTATTTAAATAGGTTTGTACTTCAGGAATTAGTAGCATTTAATCAGTAGCAGTTGGCTAAAAAAATATTGAATCGCAAAATATTCTTGTTAAGCTTCTACAAATTTTGCAGATTTTTGTAGGTAGGTACCATATGTTCCATTTTTGTCGATTTGATGGGAACTTTTTCATGTGTGTAGTTCAAGAACTGTCTTTCTCTTTCCTTGGGAATATCAGTTTCCATTTTGTACTTATAAAAACTACCAGACAGAATATTTAAATTAAACATTATGAGTTTATTACCAGAATAGCAAGTGTCCCACCATGTGTTGATGTGCTGGATTCCATCTAACCATTCAGAATTCTTTGAACAAACCACTAAGAGTGCATTAGTAGATTCCACCACACCAAACTGCTGAATTTAAAAAAAGTCCAGAACTTGTGTCCTTTTTGCTGATTATCAGTGGCGTAGCGTGGACTAATTTAGACGTGGGCGAATTCGCATCAGCAAGGCCCTTTTCTTCCGCCCATTGGATGCTGAATGAACTGAATATTGTGACACATAATAGCTACATGCAAGGTCACCGTGTGCATCGATTTTGGTTCAAATATTTTCATACAATCGGGAGAAATTAAAAAAATTTAAATTTTACAAAAAAGTTTTAAATGCTGTATTTTGACAACAAAAGGCGATCGGACATTATTGCATACAACTTTATTTATTATTTTTTTCTTTATCGCGTGATACTATGCATTGTAGTTTTTTCAATGTCACCCTGTATATTTTCAAGAAAAGAATGGTGAAAAATCAGAGTTTGTTTACAAAATTATTCATTTATGGTGAAACTAGTTAAAGTAGTGAAGTCTGGATGATCTGAAAATTTCATAATTATGGTGTTTAAATACTAAAAATAATTATTTTTTGTAACCTCTTCAGTACTAAACAATATGTCGATAATAAAGCACACCCAGCAGGGTGTGCAAATTAATTATAGTACGTGTGGTAAAGCCTCGGTAAAGCTTATTTTTAATAAGGTCTTTTAGGGTGCTATTCGTACTATTTAGAGTTCATGCTGTTCGGTTTTGAATAACCCCCAAGGGGGCCCCACGAGGCCCCTTTAAGTGCGAGGCTGTGGGCGAGGGGCCGCTTCGCCCACGTCTAGCTACGCCACTGCTGATTATCTATTAAACAGCTCATCTGCAGCTAAAGTGAATAAAGGATATATACTACTTGTTCATAATAACATATGAACTCATTTTCGACAAAAACCCAATTTTAAGCAAAAACGGGCATGTTATTTCTTCTTACACCAATTTGTCCCTTTCATATTTAAGTCAGTTGCCCTTATTTTAATGCTTCATTTTCCAAATTTTATTTTAAATTCTTTTGCCATGACAGTTTTTTTGATATAGACAGTATGGGTCACAAGTTTCATTATCAGTATTGATAATTTTTAGTTTCTTCACTGTTAGTAACTTTATTTTGCAAACTATTAAACTGAAACAGATCAATGTTCTAAAGAAATTTAATCAATAACTTTAAATAAATTTATCTAATCACTGAATATCTTTTTTACATAAGTAATGAATAGTTCACATTACTTTTCTAAAATGAAATAAAGTATTGTGGGATACTCTGTATACATATCTCACTTAGAAAAAAGATAGACATCTGTTTTACAGGATTTATATATATTTGTTCTGTAAATCCAGTTATCTCCATTTATTTTACTTAAAATGACTATTATTTCTACTCAAATGCCTCAATGTTTTTCAAAATTCTACATACAGTGTAGTGTTTTTGCAAATAATAATAATAATAAAAATGTATGCCTCAAGACCTGCAATTTTGTTTTGTTTATGACGTTAGTGGATTGAGTGAAGTAAGAGTATATCCTCACCAAATATCATTTAATTATACAGAGTGGCCTTTTATGGAAAGTTAAAAAAATAGCCAAACTCGGTAAACCACCCTGTATCTGTAACGACAATGGTTAGACCCTTCAATAACAAGATGATGTTTTGTGGTTTCCTAGATAATATTCACTGTTAACGTATGTACATTTCCCAATGATACACACTGTATAGAATTGTGTTTACAATTTAGAAGATTTCTCCATTACCTGCCCTTCCACCCAACATCTTCCAAACTTCTCCAAATGAAGAAACTTAATCCTATTCCAGTCCAATGTTGTAACAATCAAATTATAATAATCAGTGATAGGGTTGTATAGTCAAGATATATCCATAATTTAGCAAAATATTTATTTTAAACACAATTTGCGTTAACATAAATTACATAATAAATACATTAAATAAAATATGTGACAAACATAATCAACAAGGGAAATAAGTACTTGAAACATATTTTTACTAATCTTATATATTAAAGGCAAGAGTTGCTTGCATAAGATATATAAAATATATAGATACAAAATGATGCAATTAAAAATAATTAAGAAGTTCATTTTTAACCTGCCATTAATAAAATGTATATATATTTTATATATCTTATTTATTCTGTGTGTGTACAGAACACATAAGTGAAATACATGGTAATATATAATAAAAAAAACTTAGGACTAAGAAAATCTTTGGATTTAATTTCGACAAATTTTAAAGGCATCTGCCGCAGAAATTACTATATTAAAGCAAATTACCGGATATACAAATCAGCCCTCTTAGAAAAAATTAACATAATAATAATTGTATCGTAAACTGATTACTCATTAAAAAAAAAGATGTAATGTATATATTGCCTTAATTATAACAGCTTAGCTGAGAATAATTTGTTTTTACCTAAAATTGTTTTGAGCAGAATATTTATTTTGGGACTTTTAAGTGTAATTGAGTTCCTGAAAGAAAATTTTGATTGTCAACTAATCAGTAAGTCTAGTGATTTTTGAAGTACAGTATTTATTTATAGAAAGAAGCCCCATTGTTATTAACAATCTGCTATACCTATTTTGCTATATTTAAAAATAATATATAAAGAACCAAATTACCAGTAAAATGGAAATATTTGAGATATGCAGTTACGTTATTAACTTTAATATATTGCTATAAGTTTTAAAAAGTCTTCTGTTCTACTTTTACTTTTAGAAATTCCGCAAGAATTGGTGCTTTAAAATCTAGTTTTGTTGTCTATGTAATGATTTATTGAAATCATCTACGTAAGTCTGCTGTACATGTCATCTAGTTGCGGCTTAAAGTAAGCTTTAAGTTGTGGACGTTTCGATTTCATTGTTGGAGTCAAAAGGCCATTCTGAATACTGAAGTTGTCTGGATGCAAATATATATCTTTAACCTAAAAAATAATCACATTTAATCAAAACTGCTAACTCTACTATGATACCTACTACAGTGTCTTCATAAATAATTACAAGCCACGTGACCAGGACTGTGATTCTCGAAGAACAACTCGTATGCAAATAGATTTCTTGTCTCTCTCAATTGCCGTAGTGAGGAAAAGGATATTCGCATATGAATTGCTCTGCGATTGATTTGAGAATCTCGACCCTGATCACGTGGCTTTTAATCATTTATGAAGGCACTGTATTTTCATACATAAAATACAAATATTTTACACATAAAGAAAAATTATTTTGTTGATACTGTTTCCATTTTAGAATTATCTATGTAAACAAATAAATGCGAATATACTTGTTTATAATTATATTTATACAAACCATTATAAAGGGTGTCCGGACTATGAGTACCGCCCTAATTTGGTAACAGAATTATGACAGCAAACAGGTCTTAAATATGTGACAACCTCGCTTAGATACTATCTTAGGATTGTTATGCTTTATACATAATTATTACAAATAGGTACACCTAAACATATGCACTTGTTGTGAACGGTTTTCTTAAAGCTCTTGTCACAACACAGAATAATAGTTACAAGTGTTTAAAATGACTTATGGTTCTTACAAGAAGCGTCGTTTACTGTACAAACGTCTCGTAGCCAGAGAGTTTTGCCTAGATTCGCTGTAAATTAATATGCAATGCAGCAGGTTATGGTTACTATAAACTGTTCCATTTTTGTTTATGTACACTCACAAACATCAAAGAAAAATTAGACAAATATGAATCGCACTAGCTGTACACACCAATATGACTAATAATATTTTTAGGTTATCACCAGCAGCCTAACACTGCTACGTTGTTGTTCGTTACAGTTTGAACAAATTTCTCGGAAACTTCATGCAATTGTTTACTTCATTAATACTAATCCAAAAATCAAATTATGAACAAATTATGTTACAGACGCTTTTACTTAACCTCTTAATTGTACCTTAGTTTGTAAATTCGTAACATAGTTTTGCATATTATTGCAGTTGTATTTTTATTATTCAAAATGTATTTGTAGACAAACTATTCGTTTTAGACATGTTTTTCATAAGAGTTGTTTATTGCATTTAGTCAGATATATAAGCCCTTAAAATTATGGCGCTCATATTCCAAACACCCTGTATTTTCCCACGTCCCTGCAAACTTATGACTCCAAAAAAAAACATGTGTAAAAAACATGTTTGTTCTTAATATGAAGCAAATTACTAAATTAAATTACAAATAACACCTGTTCTACTATCGCAAAAACATTTATTTGATAACACCTTTACCTATAATTATATATATATTAATATGAGGAGAACCAATACCATGACCGCCACGATCTCCTGACTTTAAATCATGCTAACATATTTTTGTGGGGATATTTAAAAAATGAAGTATTTCACACAAGTATACACTACTGCTGATTTACGCAAACATATAGCTGTTGCCAATAACTTACTAGTTCAAAACGGACAAGAAGCAGAAGCATTTGTTTGTTTGTAAAAACTGGGTAAGACAGGCCCAAAATGTTGTTGTTGTAACATCAGGTATGTCAAACTATTTTATTAATTAAAACCACAAATTAATTCTATTAATAATTAATATTAATAGCGATAAATGCAGTTAAATTTGCTGTATAAAATAGGTGTAATAAGATGTTATTTATTTCTTTCCTTGCGATTTTTTTCCATTTTTTGTCCGGTCGCTGACTGTATGCTTTGCCACCTTATAGGGTTTTACAATGGACCAGTTTCCAGTGCCATGCGAAGTGTATTTTTAAATAATTATCAAACTGCCCTTTTTGATTTTTTTTTACAAAATTGTATTTGTAAGAATCCCCTGTACATTCAAAATTTTTCTTTTAGAATCGCCCTGTATATTTTGCTTTTACTTATTTATAGAAAAGTTAGCATAATAAATGCATTATTGCTTTATACTAATATATATCTTACTTGTTCAAATGATCTCAATCCTGCTTCTTTTCCCCAAGAAATCATATCATCCATAATGAGTTGTTTAACTTCAGCATTATTGCAAAGGACGCTAAAAGTACCTGGAATTCCATTTTCTTGTGCCCAACATTTAATAACATCTACATCTGGAACTACTATCGCTATAATGCATGACTAAAAAAAAAAATAAAACATATAGCTACTTTATAGTTATCAAATTTGTTCAAACATAAATACATTCAATGTTAACATATTGTGCATTTTAAATATACTTACTTTTAGTGATTCTCCATGCACGTAAACTTGACTGACATATTGAGAACGAATGTAGATATTTTCAATTTTTTCTGGTACAATATATTCACCTTGAGAGAGCTTAAATATATGTTTTCTTCTGTCAATAATTTTCAGCGTACCATTCTAAAAGAAGATGCAAACAGTTACAAATAAACATATTATATAGATAGGTAGTTAATAATTAAAGAAGAATTCTTAGCTGCCAACTGTTATCAAATTTGGGGCCAGGAGATTTTTTTTAATATTTGACACTTTGAAATACCTATCTTTGTGTAAGTACTTTGTTGTTCTCTTTGTTTTTCCAGAAACTGCAGTATAAAAAGTTTTTTTTAATTCAAAAGGTTACATAAAGAAATCAATAAGATCCATAGAAAATACATAATTGTAAACATTTAAATGAAATCACATTGAAAAGTATGTAACACATCGTGTTTAACTCTAGCTTACTATATTGTTCATATTTATTTTTTATTTACTGATAGTAATAAAATATAAAGATTTTACATACTATACAGGGTGATTCTTAATCTATACGCATAAAATTGAAAAATTATAGCGGAGGACAAATAATGGCGAATAGTGAAAAGAAAGGTTATTTTCAAGAATAAAAGTCAAGCGGATTTAGGTCTGGCGATCCAGAGGACCACCCAATTGGACCACCTCGAGCTATCCATCGTTCGGGAAACACATGATGTAAATGTTGTCGCACTATTATAGTCGCGCAAAATGTGGTGGAGCACTATCGTGAAGAAACCACATAATATGCTGTCTAACTGTCTTAACTTCGAGGAGTACCGATAAATTATTACGCAAAAATTGTAAATAAAAGGCACCCAGTTATCCGATTTTCCAGAATGAAAGGACAAATTAGTACCTACTTCGTTCACAATTCCAGCCCACACATTTACAGAAAATCGTTGATGAAAGTGCATTCGCCAAATGCCATATGAATTTTCCAATACCCAATAATGCGTGTTGTGAAAATTGTGAACACCGTGTGAAAATTGCCGCATCCGTAATTAAAATTTTCATAGTAAAGATTGGGTTTAAGTGCTGTTCATGTAATAACTACTCGCAAAAGTTCACTCGAAGCGGAAGATCCCTTGAAAGTAAGGCTTGTACCCGCTGCACGTGAAATGGATAGAGTAAGTTGTGCGAACGTTAAGTTCACCAATTGTCCTAGTGATTATGTTAGACTGCTCCTCGACGGCATTTAAAATCTCTTTCTCGCGATTCATAATTTGCCTAGGTCTGGCTTCCTTATGTTGCCCAGGCCTCGGCCGCAAATTGCCAGTGTCTCTACCTCGCTGAACCACACGTAAAAAGATTCCACGTCTTAGATATCTTTAGGCAGCCATTGAACTTTGATATAATTCCCCGTATGTCAGTATCATGTCCATAAGTTCATCGTTTGAGAAATTTAAGCGCTACAAAGTACTGCTACAAATACCAAGAATATCGTCCTGACCTGGTTACTGAACATTTTTTGGAAACTTCCGAAACTGAAAATTATTTACTATACTTTTTTTCACTATTCGTCATTATTTGCCCCCAATAATTTCAGTTTATGCGTATAGATTAAGAATCACCGTGAATATTATCTAGAAGTTTGTAAAAGTATAGCAAGTAGGTATAAAGTTCTTAAATAAACAAAAAACTAACTAATGATTCTACACTGATATACCTATTTAGTTTTTTATTTATTTGACAGTATGTCTCATGTCCGGCGAGGATGAAGCAACGGAAGCAACACAACACAATTCTTAACTCTTTTCGTTAACCAATAGCGAACGTTATAATGTACGTATATTTTAATATGTATCTAATATATATATGTATTTAATTATTTGCTTTATAAGCTACTATTTGTCGAAATCTATGCATTTCTTTATGTTATTCTTTGGAAAAAAAATATTAAGCAATTTACTTTAATCTATAAAATACAACAATTCCACAGATCCACAGATAGCTGAATATTTCTGTGGAAGAACTAGGTATACATATAGATGTGAACAACAATGGTATTATAAGGATTTTTTATAAATGCAGTTTAGTTTAAATATGAAAGAGGAAGTTTGTCTGTACACATGTATTTAGATAGGGACATTTTCGTATGTTTAAAATGATCCCGCCATTAAAATTGCGAAATTCGCGTAAAATTTCGCATTTTTCAGGTCCATAAGGCCAAAGCTTATTATTAAATGTGTTGCTATGAAAAAAAGTTGAAAATGCAATAAAAGAAGAATGTAACATTTACATTACAGCCCTGGATTTATAATGTGTATACATATACTTAAAACTTACTGGCATCCACATTCCAACATCGCCCGTGTGATGCCATCCTTGGTCATCAATGACCTCCTCTGTTTTTTCAGGATCCTTGTAGTAACCTTGGAAAACGTTAGTTCCTTTAACGCACACTTCTCCTTGGTTATTTTTGGCCCAGTATTCCATTTCAGGCACGTCAACAAGTTTGACACAACAACAGGCAACTGGGGGTCCTACATGACCTGGGATGTGGTCACCTTGGATAGACAAAGTAATGGGCGCCGTGCATTCTGTTTGACCATATCCCTCTACAACCTGCAATATTCGTTTCATTAAGTTCTTTACCAATGGGAGAGGTCAGTGGGAATATTACAAATTCATTATTTTTATTGTTATTACACTCTTTATAGGCATTTTTAATAATTTGATAGATAGTTTTCTATTATTACTCACAATATACGAAATAACGTTAATTATTCTAATTATTAATAGATTTAAATTTCTTATTTGAGAACGCCGTAAATAACGTTTACTCGATATGCATATCATAAGTAATATAGGTTAACTCTAAAAGCGTTAACGAATTCATCTTAACATAATGATATTTAAACAGGGTGATTCAGTCATAAAGTCATTAATTTTAACCACGTATTCGGAAGACCTAATAAAGAAAGAAAATCGAAAAAAATTTTTTTACTCGACGTTTCAAAAGATAAATAAATCACCCCATAACAATCGGTAACACGATGGTACGCTACAAATTTTCTGATGACGCGTACGAGCATTGAAGCCAGCAGCGTTGCCATTCAGGATCAGATACATACAATAACAGCAATAACTTCTGTGTTTGCAATCTGAAATGTATGCATTTTGTATATTCTTTGAGGTACCTTCAGGCATTTTTACGGCATTCATTAAGCGTTTTGTCAAGTTCTGACGTAAAATTCATTCATCATGCCCTCGTAATGCAAGTTTAACAGCTCCGCAAAATTTTATACAGTAGATAACTGAGTTTGGATAAAACAAAAACATACCTATTTTTGTCACCTTTTCTCTATGTTCTTGAAAGCAGAATCAAATTGAGTTTTTATGTTGATATTCCCAAATAATGCAAACGCATTTGATTATGAATCTGAATAAAATCCATTCCTCATTATCAGTAGTTATCGAATAACAGACGCACAAGGAAAACACAGGCGCACGACATGTCTATTAATATGTCTTTTATAATTTTTTTCACGACGGTTTTTCAGCAACCTCTACCACGCGAAATCGTGAAAGTGTAACTGATAGATGGATGTGCAATGTGGATGAAGAAGAGAGAAAAGTCGAGCTGTGTGCGACGGCGGGTACGCCTGCATAGAAAAACGGACCCGAACGATGTTCGACTTATTCTGCCAGTGACGTATTACGGGAATTTGAACTGTGAACTGTTTAGTTGTGCCGAATGTTCCGTTTACAGCCTATTCAATGTCGGCGCTGATTACTGCGGTTGGGCATTTATTATAAAATTCTCATGATTTCATATTGATTACACTGAATGTTTATAAAAATGCAAATTTATTTAATGTCTGTTTCTGTTATTATTTCGCGGTTCTGTAGCGCTTGTCATTGAGTAGATATTAAAAACAGGGTTATTGACCTTGAACGGTAGGTCAAGACTCGGATGGCCGGATTGTTTATCACTGAATAGGTATGTCTCGGACTGTTTTTTGTTGACAGCACGAGAGTCTTTTTTATTAGTCTGTAGTTAAATATAAAATACGTTTCAGCCTCTCCTAGTAATTTAACCTAGTGATTTTATTGATTTCACTATTTATGTAATAAAATAGGAATGGTTTATTTTGATGCATTGGAGTTTTGTAATTTCAATATTAAATATTTTTATGTTGAAACTTATTATGTTAATTGCATACTTTTAAAAAATAATTGATGGCATGGCCTCCAGTGATAGTCTGAAAAGGGGGTTTAAATAATGGTTTAAAAAGATTTTTTTTGGCGTAAATAGGTATTTAAAATGTTTTTAAGTCGCGTATTCGTATTATACTAATTTTTCCCTATAATCTTTTAAAATTAATGACATGACTAAAATCACCCTGAATAGTTTCTATTGTAAATCGTCATGGATTCTACACAAGCCCGAAAGTTATTTTCTACAGTGTACAAAAGTGCCACCACATATGAGCGGTTTATCAAAGAAAGTTTAAATTAGATTTAATTAGCGCCTTAACCTTAATAATATCTCATACTAACCAAATTCGATTTACTTAAATTGTAAAATTGCTCATGTTACCGATAAACAGTGATTTGAATTGTCAGGTATTTAGCTTACTTCAGTCTTGTTTTGGTTCCGACAGAAAACTGTTATACTATATATAGAATCAACGACATATATTGGTTTCTCAGCTGTTATGCTGTGACCTCGATAAAGTGTACATCCCTACCCAGCTAGCAAAGTAGTTCTATAAATTTAGAGTAATAGGAGTTTTATATTCTGTTAATATTTTATAGTTGTATTTAGAATACTAAATTGTTGCATTAATGTGGCACATGAGACTATTTTGCCTTCATAAACTGAATTGTTTTTTAAATTTGTTGCAAGAACGTTCTTAGAGCATAATTTATAGAGCACTTATAAGATAACTGCTATAATGTAGCCCTATAAGTGTGTACAATAACACAATTTTACAGCAACGGTGCTTATAGAATCAAATTACTGTAAAACTGATGCAAAATACTGCTTTATAGAATTATACCATCTCCTGTGACACTCTTATAAAATTATTCCGTAATGTCGCTTATAGTTTAATTATAGAACTATTGTATAAGGCGTTGTTAAGTTACAATTCTGCTGCGGAAAACAAATTACAAATATGGAAGCTGCTATCGAACTTAAGAGAAAAAGCTCTTTAAAGCAGTTGTAGAGAATAATAATACAGTTGTTATAAAATCATTATAGAGTAAATAAGTAACAAGTTCCATAAAGAAACGCTATAGAACTATCATTTTTTATATATGTAGGTTTCCCATAGCCCCATCTGACGAGACCTGCCTGTAATAGTACGAAATATTTTGATCAAAGTATAATGGGGAATTTGTATAACATAGTCGTGACTTGTAAAAATTATTATCTGCTTGCAGAAAGAAAATTTCATTACGATAGATAAGATTTATTTGATTGCTAAGAGAAATTGATTTTCTTATAGAAATTTAGTAACATATTTAATTTAGACCATTCCAAACCTTAAACATTTTCACTTTTAGATGTTGAAGTTAAAGAATTTTAATAGATTTATTAAATAAGATTGAAATAAGTGAAATTACCACAATAAAATATGACAACACTGTGAATATTAAGTAGTTGCTTACGAAGCATATTTGCTCTATAATCATTGCAATCGACACAAAAATGTCATATTAGTGAGAATCCATTGGAAGTACAAGATGAAGCCTTTCTTTCTGTCGCCATATTGTGAAGAAGGAAAAAAAAATCTTAATTAAAAATATGTACAATATATATAGGTGAAATGATATCAATAATATGGATATACTTACTTTCTGACTATTTTATGTACAGTTGGTTGTTAAATTCATCAATTTAGAAAAAAAAAAAATTTATTAAATTTCTAGCATCATAGGAAATATAAGGTTAACTGAGGGCGCGTCAAAAAATTACCATTATGTACCACATATTTCACGATAAAACTTTTTCCGCATTAAAATGTACTGCTCCCTGATGGACAAACAAACTAAGCAATTCGTAATAATGTAAGTAAGTACTCCTATGCAGGCTGATTAGGCCCATCTTATTGGTTCTTATTGGCCCGTCCATATTATTTCTAACATGTGCGATACAGAAACATTTTGTTTTTAAAAGATACAATTAAACGATTTTAAAGTTCTTTAAATATAACACCATGCAACAAAAATTGTATAGCGAAGTGCTATAGAATTTTTATGAGATTGCTTTGTAACTGTGTTATAAAAATTCTTTAAGACTTCTATAATTATTTCCTGCAAGCTTTACAGAACCGCTTAAAGAACTAAAAGGTTTTATAGAACGGTGCCCATTTTTATGGTATAAGTGTTGTAAGAACGTTTTGAAAATGTTCTTAGAACAAACATTGCTCTATAAAATTTGCTCTGGAAACGTTCTTACAATTTTTACAGAACAAGAAATTGTTAGCTGGGTAGCCTTAGCTGGGATTATTTGACGTATCCTTGTTGTTCTCGAGATAGGCTCTGTGAGGGCGGACCCGCTATCAGTATCTCTGGGTAAACACATATATTGATTTCTGTTCTTGTTGTTGGTATTACGACTTATACTGTCGGAACCGTTTCTCGGATAATAGTGGTCTTCCAAGACGATTTGTAGCCGGCTTTGAATTGCTCGCATCCCATGATTCCAAACGTTTCGCCGTTCTTTATTGTAGACATTTTCAGCGGTGACTCAGTAAAAGCTTCGCGGCGAGAGATAACGACCCGGACAACCACCATATATCAATTAACAACACTGGTCATGAAAGCTACTGTTCCAGAATGATTTAAAATATTAATTGAACATTTCACTAATAAGTACTAAGCGATAACGAGCTAAGAATATAATTGGATGACTA
This sequence comes from Monochamus saltuarius, assembly GCA_025584915.1. Lineage (NCBI taxonomy): Eukaryota > Metazoa > Arthropoda > Insecta > Coleoptera > Cerambycidae > Monochamus > Monochamus saltuarius. The sequence goes on along the minus strand of CM046727.1, from coordinate 24,445,702 downwards.
TTTAGAACAGATCATTAAAATTCTAAACCAAAACAAGCCTTTCATCTTATTCTTAAATGCACTAAATGATTAATTCTCCGAAACATGACTGAACCATACAAACCTTGTATGTATGAAATTTCAAATTCTTTTTATTTTGGTTAGTTTGTGCGCTATTTTGGTAACAATAGACACGGTAGATATATATTCATCACATATTAAATACAAGTAAGTACTTACTTTCATCTACAAATTAAATAAACTTACCAAACAGCCTAAAGCACATCTGACGAATGTTAGTACATTTTCTGCTAAAGGTGCAGAACCTACCAGCATCAATCTCAGTTTTCCTCCCATTCCTTCTTGGACTTTTCTAAATACCACCAAATCCCAGAAACTGTTGTTCCTTATAATGCCTCTAAAATTTGTTTAAGTTTTAATTTACGCTTTGCTGATAGACCTCTTTTTGCAAATACAAAAAAAAATCAGTTATATAATTTGAAAACCAATAAAACAAATATTCCATTCATTAAAACTTTCTTGAACGGGATCTGCAGTTTTATCTACTGTCTTGTTCTAACCGTGGTTAAATTGGCCTTCAACCGGCCAGCCTAACTTTCGGCAGCCAAAAATGTAATGAAAAGAGACATATTTAAGTTAGGTGAAAAATTTGTATTTCAGAAATTAGTACTTGACAATGAATTGTTCCCGAGGTAATTGGAAACGGTTTCAAACTGTCAGAAATGTCCGTTCAACTAGTGCTTGCGTTAAATTTCGGGTATATCTTTCCGTTAATTTAATTATGAATATAATTAATTTAGTGATGATAGTGATTTTTTAGTGATGTTATTTTTTAAGAATGGAGACTAATTCAAGCTCTACAGCGGATTCTCAAAATCGTAAACGTCATAATTTAACAAGTGAGGAAGAACGGATGATGACATGTATGAAGGGTTTAGAGCGCGAGGTCAAAATATGAGTGTAAGTGATCTTGGAATATGTAGTTCATTAACAAGAATGCACGTGAGTAGCATACAGGATTAGAAAAGCCTGATAGTTCATCTGCCTTTACGTGAGAGGACGGCTTTCCAATTTGTAGAGAAAATGGCACAGGGGGACATTTAAAGTAAACTGTTAATGTGCTAAGTCCACTCAACATCAACTTATTTTTGATAATTTTGTGTGCTTTGAACTTTTCTCAAGTGGCACGCTTAGGTAACCATGCCACCCTTACCTTCCGTACTCATCTCTGTGCTGTCAATTAGTCACTCTCTATTATTGGATAATTGATAATACAAGATAAAAAAAATTTGGAAATAAAATTTCATTATCTAACGTCTTGAAATTGGCAAAAACTGTTTCTAGTAAAAAATAATGAATGCTATTATAATACAGTTATTCTTGTCATTTTAGTATATTTTTTATATCTGATCGCCTTCAAATTTAATACGCCTATGAAATGTTTCTAGATTTTTGGCGTTGGGTATAGGTAGATATTGAAAATATTGAGGGTATTCTAAAAGAATGCAAGTAGCATATGTAAATGGTAAAATTACAAATTGTTACACAAATTTTAGTAAAATTACCGTAATATTACATAGCACTAGATAACTGATGTAATTTATGTAATTTACAGTTGCATACATTTTACCAAAAAGGCCTATGTTCGAGAAAAACAACTGCATAAAGAAACGAAAACTGTTTTAAATAGAAACTTAAATATGTATCTTTGAAGGTTTAAATTATTTTTATTATTATCTTGTTGTTTTTGCTCCCTTATATTATTTAGGAAAACGTTACACAGTGTCACAGTTACACCATACTTATATAAATAAAAATTTACATTTTTTAACATGAAAATCAACAAAGATTATTATTTTCATTTCATTCAGTTACAGGACTAATTTTCTAGAAGGTAAGTAGATACATACGAAGCTCTAGAAGGGCCATGTCTACTTTTTTTTTAAGTTTAGACTTTAATCTCTGAATTCATACTTTTAACTCTGAATTCATACTTTAATTTCTGAAATCAGACTTTAATCTCTCAACTTACACTGCTCACGAAATTATGGGACAAGTCGTAGCACTTAGAGCTTTCTAGATAGGGAATTGAGATTTAGAGGACATAATATAAGTACAGAGTAAAATGTATAAAAATTGTATAACACCCTGTATAATTTTACTGTTTTTGATTCTAGACACGATTTAAGGTGCGACTATACTTGTTTGGGAAATGATTTAGACCACTTAATTTTCTTAGACGTATTTTTATTTCTAGATCTAGATTGCCGTGACGTACTAACACCAATTTCCTGATTAAATTTGATTGTACCATGAACAGTATTATTTAAGTACTGGATGTCTAAATAACGTTGCGCTTTTGAATTACACCTGGAATGCCTATAGCAAACAGCCGCAGTTTGTCGTCAGCGGTGCCACTATTTATGTACTGGTTTCGAACTGGTTAGTTCTTGTCACTATATCACAAATGAAGCCAATTACTCGCAACCTTGGCTGTTCACAATATAAATTTCACAAATTACAATCTAATTTATAATTTACACAAACTTATACCCGTAAAATTACATTTCCATAAATTACAAATAATTTAACATAATTAAATACAAGAGAACGTGATCTAATTCTATTCTAATAGTATCTACCTCTTTATTTCTTTCTCTTTTGCGCTCATTGCCATATTATATAACATTTTCTTAACACAGCTTCCATTGATTTCAGCTTGCACTTTATCATATATCCTGTTTAGAAGCCTTGGAACGGCTGGAGTTACTGTCGGTTTTAAGGCTTTCATATCATCGGAAAGCCTCCTTATGTCACCTAGATAAAAACCAACCGCTCCTCCCACAGAGTACATCGCATTCTGAAAAAAATATATATATACATATAACTAAAATAAGTTCTTTTAAAGTGGTTATGTGTTCCAGAAAGTAAATCAACCCTGTTCAATTGTTTACAATAAAACAACTACGAATAGATCACTAGTTCATTATGATTAATGGTGAGATGCGAGTTTTACGTTATTTTATTTTAAAATTTGAATTAAATTAACAATTTAGACAAATGATGTGCTTATGTGTATGTGTACCGACAACCCATTCACGGCGCTGTCAATCTTCACCACCGTGTAGAAGTATGTTTCTGTAAATTTTAAATGTTTTCAAATAGTTTTTGTTAATTTCAAAAATAAATAGAAAGTGTCGCGCAACAGCAAATGCTGACTTTTATTATGTTTCTATTAATTGAAAAAATGAAACTTTAAGAAAAATGTATTTTCAAAAATGACGGGAAAATATTGATCATCATAGACATAATGCTGAAAGAACTATGAGAATGTAATTCTAATAAACGTTTCAAAAATTACTTGTGAATGAACAACATTTGATTTAATTTTAAATTTAGACCAGATATGTCAAAACAGGACACAGTAATGAGAAAATGATAAGTGCAGAAGAACGATTACGAACTTTACGGTTCTTGGCAACTGAATGGTCTTTTCAAGATTTAAACATATTGGGTACCGCTATATTCGAAAAACTGTAGGTATTAAATTTTGTTGAACAAAATGGGGAGTGCAATTTAAAAATTTTAATTGTGATGTCACAACCCAAACATAAAACCTGTAAAAATATATTTTTAAATTCTAATTCTAAATTTCTAAATAAATTGGATTACGGATTTAGGATTTACGGAGTTAATAATCCTTATTAGTTAATTAGAGTGATCTGTACTATAACTATACCTAATTATTGTACATGGGATTAATTTCAGAAAAAATACTATACCCTTTATTCAAGCCGATAAATGAAACAGTTTAGATAATCGTTATTATAGTTTTATTAAATAAATTGTATAAAATAACTTCCGGGAGTTTCCTGACTTATTTTTAATAAATTCAATAGTCAAAGTAATTAATGTCATATACATATAAGAAATAACACAACTTATCTCCAATTTCATTTCATAATCTGAAATGGCATGTCCAGTTTTTCTTATAATTTCACCAAGTTCAGTTATAAGATTTTATGGTTATGAGTCCTTAAACGTTACTACCCTCTAGATTAAGAACACTAAGGTTAAATGTTAAATTTGATTATTGTTTCTCCATCTATTTTTTGAGGAATTAGGAAAAATATTTAAAATAATTTTTGCACTATTTTTGGTGTATGTAGATCAACAGTAATTAGAATTAGTTTCTGGATAATTTCCGAACGCTGTAGTTCTCAACTAGTTATTTTTTTTTAATGGGAATAGTAGGTATGGCTATGATTTAATTAAAAAGTTGTTTTTCATTTAGGTGATGTAAAATAGTCTATATTTTTCTACTAAAATAATAGAGGGTAGGTTTACGTATTTCTAATTTTTTTTATTAAATCTGAAATGCTACGAAGCAACACAAGTGTAATAAATAATAGAATGAATCTTGATATTCTGTAACAGCGCAATAATGTTTATTGGAAAATAAGACCTTATTAACATATATAGAGTGTTCCCTAATTTCGTGCAGAAAATCCAGAAGCAGATTCTATGGTTAAAATTTAGGTAATTTTGTTAAACATGCATATAATCCCAAAAATGTCGTTTTTGAGACATAGAGTTTCCAAAGCTGATAAAAAAATCAATTTAAAATTTCTTAACCCCATGAGATATTTTTGACAAATTTCGCATAATTTTTTAGTATATTGCAGTTTACGTAAAGTACCAGTACCAGCAGTGAAAAAATTATGAGAATGCAATGGAGCATATAAAAACCAATTTTGTTTGCACGATTATACAAGCTGATTTACTTTATCGCTTTATTGTGAAAAAAGTCATGATAGTATCCATAACCCCGCCACTGGTAAAGTGGTAAAATTAAACAAAATGAGCTTTAAATCAAAACATTTTAAGGGACAACAGTTTTCAAATCAAATTTGCTATTAAATAAAGTAGTAGTTTCAAGACCATAGGCGTAGGTTGAAAAATATTTGAAGAGGAGAAAGAGATCGGACCTCCCAATTATAGGGTTCTAAATAATATTTATTTTTCAATGTATTTTTCCCAAATAAGCAGCATTAAGCAACAAATATTTGTTATTTTTTTAAATATTTGACCAAGCAACACGTATTTGACAGTTTTTTCTCTGACCAATGGTAATAGAATTAACAGCAAACAAGTGACAACAGCAGATGATTGTACATAGTAATGGCAAATTCTATACTTAATCATACTTTTTGTGAATGGTTTTCTTAGAGCTCATTTCACAACACACAATAAAATGTGAGACAGCTATAAGTGTTCAAAATGAATGGCATTGTTTGCGAAAAGGCTTTACCGTACAAACGTCTCCTAGCTAGAGTTTTGCACGGATTCGTCTGATCATGGTTATAATAAATTGTTCCATTTTTGTTTATATCACTCACAATTATCAAATAAACACTAGGTAGGTACAGAAAAAGGGCACTAGTCACACTACTACTGTTACTACTCATAAGTACTAATTTGAGGTCAACATCAGCAAGTAATAGATTGTAATCAGTAAGTAATTGGAGGGGCGTTTAGTTAACCTTTGTACATTAATTTGTAATTTTGTCCCATAGTTTTACATTTTATTGCAGTTGTATTTTTAGTTTTGAATGTGTCTGTAGAAAAATTAATTATTTCAGACTTTTTTCAAACGAGTTTTTTGTTGCTTTTGATCAATTCTTTCAATTTGTTGCTCCTTTAGTATCGGCCGAGTATATTCCGAATACCACACAGAGTACCAACTCTGTGGAATACCATGTATTTATATGAACTTGTTTTCTTATTTTAAAAAGTTCTATCACCTAATATAGTTTGGTCCCTGCAATTCGGGACACTCTGTATTATTTATATAGCACACTAAAAACATGCATGTAGTTAACATCAATAAGTAATATTATAACGCTTACCTCACAGCATCTTTCTAACATATGAGCCAAAGGCAAGAATGATATCATGACATCAGTACTTTTCAATTTGTGATCTCCAAATTGCAAATTGACGGCACTCGTAGAGGCCACTATATTTTCATGAGTCAACATGACTCCTTTTGGATTTCCGGTCGTCCCACTTGTGTAACATATTGTTGCAAGATCTGAGGGTTTTGGGGGCTGAAAATACACATATATTATACCATAAGAAGTTTCGAAGCTACTACAGGGTGTTCAGTTACGTATTGGTCAAAAGTTCTCAATATATTTTATACTGTAAAGAAGTAGGTACTACTACTAAAAGCTTAAATATTGTCAAGAATGTCTCGGAAATTTAAGTAATTGTGTGCCATCCTTAATTTTTATCTTAGCATCTGTTGATTATATTTGGCCTATTGAACACCCTGTAAAACAGTTTCGCCGCTCCTCACTATCAACATCTTCAGTGGTGAATCCGCAAAATCTTCGCCACGCCTGAGACCCTTATCTCGTTAAGGTACGGTTTCGCTGGTGCGACTGCGGCTGCGACTGCGACTCGTTGCCGGCCAATAGGCAGTCTAAATGCTGGAGTTGATGAGAACATTCAGACTGTCTATTGGTCGGCGACGAGTCGAAGTCGCAGCCGCCGTCGCACCAGCGAATCCGTGCCTTTAATAGTGCACGTTTATGTTGGAGCGGGACGCCAGGCCACGGTAAAAGCTGCGCGCCTAGCCACGGCTATTCAATACCATACATTCTTATGGAGGTGTGTTTATTGTGGAGTACTAAAGCCAAGCCAGGCGGTAAAGCAAAAAATCTAGCAAGGTATTATTTGTGCGGGGTGCGATAGTCGCTGTACTATAATTAAGGTCTAAAATAATAGAGTTATTCATTCACTACATTTAGATCAGTACGCGAGCTGAGGGAAAATTGAATGGCAAAAACCGCATTTCGATATATCGATTGGTTTAAAAGATACAAAGTATTTTTAATTTTTTTTGTATCTTCTATAAAACTTATAACTTTCTTATTTGTTAATATATTAGATTTTTCTAAAAACATTATTTATTCATTTTTACGTAGATTTCAGTGGCGCATGCAGTTTCTTAAAATACTTTTTATTTTTTGAGTTATAATGCAGTTACGTTTTTTTTAAAATGGAACTCTCTGTATTTTATCTCACGGTTGGAGTAGTATTTTTCATTGGCTTTCCAACAATGTAATATACTTTATATTTCTTTATAGTAATATGTGTGGAATTTTTCCTGTTTTATGGTTAACTTCTACTGTTAACTAGTTTATGTTTTATTTATTTACTGTAAAAAATTTACTTAAAATCATTATTAAGTAGTCTTCTTAGTAATGAACTTGTGTCATTATCCGTTAGCTTAATGATTTGCTAAAGAAAAAGCTATTATTAATATTTTATTTTTGTTAATTGGTAAACAATTTGAATCCAGCATCTGTCAAATAATAAAAACAATGTTATGGTTTGTATACGAATTTAATTGTTTTTCAAAGCTAACTAGAAAATTCATCGTTAATAATCGTATTAGGATAGATATTCAACGCTTCAGATTTACCCAATAATTTTTGTTGCAGATAGAAAATGCAACTGGAAACATTTATTTAGATACATAGGTAGTAATTCTTTAATTAATATAGGGTGCTTTATATTTTCGTACCGTCGATGATTTTTGAGATATGCAAATCTTTTACCAATACATGCTTAACAAAAATAAAATAATAGTAACAGCCTATTCTTTAACACTTATATCATTAAGCTAAACGGTTAATAAGATTAATCAATTATGGTTTTAATTACATTTTTTTACATTTAAATTGGGAAAATTGTGATTTCACACAGATTGCCATAAAGAAATATCAATTATTTAAAAAAACTGTGTACACCACTGAATTCTACGTAAAAACTGAATAATGTTTTTTACAACAATCTAAAACATTAGAAAACAAGGAGGTTATAAAACGTCATAGAAGAAAGAAACAAATGAAAAACGCCTTGTACCGTTTAAATGAGTCAAGATATCGAAATACAGTTGTAGCCATTTTTCTTAAAAATCGAACTCGTGCGATCTTAGATACTTTTATTCTATATCCTCGGGAAATAAGAGAAACCCTCTAAAAGTATCGAAATTGGTCCACTCTATACAAAATTTTCGTATTTTATTAAGAAAATAGCATTAATTGGCCGTCGATTCTAATAAAATCTCATCATCTGATGAAGACGACGATTTGGTATACATATTTTTACAATTTTAAGTTTAAAACTGTGAACAAACTGTAAGAACATTGTAATTTATAAACTAGAAGAGTCCCTGGCGCTTCGCTTTAACATAAACAGTGTCGCACTCCTCCTAGCGCTTGTCTTGGAGCTTGGTGTGGCAGCCCGGCATGTGGCTTTTGTCATGGCCTGGCGTGCAGATTTAACATAAACGTGCACTTAATCTAGGAAAGTGCACATAAATTCTGTGACTGGCAGCAGCCACTTACCTAGACCACGGTCTAACAACACGGGAAATCATAGTAGATGCGTTTTGTGATAAAAAATATTTTGAATTGCTTAGTTAGTACTAGTTTTTCAAGAACAGTTTATTTGAATTGAACCATTTTTAAATCTTTAAAATAAGTTCAAATCTGGACTTATTCGAGCTGAAACGAGTTTTATATTATATAGTGTACTTACCGCTTCCGGGTGGTTTTTCTTGGAACCTAGAGACTCCACGTCTGAAAACTTAACAATTTCGACTCCCATATTTTTGGCCCTTTGTTTAGTAGAGACTCTAATGTCTTTGATGACTATAAGTTTCTTTAAACATCTAGGAGATTTTCTAGCATCATATTGCACTTGTTGTCGTCCTCACATACCACTACGTTTATTTCAGCTACAAAGAAATTCGCAGTGGTTACCTAATTGTGATTTCCAATAATAAATAATATGACCTCAAGTGTACTGCATTTTTCAGTACTTATTCATGATTTTTACTATACATGTGCTCATTTTTATGATGATTTGGAAACACCCATGTAGGAAGTGCTGTTGGAGCATGTCTTTGGTTTTGTTTTTTACATTTTTAAACCGATTTAAGGGTTACTTTATTATAATAGATTACAATATTATAATAAATCAGTCATTATACAGTCCTTTAAGTTTACAGTTTACCAAGATGCAGAACATTTGTTGATAAATTACATACTGTGATACTGATCTAGTTCAGCTGGAACTTCGATTAAATAAATTAAATCTGTGTCGGTAATCATTTGATTACATTCAGTCAGAAATTGAAGCCATATTTACCTCTCAAGATCATGAAATTGATCAATTATTTTACGTATGAAGGATATTTTAAACTCAATTCCAAGGTCTGGACATGATGCTTCCGATACAAACAGGCGCAGCAAAATATCTAATGCACATATATATTAAATATGGACAAATATCTACGATCAATTTAACTTTCTTAGACGGTAAATACAATGATATGATTATACTTCAAAGATACATTCGTATCAATTATACACTAATGAAAACATATCTGATATACAAAAGTTACATTAAACCGATTGTATTCAATTGAAAATAAATTATCAAAGAATAATGTCTTGAAACAACAATACACGAATTTTATGCAGGAATATATCCAATTAAATCATATGTCAAAAATAACAGACATCAGGTGTATATTATACACCAATACCACATCATTACTAAAGAAAATAGTTTAACAACAAAGCTGAGGATTATACCTATTCGATGCTTCTTGTAAAACAACAACAGGTGTTTTTGTTAATGATATAATGACGGTCGGTGGTAAATTGCAACAAGATCTATTTATGATTATTACGCGTTTTCGATTATACGAGTACAAATGGGTTTTAGTTGGTAATATTTCGAAAATGTATCGCTAAGTGTGGATTCATCCAGCCGATAGAAAACTTCAAAGAATTCTATGACGTGCAAATAAAAATCCAATAAAATGTTATGAATTGTTATGAATGAAACACAGTAATATATAGAACCGCATCTTCTCTATATTTTGCTGTACGTTATCTCAATGAAACTGTTTGGACCACAAGGATGTTTGATTTGCTTTGTATCTGGAGAATCGGCGACCAGGCAAAGATTGAATTAAATAACTCGAAGAACCGTATAATGATTAATTTATTGTAATACATTACAATATAAAGTAATCTTACATCGGTTTAATAGTTATTTATGCAACAAGTACAAAAAGTAAGTGTTTATTGCACGCGACGTGAAATTGTCCGACGAGACCGTCAGGCCGAGTAGGACAACACGTCGAGTGCAATAAGCACTTTTTGTACGAGTTGCATACAATATTTTTTCTACGTTCATGCAAAAACCAAAAAATGTTATTTAGATGACACTAAGTCTAGGAAAATGAGACGTCTATTTGAACGTGTATGTTTGTCATGATGTCAAAACGCTGTAGTAGAATGACAGATGAATGCAATAAACATTTTATTGCACTACTGCAATAAAGAACCACTTTTTCTACTAGATATAGTTCAATAAAGTTTTGTTTTTTGCATGAATGTAGAAAATAGTTATTTATACAGAGCGTCTGAGGTATTACCGTTGGAGGGGGTGATTGTACAGTTAATATAAATGAGATCCAAATATATCTATATCTAAAAGTTCATTGTTTCCGAGATACAGGTTGTCAAATATTTTGAAATTTGTATTATCATTTTTATTTACTTGGAAACCTTTCGTGATAAAATAACAATAGTTCTAGGTTGTAATGAGATATCTTTAATCTAATTATTCAATATATTTAAATACTTCCAATGTCAGCAGTGGCGTATAAACTCTGCGCCACTCTTCTATTATTTACAATAAAAATGGTACGCCACTGTCTAAATGATAAAAAAAAAACATAAGTTACTTTAAGCTTCGATTATTTTGAACAAATAATTATCCTTTACGATTTTCTCTTTTGATTTGATTTTGATTTGATTTTCTGCATTTCGTTGTTTGTGCATATTTGTATCAAAAGCTGAAGGAAACTTGAAAATTTTGCACATGGCCATGATTGATCAGTTTGAATAACTTTTTCAAGTGACTTTTTGCTGCATTTTCAGCGGAAAAGGCGCTACTTGAAACCAAAATAATATTTCCTCGATGCATTGAATATTTCAAATAGGATTATTTCTAAAACGGTTACTCGCCTAACGATATTAACAAGATATATTTTTTTCACATAAAGAAGGTAGAAGAATCGATTGTTTAATAGTCAGATGTATACACTACGCTGCAAAAAAGGTGCAATTTCAAAGAAGCATGATTTGCCATATGTGGCGCCCTCTAATAGTAGCGTCACAATTAGAAACAAATTTGAATTTGGCGCCTTAGATCTTCAAAAGGTATCCAAATATTTAGATTTTTTTAAAATTATTTACAATTATCGAAAATATTTGTTTTTATTTTGACACCCTGTATCTTTTTAACCATCAACTTTTGACTAAAGTAAGTTTAACTATATGGCATTATTTTGTTGTCAAAATTCTACTCTTGGCCTATGGTGAACTAATTTTGAGACACTCTGTATTACTGAAACGTAATAGGTCTCACTACGCACAAACTACGAAATGCAGGAATATTTTTAATGAATAATTACCTAAATACGATGCATTTTAAATACTAATGATTTGTTCAAACTATTCAAACTTTAAAGTATCTTACGATTTTTTATAATTAAGACTGTGGCCACTGGTGATAATGGAAATATTTAGACATACTGAATAATTAGACTAAATATATCTCCTTACAACCTAGAACTATTGCGGTTTTATCACGAAAGGTTTCCAAGTAAATAAATCAGAAAAAATTTTGACATCTCAGAAACGATGAACTTTTAAATATGAGTATATTTGGTTAAATTTCATTTATTTTAACTGTACAGTCACCTCTTCCAAGGATGCAAGTTATAATACTTGAGACACTCTGTATATCAAGGGCGTTTAAGGCCCGTAGCGTGAAGATAATAGGGTCTTAGGGTGTTAAACGCATTATGACGTAAGAGATTTATACAAAACTTTATACACTGCCGGTATTTAGAACACTTATAAATTTGCTACATCAAATTATATATTTGTGGAAATAAGAGCCTCAATAACTAAAATGAAGTCATTTTTGTTGGAGCCGAATTGACAGTTGTGATGGATACCTAGTAATAATATCAACAGACGCGGTTTTCATGTACACCATATTTAGTACGCGAATAACCTCTAGCAAAGTGACAGATTTGTTCATATATTGATAAAATATGGATTTCAATAGTGATAGTGGTACATAAAACATTCCGAGTACGCCTCCTGAAATTTTTAAAGTGGCGGAGGAAGCTAAAGGTAGTCTGTTGCTAAGAAAATCATATTTTGGAAAAATGTGAGAACTGTAAATCATACTGTCTATGGTCGTATTCCATGTTAAGGGCGCCGTATTCCTGAAAAAGTGTTTTCTACAAATATAAATAATTTTAGACATTTAAGAACTGAATAATATAGAGTTTAGCAAATAACAAGGATGTTATTTCATGCCACCTGCAAATATTCAAAGGTACCGAAGTAAAATCAATATTTAACATCAGAAAGCGATCTATCCAATGAATTTTTAGGTACTGAAATCTTTCAAAATACGTATTTTTTTAAATTCAACCATAGATGTAAACATTGTTATAACATAAACTTACATAGTTCTGCATATAAGATTGTTCACTTTTGTTTATAAGTATGTGAAAATAATTGTTAAAATGTGGGGTTAGAATAGCGAAATTATGTGTGTCATATAAATGCATTTTAAAAGTTATTACATTATTTGAGGAAAGTTTAAATAGTAAAAGTGGATAAACAAAACATCAATAATTCTATTTTTGATATTACTTTTGCTCTACGAGTTTTATTTTTCGAGATTTCAGTACCTAAAAAACACCACAAATTTGATCATTTTACGGCGAAAGATACGGGCACCTTAAAGGCATCGACATCAAGCAAATATTCAAAATTAATATTGTTAAAAAGAAAAATGTATCGTTACAAACCGAAGAAGTCAAAAATATTGACTAGAGAGGAAATTGACACATTTCTGAGAGATGCTTCCTGATGAAATATTTTTAATGATCAAGATAAGTTGTCAGCTTCAAATGTAAAATAAAATGTACCTACATTATTTAGGAATATACCGGGTATCGTTTTCGGCGTTCTTCGGCTACTTTATTAACGGAACAGGTATAACTAATGTTAAGATACAGTATTTAGTGATTGGAAATCAACTACTGTTGCTGAAGGCTGTATTGAAAATTCAGTGTCCAACACAGTGGAAATAGTAAAACAAATATTGGCTCCAGGCCTACAAAAAGTAGTCCTAGAGAACAAGTAGAAAATGGACAGGACAAATTCTCTCCTAATATAAAATTCCATAAACAAATAACTACAAGCATTAAATTACAATTTAATCATACGAATATAATGAATTGCATTTTTATGTTTGCAATACAATTAACGGAATTATTTATAAAATATTAGGACAGAATTTATCCTGTCAATTTTCTACTTATTCTGCAGGATTATTTTTTATGTCTTCAATAACACTAGTATTTTTGGAAAACTCTGCGGAAGATTCAGTTCAAAGAGCACCTGCTAATTGAAGGCATATTAGTGCAAATACATTTTTTTTTTGTTATTTTGAGTTTGATGGACACTGAATTTACAATACATATAACCTTCAGCACCAGCGGTTAATTTCGGACCACCATAGCGCTTAATATTAGTTATAACTGATCCAGCGTCGGCTAATAAAGTAGATGAAAAACGCCGAAAATAATGCCCGGTACATTTCTTTGGGTTTGGTACGGAATCTGACCCAACGTATTCTTCCCAACCACTTGCTCGGAGCACTTATTATTGTTATACAATAAACGTTGAGCTCAGTATCCTGTTGACGAAAAGAGGCATATCTTCTGCACATATTCAAATATGTTGGTGACTTGTTTTCATTACCAATTACACTAAATATGCGCTGTATTTTACTATTATTTTATAGTTACTAGCAAAGTTTAATCTATATCATGAATATTATCTATTGTCGTGTTACATAACTCTTTTCTACGACAAACTGCACATATTCCAAAAATCAGTGTCACCTAATTAAATAAATAATGTAGATAAATTTTGTTTTACATTTGAAGATGACAAATTACCTTTTAAAAGAACACCATTAAACAAAATCATCAATAAGTTTTGTTGCAAAGGTTTTCTTGATTTTCCCGGCAACAGGCTTCCTTCGCAACTTCAAATTTCAGGGAGCGTACTCGGAATGTCTTCAGTACTACTTGCACTACTGAAATAGTGATAAATTGGTAAATATTTTGCCAATTATATATGAAAAAATCTGTTTTTCGCGTACTAAATATGACGTACATGAAAACTGCGTCTGTTGATATTATTGTTAGGCATTTGTTACAACTGTCAATTCGGCTCGAACAAAAATTACTAGATTTTAGTTATACAGACATTTATTTCCACAAATACATAATACAGGGTATCCCAACGAAAATTTGACCCCCCCTATAATTGGAAAACCGAATAATATTTCAAAATTCGCCGAGACCCGTCGATTTTTGTTCTTGACAGTCAAGCCAACTCGATATGTTCATCCCCCTAATGCCTAGCAACACCAACTTAAAAATTTCAAATGCAACTACCCCACTTGTGGCACATCATTTTAAAGCCCTTTTAATTGCGAATACAGTGACGTACCGTTTTTAGAATCACACAAATGCCCACCACTAATAAGTTTTTTATCTACTACACATGACCGCATTACCTAATTGTTATTGATGTGTCTATCAGTTTACAAAAAAGTCAGAAATGAAATACAAAAGTTGAAGCAAATAATAAATCAGATTTATTTGATGAATTGCTCAAAATGACCCCCGTTAACTTCCAAACAATAATACAGTCTGTTTTCAAATTCTGTTCCAACATTATTAAAGACATCCGCAGTTATTAATCGGCATTCTTCTACAATTCTCTGAGGTAGCACTTGCAATGTTTCCGGCTGAGTGGCGTACACTCGTACACTTAAATGACCCCACAGAAAAAAAGTCCAAAGGGGACAGATCCGGAGATCTTGGTGGCCATTCGACGGGACCTCTTCTGCCAATCCAATGCCCCGGGAAATGGTCATCCAAAAATTGTCGCACAGCAACAGCATAGTGCGGGGGCGCACCATCTTGTTGGAAGGTTATTTCATTTTCTAGTAAATTGTCGTCACTTTCTAAAATCTCTGTTATCCTAGGATCAATTTTACTTTCCAATAATTCTAGATAGGTGTTTCCATCGAGATTAACTTGAATGAAAAATGGTCCAACAAGATGGTCGTCCAAAATGCCTGCCCAAACATTCAATTATTGAGGTGTCTGAGTATGAAATTCCCTGATTAAATGCGGATTAGTATCACTCCAATAACGACAATTGTGTCTATTCACTTCGCCATTCAACATAAATGTGCATTCGTCGGAGAAACATGTATTGTAGAGAAGATTTGGATTCAGTAGAAGTTGTTCACTAAAGTATTCGCAAAATTGGTTACGGCGATCAAAGTCATCTTCATATAACTCTTGAACCAGCGTCGTCTTAAATGGATTAAACTTGTGTTTTTTCAAAATTCGATGAACACTGGCACGGGATACGCCAGAATCTTGAGACACAGTTGTAATCGATTGCTTATGATCCATCTGTACATGACTACCACTTCAACTGCTTCATTTCGAACTGGCCCAATTGCTTCACATTTCTTGTTTAAAAGCGAACCTGTTGCAACAAATTTGTCAATCAGGTGTTTAACGTACTGGTGGTTTACATTTTTTTCAGGATGATTGGCATTAAAAATTCGTGCTGTAGCTTTAGGGCAATCATGATTTCGATAATAAATTGCAACAATTTCTACTCTTTCCGCAATAGAATAAACCATTTCGAACACACGTTAATACTTTCAATAACGGCTGAAACTAACGATTTCTTGGTCATAAGCAAAAAACACCGACTTTTTTCGTAGTACTGATTTTTTGTTATTTTGAAAAGGTCTGAATTCCTATAAACTTAAGTATCTTCTACTAATAACTATTTTAGTATCTAGTATTATTTGCTTCAGCTTTTTTATCTCATTTCTGACTTTTTTGTAAACTGATAGACACATCAATAACAATTAGGTAATGCGGTCATGTGTAGTAGATGAAAAACTTATTAGTGGTGGGCATTTGTGTAGAAATTACTACGCGTAAGATGGTTTGTCATCTTTTCGTTTGTAACCAATAATTCTGTCAAATCTCAACCGATTTCTAAAAACGGTACGTCACTGTATTCGCAATGAAAAGGGCTTTAAAATGATGTGCCACAAGTGGGGTAGTTGCATTTGAAATTTTGAAGTTGGGGTTGCTAGGCATTAGGGGGATGAACATATCGAGTTGGCTTGACTGTCAAAAAAGCTCCCCCAAGAACAAAAATCGACGGGTCTCGGCGAATTTTGAAATATTATTCGGTTTTCCAATTATAGGGGGGGTCAAATTTTCGTTGGGATACCCTGTATGATGTTTAGTATCTTTATAAGTGTTCTAAATACCGGTCTTTTATAAAATTTTGTATAAATCTGAGTCATAATGTTTTAACGCTACGGATCTTAAACGCTTATAACGCCGTTGATATATAAATAACTATTTTTACACTTTTGTTAAAGAAAAAAATCCGTCCGAGAAAATACATTTTTAAAGGTAACCATTTTGTGAAAACAGTTTGTTTCTGTGTTAGTTAAAACATATTGAATCATGGGTACATAGGTTTCAATATATTTCCAGCTACGGCCATGGCAATGTTAAAAATAATAAATTTAATTTATTTTACTGCTTATCAGCTGAAGTAAAAATGCAGAAGTAGTGAGGTTATAAAAACAAATCTATAAATTGGTTACGGATAAAAAACTAAAAAATGTACAGAGATATTCCTTAACCACCTAATCAAAGAATCGTGAGTTAGTTCTTACTTTGTTTAATAATGAAGGCACATGCGTCAGGACCAAGGGTGTCGTACAAAGGTACTAATACCATACTGTAGCAGTACGCGGCTTGTTCTGTAAGTATCCATTCTGGGCAATTCTGAGCGTAAATCCCAATAATTGTAGAAGAGCCTGGAGGGAATCCCTGGGCTACCAGACCGGATCCAAAGTTTTTAGCTCTTAGCAGAGCTTCATTATAACTCAGCCACTGGTATGGTTTAGAGTACGATTCTCTCAGCCCAGGCACGGACCATTATCTGCAAATAATGATTTGTTTAATTTATTTCAATAATATAATGCTTAATATTTTCCTAATACCAAATTCAGTTTTTGATGAAGAAATTGGTTTTCAAATGATTGTTTTACTTGGTGTTGGCATCTTGTCTTACTTTTTCTTGATTTTGTTTTGTTTCGCAAAACGAGACAATGCTTGACAGCTCGAATTGCAAGACAAGATAGACAAGATTTAAAAAGTATTGCCAGACAATGCAATGCAGTATTGCTAGGCACGAAGGCTTGTAAGAAGGGATAATATTTAAGTGAACATTAACTAAAAATAGTTTTATCATGTACACTCCGTGATATTTTGCAGCGTTTTCAGTAATCTCTTGTGTTCTATTATCTTTATTATTCTTTTATATGTTTTTCTACGTTCATGCAAAAAACAAAACTATTGAACTATATTTAGTGAAAAATATGGTTCTTTATTGCACTAGTGCAATAAAATGTTTATTGCATTAATCTGTCACTCTACAATAGCATTTTGTCATCATGACAAACATAAACGTTCAAATCGATGTTACATCTTCCTAGACTTAGTGTCATCTAAATAACAATTTTTGGTTTTTGCATAAACGTAGAAAAAATATTGTATACAACTCGTACAAAAAGTGCTTATTGCACTCGACGTGTTGTCCTACTCGGCTTGACGGCCTCGTTGGACAATTTCACGTCGCGTGCAATAAACACTTACTTTTTGTACTTGTTGCAATAAATAACTATTATCAATTTTGAGGCGTTAGGTAATAAAACCGATTATTTAAATTAAATGGTTATTTCCAAATTTAAAGTTTTTATCTTGTATTATCAATTACCCAAGATCGAAAATAATAGAAAGTGACTAATTCACAACACAGATATGAGTACGGAAGGTGAGGGTGGCATGATTACCTAAGCGGGCCACTTGAGAAGAGTTTAAAGCACACAAAATTATCAAAAATAAGTTGACGTCGACTGAACCTAGCACATTAACAATTTACTTTAAATGTGCCCCCTGTGCCATCCTCTCTACAAATTAGAATGCCGTCCTTTTCGATGGAGATGGCCCACCACCACCCACTTACACATACCTGATGCGCACTTCGCGGATATCACACTTAAGCCTTTTCCTCATGGACGCAAAATTCACGGATTTTTGCACATCGCCTTTTTAAACCCACTACAAGAAGATATTTCAACTATAACTTCTGCTCTAACATAGGAACCATCTCTTTTAGGCTGCACGTCAAATGGTGAAACTTGGTCTGGTGATGGATATTGTATATGAATAATTTTAGGTCTTTCGAAGTTGGGAGTGTAATACTCACAAACGGTTTCTAATTTCGGATACCTATCCGAGTGTCTGAAATTAGGAAACGCTCTATTTTGGAATAAAATTTTTTGCTAGTGTCTAACAATAAAAATATCCCAATTTAATACAGAAAATGAATTGCTATAGTTCTAAACTTACTCTGGATGAAACAAGCAAAAAAAAGACGTCGCAATTGATCAACGAGTTCAATACTACTACCATCTATTAGAAGATCCCAGAATTTTGATTTGTAGAGGAACTAGGAAATCACAGGAGACAACTCTTATTGAAGTAGTTGCATGTCTCAAACACCTTATAGATCTACCAGATATATGACTGTCATAAATTATGCAACTATCGAAAATATGGTGATAAGTTGACAAGTAATAGGCATTTTTTCATTTATTTTAGATTACGCTAGAGAAAAGTGCAATCAAACATTTATACACTTAGAAAGGAACATTGGTGTTTGTAAAATAAGTAGATGCTACTTTTTAATTTATGTTTTATAGTCTCTTTGAAATTCTGCTCTCGCAAGCTATTTCGTAAATTGTAATTTGAATATTTGTGCCAATGGCGTAATATGAACTGTTTTTGCAGAATTTATAACCACCATTATATATTTGAACGCCCTGTTTTCATTCAATAGTTTTTAACTTCGTATTATTTTAAATAATGTTCTCTATTAAGTATTCTGATTTGTGTAGACATTGCTTACATATATTTGGATTGCTTGAAACTTATCAACGTAAAGAATATTCCATGTTAATTATTATCAATTAAAAAACTGAAAGGTGCATTTTGTAAATGTCAAATTCGTAAAAATAAAACAAAGCATTACATGCACCAAAATAGATCTCTTGATAAGTGGGAATGTATTAGCTTTGAAAAACAACGTTGACGCAAACCTAAAAATCTACAGTGACAACACAATATTAAAATTTATTATATAGTGGACATCACAAGAAAAAATAAAATCTCTGTAATGAATAGAATCGAATAGTGTTTATTAACAACATTATGCTTTACATAAGCATTTGAAGCAGGTCACAATTTTAATGTAAACAACTACAAAAAACACTGAAGTTATAAATAATAATAATAATAATAATATCTCTACCCCTCATTCTAATCACGAGGATTAGCCCAGAAGTCGAAGACTTGTGCGGGTGAGGGGGCGGCATATTATTATTAAGCAGGCCGCATTTGCGCCCAGGAACGACTTACGTTGGTAGGCCCTAACCACCATTCAGTGCAGGAATGAGGGAAACCTGGAAAACCTCATTAATTAGGGGGGTAGTCAAATGTCAACCGGTATCAATCTCTCACATTGACCCAAGCCAACATTCTTCCACCCTACCATACCCGCAGAGAGGGCGCCAATCCCTCCACGAATATAGCTTATATACGGTCTACCGGCTGCAGGGGTCGAACCCACAGCGATCCAGTCACTTCGATTCAAGTACTAACGCCTTAAACCGCGCGACCACTGACCGATCCATATAAAAGTAATAATTAGAAACATAATATAAGTGTAAATATACGCATACAGCACAAAGAAAATGTGACAAACAATTGAATAAAAAAATAATAATAAAATAAAAGAAAATGTCAACGTATAGTAACACAATTCTTACGACTAAATAAATGTCAAGGTATTGTATATAGGTGAATTTGTATGTACATGTCAACACACAGTAACTTAAATAAGTGGCACTTCCAGAAACTCTTCTATAGAATAGAAGCAATATTTGAGAAGAATTGCATTTTTAAACAACACCGAATTTAACAGCCTAAGTTCGTAAGGTAAGTGATTGAACAAATTAAAATTAAGGGAATTTTTTTAACTAAGAGTTAAATTGTAACGAGGTGTTCTAAGAGAGTTAGCTTTACGAGTATTATATTGGTGAATATCAGCTTGAATAGCGAGACCCGGGGCACTCCTATGGATCTCAAGTAGGTTGTGGTAGATATACAATGAGGGAAGAGGCATTATGCTCAATTCTTTGAATATAGGTTGACAGTGTGCTCTGTAATTAGCATCAAAAATTATTCTAACAGCCTTTTTCTGCAACCGAAATGATTTAATTGCATGTTGTGAATTTCCCCATATCACAGTAGCGTACGTAAAATGGGAATGAAACAGAGAAAAGTAAGCCAATCTCAGAGTACTAAAGTCTAAAAAATGCCTTAGCCTTCTAAGCAGGAGAGAGCTTGCTAACCTAGAGTTTAAATGGTCAGCATGAGACGCCCAGTTTAATCTGTCATCAAGGTATACAAAATTTTACACTTGCACCTCTTGTTAAGGAGCTGTTAGAAGAGATAACTAATCTCTGTGTTTTATTAGTTTCAGTTTATTGGTTAAAAACCACTGATTTGCCCAAATTTCGTTCTGTGTAGAGTGGCGTAATAGCCTTACAACATTTGCATCAGAGCACATAAGAGTAGTGTCGTCTGCAAATAATACATGTCTATTAGGAGACATATAATGGGAGAAATCATTCACATATATTAAATATGCAGATGTAATTCAATGCCTGTCGGGGCATTAGTCCGCGGAGTAGTTGTTTCTTGCAGTATCATTTATGGATTTAATGGCGCGTCGCCCAGGGCGAGAGGTCTGCGTTAAGTACCTGCTGCAATGTAGGTCGCTTACTGCAAGTCGAGCCGCTTAAGCCGAGTATGCAGTAGCTTCTTTTTCTGCAAAATTTTAAATAATTTCGTAGGTATATATTATTTTATCTGATATGTCATAGTGACAACGTTATGTCACCCAATTTTGATGACATTAGACTTAATGCCCGTTTGCACCGAAGTTAATAAGCATTACTTAAAAATAAGATATGTTTAAGTAAGCTTTTCCTATTGCACCATACGTTAAGATCTTCTTAAGTATGAAAACAGATGCTTAAATTTAAGCCTATGTTTGACAGTGACTTATGAAATTCTTTAATTCAAGCAGAGTTGGAATGTGCGCAAAACAAGCATAAAAATTTATAAAATGCGGAAAAGTGCATATATAGTGGTCAATGTTAATGAGTGTAGTATTAAAGTAGTAAAAGAAGTATAATGGATATTAGATTGAATGATATATTTGATGATTTGGAAATTTTGGTAATTATAGATTTTGCATTTCTCAAAAAAATTATACGAGACCTGATCATTTCTATACAATGGACGAATTGAATGAAGATGATTTGGCCACTAATACTAACCACAGAGAAAATAAAATAAATTAATATTATTTTTAGTTTGTCTCTTATATTAACTAGTCTTGAACAACATCAACAACCACAACCATACCTATATTACAAATGACAAAATAATGACAACAACAAAAATAAACACCACAGATATGACATTATACCGAAATCTAACCTTATTTTCATGTAACAAACTGAAGAAAAACAAAAAGAACTAAAATACGTAACATACATTAATGAAAGTAACTAAATTTGTGCGTTGTTGCCAATACAAAGACGTACTTTGCTAAGTATGGTTTATAATACGTCGGTGCAATACTCTAAAAAATAAGCATAACTTAACTTTAAGAACAACTTTATTAAGTTGTTCTTAGTAAAATGTCGGTGCAAACGGGCACTGCTTTAAAAATAGTTGTCATTGTGACATGCAGTTTTTAATTTTTCGAAAATGTATTAATAGTCTAAGAGCCAGTGGCCGGCAACCTATAAGTAAATGATTATACCTGAAATTTTGCACAGTGAGTCTCTTAGACCTATCACTCATGAAGTGGGGACTCGCTAAGCCCGGCGAGGCCGACTCATGAGTTACTCAGGTGCGAGAAGTATGAAAATGTAACCCACTTCGTTATTAAATTAACAAAGCTGCCGTTTGAAAATTTTAAAATACACAATTATTATTATATAAAAATAACAAAGGCAGACGATTACCATGCTTCTAAGGTCATGGCAGACACTTGTGAAATTGGCAAAAATTATAAATTTCAAAAGTATTTGATTAAATCTGATTTTTGACGTTAAGAAACTGTCAGAAATGTCAAGCATTGTAATCGACATCACCAAATCTTAGAACCTGTGCCAGAAATAGAGGTTATTTGTTACTTATATTATTTTAATATAAAAAGGTGCTAAATTTAATAAATAATAAAAATAAATGCCTAATTTGTTAGATCTGAAATTTAAAAATTTTCAAACGGCAGCTTTGTTAATTTAATAACGAAGTTGGTTAAATTTTCATACCTTTCGCACCTGAGTAACAATTGGGTCGGCCTCGCCGGGCTTAGCGAGTCATCACCTCATGAGTGATAGGTATAAGAAACTCACTGTGCCAAATTTCAGATATAATCATTTACTTATAGGTTGCCGGCCACTGGCTCTTAGACTATAATATAAATGCTATCAGATAAAATTTTGTATGTAATACGAATCATAAACAATTATTATGGCTCACGTCCTGCTATCGGACTCGGCTATGCCTCGCCCAATAAGATTCACGACTTGTACCATAATGATCGTCTTTATGATCCTTATTACATAAATAACTATTACATAACATACACAATATTTAGCTCATTCATCATCAAAAGAGAAGACCGAAGCACTGGTCACATGCAAATCTAAAAAATGTGTTATTTTTACTTTGTTAACGTTAACGTTAAAGACGCTCATATCTAATGATAATAAAATAGTTTCAAGTAGATAATTGTTAACGTGATATAATGTCGAATGTTGAAATGAGAAACAAAATAAAGTGGTTTCAACATCCTTACAGAAATATACGTATGTACTTACTTATAAAATGAATTATGCTGACAAATTTAAAAATGTTTTTAAAGTAGAGCTGGCTATTAAATTTTGACGCAGGTTGTGGTGGAAAATGTCGAGGACGCCTCGTCATATCGTGTTTACAAATTAATTTAAGACCAGGCAGATGCCATTTTATTTTTATCATCTTTACGCTTCAACAGTGCGGTTAATAAGTAGGCAGAGCGCATTTCGCGTGTTCACCATTATGCTGAAATTAATTGTAGAGGGTGTTTGAGTTTTGAAAAACCACATAAAAATAGAATAAAGTATGTATCCACTTCCATATTAATGACCTGATCTATTTTGTCAACAATAAAATCACAAGAGCTTTTGTTTTTATCGGATAAATTTTGCCAATCAGTAATTTTATGAGAAAACTGACATGAAAATTTTGTCAAATGTCAGTTTTTCGAACATGATTGCTGATTGGCAAAATTTTAAGCTTTTAAGAAAAGCTCGAATGGTTTTTGGCAAGATAAATCAACTGTCAAATATGTCAATTTAAACTGACGTGCGCCTACCAAGGTTTAGTTTAGAGGAGTATGAGTTTTTATCGGTGATAAAAAGTTACGTACCTTTTTATCGCTGTCAAAGTGACAAAACGTCACTATTATATACATATTTTTATATGGGAGTTAATTTATCACTAATTAAACTAGCAAGTAAGAACACAAAGATAATGAAATAACAAAACTTTCCTAAAAGTGCCAAATTATTTTGTAATAGTTGTTTGACAATAATATGTAATAACTTAAATAACATCTATCTTAACAAATTATTGAGGCATTTATATCATAATTTTATATTTTGTGTTGTTTTATACTGCAAATGTCTATATATTTGGCAGTATTCTTAATTGATTTTTGATACTTTTGAATTAAATGTCATGAAATAGGTAAAACATGTTCTGAGGGGCAGATTTCCAAATTTTCTTAGTACCAAGCAAGTAAATATTTACCTTAAAACTGTCCCAATAATGGTTGTTTTTGTTCTCAATTTCAAATTGTTGACCCAAAGAGTGGAAAAGTCAGTATACGAAAAAGTAATATTTAACCACAAGCTCTCAAATTTGCGACTTCCTGACTAAAATTTTGAAATAAATTTTTGAGAAGTAAAATCGTAATTCTCATTTCTACATTTTATTTTTTCCCTCTGACGTTTTGGGAAATATCTGGAAAAAGCAACTTTCCACTTATGCTCATATAAACTTCGTCTCTTATGTTTAAATGTAGAAAACAAACTATTATTTAGAAATAAAAAACATTTATGCATATTTTTCAAAGAAAATAACACGGGTCTATACTATAAATAACGTAAATTATTTTGGGTTAGTTAATCCGAATGCCAATAAACATAGAATACCTTTATAGATGGATAGGGAGAAGAGGACCCGTTAGACGGCCAACTCGAAGTCGTGATTTGAGCTTACTGCTCAAATTCTCTCAGCAGCATTTCTGTCACTTTCATTCAACAAGACCCACAGCTATTCCAAAGAATGCGACAGAATTAGGTTTGTTGCCTTCATAGCTGTAAGTTCAAGGTCGTCACCTTTGACACACACACACATACGCACTCACACCATATCTTCTATTTTGCTAAATCCTTGCTTGATTCTTGTGAGACTCTTGCATATAAATAAGAAACATGGAACTTTGTTATGAAATTGACAGTGGTGGTTACTCTCGATCGGCTTGGATCTCGCTCGGTGCTCACACGCTATAAATATGGTCGATTGTTGATAGCGGTCGATTGATATAAAGTATAAAAATGGCCAGTTTTACATTAAGTTATAAATAATGGACGAAATAGGCGAAGCAGAATCAGTCAACTGACACTGAATTTATAATTAGTTCAGTTCAGCAGAATTGGACCTAGACTCAGTAAACTTTGAGTTTAAAAATAATTTTACATGCAGAATATCCTTTAAATAAAATATATAATATGTATCTACAATCGAAATTCAATACTTATGTTTTCAGCTAATGTTCACTTAATTAATATCCTTTCTTATATTTGTAAGACTTCTTGCCGTAGCAATATTTCTTGCCGTGTCTCGCAAGACTTTCTTGTCGTGCAATTTGAGTCGTTAAGACTTGTCTTGCCTTGCTAGACCAAGACCAAGAAAAAGCAGGACAAGATTGCCAACAATAAATTGTTGATCAGGTTCTGAAATTTCAAGAAAAAATTCTTGATTTATTTTCTGGAGAAGAGAGTACATTAGACTTCAAACCATTGGCTGCTTAATGACAATTGTTTTTTATCCTACACTAGGTGTAAATGGTATTTTTGTGAGCCTTTAGAGGTGCGAAAGTAGGCATTCTCAGGTAGAAGCAAAAACATTTTTTTTGTCAATAGGTGGCGCATCAGGTATCTGTCATCGCAGTGTCATTTAAATTCACAATATACTTTGTAGTTAATTTAAAATTGTAAAATTAATCTAAGTATACGCATTATTAAATAATGGACGAGATAAGAATTGCGGGGACATCTCAAGCTACTGATAGTGATGAAAGCATGGATAACTGTACCCCTGAAAAAATTACCGAAAAAGCCAAAGAAGTAGAACTTAATTTATGACGTACCAAGTCAAAGGAAAGATACAATTTACAGTGCAAGATATTTATGAATTGTTGCTCTTCAAAAAAAAAACTAAACAATACATGAAAGTGCAATTGTAACATACATATCCAAATTGTCACAAAAATATAAGTCTTTGACATTATGATCAATTCACTCAATGTTAAAAGCAACACTGTCTATCAAAATGTTGATATTGAAAATTATACGAAAGTAACCGCCTATCTAAAGAAAAAATCAGTTCGTTATACCTATTGCTAAAAATCAAGCACATGCCGGCATGTAGAACTGACGAGCTAATGAAAATGACGATTGATAATGTGGTGGATAAAGGTGACATCCTAATAATACATATACCAGATACAAAAAATAATAAACAACGAACATTTACTATTTGCAATTCTGAAAAAGAAAACTCAATTGACATGATCTCAATCTGTAAGACATACTTTAATTTACAACCTGAAAATTTAAATTCCAAGCGATTATTTTTTAAATAAAATAACGGAAAATGTGCAGCTCAAAATGTAGACAATCACAAAATTAGATACTTATTTAAATTTACCTAACAGTAAGAGATATAGTGGTCATTACTTCAGCAGAACGCCAACTACACTTTTTGGTGACTCGGGATATACAGATTCGGAAATTGCGGATCTTTACAGAGAAAGTAGAAATTCCGCTTTATCCCAGAGGAGGTACGATGTATAAGTGGCGCGGCGCCGTGCATTGGTATAGCATTTCCCACTACTACGGTAATCGGTTCCGTATCGCCAACGCCAATTCGCCATTGCAAATCTAACTGTCCGGTCAACTGATGCCAGTGTTGTCAGGTCTCATGCTTTTGCATGAGATCTCATGCATTCCGAGGAAATCTCATGCTTTTAAATAGACACAAAAAGAAATAATAAAATTATTAAAATTACTCTTTGAAATCTACCAAAACAAAGACCTAACGAGAAATAAAGGCAAAATCGAGGGCAAAATTGAATAGATAGAGGTAGGTATCTACAATATTTGGGTACTTGAAATGTCCTTTATTGTAGACTGCTCTCTTAATAATTAGCAATGAATACATAAACGGGTATGACAGTCGACGGTATGCGGTGTGTGTGCTGTATTCACGCTGTATTGCATTGATTCTTAACTCTATTCCGTAAGGGTACCTATATTTTCTGGAAACAACAGATTTTATGACCCGTGAGTCACCCTGCGTCACGTCAACTGCGCCTCAACGTTCGCCCGGCCTAACAATAAAATAAATTAGAAAGGTTACGTGGTTAATAACTTTTAAGTAAGTACCTGTACCTACTCACATTGTAATATTATGATAAAATAGCATAACATAATGCTTTTTAATGAAATAAAAAGGCATTACAAAAGTAATTAAAAATTAAGCTGTGTCAAGAGGTGTTTTTTTGATAAATTAAGCCATCTCATGCTTTTTTCTCCAAACCTCATGCTATTTTGAAATTATTCTCATGCACTGAATTTTTCCCACCTGGCAACACTGCCTTATGCGAAGAGTGGGAGCACGCTGTGGTGGAACTATGCGTGTAGCATGACACAAATACACGCAAACGGCAAAACACAATTCACCATCAAGATCCTCACTTTCCAAATCTGTATAAGCACTAAAAAACACGGTAGATGGAAATCTGCAAGTGTAGCGGAAGACTACATTGAAGATTCTCTTGACAATAAAATTTCTGTTTGCAAAATAATTTTATGTACAAAGAAACTGGGGGATGGAAGCACCTGTATGGAAGCTTCACTATTCAGAGAACCTGTAGAAGTTACAAATCATCATGATTTATTTTCAACTACTTTTTCAGAACAAATCTAGTTATCGGGTTTATATTCTAAACAAAGTATTTTCTTTGATAATTGTACTATTCATAACCCTGTATTCAATATTAAACAGTTTTGAATTTTATTATTTTTTTTTGTGTAGGATATAAAATGTTGTATGTACCATGGCGGGAAAGTGATTTTCCGGTCTTCCAGAAGTCGCCATTTCTTCTGTCGGGAAACGTTCACTTTCCCGCCTAGGTACACAAACTACTACTATTTTCACGTCCTCAATAACGTGTTTGAAGGAAAACACTCATTTCAGAACCATCATGTAAATGGGCAATAAAAGAATTTGGAATTGTTAAAGAAGTTCAAGAAATACATTTTGTAATTCATACAAAACACTAGTGTATTAATAATTTAAAAATCCGTAAAAATATAAGACGTTATGCATCGTTCGTTTTTAATATATACATTTAAGTGATATAATCTATCGACATAATTGTAACTATATTAAATAATTCTTCACTTGCTCTTAATATAATCTCATTAAATTTTAGATTTATTTCTTTAACTTTAAGAAAATAAATCATCACTGAAAACACTCATTAGTGGTTTGACTGGGCGTTCAGTTACTTAAATAACTGAGGGAAATAAATGCCTAATAAATTTGTTTGAAATTGCATATTTTTACAGTTTACAATTTAATGGAAGTAATAAAAAAGTGTAAAGTATTTCAACGCTCCTCTTCGATTTATTTTTGTGTATAGTAATTTTTGGGACTTACTTCAACAAACTTGCCAGGAAAACTATTCACGGGATGTTTACATAATGATGGTAATTCCTACGTTGTTTTTAAACAATAGACATGTGACTTTTCTGCATAGTCTTAGATAAAAGTGGAATAATTATTTGTATATAAACAAATCTGTATTTCAGAAATGTTACAAAAAACATTCTTAACATCGAATGGTATTCTTTATATTCTTATTTCTGTCATTGAAATAAGGTGAAACTGATACCTGTAAATTTACATTGTATACGGGTACTTCATTTCCATAGTAAAAATACATATAATTTTTACATGTACTATCTGTTTAATTACACTAAAATTTTACAGAGCATTAGTAAGTTTACAGATCGTAAGTACCATGTTAGTTATAGGTATAAAAAAACAATGATAATCATGGTAAATTTGCATAAATCATTTTTTCGGTGTACAATAATTTAAATAAAAAATTTAGTTGCCCTTGACGCAAAACAAAATACTTAACCAAACGAAATACACAAATATTCTACAAATTCTACATACATACTTCCAAGTGACGCCCATTTTCACGCACACAAAGCTCAGCCAAGACACGTTTTGATTATTTATGAAATAGGCCTAAAAGCAGCATAAATTCTGTCGCGTAGGTCTTCTATATTTTCACATAGATTGTAACAAATTTTATCTTTCAGGCTATTCCAAAGGAAAAAATGAATGGGATAAAACATGGACACCGTGGAGGCCAAGCAACAGGCCCATAAGGCCCGGCGCAAAATGAGACGCAGCCTGGTGAGGTGACGCAGCGTGAGTCAAGCGAGTTTTTGTGAATCTAAGTAATAATACGAGAATTGTCAGTAAATTAAAGCCTTCAATGTTTTTTCAAATAGTAAACATCATTTTATTGCAAAAATAAGTACATACTCTGGAAGCTTGGACTTTCAGCTATTCTTCAACGTAGTCCCCGTCACGATCAATGCATTTTTGGAGTCGTTCTGGGAGCTTTTTCATACCCGCGTCGTACCACTCTCCCGCCGACTCGTACAGGGAGGTATCGACGGCTGCCTTCAGCTCTTCGTCTCTGGAGAATTCCTCTTAAGTATTATTTCAGGTTGGGAAACAAAGTCTAAATCAGGGCTGTAAGGAGGATGGTCTATGATTCCCACAAGCAAATGCTCCTCAACTTTCGTCACTGACTCGTCCGAAACTGATGGACGCCCGCGGCCGGCCTCCTCATGCACGTTTGTACGACCCCTTAAACCACAGAAATCTAATCACCGAACACAATTATTCACACTTGGCGGGAGCGTCGATTTTTCCTTCCATCGTTAACGGCTGCTAAGCCAAGAATCCAAGACTGATCGTCACAGCGAGGTAGTGACCAGCCAGATTAGTTGTGGGGGAAGCAAGGAACACGGTGCTAATGTCAGATTTAAGCTAGGGGAGCTTGTTGGAGACCTTAATTTACGAACAACCCTCGTAGTTATTGCGCATATTTCTTCACAGCGTGACGTGACGCAGTTTTGGCTCAACGTGATCCTGTGGAACGCAGTGTAGTTGCCCCAGTTTTCTTAAAAAATTGACAAGTTTTGTACGATACAAGCCATGCAGACTACATGAGAACAAAATCGTCACTAAATTCTTTAGTTAAGGCAAATTCTCCATGATTTTTCAAGTACAAGCTTTTCACTGACTTTTTATTACTACCCATCTGGGTAATACACGATGCCATTTCGGACTCAAACTCGTCTTCTGAATCAGATTCAGAACTAAATTGAGAATCAATGAGTGCAGTAGCAGTTGCCATTTTTCAGTAATATGGCTTGCATGCGAAGTGAAAATTGCAATCGTATTTGCGCGGTACCCGCGCTAGCAGTTTCCTCCGGCATAAAAAAACTCCCCGTGACTCACGCTGCCTCACTTCACCAAGCTCCGTCTCATTTTGCGCAGGGCCTATTGGAAAGCGTTGATTTAAATATTAGAACACCATTGCAGAATTAAGCCATTTTGCTGAACTATCTATTACTAAATTTCAAATACTTATAATTTAAAGGAAGTGCATTCTCCATTTCCATCCTTAAAATATTTAAATAATTCTGGGAAATAAGGTTTCCAACAATAAAAACAAAGTTAGCAAATGTCTAGTCTGTCATTATGTTTGTTGATTTTTGTTTTATGTAAGGAACAACGAGATTTCTTATTGAAATTTATTTTTTAATTTTACAGAGTGACCCATTAAGAATGGAAGTACTTGCGTACAAAACTTGTTTATAGACCAATTTGAACAGGGTTTCTTTTAAATGACATTCCGAAGAAAATTCCTTCTCGTAAATCAAACCCGCCGTGGTTTAATAATCTAATTATACGTAAAATTCGTCAGAAAGACAAGGTTCTTCGAAGATACAAATAATCGGGCAGTCAGGAGGACTTGGATAGCTTTAAGTTACTTAGATCCCAAATTAAATCAGAAATAAGTATTTGCCATTCAAATTACATCATTTTCATTGAAAATCAATTGAAAGACAATCCAAAAAAGTTTTGGGAATTTGTTCAAAGTAAAAAGACGAACTCATCTATTCCTGACATAATGTGTTACGCTAACAAAACAATAAAGAATCCCCAAGACATTACAGAATGCTTTGCTAAATATTTTTTTGAATCTTTCAGTGACCCAGTTGACAATGTCCATGTTAATGAATAAATACAATGACAATTTAAACTTTGACATAATCAGCATAACCGAGACTGAAGTATTAGCAGCACTAAAAAAGCTTAAATCTAATATGATCATGGGGCCTGATAACATCCCGGCTTTCCTAATTAAGGATTGCGCTTCTGTCTTTACTGGCCCATTAACTCTAATCTTCAATTTGATACTTAAAACTTCCTGCTTTCCCAGTGTATGGAAATTGTCAAAAATTACACCTGTATTTAAAAAAGGTGACAGGAATATAGTTACTAATTACAGGCCGATTACTTTAATTGCTAATTTTGGTAACATTTTTGAAATTGTGATGTATGCTTCTATCTCCAGACATGTATCGAATTCTATTACTGTCGATCAACATGGTTTTATGTCAAGAAGGTCTACACTGACTAATCT
This sequence comes from Monochamus saltuarius, assembly GCA_025584915.1. Taxonomy (NCBI): domain Eukaryota; kingdom Metazoa; phylum Arthropoda; class Insecta; order Coleoptera; family Cerambycidae; genus Monochamus; species Monochamus saltuarius. The sequence continues at coordinate 24,414,107 of CM046727.1, read as the reverse complement.
TCTTTGCAAGACTCAGTTCATAAATGAAGCTCTCGATCGCCAAAGCCAAGTTGACGTAATTTACACTGACTTCTCCAAAGCGTTCGATCGACTAGACCATAATATCTTACTGATAAAATTAGCTAATTTTGGACTATCCGCTAGATTAATATTATTATTTCGATCTTATTTACAGAATAGATATCAATTTGTTAATATTCAAGGTTATAGGTCTGGTGAGTTTTTGCAGAAGACAGGTGTTCCACAGGGCCACTTTTCTTTAATTTATTTATTAATGACATTGGCTTGGACATACATGTATGCGGATGATGTAAAACTGATCATGGAAATCAAATCTATTGCGGACTGTCAGTACCTTCAAATAGCCTTGCAATCAATAATTTCTTGGTGTATAAATAATAGCCTGCATTTAAATCCAGATAAATGCAATTTCATAGAAAGTTAAAGCCGGTTTTGTATGATTATAAAATTGGAGATTCAATTTTCACCGTCCTGGCACGATTAAAGATCTTGGTGTTATTTTTGATCACAAACTGAGTTTTAATAAACATATTGAGAGGATTATTTCTTTGTCATATAAAATGTCAGGGTTTATAATACGCAACTCAAAAAGTTTTCATAACACGACTACAATGCGTCTGCTGTTTATAACTTTTGTAAGATCTCGGTTGGAATATGCCTCTGCAGTTTGGAATCCTATTTATAATATACATGTATCTGCAATTGAAAAGGTTCAAAGAAGCTTTTTGAAGTCCGCTTCATTTATAATTGATGGAACTTATCCTCCTATTGGCTTTTCACATGAACTGTTGTTAGAGCGTTTTTCTCTGTCAACCCTTCAATCTAGGAGGGAGCTGCACTCAGTTATAATTCTGTACAAACTCGTAAACAATAAATTAGATACCGTTGCACTTCACAATCAAATCAAATATAGGGTACCAAGACTTTCTTCCCGATGCTCTAATATCTTTAAAATGCCTACCCCCCGATCAAACTTATTGATAGCTTCCCCACTTTCCAAATGATCCAAAATTATTGTAAAATTGAGAGCAAGGTTGACATATTTTGTTGCACAATTTTGCTAATTAAATCGGTATTCCCATAATTAATAGGGTTTTTCTTGTCAGTTCAGTTTCAAGTCAGATACTCAAACTTTACATCTTGTTCATTTTATCCCTCGTCAGGGGTTCCCCAAGGTTCGAATTTGGGACCCCTGCTGTTTCTTTTCTTTATTAACGATCTTCCTGATATGGTATCTTGTGAAAAATTGGTATTTGTATACAGAAATTAATTCTTTGTCAGATTGTTACTTGCTTCAACTTAATATTGATCAGGTCTCCCTATGGTGTAAACGCAGTCATCTATCCCTTAACTCATCTAAATGCAAGGCTATGTCTTTCTCCCGTAAGACCAATTTTGTAACTTATGATTATTCCATTAATGACTACGTCATTAGCCGTGTTGAATGACTGAAAGATTTAGAAATTATCTTTGACAGGAAACTCACTTTTGTTCCGCATATCAATAATGTAATTTCGAGTGCTGTGCAGACTTACGGTTTTATTTATCGTAATTGTAGGGACTTTAAGGACGTTCAAACTTTAAAGATGTTATTTTGTTCCCTCGTTCGCTCTAGGTTGGAGTATGGTTCCATAATATGGAATCCAATTTACAATGTACACAATCGAAGACTAGAATCGGTACAGCGACAGTTTCTAAAATTTTTGGCATTTTTGAAAGATGGTGTTTATCCACCAATAGGTTTTAATCATGCTGATCTCTTAAATCGCTTTGGATTCCAAACTCTTGAAGTACGACGCAATATTGCCTTGTTTCGGTATCTTTTTAATATCCTGAATCATAGGATTGACTGTTCGAATATTTTAAGTAAAATATACTTTCGGGTATCACCTGGAAACTTGAGACATCAGACACTGTTTTATTGCAGTGCACCTCGAACCAACGTCCTAGCCAAAGCTCCGTTATTTCTAATGTGTAGTATTTATAACAGACTCGCATCGGATTGTGATATCTTTAATGATAATATAAGTGCAATTTGTAGCCATGTGCCTCGCAACTAGTTTAAAATGTTATCTCTGTTCTAGGTTATATGTTGTATTTTTTTGTATTATGTATAATGTAACTTACTCGATGTATTATTTACAATTTTGTATCATTTTATTCCTGTAATTGGGATATTACCTGTTGGAATTTATATTACTATTACTATTTTGTGTGGAAAGGCAGGCTCAACCGCTCAATTCTTTTTCTAGACGAATTGTGCCATAGTTAGTCAATAGATAATTATAAATACTGATGTTTAATGAAAGAAAACAAATAACTTACTTGATATTTTGGATCCCCTTCTGAATGTTTCGTATAATGTTTTGGCATCTGGATATAAATAACTGATAAATTTGCCTTCTCTAGCTTCTTTGAAGAATCTGGATACCCTTATTAAATCTGGTCCCTGTAAAAGAAAAAAAAAGGTTATACGTAGGTTTCGTTATAGATTATATAAAATTTAATATGTACATTATTTTGTAGTTTTAATACATGAGTATTATTATTAATGTTATGAGTAATGTTGAACATTGAGATTAATTATGACTTCAGATATTATGTATGTAAACATAATATTATTTAAGGGTTTAGATGGATTTATATAAACGGTGTATTGAGAGTGAAACTATTTTGACCTCACATAAAGATGCGAGGTCAAAATAGTTGTTCTCCACATATCGACGATTCTAATAACACAGGCACACAAAAAAAAGTTCTGTGCCCGAGCTCCGACCTATGGTTCCCCATGTATTTTTGGCTCCCGAAACCGATCCCAGGGTTGGTATAGCCCAGACGTTCCATATTTGCGCACTACGGTCAAAAAATGACCAAAATTTGGCCATTACCTGGAAATAAGCGCAAAGCTTTATCTCCGTGCCAAACATAAATCAGTTGTTGGATAGGACCTCGCACATCACAATTGTCACTTCAGGGTCACGAATTAGCAGAAAATTGGTCTTAAAAAATTTCTAATTTTCAGAAAAAATCATATGATTTCACCGTATTCTGGATCGAATTGGTTTAAGCGGATTGTCTTCATGTAGCATTGCACAGTGAATAAAGACAAAACAATAAAGAAAAATAAAAAAAAATAAAATAAATTAAAAAAGTAAAAAAAAATTAAGAGAAAAAAATAAAAATAAAAGAAAGAAAGGGGTTACAATACTTCCTATGTCAACGTTAGCTTTGGGTCTCGCCAAAGGAAAGTAATTATGGAGCTGCAACCCTGCTAACGAGGTTGACGTAGGAAGTATTGTAGCTCCTTTCTCTCTTTTTTTAAATTTTTAAATTTTTTTTCTTTTTTTTTTACTTTTTTATTTTTCTTTATTTTTTTTTTTATTTTTCTTTATTTTTTTGTTTATTCACTGTGCAGTGCTACATGAAGACAATCCTCTTCAATCAATTCGATCCTGAATACGGTGAAATCATGTGATTTTTTCTGACAATTTGAAATTTTTTAGGACCTTTCTGCCAATTCGTGGCCCTCAAGTGACAATTAGGATGTGCGAGGTCCTATCCAATAACTGATTTATGTTTGAACCCTTCAATGGCACGAAGATAAAGCTTTGCGCTTATTTCCAGGTAATGGCCAAATTTTAGTAATTTTTTTTACCGTAGCGCGCAAATATGGAACGTCTGGGCTATACCGACCTCGGGATCGGTTTCGGAAGCCAAAAATACATGGGGAACCACAAGTCGAAGCTCGGGCACAGAACTTTTTTTTGTGTGTGCCTGTTAATTATTGTGTAGATGCTAGAAAGTTCTATCAGTACATTTCAAAAATTACTAACACTTTCGAAAAAAGAAACGTAAGTTGAAATAATATATATTTACATCGATACCGACAACTATAAAATTATTATTTTTTAAAACGCACTTCCATTTAGATTAGATAGTATGGGGCTACTGTGAGAATACAAAAAAATTAAATCAAAACTTGGGACACGTGGTGTCAAATGGGATGAAGTAAGCTCCATTTTTAATTGAAAGTATTATCTTTGTGATTTGACGGAAACGACTAATGACGTCATCAATTATTATGTTTCCAGCAATTTTTTTTCCTGTTAAAAGCTCTCTTCTTTCTAATAAATTTTAATTAGAGACATTTTTCTGTTTTACTTCCCGTTTAAAAATTATAAGCAATATCGCCCTAAAAAGTCTCAAAAGAAATACCGCCTAAAAATCACATTAGCGGTGGAAGGATCAAGTAGTCGTTCGAAAATAATTGAATGTTTGTTGTTTAAAGTGCATAAATGTCATTAAGAATAAATAAGAGGATTAAACTCGATAATTATTTAATACAGAAAACAAAAGGTGATGATAACAATAACTAAACTTAAAAAATGGGGCAAACCTACATACATATTACAATCTATTTTCTATATGACCTCTTATTTCAAGACACATATCCAATCTTCTCCTGACTTCCTTGTGGGCTACGTTTATTAACATTTGACCGTTTATCTCATTACAAGCTTTTAGGTAGCCGATTTGCCATTGAATTTAAGAAATAATATGAATTCTATACAAGATGGCTCAGTACACTTCTTATTACCAGTAAGAAATTATGTAAATACTGTGTCCCGATTTTAATCAGATGGACTTTTGTGTATGGGTTATATGAGATCTCTTGTTTACGAAGACACAATAGTTACTGGGGAAGAATTACTGCCAAGAATTGAAAATGTCGCAAAATCATTTTGAAATAAAATTGCATATTATTCAACGAGCATATATTGATCACCAAGCTGTCATTTAGTAAACGTGTTGCCAAATGCACTGAAGTCAATAGTTTTTTTTATTAATTATTACTGTATAATTTAAGTAAATTATTTCAAATATATACTTTGATTCTGTTTGAACTTTTCTAAATGCAACTAATTTTTATTAATTTCGGTTCATATGAACAGAATTATAAAGGAGGATATGTTTGTCTATCTCTGCTAATAAAAATATGCTAAAATATGAAAAAAATTTCCATTTAAGAGAACAACCCTTTAATAGTTATTTTTATATTGAGTACGTAAACTCAGTGTTTTTTTAATGGCGCGTGAGAATGTGATTTTTTGGTCGAGACCGTGGACAATATTTTTTATTTAAATGTCCAAAATATTTACCACTGTAGGTTTATTATTTTTCAATACGTAAGTATTTAAGTTAGTGTCAATGTTAAAAGTGATATGAACGTGAAAAAGTACTCAAACTATAAAAAATAGCTATTTATGATATACGTGTTAAAAGTAAGATTTTATTTTGTGAGTGCAGATGATTAAAAAACAAGCGTAGCGAGTTTTAACACGAACAAAATAAAATCACTTTTAACACGTATATCATACACTATTTTTTTTTTAAGAACTTTAAACACTAGTGTTAAAAGTAACTTACTTTTAACACGCGTGTCAAAAAATGACATTTTTAACATCAAAAATGACAATTAAAAAGCTCACATTTAACAGTTTTCTAGAAAAACCCTTTTTCAGGATCACGTGTTTTCGTTTCCATTTTCTTCACGATAGCGTGCTTTGGTTCATCGCCATTGATTAATTTTGCGTATCTACAACGATTACAAAAAGTCGTCTTATTTTGACAGTTGGACAAAAAATATTTTTTGAAGTTGACCGATGGTTTTTTTGTCTAATATGTTGAAATATTAATAATCTTACAACGTTTATTTTATCATTTATTTTCCTTAATTAAAGTTTTGGTCTAATGACTGCTTTACATGATGCAGGACATTCTAATAATCAGATATCGAACACGTTGGGCATCTTAGATCATCTGTTGTACGAATAGTACACAGATATGAAGAATTTGATAGAGTGGAAAACAGACCACGTAGTGGACGTCCTCGAGTATCTAATGAGACGGAGGACCGGTATTTGGTGCAATATGCCCGTAGACGCCGCACATCTTTAGCTTCAGTTCTCAGGGCCCACTTTCAAGGTACGTTTTGCCGTGTTGTATCGACACCTACTATTCCAAGACAACTCCACAACGCAAATTTACGCTAGAAGACCATTACGGGTCCCTAATTTACTTCTAAGGCATCGTGCTGCCCGTCTCCATAGGCGCGAGATCATAGGGGTTGGCTTTTACGCCAGTGGTGGTGGGACTTATTTACAAACGAAACCTGAATTGGGCTGGTTACTGATGACAATCGACAAAGTCTGGAGAGAACCAGGTCGTCAACAGCGATTTTATTTTCCCCTTGAAGTTGTTCCGTATAAAGGGGGTACCGTAATGTTTTGGGGTGGAATAATGTTCAACTGCCGCACCCCATTAATTCGCATACCACAGAATATGATCAGTCAAATTTACATCGAACAAGTTATTACGCCCATTATCTCCCCTACGTAATAAATTAGGTGAAGATTTTGTGTTTATAGACGACAACGCTCGACCACGACGCGCAAGAATGAGCCATAACCGACAGAAGGGAACATGGGTAGGCGAGATGTAGCACGTAGCACTACATCTAGTGATATGTCTATACAATGCGCAGGATTACGTCTCGGTTACGGAGTAATCTTTTGGGGTAATTCCTCCCTGGCCCGGATGTATTCATATCACAGAACAGAATTGTAAGATGGATAGCCAATGGACGTATTCAGACGAGGTCAGCCGCTGAGCCGCTGAGTAAGAATTCAGCTAAATGCGTGCATTTGATTGGCCTGAATTTCTCAGCGGCTTAGCGGCTGACCTCGTCTGAATACGCCCTATGTTTCTAAATATTATATGTGTAGAGAAATATCCAAAGATTTTAACGCTCACTGGTGTTTTTTTTTGAATAGTGTATGCATGTTTTTAAGGATAATTGTGATAGTCACTAAAGAAATGCATAATGATAATACTAGGCAAAAACGTACATTTTATTTACCATTTTGTAGAACCGCATAAGTCCCAATTCTCCAGACTACATAGGTTTGCAAATTTTCAACAAGCTTCTCTCTTATTTAAGAGAAATAAAATATATAAATTATTTTAGATCTATGTTGAAAAAATGCCTAACTGACTGATGCTTTTATAGCATAACTGAATTCTGCACAATCATAAGTTTGTTATATGTATATATCTAAATTTTGTTGATATTTATTGTAACTTTTAACTTTTCTGTAACGGCCCCAAGTTTTAATACCTATAGGTATTTTATATCGAACTGACTATTTTTATACAGTTATTGTAATTTTCTAACAGAAAATAAATGTTATTATTATAGTGGTTTGCTATAGGTAATTATAACTGGTCGGGACAAAATGCACAATGATACTACTCCAAATAAGTAGTAATTACACAAACTGTTGCATACTTTCTGTTCGTACGTTTTATAGCAGCTACTATTTTAGCGCCATTGTAACATTGGTGTCTGATTAAAAATTCTGACTATTTCAGAAATTGCAAGCGATCTGTGTACTGTGTAGTTGCTGTTTGGAAGTGGCGCGATTTATTCGCATTGTCATGTCTGTAGAGCAATTGTGCACGCAGCCTAATTGTAGAGTTCAAAACAGGTCCGTGATACATACAAATACTAACATTAGCTCTACTGGAATCTCTCTAATATCATGAAGATAAAGAAAAACTGTCCCCAATATCTTCACCAAACAGGTATAGTGCACCGTATCCTCATTTGCGTTGCTTCATAACCTACCCTGGCCTTGTTGAGGTATTTGTGACCTGTTAGGAGACTAGTGACAATTGTAATGTTACTTTTAATGCTAAGCATAATTAAATTCTGGTTTGTTTCTATGAGAAACCTGGCCTGTCGCAGACCAGATCTGACCCCATAATCTTCTTTTGAGCGCTCTGCCTTCGATCATGCTTCCTTTGATAGATCTTGCCAGATAACATTGTTTATACTCTAGTGCCAATTAAATCACACAAATTGACTGCTTGAGACTTGTCTGGTTAACATATTAACTTTAACTTCTCTATGCACATTTCCTTCTATACCTATAATTTTGATATTCATCTTTTTATTATAGATTAAACTCAGTTAAATACATATAAAACTAATGCTTAGTAATGTCACGGTCAATTTTTATGGTTGAAATTCAGCGAATGTCTAATATTTTTTGAGGAATTCGTTAGCATGTTATTTTTGGCATATAATCAGCTTTCTACTTCTGCATGCATAAAAAACTGAGTCGACGAACTGTAAACTTGGCAAAGCAAACTTACAGTCTTTTGATAAATTATAATTGCAACTATCGATTCAGTGTAGAATCAATAAGTGAAAACAAAAGTAGTTTTCTGGATACTTTCCAAAACCAGCACCTTGTATTTTATTTTTAGTATAAATATTTCAACGATAATATGCATTTAATTACGATAAGATTTGGAAGATTTTATTATCTGTATACAATTTATCTATAATAAAAATATTAACGATTTGATTATGGACGATAAGGTAAACGAATTACAAGATGGACCATAACTAATGGTATTAGAGCAAGAGTGGATTTCTCGTATAACAATAATATTATTTCGCTAAAACCTTATGCCACATATTTATACTAATCGACATGCTTTCTGCTTTTTTCGCATTTTACATTTTAATATAGGTGCGAAATTTGATATGGGGTAGTTTCTTGGTCGAAAAATTAAAATTTGCTAACAGATTACCAATAACTGGTAGAGAGCGCCACTTTGTATGACTAAAGCATCATAACATTTTTGTCCCTATGTATATATTTTCAAACTATTTGCCCTCAAAGTTTGAATTACGATGTTCTTAAATTAATTGTGCATTAGAGGCATTGACAAATAACTGACTTTTTTACCTTTCTTGTTTTTAACTTTAAAATAAATGATAAAATAAACGTTGTAAGATTATTAATATTTCAACATATTAGACAAAAAAACCATCGGTCAACTTCAAAAAATATTTTTTGTCCAACTGTCAAAATAAGACGACTTTTTGTAATCGTTGTAGATACGCAAAATTAATCAATGGCGATGAACCAAAGCACGCTATCGTGAAGAAAATGGAAACGAAAACACGTGATCCTGAAAAAAGGTTTTTCTAGAAAACTGTTAAATGTGAGCTTTTTAATTGTCATTTTTGATGTTAAAAATGTCATTTTTTGACACGCGTGTTAAAAGTAAGTTACTTTTAACACTAGTGTTTAAAGTTCTTAAAAAAAAAATAGTGTATGATATACGTGTTAAAAGTGATTTTATTTTGTTCGTGTTAAAACTCGCTACGCTTGTTTTTTAATCATCTGCACTCACAAAATAAAATCTTACTTATCAGCTTTCTACTTCTGCATGCATAAAAAACTGAGTCGACGAACTGTAAACTTGGCAAAGCAAACTTACAGTCTTTTGATAAATTATAATTGCAACTATCGATTCAGTGTAGAATCAATAAGTGAAAACAAAAGTAGTTTTCTGGATACTTTCCAAAACCAGCACCTTGTATTTTATTTTAGTATAAATATTTCAACGATAATATGCATTTAATTACGATAAGATTTGGAAGATTTTATTATCTGTATACAATTTATCTATAATAAAAATATTAACGATTTGATTATGGACGATAAGGTAAACGAATTACAAGATGGACCATAACTAATGGTATTAGAGCAAGAGTGGATTTCTCGTATAACAATAATATTATTTCGCTAAAACCTTATGCCACATATTTATACTAATCGACATGCTTTCTGCTTTTTTCGCATTTTACATTTTAATATAGGTGCGAAATTTGATATGGGGTGGTTTCTTGGTCGAAAAATTAAAATTTGCTAACAGATTACCAATAACTGGTAGAGAGCGCCACTTTGTATGACTAAAGCATCATAACATTTTTGTCCCTATGTATATATTTTCAAACTATTTGCCCTCAAAGTTTGAATTACGATGTTCTTAAATTAATTGTGCATTAGAGGCATTGACAAATAACTGACTTTTTTACCTTTCTTGTTTTTAACTTTAAAATAAATGATAAAATAAACGTTGTAAGATTATTAATATTTCAACATATTAGACAAAAAAACCATCGGTCAACTTCAAAAAATATTTTTTGTCCAACTGTCAAAATAAGACGACTTTTTGTAATCGTTGTAGATACGCAAAATTAATCAATGGCGATGAACCAAAGCACGCTATCGTGAAGAAAATGGAAACGAAAACACGTGATCCTGAAAAAAGGTTTTTCTAGAAAACTGTTAAATGTGAGCTTTTTAATTGTCATTTTTGATGTTAAAAATGTCATTTTTTGACACGCGTGTTAAAAGTAAGTTACTTTTAACACTAGTGTTTAAAGTTCTTAAAAAAAAAATAGTGTATGATATACGTGTTAAAAGTGATTTTATTTTGTTCGTGTTAAAACTCGCTACGCTTGTTTTTTAATCATCTGCACTCACAAAATAAAATCACTTTTAACACGTATATCATACACTATTTTTTTTTTAAGAACTTTAAACACTAGTGTTAAAAGTAACTTACTTTTAACACGCGTGTCAAAAAATGACATTTTTAACATCAAAAATGACAATTAAAAAGCTCACATTTAACAGTTTTCTAGAAAAACCTTTTTTCAGGATCACGTGTTTTCGTTTCCATTTTCTTCACGATAGCGTGCTTTGGTTCATCGCCATTGATTAATTTTGCGTATCTACAACGATTACAAAAAGTCGTCTTATTTTGACAGTTGGACAAAAAATATTTTTTGAAGTTGACCGATGGTTTTTTTGTCTAATATGTTGAAATATTAATAATCTTACAACGTTTATTTTATCATTTATTTTAAAGTTAAAAACAAGAAAGGTAAAAAAGTCAGTTATTTGTCAATGCCTCTAATGCACAATTAATTTAAGAACATCGTAATTCAAACTTTGAGGGCAAATAGTTTGAAATATATACATAGGGACAAAAATGTTATGATGCTTTAGTCATACAAAGTGGCGCTCTCTACCAGTTATTGGTAATCTGTTAGCAAATTTTAATTTTTCGACCAAGAAACCACCCCATATCAAATTTCGCACCTATATTAAAATGTAAAATGCGAAAAAAGCAGAAAGCATGTCGATTAGTATAAATATGTGGCATAAGGTTTTAGCGAAATAATATTATTGTTATACGAGAAATCCACTCTTGCTCTAATACCATTAGTTATGGTCCATCTTGTAATTCGTTTACCTTATCGTCCATAATCAAATCGTTAATATTTTTATTATAGATAAATTGTATACAGATAATAAAATCTTCCAAATCTTATCGTAATTAAATGCATATTATCGTTGAAATATTTATACTAAAAATAAAATACAAGGTGCTGGTTTTGGAAAGTATCCAGAAAACTACTTTTGTTTTCACTTATTGGATTCTACACTGAATCGATAGTTGCAATTATAATTTATCAAAAGACTGTAAGTTTGCTTTGCCAAGTTTACAGTTCGTCGACTCAGTTTTTTATGCATGCAGAAGTAGAAAGCTGATAAGTAAGATTTTATTTTGTGAGTGCAGATGATTAAAAAACAAGCGTAGCGAGTTTTAACACGAACAAAATAAAATCACTTTTAACACGTATATCATACACTATTTTTTTTTTAAGAACTTTAAACACTAGTGTTAAAAGTAACTTACTTTTAACACGCGTGTCAAAATGACATTTTAACATCAAAAATGACAATTAAAAGCTCACATTTAACAGTTTTCTAGAAAAACCCTTTTTCAGGATCACGTGTTTTCGTTTCCATTTTCTTCACGATAGCGTGCTTTGGTTCATCGCCATTGATTAATTTTGCGTATCTACAACGATTACAAAAAGTCGTCTTATTTTGACAGTTGGACAAAAAATATTTTTTGAAGTTGACCGATGGTTTTTTTGTCTAATATGTTGAAATATTAATAATCTTACAACGTTTATTTTATCATTTATTTTAAAGTTAAAAACAAGAAAGGTAAAAAAGTCAGTTATTTGTCAATGCCTCTAATGCACAATTAATTTAAGAACATCGTAATTCAAACTTTGAGGGCAAATAGTTTGAAAATATATACATAGGGACAAAAATGTTATGATGCTTTAGTCATACAAAGTGGCGCTCTCTACCAGTTATTGGTAATCTGTTAGCAAATTTTAATTTTTCGACCAAGAAACCCCATATCAAATTTCGCACCTATATTAAAATGTAAAATGCGAAAAAGCAGAAAGCATGTCGATTAGTATAAATGTGGCATAAGGTTTTAGCGAAATAATATTATTGTTATACGAGAAATCCACTCTTGCTCTAATACCATTAGTTATGGTCCATCTTGTAATTCGTTTACCTTATCGTCCATAATCAAATCGTTAATATTTTTATTATAGATAAATTGTATACAGATAATAAAATCTTCCAAATCTTATCGTAATTAAATGCATATTATCGTTGAAATATTTATACTAAAAATAAAATACAAGGTGCTGGTTTTGGAAAGTATCCAGAAAACTACTTTGTTTTCACTTATTGGATTCTACACTGAATCGATAGTTGCAATTATAATTTATCAAAAGACTGTAAGTTTGCTTTGCCAAGTTTACAGTTCGTCGACTCAGTTTTTTATGCATGCAGAAGTAGAAAGCTGATTATATGCCAAAAATAACATGCTAACGAATTCCTCAAAAAATATTAGACATTCGCTGAATTTCAACCATAAAAATTGACCGTGACATTACTAAGCATTAGTTTTATATGTATTTAACTGAGTTTAATCTATAATAAAAAAGATGAATATCAAAATTATAGGTATAGAAGGAAATGTGCATAGAGAAGTTAAAGTTAATATGTTAACCAGACAAGTCTCAAGCAGTCAATTTGTGTGATTTAATTGGCACTAGAGTATAAACAATGTTATCTGGCAAGATCTATCAAAGGAAGCATGATCGAAGGCAGAGCGCTCAAAAGAAGATTATGGGGTCAGATCTGGTCTGCGACAGGCCAGGTTTCTCATAGAAACAAACCAGAATTTAATTATGCTTAGCATTAAAAGTAACATTACAATTGTCACTAGTCTCCTAACAGGTCACAAATACCTCAACAAGGCCAGGGTAGGTTATGAAGCAACGCAAATGAGGATACGGTGCACTATACCTGTTTGGTGAAGATATTGGGGACAGTTTTTCTTTATCTTCATGATATTAGAGAGATTCCAGTAGAGCTAATGTTAGTATTTGTATGTATCACGGACCTGTTTTGAACTCTACAATTAGGCTGCGTGCACAATTGCTCTACAGACATGACAATGCGAATAAATCGCGCCACTTCCAAACAGCAACTACACAGTACACAGATCGCTTGCAATTTCTGAAATAGTCAGAATTTTTAATCAGACACCAATGTTACAATGGCGCTAAAATAGTAGCTGCTATAAAACGTACGAACAGAAAGTATGCAACAGTTTGTGTAATTACTACTTATTTGGAGTAGTATCATTGTGCATTTTGTCCCGACCAGTTATAATTACCTATAGCAAACCACTATAATAATAACACATTTATTTTCTGTTAGAAAATTACAATAACTGTATAAGAATAGTCAGTTCGATATAAAATACCTATAGGTATTAAAACTTGGGGCCGTTACAGAAAAGTTAAAAGTTACAATAAATATCAACAAAATTTAGATATATACATATAACAAACTTATGATTGTGCAGAATTCAGTTATGCTATAAAAGCATCAGTCAGTTAGGCATTTTTTCAACATAGATCTAAAATAATTTATATATTTTATTTCTCTTAAATAAGAGAGAAGCTTGTTGAAAATTTGCAAACCTATGTAGTCTGGAGAATTGGGACTTATGCGGTTCTACAAAATGGTAAATAAAATGTACGTTTTTGCCTAGTATTATCATTATGCATTTCTTTAGTGACTATCACAATTATCCTTAAAAACATGCATACACTATTCAAAAAAAAAAAAAAAAACACCAGTGAGCGTTAAAATCTTTGAATATTTCTCTACACATATAATATTTAGAAACATAGGGCGTATTCAGACGAGGTCAGCCGCTAAGCCGCTGAGAAATTCAGGCCAATCAAATGCACGCATTTAGCTGAATTCTTACTCAGCGGCTCAGCGGCTGACCTCGTCTGAATACGTCCATTGGCTATCCATCTTACAATTCTGTTCTGTGATATGAATACATCCGGGCCAGGGAGGAATTACCCCAAAAGATTACTCCGTAACCGAGACGTAATCCTGCGCATTGTATAGACATATCACTAGATGTAGTGCTACGTGCTACATCTCGCCTACCCATGTTCCCTTCTGTCGGTTATGGCTCATTCTTGCGCGTCGTGGTCGAGAGTTGTCGTCCATAAACACAAAATTTTCACCTGATTCATTACGTAGGGGGTAGATAATGGGCGTAATAACTTGTTCGATGTAAATTTGACTGATCATATTCTGTGGTATGCGAATTAATGGGGTGCGGCAGTTGAACATTATTCCACCCCAAAACATTACGGTACCCCCTTTATACGGAACAACTTCAAGGGGAAAATAAAATCGCTGTTGACGACCTGGTTCTCTCCAGACTCTTTGTCGATTGTCATCAGTAACCAGCCCAATTCAGGTTTCGTTTGTAAATAAGTCCCACCACCACTGGCGTAAAAGCCAACCCCTATGATCTCGCGCCTATGGAGACGGGCAGCACGATGCCTTAGAAGTAAATTAGGGACCCGTAATGGTCTTCTAGCGTAAATTTGCGTTGTGGAGTTGTCTTGGAATAGTAGGTGTCGATACAACACGGCAAAACGTACCTTGAAAGTGGGCCCTGAGAACTGAAGCTAAAGATGTGCGGCGTCTACGGGCATATTGCACCAAATACCGGTCCTCCGTCTCATTAGATACTCGAGGACGTCCACTACGTGGTCTGTTTTCCACTCTATCAAATTCTTCATATCTGTGTACTATTCGTACAACAGATGATCTAAGATGCCCAACGTGTTCGATATCTGATTATTAGAATGTCCTGCATCATGTAAAGCAGTCATTAGACCAAAACTTTAATTAAGGAAAAGTGTAAGCTTCATACGCGTTGGAAAAAATTTAAAAATGATTTAGATTATCAGGAATTTTCTAGTGTTCGAAAACAGATTAAAGTTTCAATAAAAATTGATTTCAGAAATTATGTTAATAAAGTTGAGACTAATGTAGCCAATATTAAAAATTTTTGGTCTTTTGTATCAAATAGACAGCGTTGTAAGACTACACCTAAATTTGTGCAATTTCAGGATAACTTAGTTTCATCCGATATAGGAATTGCAAATGCTTTTTCAAAATATTTTGGGTCTGTTTTTGAATCCTCTGAGACACCTTCACATATTCATTCATTAGAACCAGTTAATACAATAACTATTGATAATATTTCTGTTGAGGATGTTGTTAAGGAAATTAATAAAATAGATATAAGGAAGGAGCAGGTCCAGATGGTTTACCTCCCATTTTTATAAAATCTTGCATACATACTATTTCTGAGCCATTGAGTATTATTTACAATAAATCTCTATCTGAGGGCGTTTTTCCTTCTGTCTGGAAACAGGCACAAATTGTTCCTGTATTCAAAGGAGGTAACAAAAATTTAGTTTCTAATTATCGTCCGATTTCAATCTTGTCAATCCCAGGTAAAATATTTGAAGCTATAATCTCATGTCAATTATTTTTTAATACAAAATTGTTCATTAGCGAACATCAGCACGGCTTCTTCCAGGGTCGTTCCATTGTAACAAATTTGATTCCTTTCGTGCAGACAACTCTGGAAGGCATGTGCGATAGGAAGCAGATTGATGCTGTGTACACCGATTTCTCGAAAGCATTTGATAAGGTTCATCATAAAACTCTTTTGGTGAAATTGGGGAATGTTGGTGTACATGGCAATCTGCTTCGGTGGATTGCGTCTTATTTGCATAATAGGTCGCAATGTGTTAAAATAAATAATTGTACATCTTCCTATATTAAAGTAACATCGGGTGTACCACAGGGATCTCATTTGGGGCCACTACTCTTTTCTTTGTTCATTCATGACATTGATATATGTTTCGTACATTCTCGTTATTGCTTATACGCTGATGATTTAAAAATGTATAAAGTAATCACTAATATTAATGATTGTATAAATTTTCAAAAGGATCTGAGTCGATTGTACAAGTATTGCAAATAGAATAAATTATTTCTTAATGTTGAGAAATGTCACTATATTACTTTTTCTAGAATAGACGTAAACATTTTATTTCCTTACCATTTTAATAACGTACCACTCAACAGGGTAAATTCCGTCAAAGACTTGGGAGTTATATTGGATTCTAAGTTAACTTTTGACTGTCATGTTGAAGCAGTTGTTAGAAAAGCATATAGGAATCTTGGCTTTATAATGAGGAACACTAAATCATTTACAAAACCTAAATCGCTTATTTCCTTATATAACTCCCTTGTACGAAATCATCTTGAGTTTGCCTGTATAATTTGGGATCCGCTTTATGTTAAGTACTTTGATAGACTTGAGAAAGTACAGATTAAATTTATTAATATGTTAAATTTTAGATTTAATAGAAATCTCCATTTTGGTTCAAATGACCTCAGTTTAAATCATTATAAGTTATTGAAACTAAAATCTCGGCGTTTAATATCTTACTTATTATTTTTATATAAAGTTGTTAATAATAATATTGATAGTAATTATATAGTAAGTAGACTTAATTTCAATGTAAAAAAACAGATAACTCGATTAATTCAATGCTTAGTTCTTATAATGAATATTTCAATCATATTGATTTGTTTTCTGATTCGCTTCCCGTTGTGAGGCGCAACGCTGTTTTTGTATTTAGTTAGTTTAGTAGTTTTTTTTTTGTATTTTTTTGTTCCCTGCTGTTTTTTTTTCTGTATATTTTTTTGTATCTATTTTTTAAATTATTTAAAAGTATTTGTGCACAGAATGTTATCCAAGGTGTAATCCTGTAATTGGAATTTGTTCGAAATTCTGTTGGATTACCTCTACTAATAAATAAATAAATAAATTATTGGTCGAGTAAACGCAGAAATTTCACGTCCTGCCTCGAGAAAATTACTCGTTGATTGATTTTGTTAACGGTTTTGGTTGTATCTATGTACCTACGTAATTATGTATTTTCAGTATTGGACATGAGAAATTGGATTTATAATTCCACAAATAGATTAATTTGTACGAAAAAAAATCTGGCAAAGGATTACTATAAAACAAAATCTTTATTTATATCATTGACTATAATATAGGTATATAAAATGAAAATAACTTTAAAACGAGCTTTTTATTCAAAAGATGTTGACATAATTTATTTAGTTAATTGTATCTAACTTCGTATAGATAAAATTCAATAAACACATCAATATGCGACATATTAAGTATTTTAAGTTAGATGGCAATCTATAATAATTTATTAATTATATTTATAAACTTTAGATAGTGTGCTTTAAAAGAGGCTATGACAAAAATTTTTCTCAAAAGTATGTTTCATAAAAGTGTGAAATTAATATAAAACATCAAAGTACTTAATTAGTCAATCAATAACTACTACATCTTGCTACCTAACATATGCGGCAAGTACTGAAAACTCAATCTCCTGATTTTGTTATTTTTAGTTAGTAATGTCGAATTTAATAAATTAACATTCTTTAAAGTTATTGAACTGTAGACTTTTTTGATACAGGTGCTAAATTGTGAAGACAGAAAGATTAAGCATGGATGGGAAATGTTAATATAGAAATAGAATTTTTGATGTTTTGCTTATGCATTGTTACTATTTAAACATTTAAATTTTGTGTTGTTTGAAATAGAATAGTAACTTTTAAAAACCTTTTGTAAAACACACCTTTGCTACTATCCTAATGAATACCAGTGAATAATTTTATTTCTAGTATTAACTAAGCTTAGGTAATAAGAATATTTAGCTCTACATTTAAAGAAATAATAATAATAAAAATAAAAATAGCTTTAAATAACTTGTTTCTTATACTTTGGTATCGGTGAAAATAGCAAGATGTCATGATTTCATGATCATCCTGTTATTGCTATGCCTAGATTGTTGTTATTAAATGTTTAAAGTCATTTATTTTTGCAGAAACCACAATTTGGAAATATGGTGCCCATGACCAAATTTACCTCAGTACAAATACGCATAGTTTAAGCGTTAGACGGATCTGAATTGCCTTTTTTCAAATGATTTATTTATTATACATTTAAATTTATGCGAATGAAACAACAAACCCTATACAAGGCCTATACCAATTATGATAAATTTCAATCCGTATTCCATATGCGCAGAACGGAACGGGGGATGAAAAAGTAGAATAAAATTTAGATTAATAATCCATTGATTTATTTAAATGGTCTGGAAAATGTGGTGACCAATTTACAGAGGTATTGTGACGTCTGCTTATTTTGGATACTGCTGATGCCGTTGTGTCCAACATTTAAAGATAAATGTGTTGAGGCACCAGACCAAAGAACATCGTCAATCGTTCACACACGCGCAGTTTATTTATAATGCCTACCTAAGGTTGAAAATGTTTTGTTTTAGTTGATATGCGCATGCATATGACGGTTGGAAACTGATTTGTGTATTTTGCGAACAAAGCTATTAAGTAAATGTTTAAAAATATTATGTGTTTTATTTACTCGTAAAATAAAATATTTTGGGATAAAAAAAGAAAACAATAAAATATATAAATAATTTAATTTTGAATCCAGTCTGAATGATTTTAATAAGTGAAACGATAAGTTGAATTGCAAATATTAAAGGGTAGATCTATAAAAATAAAAGGAAATACTTTTAACGATTCTGAACTTGTATTTGGATCCATTAAGAAGTCAGGTGTATCTTATTTTACCCAAATGATTGAAGAAACATTTGGCACGAATTATGTGTTGATTTAACTTTAACCATTTCAAAAAGCATAAAAAGCATTGCAGTCATGCATGCATTCATTACAGATGCACTCGTACTGTCTTCTATGTTGTCAGTGTTAATTAGCCTAATTATTATCTATAGAAATAATATGAAATACGTTCTATTTACATCTATATTTCTATAAAAAAAATAATTGGGAACTGTAGTCGAAAATTTGAACAACTGATCTGAACTCAGTTTTTTAGTTACAGGTGCGTTACATAACTATGGTTGAGGGCCGATGTCCTGTCATTGAAGCACGAAAATTTGTTTTCTATTTATAATTTTTCTAAAAATAATTTTTTTAAGGTCACCGGACACCATTTGGCACAATTTCACATGTAACACATGCTGTACAGGGTGATTTTGCTACTGTAAATAGAATACTAAAGAAAAATATAAAATGTGAATAAAATTTCATTACTTTATAATTTTTAAAATTCAGATGCCTCATAACATATGCTTTACTGTAAACAATAAAAAAAATGCGTGGCAAATTTGAATTAAATTGCTGCAACCGTTCTTTCGTAGTATAAAATATATCGTTTTTTCTTCAAAAATCGGTTATGAGATCATATTTCTGGACATTTTTTTATATTCATTTTTGACACTAAATTTTCTCCTGCTAAAGGTACTCTGAATACTCAAAATATTAGTTTTTTCTGCTAACTATATGTGTATCTTTTTATTTTCGAGATATAGGGCGGTAAATTTTATATTTTTAAATTGTTTGGTTCTATTAGCTTTTAAATAGTGCTGGCAACCGAAATCGGTTTTTTGGAAAGTTCGGTTAACCGGTTTCGGATAATTCGGTTTTTTACAAAACCCGAAAACCGGTTATTGGATTCTTCAAATAACCGATTTTAGTGCTGACAACTGAAATCGGTTTTTTGGATAGTTCGGTTAATCGGTTTCGGACAATTCGGATTTTTACAAAACCGGAAAATCGGTTATTCGATTCTTCAAATAACCGATTATTCAATAATCTGAGTGTAAATCTGTTCATTCGAACCAAACATCCGAATAATCGGATAATCGATTATTCGGTGGTTTCTTTCTATGAAAAAATTAATTGACAAACTTGAGGAAATTCAAACGTGCTTGACCTAAAAATAAAGATTCCCACTTTCACTGTTTCTGAAATATGAATTTTTAAAGTTAGCTATGATATATTTGATAATACGAGTATATGCCAAATGAGAAATGTTATATAATTATAAAGTAACACTAAAGTTTACTATAGAATTCAAAAATGCAGAAATTACAGGACGTTTCATTTAAAATAAAAAAGTTGGTACCTACTTCTGGTATAACAGGAAGTCGTATAGCGTTGAAAATATTTTCATTGAAAAGTGTATCGAATTACCTAAGCAGCCAAATCTTCATAAAAAAATGTTTACCCCATCTGTCAATCTAACCGGTTATTTGGTTAACCGATTATTCGAATAACCGGTTATTCGGTTAACCGAATATTCGAATAGCCGGTTTTGATTATCCGGTTTTCACCACTATTCGGGTAACCGGCTTTATCTGAAATCGGTTTTTACGGAACCCGGTTAATCGGTTTCACTTTTTTCCGGTTTTTAAAAGCACTACTTTTAAATGTACACTGATAAAAATGGGTGAAATATCCATGTTTTGTTCTTTTTATATAATGTTTAATTTGAAAATTTTAATTTACATTATACTAAGGAATAATCAAGTGAATGTGTTTTTACATAATAATATTAGAAAATTTCGGAAATAGTGTGGTAATACACTGTACTACAATGGAACTATTTACTTTTACTAAATTTATTATGAAATTTTACAGAAGTTTTCATGCGTTTTCTGTTGCACATGCGCAGAGGCACGTCAACCTAACCTCTAACCTAATACGTTTCAGTTGTGTTGTTAACGCGTAGTACACACATATACTGTTCATAATAAGAACTTTTTGTGGGATGTTCGTAAGACAGTTAATATAAGATTATATAATGTTACGTGTGCACTTGCAGCTAGTGCCAATTTAAATATTATACAATTAATAAATATCATAGAACTGAAACGGTACGTTGTTTAGATGTTTGCATTAAAATTACCCCATTACATGTGTCTCACCATTTCAAACAACATATTTATCTTTATGACAGTAAAAATGCTTCCAACAGATATTAATATTAGTTGCAGTTACGTTAATTATAAATTTACTGTAACTAAAATTCGTTTTAAAAATATTTATTTTCACACAGATATACATATATCTACAAATATTTGCAGAAACCTAGGAATATATATTGATGTTATTGATGTTTCAAAAATAATTATGTAGTATTTTCAGAAAAAATATTCAACATATTTTCTAATGCAAATGAAATACCTGCATTGCAACATTTTAGATGATGGGTGAACAATACACTTTAACAGAAAAGGATGGATAACTAACATTTAGAGGATGGATGGCCAAATTCTACTAAAAAAATCTTCCTACACAGAAGTTATTTCTGCTACTGATAACGCCTTCTTAATTTAGAAATAAAAATATGACTGACATAGTGTATTTATTATTGAATTCTAATAATAAAAATATACTATATTTCTAATAATTTGTTAGTAAGAGATATCCTGCATACTAATGACTAGCTTAAACCTGTACTTTTGTACATTTTAACAGAGACTTATTTCCATGACATTTAGGGAGCCGTCAGCGTGTATTAGCAGAGTAGTCTATAGGACAGTAAAATTTGAAACCCTTGACAGATACTGCTATCTAGTAATAGCTAAACTATTTATGGTTTAAAAAATACTGATAATTGAATATACGTGATCTTACTATGATTAAATATGGCGATAATCAAAACAATGTGCATGTCGACATAGATAATTTTAAGTTTACCTTTCCCTTCTACAAAAAAGTGAACACTTTCTTTGACTGCAGCAAATAAATCATGAACTTAAGGTTGTATTCATTTTTCTTACTTTCGCTTTTAAATGCGAAAAATTAATTGTTAAAGTTCACATCAATAAATATTTTAAGTATAAAATCGATACATTTTGGCAATATACCTAAATAGTAACACTACCTAAGTTGAATTTTTTTATTATCTAATAATGTATAATTAAATTTGGTAACTTTAACGGGGTTTAAAATTTC
The DNA here is from genome assembly GCA_025584915.1 of Monochamus saltuarius. NCBI lineage: Eukaryota > Metazoa > Arthropoda > Insecta > Coleoptera > Cerambycidae > Monochamus > Monochamus saltuarius. The sequence goes on along the minus strand of CM046727.1, from coordinate 24,392,001 downwards.
TAACTTTAAAATTACATCGACATTCCACTATTTTAGACCACAGATATGGCCACCGTAAAAGTAAAAACTTTTATCTCTTTTCAACTTCATCTGTCAATACAGTCCATATGGCTACAAAAATACATTTTTAAATTAAGTTCTGTTACACTATTAAGGTTAAACAAAATGTACCAAATATTTGAACTGATTGTTGAACTCTTTGGTATATACATTTTTTCACATGTATATATTGTTAAATTTTTTACACATTCATATTCCGTCATATACAGGGTGTTTCAAAACAAAGGCGAAAAATTTCAGGGGGTGATTCCTTGTTGAAAATAAAAGGTAGTTTGTTATATAAACGTTGGGTCACAAGTCAACCATTAGGGAAATATCGCGTTGCAAAGATGGCGGAAAAAAGAGTGTTTTTATTGTTTTTCTAGGAAATGAAAAGCGTGGGAATGGTAAAATTTTGTGGAAGTGTTACCATCATCGAAAGACACTTGTGACATATTTTTTCACTTTTTGAAAATTTTCTCTGTCTTTGTTTTATGTAAATTACTAAACTTTTGCAGTTATTTTAGATGAGATTTTATTTTATAGTCTGTTAAATGATAAACTATGTCTGTCCAGAATAAAAAAAATAATAAATTTTGCAGTTTCTTAAAAAAAATTAACGGTGATACATTTTTACTAGATATACAGGGTGGGCCAATAGTGTGTGGACGGAAGATTGTGGTTATACTGATATATATTTTTAAAATCTGCTGTTGGTGGGGGGTGGGGGGTAGTAAGAGCTACAAACTAAAAATATTTTTACTGGAATTCCTAGACATATACAGGGTGATTCATATCAAAGTTACATTTTTTTAAATGCAACCCCCTGTATATTATTGCATATTTGGATTCCTCGGTCAATTCTAGTGTGATTTCATGTACCATACTTGGTGCCTAAAACGTACCGTTTGGACGTTATTCGATATTTTGTCAAAAAGTTGATGTCTAGAAACAGTTGAATATCAGAGGTGAGCGGCAACATAGGAGGCTGTGATTGGGGGAAATTATTGACCACCCTCCATACTACCAACAGCTACAAAGTCAATTATGAACTCTGTTTATTATGGCTGATATCGTCGCTCTAATTTTGAAAACTTCAATCATGGATAACTTGATTTTTTTAAATGGAACCCACATATTTTTTTCACGTCACCAGATAACACATTTCATTACCTTTCACCCGATATAAAGTTATCTGTATTTATCTCTAATCCTTTTCTTCTAATCCGCAATTACTTTTTACTATGATGGATTTATGCAAACCAATTAATGTAAACTAAATTCAAAAATAAGTAAATAAATATTGTGGCTGCATTTATTCATAAAAATTAATAATAAGTGATTTTTTATTAAAAATGACTTTGTTTATTTAGTTTAATTCTCCATAATTTCACATTTAGTTTTTTCAAACACTCGGGAGTAAAGTTGGCCATGGAAAACAAACAGTAGGTTTCATTATAATTATCTATTAAATAGTAACACAAATAAATGAACAAGAATTACAAACAACTTCACAAAAACTACAGTGGTTTGGTAAATAAACAGTAAATGACAACATAACTTCAAAGTAAATGTTCAAAGTGACGACCTTCTTGTTGAATACAAATGTGAATTCTTCGGCGAAAAGAATCTTGAACTCTCATTAACATTTCTGGGGTGATAGTTGTAAAAACATTTCTAATTCTGATTTTCACATTTTCAGCTGTCGTTGGTTGTTCAATATACACTTTTTCCTTAACATACCCCCCAAAAAAAAATCAAGGGGAGTTATGTCCGGAGATCTCGCTGGCCAACGTATTGGCCCATCCCTTCCTATCCAGTTTTGATGAAATACATCATTAAGCCATGTAGTCACAACACGGGCACGGTGAGGAGGTGCCCCATCTTGCTGAAAGTACATATCTCTAATTTGAGCTAGCGGTACATCTTCTACAAGATCAAATAAATGGTGGTTTAAAAAATTGACGTACATGTTGGAATTTAGAACACCATAAAAAAATGGGCCAACAATGCGTGTGTCTAATATTCCTGCCCAAACATTAACTGTCCATCTCTCCTGAGAATGTACGTTGAAATGGTGTGGATTTTCGTCCGAGTAATAATGAAAATTGTGTCTGTTTACGAATCCGTTGCGATGAAAAGTACACTCGTCGGTAAACAAAATTTTATGTGAAAAATTCAAATTTTCATTCAAGTTTTGCTCTACCCAATTGCAAAAATTCATTCTATTTAGGAAATCTGCCTCTTTAAGCTCTTGATGCATTTGGATATGATAGGGATGGAATTTATATTTTGATATTATTCTCCTAACAGAAGTTCTACTTATTTCAAAATCTTTTTCAAGTTGTCGGGTACTCACATGGGGATTTTCTACTAAAGCGGTCAAAATATTAAATTCGTTATCTGGAGTTATCACAGATTTCCTTCTATTTTGGTTTTGAGTGTAGCAAACACTTCCTGTAGCATTAAACCTTTCCAAAAGCTTTTTAAAAGTTTCTTCTCTTGGATGGCGCTCACGATCAGGATATCTTGCTTTGTATTCTCGACTTGCCAATAACGGATTTTTTAAGCATTCTCCAGGGATAAAAACCATATCGATCATTTCATTTTGACTATAATTTGCCATTGTTAGTAACTTAATTTAACAACAAGAACCAAAAAGTATAGAGAAGAAATAATTACTGTCAAAGTGAAGTTAAGGTGACAGAACTTTATTGTTTGTTTTTCATGGCCAACTTTACTTCCGAGTGTTTGAAAAACTAAATGTGAAATTATGGAGACCATTTGAATTAAACCAAATAAACAAAGTCATTTTTAATAAACCCACTTTATCACTTTAATTATTAATTCGTATGAATAAATGCTGCCATAATATTTATTTATTTATTTTTGAATTTAGTTTACATTAATTGGTTTGCATAAATCCATCATAGTAAAAAGTAATTGCGGATTAGAAGAAAAGGATTAGAGATAAATACAGATAATTTTATATCGGGTGAACGGTAATGAAATGTGTTATTTGGTGACGTGAAAAAAATTTGTGGGTTCCATTTAAAAAAATCAAGTTATCCATGATTGAAATTTTCAAAATTAGAGCGACGATATCAGCCATAACAAACAGAGTTCAAAATTGACTTTCTAGCTCTTGGTAGTATGGAGGGTGGTCAATAATTTCCCCCAATCACAGCCTCCTATGTTGCCGCTCACCTCTGATATTCAACTGTTTCTAGACATCAACTTTTTGACAGAATATCGAATAACGTCCAAACGGTACGTTTTAGGCAACGAGTATGGTACATGAAATCACACTAGAATTGACCGAGGAATCCAAATATGCAATAATATACAGGGGGTTCCATTAAAAAAAATGTAACTTTGATATGAATCACCCTGTATATGCCTAGAAATTCCAGTAAAAATATTTTTAGTTTGTAGCTCTTACTACCCCCCACCCCCCACCAACAACAGATTTTAAAAATATATATCAGTATAACCACAATCTTCCGTCCACACACTATTGGCCCACCCTGTATAGAAAAAGACGTTGGCCGTATTTATGAAAAAGTGTTTTCTATAAATACAAAGACATTAGCAAATAACAGGAATTTTATCTCATGCCATCTGCGAATATTCAGATATCTAAATAAAACGATTTTTTTAAAATTTAATTGTAGATGTAAATATTGTTATAACATAAATTTATATAGTTCTGCATATAAGATAGTTCACTTTTATCAGTATGTGAAAATAATTGTTAAAATTTTGGTTAGAGTAGCAAAATAATGTGTGTCTTACAAAGGCTTTTTAAAAGTTATTATTTAATTTAAGGAGAATTTAAATAGTAAAAATGGATAAACAAACCACCAAGCATTTTATTTTTGATATTACTTTTTTCTACACTTTATTTTTCTAGATTTCTGTGTTTAAAAACACCACAAATTTGATCAATTTACGGCGAGAAGTACGGCGACCTTAAAAGAAATATTAATTGTACTTAATACCAATTATATTGGATCATTATTTTTGGTTGAATATGCTTCATTACTGTCTTCTTTTAATCTCAAAGTCAAATGACTGCCAATTAAATTTCTTACGGTTATTTTCATAATTATCTATACGAATCGGTGTATTCGAAAAGATTAGTGTCTATAAGAAAAATTAGGTAAACAGGTGGATAAATACCTACCTACTTCATTTTCTAAGTCATCGAACTCTCATGGTAACTAAGAATTTTCTCTTATTTTGTAATAATTACTCAATAATCCTTTGGAATAAACAAATGTGAAAACAATTTAATAAATATTATCTCTTTGTTGTTTATCGGATGTCCCATTTAACCTGATAAATCAAAAATAACCAAAAAAATATACTTAACAAAAATAAAAAAAATGAATATTTCTAAGGTAAACATCCGCCTGTTCTAAAATCAGCCTTCTGTCTCAACCCCTGTGGGTGGGGTGGGGGTTAACTTTGAAAATTCAAATGGAAATCCCCAGTTTTTATTGCAAATTCGGAGTTTACGCTAAAAAATAATAATAAAGTTTTGTCTGAACCTATTGATAATGATAACAGTTAACACCTTCTCATATTCCCTCCTTCCCACCCCCTGGGGGTGTGGTGGGTGATAACTTTCAAATCTGAAGTGGAAACCTCCAGTTTTCATTACAGAATTATATGTAACGTGTAGTTTAGTTGAAACAATTGAGTTGTGAGTTACTGATTTTAGGACAAGTAAATATCCTCACATTAGACATTCATTTTTTTCTGGACAATTTTTTGTATGATGTGTATTTATCAAGTTATTTTGATTTGCCAAGTTAAATGGAACACCTGGTGCATAGTAAAATCTTTTTGATTAAAAAAAAACCTTTTTTACTGTTTTAGAAAGGTATTTTAAGCTAATATGTATCAAATCTTCTTCAATTCTTATCAATGAAGTCATATGTATGTTCTCTGATACCAAACATCTAGGTATGCTAATGAACAATTCCACAGACAAAGCTCTATTCAATAATTATCTAAAGAAATTAATATATTTAAATTTACTAACCTGGTTTAATGAAAACACTCTATGGATATCTAACTTCTGACAGTGGGCACTCGAAAATTCAACCACAGTAGATGAGATCTCACCTATTTCTGCATTTTTAGGATTGCTTCATTTTCGAGTTCCCACTGTCAGAGTTAGATATCTATAGTGTTTTCATTATTTAATGGTAAAATTGGCAAACCTTGTAAATTAATTTCTTTAGATAATTATTGAATAGAGCTTTGTCTGTGGAATTGTTCATGAGCATATCTAGATGTTTGGTATCAGAGAGCATACATATGACTATTGATAGGAATTGTAGATTTCATTTATATTATCTTAAAATACCTTTCTAATACAGTAAAAAATAAGTATCTATTTGTTTAATTTATAATTTTTACATAGTTTTGCTTAAAATAACATTTTCATTATTTATAGAATTTTGATTATTTGGTCTAGTTAATTATTGTATTTCAAATTTTTTCATTAATTTCAAAAAATAATATCAATTTGTTTATTTTTTTTTATGGTTTATATGTTATATAATTTAATACTAATGCTTAGTTTCTTGTTTTTTAGTCTTCCCTGACGTGAATTATTAATTCGCATAATTTTGTTTATGAATTTTATGCATAATAGAATATTGCCATTCTTTCTTGGTTCTTGGTTTTATTTTATTATGGAGAACTCACATGAGATTGATTTTTTTTAAATATTATTGAAAATAAAGGAAGCCACCTGAAGAAGCAATTTTAAAAATGCCGAAATAGGTCAGGTCAAACCTACTGTGGCTGTTTGTGTGATCCTATATGTTCAAAAATAAATTTTGAGTTTTGAAAATCATGATTTCATGGATATGTATGTTTTTTTTGTTAACTTCATTAATTAGAATTGTAGAAAAACTGATTTCTATTTATTTAAATCATTTGCAAGTAAAAAGATACCGCACAGTTAGTACAGTAAAAAATAGTTCTTGTATTGTAAAAGTGTATAATAAATAATAGTATAAGTTCATTATTGGAGTATAAGTATATATTTTTTGACTTGAAGCAATTAACAAACACATCAACATCAATAGCAGTGAAGTAGGTGCAGAGAAATGTTCTTCGTCAAGTTTTTACAATATATTCTCCCAAAGAACATTAAATTTAATATAAAAACGTCTGTCATTAATCACTGCTATGCTAATATAACGCTTAAAACAATTCCTTATTGTATTTTTTAGATCCACCTAAAGCTGCAGTCATTACTTACTTTGTAATTATAGACGTCCGACTGATTATTTAAATTTATCGGTACACTGATTGGGGGAACACTAGTACATCCACAACAGTTGCACATTTTCACTGACCACTTGAAACGCGTCGAATTTATATCACTATATCTTCAATATATATTGTAAGGAGTTGAACAGTTTAAAAAACAATATTTTCAGATTCATTGAATATTTCTAGATTAGCTGAACTGTATTGTCTGACTCACGAAATATTCTTGGCTACACCTCAAGATCACAGGATTTATATAATATAATGTAGAGATACGTTGGCACTTTAAAATAGCAGAAGACTGGACATTTTATTAGGAGACCACAGTTGTATTGTAAATATTTCGCAGATTTGCTCAGTTTTGCATAATTTATGCTCAAAACTGAGTCTTCTATTAATACTATGTGTTAGCTCTTTCTGGAATTAAAAATACGCTCATGAAATTTGGCGCCTCAAACTGTTCAGTTATTTTTGAAATACATAAAGTTCGCCGACAAACATTTAATATCCGAATAAAATAATTAACAATTCAGTTTCAGTTACTTCAGGAAAAGCTATATTGCCATTATTATCCCAATTAATATGTAACTAGTATCAATAATAACTAAAATTTTAAAAATGTATTTTAAATCTTCAATACAAACAGTTATGATGACTAAAAATATATAATTGCCAAATTTTGAATTAATTTGAATTAACTAAAACCTATTCTTCCAAAATTTATTAATTATAATTTGCAACACCACTGAAATTGGCGAAATTGCACTGAATAGTTGTGATATGTAAATTGCTAAGTACCTAATACATTCAAATTTTACGGCATGTAGCTGATGTAACTACACAAGAAAAACACTATTTCGACATTGTAGACGCCTGTCCTCTGCAAAATATTTACTTAATAAAAAACTATTGGCACTTCACTTTCAGTAGAAGAGATTCCACTGTTTCCTACTCTGCAGGGGGATTTTAACCGCGTCGCGACGCCGATTTACCCGACGTACTCAAACCGATGGTCCAAGCACGAAGGATAAGCTTGACGGGAATAGTAATTTGCCAGTGCTTTCCCACTCTGTCTTATTATATACCTGGAGCCAAAACTGACATGCTGATCAAATGATTGGTCTGTAACGTGTCTGAAAAACAATCGTAAGAATAGACACTGTCGCACTCTAGATTTTCAAATTATTTATTTCAAAACAATGTTTCTATTTTTAAAATATAATCCAGGGATTTTGTTTAAAAAGGTTTAGATCTAGATTGGCAAATCCATATAAAGGAAGGAAGTAAAAATAATAACTATATGTAAATTTGTTCTTAAAAACCCAATGTTTTTGAGATAAAGGAAGTTGTTAACTGTGGCCCTCTCTTTCATACTTTCCCAAGACAGTGGCTAATGTTATACCTATTCCTAAAAAATCTATTTATAGCATTATACAGGGTGTCCCTGAAATTCACGTGCCAGCGAGATTATTAGATTATTAATAGTTATTTATGCAACAAGTGCAAAAAGTAAGTGTTTATTGCACGCGACGTGAAATTGTCCAACGAGGCCACTATATTTAGTGGAAAAAGTGGTTCTTTATTGCACTCATCTGTCATTCTACTGCAGCGTTTTGTCATTATGACAAACATAAACCTTCAATTCGACGTCGCATTTTTCTAGACTTAGTGTCATCTAAATAACATGATAAATTGCATGAACGTAGAAAAAATACGATTTATTCTAATTTACCTATAGGTATGCAAAAATACACCGTTAAGGCATCAAAGAGCACCAAAGTTGTAAGTATAAAACGGAAAAGCGTTGAATGATATTGTTTCACATTACATTAATCATGCAAAAATATGGTCAAGCACTATCCTTAACGATACACCAGATATGCACATGCTTAAATGACAACATCTTATCTAAAAGTTCAAATGTGATTTTAAAAAAACCTTCCGCACGGCACTGGAAACTGGTCCTCTGTACGGCGTATAATCGGCCACCGGATAAAAAATTTAAAGAATAAATTACATTTTACAACACCTATATATACAGAACATTCAACTGCTTTTGCCGCTATTGTTATTAGTTATGATTAGAATTAATGTATGGTTTTAATTAGTAAAATAGTTTGACATAGCTGATGATACAACAACATTTTGGGCCCGTCTTACTCAGTTTCTACAAACTAACACAAATGTTTCTGCTTCTTATCCGTTTTGAACTTGTAAGTTATTGGCAGCAGCTATGATACGTTTGCGTAAATCATCAATAGTGTCCACTTCGGTGCAATATACTTCATTTTTTAAATTTTCACACAAAAATAAGTCCAAATGATTAAAATTCAGGAGATTGTGGCAGCCATGGTCGTCGTCCAATCCCTTGGTATTAATATTTGGACACGCTGTATATGGTACGGATATAATTGAACGTGTATAATACGCCCCACTGCTACAATAGGCCGTGGACGGCTTGTACCTTCATCTCTTCCATGATTCGGTTACAAATTTCTCGCCAGCGTTTTCACTAGACTTGCACTCACTGCACACCGTCGTAAAAGTAGCTGAGTTTGGCACATGTTTATCGGGAAATCATTCTGCTAAAGCATTTTCACTGCACCATAAATTAAAACTATATCCATCAACTGCGAGACGTAAGTTATTTTAGATATTTGAAACACTGATGTCAATACTTGCATGACAAAAAAGTTAATACGATAAGTAATCGGATATTTGATAATATCGCCTGGCTAAAGACTACAGTAGCCTAGCGATGCAAAGGTTGAAACTTCTAGAACTTCAATAATTTTTTTCTAGGAAACTATAAGGATTTTAGAAATTTTGACGTATCTATTCCTAAATTCTTTTAAATAAGTTCTGAATCACCCTGTATAATCCAGGTAATGGACTTTTTAGGAGAAATAATTTATAAAGAAATGATGTTTGGGGTAACGTTTCTCGAAAGTATTGGGATTAAAGATGCGATGAGTTCCCATCTCTTACAAAGGCGGAACATTTTCTTTTTAACGAAAAACTACCCTAGCGGCGATTGCACTGCAGTTTTTCACAGATTTTCTGTAAACCGTTCATCAGACGAAGGTATAGAAAAGAAAAGGTTTGTCATTGTCAAATTTTGCATAAAAAGGGTCCTATTGACCTTTTGACTAATCTCAATCTCCACACATCCCGCAAACAGCGTTCAAAGTCGAGGGTAGTTTTGAGTGCGCAAATATAAATCGGCCATACACGGACTTCTACAGCTTGATTTTAACTTTTGGAGATCATTTTTTCAATACTGCAATGGTTTAAAGAGTAAGTAAAAAAGTGAGTTTTACTAAATGACCTTTTGAGCCAGGGTAGGATTTTCTTTTTAAATAAAACGTACATTCTAACATATATTAGTAAATATGTCTATTAAACCTTCCTATCATTATAAAGCTGATTTTGTTTATCAATGCTCTCACCTATGTTCATTTTTGACATTAACAAAACTAAGTTTCCTGTAAAAGTTGTTTTTTAAAGCTTAAAAAATATTTCTTTGAAAAAAACTGAACATCAGAAATCTAAATTTAATAATGACTTGTAGAATTAACGGAAAACTAAGAGAAAAAAATAAAAATGTTTTAAATTTTCAATGTTTACATTAAACAATTATATGTTTGATCGGTCAGTGGTCGCGCGGTTTAAGGCGTTAGTACTTGAATCGAGGTGACTAGACGGAGTTGGTTCGAGCCCAGCTGCCGGCAGACCGTATATAAGCTATATTCGTGGAGAGGATTGGCACCCTCTCTGTGGGTATGGTAGGGTGGAATAATGTTAGCTTGGGTCAATGTGAGAGATTGATGCCGGTTGATATTTGACCACCCAATAGTGGTTAGGGCCTATCAACGTAAGTCGTTCCTGGGCGCAAATGCGGCCTGCTTAATAATAATATGCCGCCCCCTCTCCCGCACAAGTCTCCGACTTCTGGGCTAATCCCTGTGATTAGAATGAGGGGTAGAGATATTATTATTATTATTATTATTATTATTATTATTATTATTATTATTATTATTATTATTATTATTATTATTATTATTATTATTATTATTATTATTATTATTATTATTATTATTATTATTATTATTATTATTATTATTATTATTATTATTATTATTATTATTATTATTATTATTATTATTATTATTATTATTATTATTATTATTATTATTATTATTATTATGTATTAGTACAGTAAAATTAAATGGTCTTCTAGGGGGTGCAAAAAAATTAATGCTGGTTTTTTTTCAGAGTGGATGGAGAGCTTCCTTCTGATTCTCCAACCAAAGAATCACACTCGACATCTTAGTGGGTTTTTTGTAATAGGGGTGGTTTCTTATATATTTTCTTTTCCAACTTGTATGTAATATAATAATACTCTCTACAACTTTGCTTTCTAATACTTTTAGTCACTATCATATTTTATGCTCTACCGCCCATTATTTGAAAAGAAATTACCATATTCCTTTATTTATTCTGATTCAGTAAAAATATAAACAACAAACAAATGCCTGACGCGCTGGTTTTTGCAGGGTTCTTCGAAGACTGTCTCGTGAGTATCCTCCCAAAAAAGGCACAGTCCAACCACTTTGCGCAATAGGGTGGTTTCTTAGTACTGTCTCATCTCTAAAATAATTTTGTTTACATGTATTTAATAAAAGTCATTACCGCTTTTCCAGAAGGTTTATTGTTTTACAAATATTTAAGCATATTTAATGGAGATGTTCAAATAAAATACTGAGGTACGACGGTTGGAACCAATGGGATGTAATATTTCAGTGATGTGCATTACGTGTAACTGTTAATTGAACTCATTTCCACAGCACCTCTGAGGTAGAGTTTGAGGTGCGTTTTTTATGTGATATCCGCAAATTTACAATTAAATATAAATTATTTTAGATATGACACAATAATAAGAAACTACCCCCATTGTCCAAAACATCGAAAGGGTTGGACCGTGCTTTTTTGGGTTGATAATCAGGACACAGTCTTCGAAGAACCCTGCAAACACCAGCTCATCAGCCTTTTGTTTGTATCTTTAGTGAACTCTACTAAATACATGCACTTTCACAAATGATTTTTTATTGATAAATCAACCCCTTTGTTTATCCTCAACATACTTTCGAATGGACAGCCCACAACGCCGACGCCTTGTACTGCTCCGACGCCTTTTACCTTTTGGTCTTTCATCCATATTTCATGAATTTGTATTTTTTTATAAACGTTTTTTGATTTTTACTATTTAAGTAATGCATATTAGAACCCATTTTTAAATAATATACAACTAGTAACAGATTACAAATAAAAATTTTTTCTCATTTTCATGACAAAAAAAATATATACTGATGCCACATCACGAATTCAACCATTTTAAATTATTAGCTTTTATTTTCATTTCGCCGTCATGCTTGAACAATCACGCGTGTTTTAAAGACCTTAATATCCACTCATACTTTAATATACCTACTAATGTAGGTATAAGCTGCAAACTAAATTTAAAAAAAAAAAATAATAAATAAAAAACCGTCCCTACTGCAAAAAAAACCACAAAGATAGGAGACTCAGGAAACAGCCCTACATCGATCCTAAAAAAATCAGTTTGTCCGCATTATTTTTTTTTTGAAAAAGTATGTCTTTACTGGATTATATTCATATACGAGTATACTCTCGTAAGTATACTAATAATGCTTTTTTGGAAATACAAAAAGATCTTGTTCAAAGTGATAACATTGTTTCCAAACAAAACTTATAGATAATATTTTGCGAAGAAATTGTATCGTTAAGTAACAGTAACTTATTATGAATTTTAAAGAAAAACATTTCTTCGTATTCGAAAATTGAGACTTTTTTGAGTAACTATTTCAGGGGATTCAACCGGGCTCTTTATTACTAAAGTAGAATCAGATTTGAAACATCCCGTATACATTGAATGACTGCCAAGAAAACAGGTGATTTTAAGGTGCCCGTATCTCTCGCTGTAAAATGATCAAATTTGTGGTGTTTTTTAGGTACTGAAATCTCGAAAAATAAAACTCGTAGAGCAAAAGTAATATCAAAAATAGAATTATTGATGTTTTGTTTATCCACTTTTACTATTTAAACTTTCCTCAAATAATGTAATAACTTTTAAAATGCATTTATATGACACACATAATTTCGCTATTCTAACCCCACATTTTAACAATTATTTTCACATACTTATAAACAAAAGTGAACAATCTTATATGCAGAACTATGTAAGTTTATGTTATAACAATGTTTACATCTATAGTTGACTTTAAAAAAATACGTATTTTGAAAGATTTCAGTACCTAAAAATTCATTGGATAGATCGCTTTCTGATGTTAAATATTGATTTTACTTCGGTACCTTTGAATATTTGCAGGTGGCATGAAATAACATTCTTGTTATTTGCTAAACTCTATATTATTCAGTTCTTAAATGTCTAAAATTATTTATATTTGTAGAAAACACTTTTTCAGGAATACGGCGCCCTTAAACAAAAAATCTCGTAGGCTTATATTCGACAGACTCTTCAACTAAAGCAGCCGTTTACGAGCGTCATAATAGCATTTTCATTTTCATAAACATAATTTTTATAACCTTCACCAGCTGTCGCTTAGAATAATTCAAATTTGTTGAATCGTTTATTAAGCATTAAACACCGACAATTTAATGCCGCGCATTATGTCTTTGAAAGAATATTTACCTAGTAAAAATTTAAAATTCAATATATTCTAAGTACATTCAAAAGCAACACTTCCTTTTAGTGGTAGTATATACAAAGTTTTTTGTTACATTAAATGTAAGACTTTTTCTACAATAAATATATACTCGCTTCAAGAATTCAGACGTCTTACGTCACGGCTGACGTTACAGATTTGTTTTTATGGTCAACGTAGTTTTCGATATTTGGTCGCGTTAAAAACAATCATTCTTTGCAACTTAGTGCAATATATAATGAAAACTTTTAGTGTAGTATATAGTTTTATTACTAACAGTTGCAGTTTCTTAAATATTTTGATAAAAATATAATGAATTATTTATTTGTTAGTATGGCGTAAGTCATCTGAATTCTTGTCGCCAGTATATAAACTAATCTTCTCTACGATGTACGATTACAGTTTTTACACGACGATGCACCACCTCGTTTCAGGAGTAACGTGCGGGACTTTTTAAGTTACCCATTTTCCAGGTCTATTTCCACGGCATTTTAAATCCATTCGCGTTCATTTCAACGTGGGAACATTATTTGACTATCAATTATTTATTTATTTATGTATCGTTCCAATGGGATTAACTTCGCGATTAATCCTAATTACAGGACGGGAAATAGCTTGCAATAAAAAGAAAAGAAAAAACAACAACAACAAAAATACAAAATACATAACAAAACTGCAAACCGAAACAAATAAAACAACAATCAAGATAAAAATACATTTTGTATGTGCTTAATACTAGACTCAACTCAACGTTGTCCTGCACAGTTTCATAATATATAATATATTGTTGTGTTATGGAATTTTTGTTGGGCGCCAATTAATATTTGTGTTTCTGTATGATTTGTATTTATGTGTTTTGTGTGTAAAAGAAAATTGTATTTATTGGACTACAAACCTGTATCTTATATTTTTTATGCTTATTCAATTACCCTGGCTGCTTGGAGAACATAGACTCTGGTAGTCGGTTCGCTCGTCAAGTCAAATCTTTTTTTAACACACTGTACCTTACTTTCAAATAAATATCAATTTAAAATGGACAATTTTTATTTCATAAGATATTTGTTTACTACTTATTCAAGAATATTTAACGTTTTATGAACATTTAATTAATAGGTAACATATAAATTTTATTTTAAAGGCAGTTGTGTATTAAAAGTTGCCTATCTTTAGTATTTTAAATTTCTTAATAGGATACAACATTCTTAAAATCCGTGATTCTATGGTATTCTGCTAGTGTATGTTTATTGATGGTAATGTATTATATTTGCAAATCATAACTTTTTGACAGATGTTCCACTAAATAACGAATTTTAATATATTAAATAGAAAAGTAAAGATTATTAATTATACTAAGGTAATTTATTGTTTTAATAAGTTTTAGAGTCTGTGACTGTCTATTTTGTGAATTTAATAGCTAGCTAGCGTTTATTTTCTCTGATAAAATTTACGTAAATTTCTGTGAATTTATGTGCACATAAAATACCTTTCTGATGTTGATTTTCCTTTTATAAGACTTCTACTGAAATCCTTGGAACTCCCTCTGAACTGGTGATTGGGCTGCAGATGATTGGTTTCCCCACTATATGGTACTGCCAAATTTCTGTCTTGGATCTGGATCTTGGTTTATTTTGTTGTTCGACACTTTTCTTTTAATGTGAGTATTACTTTTAACTATTATTTGGACTTTTTCTTGCTAATTTCTAAATTTTCTGGAACCTCTGTTCAAAAACCGACGCTGCCCGTTCTTACATTCTTTCGTCTCTAATCAACAAACTTTTGTTTTTCCACTCTTTTCTCCCAATTTGATAACTTGATGCCTTGTTGTAAAATTTGCACACATATTATGGTCCATACATATGATCTTATATAGTTTTTCGATGCACTGTTTTTTTTATGTTTTCACTCCACTACTTAAAACTATGACAAAATTTTTAATGTTATTACAATTTTCCTTATATCTAATTATTAAATATTCTTCAATATTACTCTTTTTATGTACATTGTTATATCTTTTGTGGAGCCAACTTTAGACTTGACATTTGTCCCTGTCTATGATATTTATTTGACATTTCTAAATATTTTACTAATTTTATTTATTTAAATTACTAATATTTTAATTATCTTCACTTGACTTATGTTGATATGTGTATGATGTTATTAAATGATCTTTTCTTTTTCTTTCTATATACTTTAATCTTGGTTTAAGTCCTTTTTTGTTTATGTACTATACAAAAATGTGATATCATGTCCCAATATTTAATGAATTTTAACTATTTTTTCTTTCAAAAATGGTAATTTATTTAATTTACTCTACAATAACTGTTTATATGCTCTGCATTGTCAATTTTTATATTATTTTGTATAATTCTTCTATATTTTAATTTTACTAACAATAATAATTTCTTTTCTATTTTATGGTTTTTCAAAATAAACCTGTAAATTCTCATAAGTATTAAAGCTGCTATTTCATATTGTCTCAATTTTCCCAAAATTCAATTGGAAATTTTATTTCCCAAGAAAATTTTCAATTTAATTTTTTTTTTTATTTTATATGATTAGTATGATATTTTAATTTTATTTGTCCTAAATTATATTTTGTTACTATTACCAGCGGATTTATATATGGTGTATTGCTTCTTTCAATTATTCCATCTTTTAATAATTTGCCAATTTCAATCTTAACTTTTTCTTTATGCATATATGGTATGGGATATGTTTTTGCTTTAAAATTCGTAATATCTCTAACCTCTAATCTATGTACATAACTCTCAGCTACTCTCATTTCATTTGACACTAACCTCTCATATTTTCTTAACGCTGCTCTTACCTCACTTTCATAATTATCATCTACATTTATTTTAATTTTATTAATATCAAATATTTCATCATCTACCTCATCATCATAATAATTATCATTCCCACAAAAATACATTTCCTTTTCATTCCTACCTTCATCAAAACCTACTTTACCTTGTTCACTTCCTTCTATGTACATAAATTCATCCCTATCTTTTTTAAATTCAACCCATATATCATCTATGCATAATTTTCTTGCCTCATAATCTATTTTAGCTTTGTATTTGTTTAAATAATCAGAACCTATCACTATATCCATTGGCATGTTTGGCACGATTAAAAGTTGAAATAATACATTTTTTTCATTAAATTTTAAATTGATATTTAGCATTTTATTTACATCATATAGTTTCTTTTGGTTAGGACCTATTAATGTTACTCTATTCACCTTTATAATATGTTTATTCAATTGAGGAAATTTATCTAAAATATTTTTACTAATTAATGAAGCTTCAGAACCAGAATCTATCAATATCTCTAGATTTGAATTTTGAAATTTTGAATTTACATATACTAAAATATTATTTTGATTTATAATTACATTTTCATCTAACTTGATAAATTCACGAGGATGGGTATAATTACTAATAAAATTTTTGACTATGTTGTTTGACTTGCTCTCTACTGAAAATTTTGATTGTTATCTACATTTTGTATTGCAGGTTCCCTATCCATTGATACAGATCTGCGCTGTTCGACTGGTCGTTCGTCACATTGTGAATTTTGGACACGTTCTACTGATCTGCTCGAGTTTCGTATACTTTGAAAATTTACCTGTCTATTTTGGTTTCCATCGTCTCGTCTCGATGGCTGATTTTGATTTCTGTTATAATTTTGGTTATTGTTGTTAAATCTATTATTAAAATTATCATTGTTATTATTGTTATAATTTCTATTATTATTATACTGATATTGTTGATTTCTATTGTTATTATATCTGTTATTATAGTTAAAATTATTACCATTATTGTTGTATCTATTATTAGTATTAAAATTATTGTTAAAATTGTTTCGTGGATAATTAGTATTATTATTATTATTAGGCCTAAAGTTATTGGATCTATGATTAAAATTGTTATTATATCTAAAATCTTGATTATTATTATTTTGATTGTTACGAAAATTTTGTGAATTGTTTCTAGTGCTATTATTCATATTATTACTATAATTTTGATGATTATTTGTGACATTTCTCTCTACCCGATTTAAATAATTGTACATTTGTTCCATAGTCCTAATATTTTGCATAGCAATCGTTTCTGCAATTTCCGGTTTGAATTGTCGTGAAATGTATAGCACCAAATCTTGTTCGTTTAGCTTTGGGGTTAGATATTGTGCAGACGAGTATAATCTTAATGCATAATTTGTTAAGCTGCTTGTTAAATTAGGATTGTACTTTCCAAAATACAATTTTTCTCTTACTGCTAGTTGTGCATTGTCCCCCCAAAAATGTTGTGTAAAGCGTTGTGTAAATTGTGTATAGTCGTTTATATTATTTTCAATTCCATTAAACCATAATAAAGCCTCATTTTCCAGGTTTTCCCTAATAGTTTCTTTGATTCTATCCATTCTTGTGTCTTCCGACGTTGTCCTATCATAAATTTCTTGTATTTTTCTGGTTAGCGCTTTTAAAAACACTACAGGGTGTAATTTGTTAATATTACCAGAAAATTTATGTATTTTGTTGTCTTCATGGCATATTATTCTTGTTATTACTTCTCCTTCTCTATGCTTCATCTCTCGGACATGCTCTATTTCCTTCTTAAGCTGTTCTATCTGTTCTTCTGTTCTTTTTCTTTCATTGTCCAATACCTCTTGATCTGCTGGTATTCCTTTCTGTACTTGACTTTTGACTAATTCTATTTCTTCTGTATTTTTGTTGACCTGTCTTTCTATCGTCCCTATTTCAGTTTCTTGTCGGTTTGCCTTGTCTTCTAATTCATTCGTCCTAGTCACCATTGTTGCTACGTCTTGTTCTATCTTGTCCACATTTTTCTTTAAATCGTCTTTCCACACGTTCAAATCTTTTCGGAATTCCTCTCTCATGTCTTTTAATTTAACATCCAATAATGTCACCACACTTTCCAAGTCCTCCTTTCGTCCTTTTTCTAATTTTTCCATATCTTCTTTTCGTCCTTCCATGATCGTTTCTTCCAGTCGTTTTCTAGCTTCCTCTTGTCTTTTTCTGTCTTCCATAATTGTCCTCATCATCTCTTCTAACATACTTCTTACTCCTGTCTCGCTTGCTTCTCCTACACTCGTTCCCTGTTCCTCTACACTTTCTTGTTCCGATTGTGTCTCCATCGACTCTTCTCCAAGTTGTTTCCCACTTCGTAAATCCATTTTGCTTCTTTTTATGTATTCTTCTTCTGTACTATTTTCGAGCTTGCCTCACGTTGGGCACGCCAATTTGTTGTGTTATGGAATTTTTGTTGGGCGCCAATTAATATTTGTGTTGAAATTGTATTTGTGTTTCTGTATGATTTGTATTTATGTGTTTTGTGTGTAAAAGAAAATTGTATTTATTGGACTACAAACCTGTATCTTATATTTTTTATGCTTATTCAATTACCCTGGCTGCTTGGAGAACATAGACTCTGGTAGTCGGTTCGCTCGTCAAGTCAAATCTTTTTTTAACACACTGTACCTTACTTTCAAATAAATATCAATTTAAAATGGACAATTTTTATTTCATAAGATATTTGTTTACTACTTATTCAAGAATATTTAACGTTTTATGAACATTTAATTAATAGGTAACATATAAATTTTATTTTAAAGGCAGTTGTGTATTAAAAGTTGCCTATCTTTAGTATTTTAAATTTCTTAATAGGATACAACATTCTTAAAATCCGTGATTCTATGGTATTCTGCTAGTGTATGTTTATTGATGGTAATGTATTATATTTGCAAATCATAACTTTTTGACAGATGTTCCACTAAATAACGAATTTTAATATATTAAATAGAAAAGTAAAGATTATTAATTATACTAAGGTAAGTAACTTATTGTTTTAATAAGTTTTAGAGTCTGTGACTGTCTATTTTGTGAATTTAATAGCTAGCTAGCGTTTATTTTCTCTGATAAAATTTACGTAAATTTCTGTGAATTTATGTGCACATAAAATACCTTTCTGATGTTGATTTTCTTTTTATAAGACTTCGACTGGAAATCCTTTGGAACTCCCTCTGAACTGGTGATTGGGCTGCAGATGATTGGTTTTCCCACTATATGGTACTGCCAAATTTCTGTCTTGGATCTGGATCTTGGTTTATTTTGTTGTTCGACACTTTTCTTTTAATGTGAGTATTACTTTTAACTATTATTTGGACTTTTTCTTGCTAATTTCTAAATTTTCTGGAACCTCTGTTCAAAAACCGACGCTGCCCGTTCTTACATTCTTTCGTCTCCCATCAACAAACTTTTGTTTTTCCACTCTTTTTCTACCAATTTGATAACTTGATGCCTTGTTGTAAAATTTGCACACATATTATGGTCCATACATATGATCTTATATAGTTTTTCGATGCACTGTTTTTTTTATGTTTTCACTCCACTACTTAAAACTATGACAAATTTTTAATGTTATTACAATTTTCCTTATATCTAATTATTAAATATTCTTCAATATTACTCTTTTATGTACATTGTTATATCCCTTGTGAAGCCAACTTTAGACTTGACATTTGTCCCTGTCTATGATATTTATTTGACATTTCTAAATATTTTACTAATTTTATTTATTTAAATTACTAATATTTTAATTATCTTCACTTGACTTATGTTGATATGTGTATGATGTTATTAAATGATCTTTTCTTTTTCTTTCTATATACTTTAATCTTGGTTTAAATCCTTTTTTGTTTATGTACTATACAAAAATGTGATATCATGTCCCAATATTTAATGAATTTTAACTATTTTTTTCTTTCAAAAATGGTAATTTATTTAATTTACTCTACAATAACTGTTTATATGCTCTGCATTGTCAATTTTTATATTATTTTGTATAATTCTTCTATATTTTAATTTTACTAACAATAATAATTTCTTTTCTATTTTATGGTTTTTCAAAATAAACCTGTAAATTCTCATAAGTATTAAAGCTGCTATTTCATATTGTCTCAATATATTGGTTCTAGCAGTTTTCATAAAGAATGTTTTACTACGACGTGTATTGTTTGTGGGTGTAATAAGTTAACTTATCTTTATTTCATTTTTCTTGAAACATGCGACGGAACTTATTTAAAAAAACGAAAAACATTTTTTTAAATTTAGGTTAGGACGGGTATGACCGATTACGGCAGAACAACCCGATCTATCAAATAAGGAATTGCTCAACGTTACCTTAATCATGCATAAATATGGTCGAGTATTATCCTTATCATTGCTGTCTTAATAATACAGCACATATGCACATGCTTAGATGTCAATATAAGGGAAACCTAAATACTGCTTAACCTTATGACACGTCCAATAACTCTCTATTAATAAAAACACGTCCACGTTTAAATCTGCCGAGGCTTTGAAACTTCTGTATTCAACTTTAGTTAGGTTGTTTGATGTCCAAATTATGTAACATATATTGTTGTTTCATAAAATTGTTATTTCCCAGAATCGACAGAATTTATCCTCATACTGGTATTTGCCAGGATGGGCTTTTACATAAGTTCTCTGTTAAACATTTGGAAAACATACGTGGCATTGCATTACTTAGTATTTGTTTTTAAATACAACTCCATGAACTAATATTAGGAGTTATTGCTCCCTGAATTTTATGTGCAATATAGCAACTTAAAAATCATCGGTTGATATATTTCAGTATTACCTTGCAAGCTTGAAACATGTAACACTATGATGATTTTTTAATTTGATGTTATTTCTAGTGTTAATTTTGTATTATAGTTTTCTGTTGTGCTTTTCATTTGTAGATATAACTTTCATTTTTGTTTTACATTTTGCATCTGTTTAGTATTTCTTTTTATTATTTTTTTCATTTTGTTTGTTTGTTATTTTGTACTGTACATTTTATTTTTCTCTTTATATACAGAGAAAGTAGAAATTACCGCTTCATCCCAGGGAAGGTACGAACTTTAAGATTCGCGGCGACGTGCATTGGTCTAGCATTCCCCACTACTACGGTTGCGTATCGCCAACGCCAATTCGCCATTGCAAATCTAACTGTCCGGTCAACTGATGCCAGTGTTGTCAGATCTCATGCATTCCGAGGAAATAGCATGCTCTTATATTTTGATTACAAAATCTCATGCTTTTTAATAGACACAAAAAGAAATAATAAAATTATTAAAATTACTCTTTGAAATCTACCAAAACAAAGACCTACCCAGAAATAAAGGCAAAATTAAATAGATAGAGGTAGGTATCTATAATATTTGGGTACTTGAAATGTCCTTTATTGTAGACTGCTCTCTTAATAATTAGCAATGAATACATAAACGGGTATGACAGTCGACGGATATGCGGTGTGTGTGCTGTATTCACGCTGTATTGCAGTGATTCTTAACTCTATTCCGTAAGGGTACCTACATTTTCTGGAAACAACAGATTTTACGACCCGTGAGTCACCCTGCGTCACGTCAACTGCGCCTCAACGTTCGCCCGGTCTAACAATAAAATAAATTAGAAAGGTTACGTTGTTAATAACTTTTAAGTAAGGATCTGTAACTACCTACTTACAATGTAATATTATGATAAAATAGCAGAACATAATGCTTTTTAATGAAATAAAAATGGCATTACAAAAGTAATTAAAAATTAAGTTGTGTCAAGAGATGTTTTTTGATAAATTAAGCCATCTCATGTTTTTTTCTCCAAACCTCATGCTTCTTTGAAATTATTCTCATGCACTGAATTTTTCCCGCCTGGCAACACTGCTTGATGTGAACACGCTGTGGTCGAAGTATGCGTGTAGCATGACACAAATACACGCAAGCGGCAAAATACAATTCACCATTAAGATCCTCACTTTCCAAATCTGTATGTATATATATATTTTGTATATCGTTCCCATTCTATAATTGGACATATACCATATACGTCATGGTGAAAAATAAAATAAATAAACTATTAATAGTAGGATATTGCATTTTGATATGCTTTAAAAGAGAGCGGTCCAAATATTTCTAAAAATGTTAATACCTACCTAAAAATATATAAAAAAACGATTACATAAACGGTAAACATTATTTAAGTAGGTATTTGTGATGTTTAATTTAAAATTCATTGACAGGTTAAAATCACTTTTGACATTGTTGATATTTAATTTAAAATAATTTTAATTTATTGGTATAATAATTTTTATAGTTAGATATTTGACTCAACTTAAAGAAGGCCACCTGAAGAAGCAATCCTAAAAATGCAGAAATAGGTCAGATCTCATCTATTGTGATTGAATTTTCGAGTTCCCACAGTTTCAAAAGTGAATTTAGATATTTATAGAGTGTTTTCATTAAATCAGGATAGCAAATTTAGCTAGATTAATCTTTTTAAGATAATTATTGAATAGAGCTTTGTATGTGGAATTGTTCATTAGCATACCTAGATGTTTGGCATCAGAGAACATATATATGACTTCATTGATATACTCGCGACAAGAATTCAGACGAATTACGTCATATGAACAAATGAATAACTCAATACATTTTCAACAAAATATTTAAGAAACTGCAATTGAGAGTAATAAAACTATATACTATACTAAAAGTTTGCATCATATATTGCACTAAATTGCAAAAAATGATTGTTTTTAACGGGACCAAATATCGAAAATTACTTTGAAAATAAAAACAAATGTGTAACGTCAGCCGTGACGTAGACGTCTGAATTCTTGACGCGAGTATAGGAACTGTAGGAGATTTGATTTATATATATCTAATACAGTAAAAAATGTAATGCAAACAAACAACAAGGTGCATAGGTTTTAGGAGGACTAACTAGGTAATCAGTAATATTAGAAGTACATATTTCATTTCAATCAACAAACAAAAAGTCGTTTCAAATGTAAAACAACCGTGACCGGTTTTCTTCTAAAATATTTGTTTTCGTAACAACTTTTATATACTCCCAAATATAAATAGCGCGTTTCTCATCAAAAACCACTTGAAGGCCCATTTGTAACATATCCAGCAGCGAAATCTATTTATCTACCATCAATAACAATATGCTCTGGATCTCGTGAAACTCGCGGTTTTTTGGCGAAAATAAATAACAAAATGCTTGATATATTCTTTGAGACGTTCCATAGAATATATTAATAACATTTTGAATCGATTTTGAAGAAAATTTTTAGGAAAATGTTATTTTTTAGCTATACATGACGAGGTAAACAGTATTTGATGAGAATTTAGCATAGGCGCAACTAGCTTTAATTTTTGGGAGGGTTAAAGTTCAAATGTATCAAATATATCGCTCCTTCGAAAGAAAGTCGCTACAATTCAAAATATCCAGAATATTGAATTTTGATGAAAATGGATTCCAGATAGCTCATGTAAACTTTTTTTAATGTCCAATAAATGGCATAAGTTACCATGGATTTCAAGACAAAAATTGTAAGATCAAAGAAACAAAATACTTTGTTTAAGTTAAGTTTCTTTTATTTCTTTAATTTGATAATTTTTTTCTGAGAAATATGACGTTTTAAACCAAGTTACTTATGGAAAATTATACCCAGATTTTAGAAAAAAGCATTAAGAGATGACGTGTTTGACAGTCTCGTGTATCTTGCACAGCAGGATTTCAAAAGATTTCGTTTTTCTTTAATTTGATAATTTTTTTATTTGGTAAATATGACATTTTATACCACAAGCCGCTTAATGAAAATTGTACAATGATTTCAGGAATAAGTATTACGAAGTGATGTCGTTGAAATTGTGTCATGTATTTTATGCAACATTATTTTTACTCCAATTTCAGAAATAAGCTTTGCGAGAATCCGGCTTTGAAACAGTGTCGTGCATCTTACACAGCAGGATTTCAAAAGTTTTCTTTTTTTAATTTGAAAATTGTTTATAACGCTAATATCATACACATTCTGTACTCATTCTTAGTATATTGTATCGTTAGCACTCATACATATACAGGGTGTCCTGAATATGAGTGCCGTAATTTTAAGGGCTATATATCTGACTAAATGCAATAGAAAACTCTTATGAAAAAAATGTCTAAAACGAACAGTTTGTGTACAAATACATTTTAGAAAATAAAACTACAACTGCAATAATATGCAATTACAACCTAAGGTACAATTAAGGTGAAGTAAAAGCGCCTGTAACGTAATTTGTTCGTAATTTGATTTTTGGATTAGTATTGTAACCTCTATATTTTGTTAGAGTAGAAATACGTCACGTAGACAAACAAACTTTATTGATCTTGATTATACAAGAAATATTCTTCAAATAAATTTCACAACTGTCAACGCTTTACTTTCCCGTTTGTCAATCGCCTTCGACTGCTCAATACAAAGTCACTCCAGCTGCGAAATCGAACCGCTTATATATGTTTTTAGGATTCTCGAAGTTTCGGCGACATAGAGAACGTGTCGAGAATCCAATAGAATACAGCCTGGACTATTCTAAATAACGTCAAAATAAAGGTATTACAAAAACTATAATTTCTAACATAAATAGGATCATAATTAACAAACTAAAAAGGTAGGTGAGCTTCCGTAACAGTATTAACAAAGTAATTATTGTAGTAAGTTTCCCAGAAATTTGATAAAACTGTAACGTACGACAACGTAGCAGTGTCAGGCTGTTGGTGATAACCTGAAAGTAATAAGTCATATTGGTGCGTACAGCTAGTGCGATTCATTTGTGTCTAATTATTTGTTATGTTTGTGAGTGTACATAAACAAAAATGGAACAATTTGCAGTAACCACAACCAGCTTTGATCAGAATTTTAAACACTTGTAACTATTATTCTAGACCTCTAATGTCCGGTTTCTCAACATTTGGCGCAATCCATTCGATAACTATCGAGTACATAAATTTATCAGACCGATAACTTTATATTGGTTTCTGAACGCATACCTTCCAAATTTTGTTGAATACATAACAATTGAATGGATATCTTAATATCTGCAATAATCATAGAGGGAGCTAGTAAATGCACAAGTGTTTGCAGATGCCATTTATGGAAGTAAGATACTTTCAAGAAATAATTGTAGATGTCGCAACTATCGCCTACCTAATGATATCACATCACCTTAACTAAATAAAAATATAATATACTCGTGACAAGAATTCAGACGACTTACGTCATAGGAACAAATGAATAATTCATTATATTTTCATCAAAATATTTAAGAAACTGCAGCTGATAGTAATAAAACTACTATAAAGTTTACATTATATATTGCACTAAATTGCAAAAGTTGATTGTTTTTAACGCGACCGAATATCGAAAATTACATTGACAATAAAAACAAATATGTAACGTCAGCCGTGACGTAAGACGTCTGAATTCTTGACGCGAGTATACAAACCTGTTGCATAAAAACGAAGTTATTAAAACCTTTTCTAATACTGATAGTGAATTTGTTCTAGTACTAGATACTTGAATACTAGTTCTCCTATTAAATCTATCAGTAAATTTACAGATTTAGTCGCTGTATTTTTCATACTCGTTTTCTCTTTCACGATAACGTCTTGGCTTGGCCGTTTAAGATATCTGACTATATTTAAATATTCTTCATCTGAAGCCGCAGACGAATCAGAATTTTCCATTTGCCGTCACGAAAATATCAATAAAAGTTGGGTTAAGCCAGGGTTAAGCAATAAAGATGTAAACAAGCAACAGCTAAATCGCTGCACGCGTGCGCTATAATTTATTGGACAGATATCTTGTCATTTTTCTTTGGATATGTGTTCGAAAACTTATGCAATAGATAAGCATTATCGAATGGTTTAGAAACCAAAATCATGGGATATCTCCAGTTTATGGAATCGATAAGTTTATTTAATATAAGAAAACCATTCACAGTAGGTACATATGTTTAGGTGTACCTATTTGTAATAATTATGTATAAACCATAACAATCCTAAGATAGTATGTGAGCGACGTTGTTACATATTCAAGACCTGTTCGCTGTCATAATTCTGTTATGACTGTTTTGTTCAGTACAACTTATCATGTGGCAAAATTAAGGCACTCATATTCCAGACACCCCGTATATCTGAATGAAATTTATATTTAGCAAAAATATAGGTACAGTTTTCACTACTACTATAATATAACTCTGATTTCATAAACAGTGTACTCGTTTTTAGTATATTGTGTGTTTACTATTTGTATTATACAGGGTGATTCTTTAATATTGCGAAAAATTTCAGGGACAGGTTCTTTAGATAAAAATAAGAAAAAAAGTTCCCATTAGCATGTGTCCGGAAACGCTTCGTTTCCGAGATACAGGGCGATCATTTTTTTTGTAATCTACTTTTAATGTGCTGGAGCGCCATCATGCATAAAATACATTTGGAGTCTTCTAGTAGTATCCGCAACTCCTCTTCAAGAAAATTCTGACCCATACATTTACTGAAAATTTATGTTGATGGCGGCTTTCAATTATTGCATGTGGATTCTCATCTGCCCATATTTGGTTATTATGAAACTTTATTATGGCTTCTTTGGAGAAATTAGTCTCATCGATGAAAAGTATTTCTGCCAAAAACTGAGAATGTTGTCCAATTTTTTCTTGAATCTATCGGCAAAAAGCCAACGTTCGAGGAAAATCGTCTGGTAAAAGTGCCTGTACTCTTTGGATGTGATATGGATACAAAAGCTGATTTTTCAGTATCTTAATCACTGTTGACTGACTAATATTTAGATTTGAGGCAATCTTTCTTGGTTAGACAAACTTAGTTTCAAAAATAACCCTTGACTGTTCCGTTGGGGCGCCAGGGCTTATTTAATTAATCTTTATTATTTTTCAGAAGTGTGGCAAACACCCAATAAAACTAAAGAAAAACTAAAATTATGCCACAAATAAATAGCTTCAGACAAATCTTTCTTATACTTGTAGGACTTTCTTCGATTTCATGAAGCACTTCTTCTTCCATTTGTGTCATATTTTTAAAGCTTCCTGTTTCATTGAGATGGTGATGGAGACGAGCAAATATTGTATGATGCGGAATTGCACGATTAGGGTATCTTTCCTTATAAATACGCCTAGCCCCCTTCGGCAAGACCATAAACAAAGTGCATATCGCACAATTCATTATTTGTATAATTCATTCTTTGAAGAGGAATATCAGTTTTAAAACACGAAACCAGTAGTTATTTTTACTCACTCCTACACTCACAATGTGACAAACAATAATCAACTATTCACAAAAAACAATTACTGACAGTTGGTGGGCATTCTTATTTCCAAGCCAACTAGGGCTATTTTGTTTGAACACGATGAGATAATTTAATCAGACATCTATCAAGACATATACCCTAATCGTATAGTTAAAGGACTTTTGAAATAACAAGTATTAAAAGTAGATTACAAAAAAAATGAACGCTCTGTATCTCGGAAACGAAGCGTTTCCGGACACATGCTAATGGGATTTTTTTTTCTTATTTTTATCTAAAGAACCTGTCCCTGAAATTTTTCGCAATATTAAAGAATCACCCTGTATATATCAGAATGAAAACTATAATATGTAATTTACAAAAATGTACAGTTTTCAGTACTATTTTATGTGAGTATAATATTTATAAGTTTCGAATCACTCATTTCATTTCATCAGATCATTTTAAATAAATATCAATAATTAAATATTTGAGAGGCTAATTTATTTTTATTCTACATATTTTTATGTTATATTTTTGTTCGTAGTGCGTAGCATCACGCATGGTCGTTATTACATAGCAAGCTCTTTTAACATTTAGGTTAAAAATAAATTTTGCCGTATTTTTAAAACAAAAAAATATGTTGGAAGTGTTCGTTATTTCCATTCACAAATACCACGTTGCAAAGAAAAAAACAACCGAATTAAGAAGGAAAGTGTATTTACGTAACATTAGGAATAAATTGATTACCTTTCCATCAAATCATCAAACGGGTACATTTATTTAAATGAAAAAAGGGCAAATATTTATTTTATGTTTTTTACATAATCCGACAAAATTTTATCTTAAGCATTAATGCAAAATATCTTCTTGCTAAATATTGAATATACTCATTTTTTTTTTCAGCCGTCGACATTACTAATTGTTGATATAGACATCTCAGGTATCCAGAAGATTAATTTTTTGCAAAATATTTAAATTAGTAGTAGAAAATTATGTAACAATTAAAAAACCAAAGAAAAATACGAATAATAGATGATTATTTTTTAAGCATTTACATGAAATTGATATAATTCAGGAATTTTTATAGGAAAGGTTTTCAGGAATATGATTGAGGAGATTTCCAACGAATTTTAGATATATCCTACAAAAAATATTACATATGTTATATTTTTGTGCTTTTTGAAACTATTAGGACGCTAATGTTATAGGTTGAATTCAAATTAATAACTTTAAAAGATATTTTTATACCATCATTTAAATGATATTGTCTCTGAATTTCTCCTAATTGTATCATATATATATTTTTTTAATATGTATCTTAAGCAACTCTTGTTTGATGTGGCACTCGATTTATATATGAACATCTCACCTGTGGCATACTGACGAGGGCTAACAAGTTCGAAACAGGTCTATGTCTGGTGGGGTGGTCGACAAGTGTTCTTGGCTGTTCACACAGATACTACAGGTGTACTTCAATGCCCGTCGGGGCATTAGCCCGTGGAGTAGTTGTTACCTGCAGTATCATTTATAGATTTCATGGCGCGTTGCCCAAGGCGAGAGGTCTGCGTTAAGTATCTGCTGCAATGTTGGTCGCTTCCTGCTTAGGCCGAGCAGGAAGTAAGCAGACCACTTATATCTCACCTTCACTTGATTTATATGTGAACATACAGATACTTACAGGTGTAATTCAATGCCGGTCGGGGAATTAGCCCGCGGAGTAGTTGTTTCCTGCAGTGTCGTGTATAGTCATTATAGGCATTAAAGATAGTTACTTTTGTTACAAGTACCTAAAATACAATTTTTCGGGCGAATCATTGCTGCTGGAATAGCAGATGAGGCCAGTAATGTTACAAATAATATATATTTTTTAAAGCTCCCAAAAACACATTCAAACCTGTTATTATGTATGATTAATGAAATCAGAGCAAATATTTATCGAAAATAGTGAGTTTCGCATTTTAATTACCATACCACGATAGCAATTAAATTGTTTATGTACGTACAATATAACTATTGACGTTTATTTTGTATTGTAAATAAAATAAAGTTGTTGTGGCAACTTTTCGGAATTAAGTCCGAAAAAGATTCATTTTAGGGATTGAAATGAATCCGTAAAATAGCTGTTTATAAATAAATAAATAAACCCATAATTGAAAGAAATATTTCTATTTTTTGTTTTATTTATCTAAGATTTTTTATACGTTAATCTAAAACATACCGTACCTAAACCAATCCACATTCATCTGAATCTAATGACTAATGAGTAATGACATCAAAACTCATATTTATATCCTCATCGACCAAAAGAAAACATGCAGGTACCATTTGTAATAAATGCTAGACCAATGTGATATGTGATAAATTTAGAGGTATGTCTGACTATTTCATTACGTATAATGCTCGGGCATTATGCGTAATCACAACAATCGCAATCTCTATAACACTCGTATATTTACTTATGTACCTATATTTCATATTGACCAAATGAAAATAAGTAGCAGTTTTTTTTTATATAAATCTAAAGCCTATTTTATTTTCAGATAAGACTTTGAGATGAATTGATAGATTTACAAGATGTATTTAACCGTTAGTTGGATGGCTTTAGTTAACTGGATAAAAAAATCCGTTAAACCATTTGTTCCTGTCTCTACTAACAAATCGACATCCATATAAAGGAAATCAACGAACAATATGATTAATTACATTTAAACATTTTCCAACAGTTTCATTCATCTGGTTTTAAAATCTCTATATAAAATATTATACTGGTACTTATTAATATGGTAACTATCGCCTCTAAACGAAAGAGATATGTTTAGAAATGGCCTTTGTTAATTCAAAATTAGAATGCATTAATGTAGTGTTAAATAATATGTCCTGTATAGTTATTCAATGAATTATTTTATTATTCATTTATAGTTCTTAAAAGAGCATAACCGCAGTGTTGCGTTGAAAATAGGTATGCATAATTGTGTAAAATTTGTGCAAAATAAATATACGTTTTATATACAGGGTGATTCAGAACTTATTAAAAAAAATGAGAATAGATGCGTTATGAGAAATGGAGTCAATTACGTATTTTTTTTTTATAAAATCCGAGTAAAAAATTATTGAAGTTGTATTTTCAACCTTTACATCGCTGCACTACTGCCAGAATATTGAAATCCGATTACTTTTTGTAGGTATTAAAGTTTTTGTGATGCCAGTCTTTACACTAAATGTCAAAAATGCTTTACGGATTACTCGAAATTGATAGATATCGTTTTAATTTATGGCGATGTGCGTTTTAGTATAACGATTTCCCGGTAAGCATGTGCCAAATGCAGCTACTTTTACCGCGGTGTGCAGTGAGTAAAAGTGTAGGCAACGTGAAGGAAATTTGAAACCGAATCGTGGAAGAGATGGAGGTCCAAGACGTCCACGGCATATTGCAGCAGTGTGGCGTATCATACACAAGACTCAATTATATCCGTACCATATACAGCATGTTCAAGCATTAATACCATTGGACGAGGACAACCGGTACCATGGTCGTCACAATCTCCTGACTTTTTCTGACTTCTTTTTGTGGGGACATTTAAAAAATGAAGTGTATCGCACCGAAGTGGATACTTACTATCATTGTATAAATTTATACCATTATTATTTATGCTACTTTGGATTTATGCAAACATATCATAGTTGCTGCCAATAACTTACGAGTTCAAAACGGACAAGAAGTAGAAATATTATTGTGTTAGTTTATAGAAACTGGGTAAGGCCGGCCCAAAATTTTGTTGTAACATCAGGTATGTCAAACTATTTTATTAATTAAAACAACACACAACACAAATTAATTCTATTAATAATTAATAACAATAGTGGCATAAGCAGTTGAATTTGCTGTATAAAATAGGTATTATAAAATGTTATTTATTTCTTTTCTTGCGAATTTCTTTCAATTTTTTGTCCGGACGCCGATTGTATGCTTTGCCGCCCTATCAGGTTTTACAGTGCACCAATTTCCAGTGCCGTGTAGAGGTGTATTTTTAAATAATTTTCGAAATGCCCATTTTGATTTGTAAGAGTCTCTTTAACATTCAATTTTTTTAGATATGTTCTGAATCAACCTGTATACAATTTTCATTGCAAGACTCAAAATACAGTGCTTTCGAAAAGTAACGAATAAATTCATTATTTTTTAAATTGAGAAGTTTTCGAAGAAATCTCTTGTCACGTCGATTTTGTTTTTAAAAACGGCACTTTTTGACATACGACCCATATTTGTGACGTCATCGTTGTTCGAGATATGACGTTATCGTAAATTTTTTTAAATGGCAACCCCCAATTTTGACCATGCCATTTGAAAGAGCGCGTTATTCTAAATACACATCATGAAAAAAATTATTGTGTTACATAACACAAATTTCAAGAAAATAATGTTTGAAAATATTAAAATTTAATTTTCACCGAAATGTATCACCCGAGAAGGAGGGCCGATTGAGTGGCCAGCCAGATCGCCGGATTTGACACCCCTAGATTATTTCTTGTGGAGATACTTAAAAAGCAAAGTATACGTTACTAGACCGATTAATTTAGAAGTTTTAAAAGTAAGAATTCGTCACGATATACATTGTATATTTTTTGAAGTTATTAATAATGTCCAAAAAGAATTTATTAATCGTCTTGGCTACTGTCAGGCAGCCAACAGTGCACAATTTGAACATTTAATTTAGTCGATTTTTTACATAATCATTATCATTTTCAGTATTGTGAAAATTAAATTTTAAAATCTTCGAACATTATTTATTAAATGTTTGTTATGTAACACCATAATTTTTTTCATGATATGCATGTAGAATGATACGCTCTTTCAAATGGCATGGTCAAAGATGGGGGTTGCCATTTAAAAAAAATTATCGATGATGTCATATCTCGAACAACGATGACGTCACAAATATGGGTCGTATGTCAAAAAGTGCCTTTTTAAAAAACAAAATCGACGTGGCAGGGTATTTTTTCGAAAACTTCTCAATTTAAAAAATAATGAATTTATTCGTTTCTTTTCGAAAGCACTGTATATTGATCAACTTAGAATGAAATCAATTGTGTTTTGGTCTCACAAGTAATAAAAATATCAATTACCGAATTTATGTTTTATGAAAAGAAAATATAAGTCAGCTTAGACTATGTCATAAATTGTAAACAATTTCAAACAAATCGTTAGCCAATTTCGCTTTGTCTTTAGCGTCCATAAATTAAAACAAATTACGAAGTTAAAAATAGATTTTACCGTTTTCAATTAATAAATCTCTTTTCACTAGTGCCGTTATCCTTTCTACACCAATCACGTGAAGCATTATTATTAGTCATTTATCGAGTATATAGGTAATTAATTAGTAATTTTAAGTTACAAACAATAAAGTAACGCGTGATTGATCATGTGGCTCATGAGGTACATTGTCACGAAATGTCATTAAGTACCAGTAGCGTAGTAGTCGCATTTATAGCCAAAGGGTATGCAACTACGAAAACATATTCACAGATTCAAGCTTTGGCTTTGTTATTGATTGAAAAACTATTTACCAGTATATTTTATTTTGCTTATACTTGATTT
This sequence comes from Monochamus saltuarius, assembly GCA_025584915.1. Lineage (NCBI taxonomy): Eukaryota > Metazoa > Arthropoda > Insecta > Coleoptera > Cerambycidae > Monochamus > Monochamus saltuarius. The sequence continues at coordinate 24,359,170 of CM046727.1, read as the reverse complement.
GGAGATGTAATCTCCTTCTTAATATCCATGTACCTAATTTAAGTCAGTATTACTACCAAAGGATTATTCTGAACTTAGAGATTTATTCTGATGTTAATCGACAAAATTTATTTTTTCCATTCATCATCGTTGATTCTTCAGTTTACATCAATTGATTTGCATCATCTATCTCCGAATTCAAAAATAGGTGCGTTAAATCTACAGTTACATAGAGGTAGAACGCATGCCGTATACATACTTATTTACAGTGTTTGCAAGCAAATGACCCACTTCTAAAGTAGTTTTCTTGGATGAACAAAGTCATAAAACGTATTTAATTTAGTTGCAACTTTAAGAGAGGAGTTAAATTCAATTAGAGTAACTGTCTGTAATTGATATACTGCAGTTAAAAAGTTGAAGTTTGTTCCATTAAAATATTGCTTGTTAACAAAATTGAAATAAAAAATTATTTTGCCTTAAGGAAACGGTATTGTACTACAATACGTGACCTATTTATTCGTTTTCATCTAAAGACATCAATGAAGGACACGGAGGATAAGGAGAAAGTCTAGATTTAGATGTAATGGACCATTCATATACTATTAAGAGTGGGCAATGGTAGACACATTCGTCAAACTTACGGTCGCGGAAGGGGGGTAGGTATCACCGGTAGGCATGTCCTTAGAAGCAATAAATTATCTGGGCAGCAGTAAAAAATGACACACGCTCGACAGAGTCGAACTTGGACTTAAGCAGACGGCGTTACAGTTAGGCAAAATAGGTATATCGGGTATATCACTGTATCATATTTTAGAATTACGAATAGGAACAGTCCGTGGCGTCGCGTGGACTGTTAAAATTAATAATGCTTAACATATTGTTCCAATTCATGACCATTTTAATATTAGCTCAGTTGTAACACTATATATTATTTGTTACTAACATCAAATAATTTGACAAATATAATGAAAATTATATACTTATAGTTGTTACTACTGTTACTCATAAAATACAGGGCGTCCCTGAAATGCATATACCAGTGAATCACACTATATTCTTAAGATCAAAATGCGACGAAAAAGGACACTTACGTCTAAGTGCGTGGCGTAAAAAACGTGGTTGCAAAAAAAGAGTAAGTACGGGCAAAATAAATACTATAATATTGCTTTCGGATTTAGTAATATAATTAAATACGAGTATATTCAAAAGAAGTAGCACAAATGATACCAGTGAATCTACTGCTAAAAAGAACACGTTTGCATAAAAATTACCATAGCACCTCTTAAAAGATAGGTAATTTGAATACTAAAAACGATATAAAAGTAAAATTTTCAATACTAATGCATGTGCAATAGTTTTTCGAAAATGTCTGCCCTTAAGGGGTTGATATAAGCTTCCCCTCATTTCTTTTTTGCTAATTATCGTTATAATGAGAATGATAATGAATTTAATTTTTCTGTTAAACGGTTAGTATTAAAGCGAAAAAGCAAGAGAAATAAACGTTTTAAAATAAACCAGGCTATCTGATACATTAAGGAATTCTCATTCAACATATTCCAAGGAGCAAAAATTTTCGAAAAAATTATTGAAAAGTTGCACATGCATTGGTAGAAAATTTGTGTAAAATTATACATACTATACATACTATTATACCTTTTTCGGTTTTCAAATTCCATATTTTTTTGGATAATGAAGGGCTCTGTCTCCTAAGGAGTGAACATTTTTATCCAAAACGTGTTCTTTTTAGTTGAAGATTCACCGGTACCATTTGTGCTACTTATGTATATAATTCATTATAATAACATGTACATAATGTAAATGTATGTATCATGTACAATACATAGTAAATTTTAATCATAACTTCTACAGTTATTTTCAATTTAGTATAAATTCCCACCATCGTATTTATACAGAGTGTTACGCATAAGAACCAACACAGAGTAGGTGTATATAGGGGGTCACAAAATATTTCAATTTAACTAAATAGGCCTTCCAAGTGGGGTCAAAAATTTTGAAAAAAAAAAATACCTATTATTTCTAAATTACTTTAACTTGGAATAATCAAATTTGGTAGGTACGTGATTTAAGTTTATAATTGGTATTCTTTGACAATGAATTCAAGTAATTTGAAACACACAAGGTGTTCATTGATTTTACATTAATCGAATTTGAAAAGAAGAATGATAATATCTCACGCAGAATTTTATTTGAAACACTTTTTTACTCTTGTTAAATTTAAAAAAACTTTGAAGATTTCAAGAAAAAATGCATTAATTAAAATAAGATTTTAATAGTGTTTATTAGAAGCAATCAGGACCTTTATATATAGGTATGTTTGGTTAAATTTCAATATTTTGGAACCCCTAGATCACGCCGTACATGCACCTACTCTATGTCTATTCTTATGCGGAACACTCTGTATACAAAGAATATTCTTTACAAAAATATTTGAACTATCAAGAAATAAATCAATAAAACAGCTATAAATTAATAATAATTATTCGTGCAAATTTGCATTGTCCACTTTTGTCAATTTAATTTTGAACCATCTCTATGATATTCAATATTACATGGCTAAATAATCAGTTATTAAATGACAATTATTACTATAGAATCTCCATACTTATTATTTTATTGGACTATTGAAATTTTTGTGAAAAGCTAAATACTAGAAAAATAAAAATTGTGTATTTATAAACTTTTAAAATCAATTCACTTCCTTATTCAATAATAATTGATTTCTGTAAGCAACAAAACAGTGATGAAGATAGTTATTTATTTTTGTGTGGCTGCTTCTTTTCAATTCATAAGTATATATTCTTGTGGAAAATATAAATTATGAAGCATTATGGTTAATTTATATTACATACAATATTAATTATTATATGTATAGACAAATAAAAAGAAATAGTACATAAATACCGAATTATTGCCAAATTATTATTACCGAATTACCGAATTGCGAATTTTACCACAAACATGATATAATTGTAAAATTCACGTAAAATTCGCGAGATAAGCGTAAACGGGCGCCGCCGGCTCTGATACCACTAGATTCCAAGTCTGCAATCCAGAATAGTGGGGAGAGCTAAACCGTTTAACAAGATTATTAGAGATATCTCTGGATTCATAGGATAAAAAAATTAAACAACTCATGATTTAGAATCTGCAATATATTGCTGAAGTCCGATTTCACTGTTTTCCTGTATATGGTTTGTCTAATAGACGTAATTAAATAAAATAGTTTAAAACTGGTGCTCGGCGCCATCTATACGAATTTTGTTAAACTACATAGATGCAAAATTATTTATTTGATTTTAAAAAAAACTCGTTGATATAAAGTAAATAAAAAAATAAAGGAATTAATCCTTGAATAGTAGTGCAAGTTCGAAATTTGTTAGATTTTCATTATTTATCTCCGGTGCATAAAAAAAAAATCATTAAATTTGGCATCTATATCAGGTACCATTGCCCACTCTTAAGCCTTATGATTTTGTATGCTGAGATTGACGTTTATTTCAAATTATTTTGGTAAGAAAAAAGGATTTTGACCGAAAAATTTGTAACACATATTTCTTTAATGCAAAATATTTTAACAAAAACATAAAAATTTTGTTTTGATTATTTCAGTTCAGTAATTAGTAATACAACTTTTACTATGTATATGTATATTGTACAACTGTCTTATACTATTTGTGACGCCTATGGTGCATGCCTCACTCTGGAACACTAAACAGTATTTAAATAAAACCGTGGCTCCCGTCCAAATCACGAGAAATATCAAGGGATTTTGTTGAAACTGCCGATTACTTATACATTGTTATGTAGGTGCTGAAAGTGTCTGTAAATAATTTTTCAAGAATATGATACTACAGAATAAAAATTCTCTAAAGAATCACAATATGTATATAATTCATTTAGGCAATACAGTCAAGGGTAATGCTTATCAGTTGGAAAACAAAATGTACGAGTACCTAATCATTGATTTAACTAATGTGCGACAATGATGTTTTTTTTATATACCAAGTTAATTTAGATTGTTAATTCCTAATTATAAGATTTTTACTGAAAAAAATGAGGAAGCGCGAGTTGTTTTCTATTAAAAACTTCCATTACAACCAAAATAACAATGTGCCTGATGGTTATATGCAACGTTCATTGATCATCATTCCTATATTTGGCCGACCACAGCATACATTCCGACTATCGGCAACACTGTATACCGAAACTTACTAAATGTGTTGGCGGAGCTAGTATATCAATGAATACGTGCGTAGAAGAGTAAGCAACATTGACATATTTCCTCTAAATTTGGTTGGTATGGAATGACAAATAAATATATTTAGGAAATTATGTATTATCTACCCTGGTACAAAGAAGTGTTAGTATAATTATAATTACAATAGAGGGTGATTCTTAAACTAACGCATAAACTTCGGAAATTATAGCTGAAGACAAATAATGAGTAGAGAAAAAAAATGTTTTTCAGTTATATAGATGCCAATTTATTTCAAATAAAAATAAAATAATGTAAATTTCATAAAATTGAAAATACATTAAATTATTGAGAGTAACTGTTCGAAGTTATTTCCGAGATTTTCCGTCTACAGTTGAGCTCGCTCAATCAATGAGTCTGCTCCCGCACGGCCCAAACTAGACTGTAGTCGAATTGCCTCAGTGGCACCATGTATGCGATTTCGCAACTCTTGTTCAGTGTTAATTTCGGTAATATACAACATAGTTTTTATGTGATTCCAAAAATAAAAGTGAAGCGGACTTAGGTCGGGCGATCGAGAAAGTCACCCAAATGAACTACCTCGACCTATTAAATATGTGTATACCTGCTTTAATTTATTAATTATTCCCGAAAATGGATAATCATTGACCACTAAAATTCTTAAATACAACTCTGATGTTTCCCCTCTATCCCTTCCAACCTTTTTGGTATAAATATACTGAATTTCGGAGGCAAAAAGAAATCATAACAGGCCTTAAATCGCCATCTTAAAAGCGGTGGTAGTATCATAAGAAGCGGTTTCCGATGCTGTTTAAAAGACAAAACATATTTGTTTAATTATCTTGAAGAATAAAGTTTTAATGGATTTGTACAGAAATAAAAATACATACTGGTGTGATGAACTACCCAAATGAACTACCTCGACCTATTCATCGTTCGGGAAACAGATGATCCAAATGTTGTCGTACGAGTCGCGCAAAATGTGGTGAAGCACCGAGCACCATCGTGAAGAAGTCACATATGCTGTCTAACGTTGAGATTAACTTCTTCGAGGAGTACCGATAAATTAGGTATTATGCAAAAATTGTAAATAAAAGCACCGTTAACCGATTTTCCAGAATTCACAATTCCAGCACTCGCATTATTTACTGAAAATCATTGTTGAAACAAATAGTTTTTATCTAGATAACCAAAGAATATGCAGCAGACATTTTCATATAGAAGAATTTAAAAATATAGGTTGTAGAAGAATAAATTAACGCAGCTTCAAAAAAATTATAATCTACAGATATAAATTCTTGTTGTGTGTGTACTGTATTATTTATTACATTAGATTTTAGCAATGTTTTGCCTTAGTCTGAAGTTTACATATCTGTGAAGACTGTTCCATTACTACCAATACACAGGCTCTACAAAAGACCATGCGCAAAAAGATAGTAAGTGAACTTCCGGAATCGAAACCTACAAGACAAGTATAGTCACCATAAATTCCAGTTACCAATGTAATTTTGAATTATTTAATAAAATAAGATAAATGTATACACAAAATCATACAGATGAGTACCTACAATTATTGTGCATATGCACTTGAAGAACTTGAATTTTTTTAGAGGTATTATTTCTCGCACCTACATGGAGCTTTCCTAGTTAAGAATAACTTCCCCATGCTTGAAAGTAAGTCATAATGTCATGATTTGTAAACGCATTTAAACTGAAATCTTCAGTAATTTTGTAACAGCATGGAACACACTTAGCGTACCCAATTACTTATACCTAATTATAGGTTACAGAATAAACTGTCTGTTTGAGATTGTTTGTTATACGTTCTAAAGTGTTAATAATATTGTAATAGTAGGTACTGTTTAGCAACATATATCCACACAGAAATTATAAAATTGAAACTGAAAATTTAAATATCAGTAACACCGAGTTGGATGACGAAAATCAAACAAATAATATTTACTTTTGTTTTCTATACTTATATATTTCATACACATGAACTGACAACGGAATTTATTTTTTATGTGATGCATAGGGAGTTTCCAACAAATCAGTCTCGCAATTTATTTTGCACCAGGCCTCGCAAAAGCTAGAACCGGTCCTGCGTGTGTCACTTTCATATAGACGAAATAAACATCAATACATTAAGGATAATCTTTATCTAAATTTAAATATTTATTTTAAAGAACAAAATGTATTTACTTGTCACTATTCAAATCTAATTATGCTGATTTCATCTATATACTATATAACTATCAGAGGGGTCACCATATTACAATAAAAATGTAATTAATAAAAGTAGAAGCTTAAGAACGGTATATAATAAATTACTTTTATTTAATTGTCACGAGTTTCATGTTTTCTATGTTTTAAATTTATAATAAAAATGTTTAATCAGTACCTACTGTTTTCTTAATTATAATTTTGTAGACTTAAAATATACTACATATGAGAAAATATGTATTATATACATTATATTAATTTCAAAATTCATGTCATATAAAATGGCGCCGGTAGTGTCGGAAGGTCTGACACCTTATCCGTGTGAAAAGTGTAATAACGTGTTTAAAAAGTCAGATGTGGTAGTGAAATGTTCTGGTTTCTGCAAGCAATCGTTTCACCCACAGTGTATTAACTTAAAAGACAGTGATGTACGTTTAATTAATACAAAAGGTGACGGTTTCGGCTGGACATGTCTGCTGTGTCGAGAAAAAATAGCTGAAAACTCGTCAGTCATGTGTTACTTAGATCAAATTTTAAATATATTAAAGGATAACCAGAATAAACTTGATGAACATGATAAGAAAATAAACCTATTAATAGCAAACTCACATAATAACCAATTAATTAATGTACTTCCAAATGATAAACCAACTGCTGCCACCTATGCTTCGATTGCAACAGGTTCAAAAGATACCAATCTTGTTAACAACCCTAGTGAATATCCAAAACAAGTAATTTCAAACGAGCAAGTAGCAGCAGCTATATCGGCAGCACAAAACAAAAACCATACAGCAAAAAGTAAAGGAAAAACCCCTTTCACAAAAACGGTGGTAAATACCGATAGGCGAGACAATTCGTCATACCATTCTAAAGAGGCCAATAACAAAAACGACAAAAATAAATATAAAATTATTGGAACAGCAGAGACGCAAAATTCCAAATTTTCAGCAGTTGCAGTTACTAAACGCATATGGATTCACGTCTCTAACTTTCATAAAGATTTAACAGCGGATGATATTTTAGAACTCCTATACTCGAAGTTCAATCGAAGGGATTTCATATGTCAAAAAATTATACCGAAACATCACGCTCCAACTTTTAGTTCTTTCAAAATAGGTGCCGATGTAAATCTCAAAGATGACTTACTAAGCTCAAGTTCATGGAATCGCGGTATATCTGTATCGGAATTCAATTTTTTTCGGGCCATTAGGAATAAAATCACTTATGAAACAAGAAACCAAGAACTCGAATATGATGAACATAAAAGAAAATAATTGTCCATCACATATTCTGAAAGGTATCCACATCAACATACAATGTATTTCCAACAAACTTCCCCAGTTAGAATTGTTATTGCATCAAGAAGAACCTCAGGTGTTGTTAATTAGTGAACACTGGATGACTAAGGAGCAAGCTTCTGTAACAAATTTTCCAGGCTATAAACTTGTAAACAGTTTTGTAGATCTCAGTCTATTCACGGTGGTGTAGCTGTCTACTGCCAAAATAATATAAAATGTAATCCTATAACACTTCCTGAAGAGTGTGTACACGAATTTATATGTGAATGTTCAGGAGTCAGTATCAATGTGAATAATGAAAAAATTGCATTCTTAGTTTTTTATAGGTCTCCAGATCGTAAATTTAATGTTGTCACCTTTTTGGACTGTTTCAATTTCATAATATGTAATGTTTTAAGTATTATAAGTATATTTTAGTATGTAGAGATATCAATATAGACCGATTAACAGACAGTATCTCAAGACGAATGTTATTTGATATTTTTGATAGCTTTGATCTGAAATGTTGTCTACCGTTTGAACCGACACGGTGTTTCAATGATTCCTTTTCGGCGGGAGATTACGTAGTGTCTAACTTTTTACATGTTACAGGTTCAAATTTGGACTTAAATATTTCGGATCACAGGGCGCAACTCTTTGCGATGTTTATGCAGAAAGCTCTTTCAAAACAAATAATGAAACCAAAATTTTATTATAGGAGAAATTATTCTGCTCCAAATTTGTACAACCTTAAACATAACTTTTCAAGAACTGACATTAGCGATTTATTCCAAATGACAGATGCGAATAAAGCTTGGCAATGTTTTTGGCAACATTTATTATACAGTATAGAATGCACGTGTCCGTTAACTAGAACTAAATCGTACTGCAGTGATAATATGAGAAACCCCTGGATAGACTCAGGGATTCTAAAAATGAGTCAGGATCTAAAAAATTTATATTGGTTATCACAAAATATGAACGATAAAGAAATAAACGAACATTATAAAGAAGCCAAAAAAAACTATTCATTGGCACTCAAATTAAAAAAGCAAAATTTCTATCAAAATAAATTAAACGAATCTACTAACATCACAAAAGATATATGGAATATAGTTAACTCTAGTATAGGTCGGACACGAAACAGTATCAATATAGATCATTTGAGTTATAACAACAATATAATAACTGACCGAAATGAAATTTGTAATATATTTTGTACGTATTTTGCCAATATTGCTTCAAGTTCTGTAAATGCAATTTATAAGGATAATCGGGACAGTGGCACAGTTGGGCATAGACATTCTGTGACTTCACTCTTCTTTTACGATATTACTCCAGACGAAATTGAAGAACAATTATCGCAAATGAAAAATAAATTATCAAGTGGGCCCGATGGTTTGCCAATTAAAGTTTTGAAATATATTTCCCAAAGTATAGTGCATCCTTTAGCTTATATATTTAACCTGTCAGTACAATCTGGAATTTTCCCAAATGAACTTAAAATGGCAAACATAATACCACTCTTTAAAAGGACAAACTGATCTCGTTGAAAACTATAGACCTATAACTTTGTTATCGTGTTTTTCAAAATTATTTGAAAAAATTGTTCATAATCGTATTTACAGTTTCATTAACAGGTATAATCTTTTAAGTAATAATCAACATGGTTTTCGTTCTAAACATTCTACAAATACTGCAGCCTTTTCTTTGGTAAATCACATTTATAAGTCACTTGATAAAAGCATGTATGTTTTAACGCTTATTTTTGACTTAACTAGAGCTTTCGACTGCGTTAATAAAGATTATATTTTGAGGAAACTGTGTAACATTGGAATAAGGCATCCGTTAATTGATTGGATTAGTTCTTTTTTGTCGGACCGTATGATGGCAGTGAAAATAGACCAACAATATTCCCAGTCATGTCAGACCAACCTTGGGGTACCTCAGGGGAGTGTGTTATCACCATTACTTTTTCTATTATTTATCAATGATATGGATCAATTTATAACAAGTGGTGTTAATGTGGTGTTGTATGCAGATGACACCACAATTAGCATTACAGCGTCATCTCCCAATGAGTTGCAAAACAAGGTTGATTTAACTCTTAAACAATTCTATGCTTGGTGTTCCGATAACAAACTTATAATTAATGCCAGCAAGACCAAATATATAATGTTTCACAAGAGACGTGAAAATCCTAATATGTTGATTAAATTAAATGAGTCGATCATTACTAAAGTTACAAATACACAATTTTTAGGTTTACATATAGACGAACATCTGCACTGGAATAATCATATTGAACATGTTGTAAATAAAATGAAATCAGCATATTTTGCAATTAGAAACTTGAGGAGTTGTATGGATAAACAATACCTATTAAATATATATTTTGCTCTGGCATATTCTCACATGAGGTACTTAATAATGTACTGGGGATCCTGCACGGAGTTTCAGAGAGTTTTATATTTCAAAAAAATCATCAGATTAATATTTTCACTGGCACCATTACAATCATGTCGTCCAACTATGGTGGAACAAAAATATTATCACTTCCCTGTATTTTGATATACGAAGCAGTTCTTTTGTTAAATTTATTAGTAATCTATTTCCTCGACGAGATAGTGTACATGTCCATAATACAAGAGGAAGAATCTTGTCTGTATAAATAATTTCAAGTTAACCATTTATTATTAGGGACCATATTATTTGTGTGCAGCCATATTTAATCATTTACCTGAATCATTAACACTGTTAAACAATGAAAATAAATTTCGCAAGGAGCTTCGCTCATTTTTATTGCAACATTGCTTTTATAGCTTGCAGGAATTTTATAATTTTAATGGAAATTGATAGATTAACATTTTAATTTAATATTTAGTGTGTATAGTGTAATTTATTATTGTGTCTTTCTTTTGTGACGTTTCATACCCTGTAAAGGCTTACGTGAATAAATTTATTATTATTATTATTATTATTATTATTATTATTATTATTATTATTATTATTATTATTATTATTATTATTATTATTATTATTATTATTATTATTATTATTATTATTATTATTATTATTATTATTATTATTATTATTATTATTATTATTATTATTATTATTATTATTATTATTATACTTGACATTGTTTATGATAATAAAACGCTTAGGCCAGGCGCGCACGGATGATTTTACTATCGACCGATTAATCCATCGGGTAGTTAGACCTGTACTTTATATATGGAGAGCGCACATGAACGATCGCAAAATCGCCCGATTTGAAAATCTGTGTCTGGATTCATATGTTTTCAGTCGACCGGTCTGTTGTTTCTCCAGAATATGAAAATTGACACAGAAACATTAATATGCTTGGTAGAAGTGCGACCTGAACTGTATAATAAACAATTAAAAGGCTATAGTGACCGCAATAAAAAAGATAATATACAAATTTTTCAGGATGCAATCTCAAATCTCCATATAATTTATAAAATTGTCCTTTCACTAGACGAGCACTTATGTGAGGATGTACCCAATATCGCCTTTTTTGCTTCTTTTTTTTTTAAATCTAATAATAAGGGGGACAGAAATACAGGCAGCCTTTATCAAACCCATTTTACAACTGAGCAGAAAATACGAAATCCATTTTGATCGGCCGATTACCAATAGTTCGTCCGCGCTGGGACTAATTAGGCGACTGCAAAATCGCCTCATGCGCGCGTAAACCTGTGATCTGGCGATTGTGATCGGTCGATTCCACAATCGCCCATGCGCGCCTGGCCTTAGCGTTAAGTAAAAATTAATGATATTCAGCAAATAACTTAATACAAATTAACACAAATCAGTAATTATAATCCTTGAGACTTTGATTTGATTTATTTATTTCTAAAAATTTAAGGCTCATACTACAATTTTCTATTTTTTCTTCTGTATAAGTTTATAAAAATATACATATTAATAACCGATTCTGAATAAAAACATTAAAAACTGTCGGGTTTTGTATATGTGACCTGGCAGATACAAAACCCATTTGTTATTGATCAAAAAAAGCTTTATTATTAAATACGTACATATGCCTGCTTTAAATTATTATTCATGAAAATGGATAATCATTGGTCACTAAACTTTTTAAATACAACTCTGTTGTTTCCCCCACCTAAGTCATCCAATCTCCGGAAAACGGGCAGTCTTTGCGCAAGTAAAATTTAATCTTTGTTACCTCTATCCCTTCCAACCTTTTTGGTATAAATATACTGAATTTCGGAGGCATAAAGAAATCATAACAGACCCCTAATCGCCATCTTAAAAGCGGTGGTAGTATCAGAAGAAGCGGTTTTTGTTGCTGTTTAAAACACAAAAAATATTTTGTTTAATTATCTTGTCTTGAAGAATAAAGTTTTGACCGATTTGTACAGGAATAAAAATACATACTGGTGTGACTGCAAGTAACTAATTTCAACAATTCGTCTTATTTTGACGTCCTTTGTTCAGAAACAAAGTTCTAGATGGTCATAATAATCTATTTCATAAATATATCCTTTCCAGAAACTTGTTCTCCAATATCACAGCTAATATCAGGCAGTAGAATATTTTTAACATAATAAATCATTATAACAAATATTTACATATGAGTAATCTGTGTTATGGTTATGCACTGAGATTTAAAAAAAATCCAAAAATATTTTACATACCTCATTACTTATCGTAAGAAATTATTTTCTGCTTTGCATATTTATTGAATAAGCAAGGCAGAAATAGCACTGGAACAAATTTCTGCAACTGCGTTTTGGAAAAATACAATTTCAACGCATAAAACACCATGACACAATATTTATACTCGAAATAAGTTTATTACTTAAGAAAATGGATTAGTTAGGAACGTTTCCTGTAAACAAATGTGAAATGATGCATTAAATATGCATATTGACGTAATGTTTTCAGAAAATCAATAGAAAACTGCCATAAAAATCATAAATTATAAATTGTACAAAAAGATACTTACAGAATAATACATTTAGTTCAATTATACATCAAAAGCATGCCCTACTTTGCTATAAATCAATAGACTCAATGATTTATTAGTCATATGCTTTTTATTTTATGTTTATATACATGTCGTTCAAACATTACTACAAATTAAATTTAAATAATGTTTTCATTGCTTTTGTAAAAGACAAATCATGATAAATAGGACTAGGTGGTTCTTAAGGGTATAATGTTCGGTCAAACAGTGTAGCTTTTATCAGGCTCCGCTCATCAGCACCTTCAACGGCAAATTTAACTTTGTGCCCCTGTAAGTTAGGCAATTGTATGCAGAAAATTAGCAAAACATGTCTTTTTGGCGGACAGATTTCATGAATATAAATGCAAAAAATTGAGACAATTGTCTGTTATATGAAGACTTGATTTACTAGCCTACAGCTTTCTTTTTTTATAATAGTCCCTAAAGTCCGCTCTACATTAACAATTTCTTTGTCAATTAATTGATCAAGTGACTTCATCAAGTCAATTGACAAATGTAATACTAAAATTTGGACGTCAAATAAATTGATGAAGAACTTTGTCAAGTTATTGACGACTTAAAACTTGTTTAACCAGTAACCGAGCAGCAGCAATAATAAATGCAATGGAAGCTCTTTTTGCCCTAAAATATAATTATTAAAATTACTTTTCATTTTTAACAGTTTTTGTTTCGTATACAAATGGGAATGATCTTCGAGCCAGCGAACGCTTGCTCGCTCGCGCTGTTAAGCTGCGACCAGGCCATATAAGCGAGCAACAGAGAGCAGAAATAAAAATTGTTTTGAAAATTCGCAAGTTTGCAGCTGCTTGCAAACACATGAACGACTCTCGTCTACACTTAACGGTTATATTCATGTACACTATTGATCGAGGTGCTTTGTGCTGATATACACAAAAAAAAGTATCATGTGTGTATCACTACACCACAATACTTATATGTTTTTGGGTCGATGAATCCGTAGTCGGTTTGACCCTATCAGCGTTCGCCCCTAACCTTAAAATGGTCTAAAATCTTCAATTTTCACTTACTAAAAGCAATAGTACGAAACAGAGGGATAATACAGTTTTTTATATACGAACAATATAAACGAAAGGTACTGACAAGCTCCCTGACCTCACAAGAACATAACCTGAACCCCGAAAACCATATAATATCTGGTGGAATGAAAAATCTAGGATAAGATGTGAATTTAAACTTACCATGGACCTGAACCCCAAAAGACATTCAACTTGTAATCCCTCAAAATTTAATATGACTAATATCTAGAATCCCCTAACCCCATAAACCCTCCAATCCTATAATCGCATAGCATAACATTGTTTAACCCCAAAGACCTTTCAAGGTTGCTGTACAATGTAGAACGCGTCGACATGATAAACATGTGTGAATATCCTGTTAAGGTACGGATTCGTTGGTGCGATTGCGGCTGCGGCTCGCGACTGCGACTCGTCGACGACCAATAGGCAGTCTAAATGTTGTAGTTGATGGGAACATTCAGACTGTCTATTGGTTGGTGACGAGTCGCAGACGCGAGCCGCAGCCGCAGTCGCACCAGCGAATCCGTACCTTTACCAAATGTAATCCGACAGTACGGAACTGTTGAGTATTATAACTGTCAACCTAGAAACCCAGTTACTCAATAATTCAAGAATTTACATGTAGAAACTGAAAATAACTAAGTGTAAATTCCAACATATTAGATAACGAATCTGGAATCTGGAACTGTTGGGCAGGTATCAGAAAGGCTACAGCACTTAGGCCCCATTGGGCCCCTTGTACCTCCACCCATTAGGAGATCAATTCACCTGAGCCGCCAACCAACCTAATAAGAAAAAAAAGTGGTGACATTCCTCAGGGGGATTTCTCTAATGTAGGCCACAGAAGGCCATCGTTCTCCCAACATGGATTCTCACAGAGTACATGGAGTACTGTCTCGTCTTCCTGTTCGCAACCCCTACAAAGGGGTGTTTCATACTTCCTCATGTAATAGAGGTGCTTCAATAACCAACAGTTTCCAGTTTGAATACCCGTCACCAGCCGAAGATTTGTCCTACCACCAACTGCGACCATTTTGTTTTGTTGCAAAAATTAGAGAAATATATATTAGCTTACGTGAGTGAGCAAAAAAGAACTACTTATAAATTTTGAGTAGAAATCTTTAAAACTGAAAATAAATCAACAGATCTTTAAAGCTATTTCTCTTATTTGTTCCAGATGGGATGTGATATAAGCACGATAATTTATCAACCACTTTTTTGATCAGGAAAGTGAACGTATAATATTTTAGATTTATTCAGTTCAACGCCTACCACTTCTTTGCAAAGATGAACGAAAGGTGAACTGGAATGTGATTGCTTGCACATTTTTATAATTCAAAATATAAATAAATGTGACATCAAACCGATTTTAGAAAGGTTATTCACTTTTACAGTTGAGGTGGGCGTTTCAGAGCAGTAAAATGGAGGAATATTGATGTAATTTGAAATCTGGAAATTTAAACACCGTTAAAGTTATAAATAGTGACACAAATTAATGTTTAAAATTTCAACTTAAATTTCATTAATTAATTTGGCATCTCGGATATTATAAAAGATACGAAAGCGCTTAAATTATGTCAAAGATGCAATTTGACATTTGAAGAAGATATCCAGAAATTTTTTTGAAAATTAGTTTTTATTTTTACTTAGCTTTATTCGAAGGATGTATGCATTTCAATTTTCTGAAAAGAAATATGTGATATTTTGTGTAGCCCTTGAAATAGCTACTGAAAACTGAATTTTCTTTATTCTCCCATAACTTTCTTATATTATTTAGGAAAATGTTTAGAAGTTTGGTAACCTTATATTGTTCGGTAAAATCTTTTCAATGAACCTGGAAAAGAATTCTACACCTGTGCAGTGTTGCCATAGCTACCTCGAACGGGGTAGATCTAACCCTTTTCAGCAAAATCTCGCTCTCTCGATCCCCTCAGACAAATCTACCAGGCTACAAAAAGAAAACTGAAGACGATCAGATTCTATATAGCATAGTAGCACAGAAAATATAGCTAGCGTTAGCTATATATTCTGTGATAGCAGTATAGTGCTTAATGAAACTGCCAACTATTACAGGTTTTTAGGGTGGCAGTTTTTTTAGTTAAATTGCTAAAGGAAACAGTTTATAATTTAAACAACACAACTTTACCCGGTATCAATACAAACATCAAGTGTAATTCTGCAGCATAATTTAATGAATAATAAATTTAGAAACCTATCAATGCAAACTTTATTTGTGAAACACCATAAATACATTTTTATTATCATTATTGCGCACAATTATTAAATGTCAAACTATTTATTTTGGCAACTTACAAAAATTAATAAGTGAAAAAGCCACCAATGCATTTGTCGTTGTAGAAGTTGCAAGTAATTTTTGCTGTCAAAGTGACAATTGCACTGCGGCATGTGAGCTTTTTTAAATATATAAATTAAATGATCACTTATAATACCACTAGAGCTTCAATTATTACTGGAAATTTTTTCGAGCACACGAATATTTTGAGAATTTTCTAAAAAATATTCGTGTGCAAGAAAAAATTTACAGTTTTTAATTGAAGCTTGAGTGGTATTCGGTAAGAAAATTTCACAATGAAGTGTACTTATTAAATTATGATAGAATAAATTTGAAGTTAAATATAAATGTCATTTTATTTATAAATGTCAAAAAATTTCCAGTGTAATTTCATGCTCCTTACCCCAAGGAAGAGAAAAATTTCCGGAAATTTTCTTAGTTATTATAGTAACGCTACAAAATACAGGCCTTTAATTGGCTGAAAAATACTATTGTGAAATTTTCACAATTATTTTTATTAAAAATGAAAACTCGCAACAGGTTTAGATGTTGATATATGTTGCAATATTTAACTTGCCAATGTTGCTTAATAAGAATATCTGTTATAAAAATGGAGGTCCAAGGCGTCGACGGCGTATTGCAGCAGTGACTCAATTATATCTGTGCCATGTACAGCGTGTCCAAGCATTAATACCAAGGGATTGAACGAAGAAGACCAATACCATGGCCGCTACAATCTCTTGACTTGAAATCATTTGCAATTAATTTTGTGGGAACATTTAAAAAATGGAGTGTATCGCACCGAAGTGGATAACTATTATTGATAATTTACGCATAGTTGTTGCCAATAAGTTACGAGTTCTAAATGGACAAGAAGCAGAAACATGTGTTAGAAATTGGGTAAGACGAGCCGAAAATTTTGTTGTAGCATCAGGTATGTCAAACTATTTTATTAATTAAAACCACAAATTAATTCTATTATTAATAAATAACAATA
Organism: Monochamus saltuarius; assembly: GCA_025584915.1. Classification (NCBI taxonomy): domain Eukaryota; kingdom Metazoa; phylum Arthropoda; class Insecta; order Coleoptera; family Cerambycidae; genus Monochamus; species Monochamus saltuarius. Next base: position 24,342,110 of record CM046727.1, on the reverse strand, counting down.
GCGGCAAAAGTTACATTTACTGTATAAAATAGGTGTTATAAAATCCTTGGGAATTTCTTTCCATTTTTTGTCCGGTCGCCGATTGCATGCTTTACCGCTTTTTTAAATCATTTTCGAACTACCGTTTTTGATTTCTTTTTTACAAAATTATATTTATGAGTCCCCTGTACATTCAATTTTTTTTAGAAAAGTTCTGAATCAAACTGTATATTACCGTGTCCGAGATCAATGTACAGAGTGTTTAAAAGTAACCATCGTGTATGTAACATTTATTCTCATGTCCTCTACACTTTAAACAGATGAAAAAAATCATAGGGCTTATATTTTTCATATGTGAAGTGAACTCACGTGTTATAAAATGAGGTAAAATAATGTGTCTCTGGTTTTAATCTTAGTCTTTTAATTTAAACTGCACATTCAATAAATCTCATACAGGAACTAATTATCAAAAAAGATATATAATTATACTTAGCTACAAGGGAAATAAACAATGTTTTAATGACATTTTCTGTTAGTATTTAATTGCGGCTACTATTTACTTCCGGCGTGATCTTATAAGTAAGTTTGTCTATTAAAATTAAATTACTTAAACTATAATGATTTATATATTACACTATTAGAAAGTCTAAAGATGATGTATTTTCCAGATCTCTCCAAATAAAGAATGAAATATAAAATAAAATCTATCGTCAACAATATGTTAAAGCGAGGAATCAAGTAACTAATAAAATCTAGATAAGTATCAAGCTATCAGTCTGCAAGAAGCGTGTTTAATTTTTTTTTTTAAATATATCTAAAAACAAATTTTAAATTAACTCGAATATAAAAGCTACAAATATTTTTCCTGCGTTTTATAATCAATTAATTAACAAAAACAAAATTAATATACCTTGACCAAACACCGTATCTACACCATTGGATCTGCAAGTTCAATGTACACCAGGTTATGTAGGTTAATAAACTGTAACTGTTTCAAATTTTATATATTTAACTAAAACCGTTTTTGGGATATTTAACTCGGCAATTTTTTACGGAAATAAAACAGTTATCGCTCATGGGAACTGTTTTCTCTTTCTAGTCCGCAGAAACTTTTTTATATTTATTTCTTTACAATCACCGTGTACTGTATGAAAATATTCACATTTAATTTTGGATATTAATAAATTAATTGATTTCAAAGTTTTTATATCTGAAGTCCATCTAAAATGATTGAGAGTTCAATGATCTTTGAAGGCCACATATTCATCCTTAAACCGAATACAGATTAGGTGCAACACAACATACAGTGCAACATAGTCATTTTGAACGGACTCCACACATAACGATGATGTTCATAATTAGGTATGGTCTGAATCATTGATATAAGGAAATATAAAAAATTTCAAAAGATACGACCCTAATTAGTGGGATAGAGCAGTGCAATATAATTTCAAGCAAGTGACATAAAAATCATTAGAATATGTGGATATGGTAATTAACATAATTCTATATATCATGTCTATTTAATTCATCTAATTCGATATTATTCAATGCGAGGTGGTTATTAAGGAAATATTTTTTTACATCTCATCATCAATCAGTGTTTATTTTACCCCAGTCCATCCCACTGCTCGAATATAAAAATTTATATCGGCAAGGCGCTATTTGGAATGCGACGTTGTAACATTTCACATAAACAAGGTAACTGCTTTCTGCATATCATCACTCATCAGTGTATATAAGTATAGTTAGTCAACCGGCCTTAGTTGTGGACAATGTCGGCTAGATGGCGGGACTATGATATGTACAAAACCTCTTAAACGAGCCCTAGTGGAGTCGGTAAACAGGGCCAGACTGACTTTATTTTAAAAACAAAGTTAGACTGACTCTGTTTACTGAGTTATACATATAACCAAAAGCAATAATATTGCAAAGAAATACGTTATTGATGAGATGGCTGTAGCTCAGGGACATATCGATCTATGGTTACATCCATACCTACTGCTGTTTTTCTTCAATCTCTTTGAATTAATATGTAGCCAATTAAAACGAGACCTTCAAAGAAACAATACCTTTCCAAAATTTGACAAAATAGTTAAAAATATTATAAGGAGCGATTGAGGAGACTATAAGCTCCATCAATTGATTGGGCTAAATTAAAGTTTCATCATCAACTGTTGATAAAGAATCGGATACAAGTGACGTTAGTAGTGACTGACGAATGTTAGTGTTAGTATGTTTTTCTTATGATGTATAAGTAAATTTTTTGCTGTGTTTCTTTATGGTGTTATTGTTATGTAATATATGAAGTATACTGGAAATACAGGGTGTTCCAGAATAATGGTCAAATATTTTACCAGTGTGTTCCACAAGCCATTTCAGGGGGGATCTTCATATAAAATTTTTCAATTTGGGTCCTCCCTGTTGAGATATTCGAGTCTCAAAATGGCGGAAAAAATAGTTTTTTTATTTTTCCTTAAAAACGGTTGCACTTAGAAATTTCAATTTTGGTACACATTATCAGCTAGTCAAAGGCTATTTTGTGGTGGTGTCTATTCCTTAGCTTATGTTTCTGGAGGGCGGGAATAAGCAACCCCTAGATTTATTTCTTTCAGAACTTTTTCCTGCAATGGCCGATTTCAACAAAAGTTTTTTTTATACTTCACCTAATTTTACTACTTTTTTCCCTCTTGTAATTTTTTCATACAACCAACAGTTTGCGCGGAAAAAAATAAAAATAATTTTCCTTACTCTAAACATCGTTTTGTCACCGGTTACTGATAACCGCAGTAGGCGGTTGCTATGATGATGTTTCTCTGTTGTCTCATGAAACAAATCAGCCTTGATAGTTTTTGCAAATATTTGTAAACAACTGACTCTTCTGTACAAATATTAGCGAAGAAATTGATGGAATATGCATACGGCAGGATTGGCAACAGTTATAGGAATACCTTTGTTTAGAAATATTTGCAAAAACTGTCAATTATAGACCTAATACCCATTTGTTTGACTGAGCACCCTTTATAAGTGTTTTAAGTACCTAGTCAAATTAAATAAACTTGTAGTCACTTACCTCTTCTTCTACAATGCACTGTGCATCTAGAGGAAACAGAGGTCTCTGAGGAGGGGGTCTACTTGTCAAATAATACGCAGAGGCTGCAGCTACTCCTGTAAGGGCTAACGCACCAGCACCTCCACCGATGTAGAGTAGGTACTGCTCCATGTCTTCCACTGAAATGAAATCATTTGTTATAAAGGAGCATATTTAAAAAAAAATGCACGAAAATACAAGTGAATGAGGTAAAACACCGAGGTGACACACTTGACGAAATTATATCAAAATAAACAAGAAACGAAGAAGTTCAATATTATTTCAAAAATGGTAACAACTACGATTCTACAAAGATGTTACGTAAATGAAAATTTTTTTGAATCACTTATGACCGGTTGAGGATATATAGAATGAATTTTAAGTTCATAACTTCAAAATTCCCCATGCTATTTACTGCGTGCAGAGCATGGGGTGGGAGTAATGAAGTCGATGGCAGAGCTTGCAGTGGAGACAATTTACGTTAAAGTATGCTGTCAGTCGTAGGATGTCAGTCAGATTAAATCACATGTGTGCCACAAAATATAAACTAGATTATACTTTGTGATGTGTATTTACAAGTGATTTCGAAAACGAAAGCAAGTGAAGATAGTTGTACAATCTTTTCTACAGACATGATCTATCTGTTTGCCATATTTCATCCAAATCCGTTCAGCCGTTTATACGTGATTGAGTAACAAGCATCCAAAGGCACAAACTTTCGCATTTATAGTATTAGCAGGATTATTGTTAAACAAATAAATCATTTTATCACTAAAAATAAACATTTATTATGAATAATCAACATTAACTTTTTATAAACATGTTTTTAAACTTATTTATATTTATTCTTATTCATTTAGTATTACATAAAATCCGTATTAAATTGCCTACATCTTTTCCAGTGAAACTTCATTTTTCATGTGTCGCATTATTGTTATTAGTACCAGCAGTAGTATTTTCCAAATACAACACTTGTAAATAATGCCAGAATAAAGGCTTTCACTGCATAATTGCATGTTATCTGACTGAATGACTTAAAAATTTGATGCGATTCAGGTGTAAATTTAATATTATCAATTTTATTAGATTTTTTGACAGACACGACAGTCCTGACAGCTTACAAAGTTGTGAACGCTACGCGGCGCTGATGTCGCGCACATAGCGAATAATTCGTCATTGGTGACGTAGCCCCTATAGTCTCATATCATTTATTCGAAAAGAAAAGGGCTTTTTGTGTAGATAGTTCTTACAGACGTGGCTGCCCCACATTCTTCCGCTTTTGTGTTGTGGTAGGAGTGTCTCTTTGTCCTGTGGTCGCAACGTCATTTTATATTCATACTCAGATGTATAGAATTTATATATCAAAATTATTAACAATCAATATTTTCAACGAATAGAACTAAAAAATAAAGACTGCATGAAGTTAAAACACTTGCAATATTTTGGTGTAGGAAATCTAATTTGTTTTTTTATGACACTTCACTGATCTAATTTCTCTTAACATGCAGCTTGGACTGCGCCCAAAACTAAAATAGTAAGAGATGTACTTACAGATCTAGACGTATTTTTTTATCCTACATTCTGTAATTAGATCAATAATGAATGCAACTTGTGTTACAACTGTTAGTTTCCACTCGTTTCATTCCATGCCGTCCATATTTTTCAAATTATCATTAGTAATACCAAAAAATCTTTTATTATTATTGTATAACTTTGGCCCTGAATTCTTTTAATACAGGGTGAACCTTAAATAAGTACAAATATTTTAACCAGCAGTACAGTTTCAGTTTTTTCAGAAGTGTGGCAAAAAAACCCAATAAAACTAAAATTATGCCACAAATAAATAGCTTCAGACAATATAGTTTTACTTTCCTTATTGCTAAAACGAGTGTTTTTAAACAATGGTAAAAATTGAATTTACTTTAAAAAATTATTTATCTTACAGAAGATATGGCAACCTCGCCTTCAGTAAATCATATGGCTTATTTTATTAGGTTAAGTCAGTGGCCTATCTGGTCAGCAGTCCTCAAAATGTGGGTATTTAAAAAAAATCTATCTCCGTAAATATTTGAAATTTTTAAAAATAACTTTCACTAGACTTATCTATATGACGAACTACACCTACAGTTAAAATATTTGTACTTATTTAAGGTTCACCCTGTATTTATTTAATTGAAAAGGATTGTATGTATAGCAATGAACATAGTTTTTCATTGATTTTGACATACAGCTTTTCGAAAGTTTTCTAACATTATTTGTTACAGAGTAATCTAAAATATTTTTTAGAATTATAAATTTATCACGGTAATGAATTATCGTTGCTCGAATAACAGTAGGGAAATGTGTGTCAAAAACATTGATATTATAAAAATTGAATAGAATATCTAACAGTTTACTGGTTTTGACAGCCGACAATAGGTAACTGTTGTTGGCAGTAACAGAATTAAAGTGCAGATTGCTCTTGCTGTTCTCGGGCTAAGCTCAGGTCGGACTCGCTATAAATACCCCTGGGCGCGCCCATATATTGATTTCGGTTCTTGTTGTTGGTCTTAGGGATGCTAAAACGATGGTCTTTAGAGACGTCCCGAGACCGCCTCTGTAATTGGTCGCATTCCATACTTCCAAACGTTACGACACTATTCACAGTTGGCATCTTCAGTGGTAACTCCGAAAAAATTTTGCCGCGAGCCTTCAATGTAACCTGTGGTTGCGTTGTTTTATTTAAATATGCCTCATTCAAATCAAGAATAATATTAGATATAGTGCGAGTGTGTACCGAACAGCCACTGTCGACGCCGCAGATCTTCAACAACTTGTTTTTGGAGCACGCGATCAAAATTTTCACCCCTGAAGCATGCCTATTATTTTTTTAATTTCTAGCAATATTTGTATAATTACCTATCGATTTATGGTAGGTATGTAGTTTAAGTGCAAACACGGAATTCCAGGAAACAACTACTCTGCGGGCTAATGCCCCGACCGACCAGCATTGAATTACACCTGGAAAACCTATAGCAACAGCTAGATTCATTCGGCAGAAGCCCACCAGACATATACCGGTTTCGAGCTTATTAGCTCTCATCAGTATGCCATAGGCAAGGTATCCGACGAATAATCCTAGCTGTTTAGTCTGTCTAACCCGACAGAAGGGACCATGAGTACGCGGTGTAGAACTAACTACATCTATCGGCCATTCGCTAATCCATGCCGGACTGAAAATGTCACAGACACGAAGCGTTCTACATGCAGTAGACACCATTGAAAGCTGTCGACCTTTATCGCGTTCGGCGAGAAACGATATTTTGCAAACACGGAATTCCAGGAAACAACTACTATGCGGGCTAATGCCCCGACCAGCATTGAATTACACCTGGAAAACCTATAGTAGTATAGTAGTAATATAGTTAGTTCTACACCGCGTACTCATGGTCCCTTCTGTCGGGTTAGACATACTAAACAGCTAGGATTATTCGTCGGATACCTTACCTATGGCATACTGATGAGAGCTAATAAGCTCGAAACCGGTATATGTCTGGTGGGTTTCTGACGAATGACTCTAGCTGTTGCTAAACGAACACGATTTTGGCATTAAGGTAGATATAGAGAAAGAAAAATTTATATTACTGCAGTATTAAAAAAAAAATAACGTAGCGTGAAATCAGAAATACTATCAAATATGTTTAGTACTTATATAATCAATTTGAGAAATTATTTAACCTCGATTGGTGTTTTTCCAAAATTTTTATGGGTTTTTATCAAATTGGACTCTTATTTTTGTTTTTTACAAATATCTCTTGAACCGGTAAAACAATTTTGATTGAATTCAGTATGGGGTTGTAGAGTCTATCTGAACATAATTAATATAGCTAGTAGTTTTACCAAGGGACATAAAGTTTTCGGTTTTTGCTAGTTTTTGTTTGAAACATTTTATTTTGAAATGTTTTCCTTAAATTTTTCAATGTGTGTGTTTCTCAATGTTGAAAGTCACAAAGGTATTGATCGAGTTAGAAGTATGGTACACTTATTTAATATTTGAAAGTAGAATCAAGAAAGTATAAACCAAAGAAGGCAAAGATATTGGAAAGAAACCAAATCGAAGAATTTTTGAAAAAAACACCGGATGCGGAATATTTACAAGTTAAGGTACAAAATACACGATTTTAATATTTCAATTTCTACATTGAGCGTTTTATTTTGAACTGTTTACAGGTTGCAACGATCATGGGAGTACAGGTGCTTATCGATGCAATGAATTAACATTTTCGGATATCACTCATGTCCAAGATAAAGGCAGTTACTTATACTTCCGGATACGAAAGCAAATATTTCAAGAAGTTTCACGATCATGGAAAAAGTTATTTCAGTCAGTACTGTAGAAATGTGTCGAAAATATATCAAGCTGCGACCTAAAAATGCCGGTGGGAGATTTTTTCTGAGATATGTGGCTGGAAAATGTACTACACAACATGTAGGCCTAACACAATTTTGAAAACGTTTTCAAAAGTGGCTACATTTCTTAGGCTCTCTGATCTAGAAAGTTTTACGGGACATGGAATGAGGCGTTCTTCGGCAACATTACTGGGCAATGCTGGAAGTGGTATTTTCACTGTGAAGTGTGAAGCGTCATGGTGGTTGGAAATCGCCTACGTTAGTTAAGGTAAGTTATATTGAATATTCACTGTCCAGCAAGATGGCAATTGATGAAAAAAATCAGGTCTTGTCTGGCGAAGTTGTGGGCTCCTCCAGTTCTTCAGAAACCTCTTCTCGAGTGAACTTAAATAATCCCGGTCAAAAGATCGTTCTTGAAATAAATGATAAATGGTAATGTTCTAAATAAAATCCTATAAAGTCGAAGCGTGATATTATGAATTCTAATCCGCTAGTTTGTTAAAATGCCTTTAATTTACTGAGAACATAGGTATTAATATGGTGGTCGAGGATAAATGTAATAATAAATGAGTAATGTATTAAATCTCAACATTTGAGGGCAAAAGTAAAGTATTATTTTGACTTATCCGATACCATGGCTTATACTCGTATACCCAATGACTATAAATAAGTAGATAGAAGTAAGAAATTTGTCCGTAAACATTCATTACCTATAGATTTTGAAATTCTGTAAATCCAGGGGGCACTGTTAGCAAAATCGCCAGATCTACCTCGTACCACAAAACTGTGTTACTTAAAACTGATATAGTATCTAATGAAAATAATAATGATAAACACTTCTGTCAGATCTATAGGCGTCAATCGCAGTGCTCTCTGAAGTCTGATGGCCTACAAATGTCAACATATTTAATCTGTGATGTCAACTTTTGTGAGCAAAAGTCAGCCTTACTTTAACTTATCTGATAGCGAAGCTTTCACAACTAATGTTAGTAATCAATAGCCATTACTCACAAAAATCAGTAGTTGGATGTATGCCTGGTTACATAATGAAAATCATATTGGAAGTTTGTAGGTAGGTACATCAGATTTTGCTCGACAAATTCTTATCTGTTTGCACCGCATGCACTACTAGAGAGCTAGATGTGATATAATACTTCTTAAAACTTTTGCATATAGCATGTAAAAAAGAAGAAGCAAAGATCCAAGATAAATTATTTCAATTTATTTAGATATCTATTTAATATCATAATATCTGTAATTCCGAAAACAGTGGCGTGTTTTGAACTTGGAAAACAATTAAAGGGCGCATGCTTTGACGAAAATGCATCTTTTTCTAAATTAATATTATATTTTTCGGTAAAAACAGGGCCATAGCCAAAGCCTGAAAACATATAAATATTTGAAAACTCTAACAATGGTGTTATTGTTTCCAACTAAAAAACCAGCAACTTTGATTTTAATTTTAATAACAAAACCTATCACTAAATACAAACATTTTAACCATGTGCCCAGGAAGACCTAAAAAAATGGGGTAAAACCCGGAAAATCGGCGTCTATCATAACCTAGATGGCTTCGATCTGTCAACTAGCATGCGGTCGTTTTTACAGCGTTTCCAAATGTATAAACGACGAAAATCATTAATAATAATACCTGATAGGTAACAGTCAATCCTATTAGCTGCATCCTATTTTGCATTCGTTTCCGTTCTCTCGCTCCAAACTGTTAAAACTAGATTTTCTCTCATTACAGCTCCAAAACAACACTGCACACTTTTATACGAGTTGCATACAATATTTTTCTACGTTCATGCAAAAACCAAAAAATGTTTTATTTAGAGTCTAGGAAAATATGACGTCGATTTGAACGTTTATGTTTGTCATGATGACAAAACTCTGTAGTAGGATGACAGATGAATGCAATAAACATTTTATTGCACTAGTGCAATAAAGAACCACTTTTTCCCACTAAATATAGTTCAATAAAGTTTTGTTTTTTGCATGAACGTAAAAAATTTTTTTATAGGAGCCTCAAATTCATATAACGTGGTTAAATGCCTTTATACGAATACTTATACAATCGAAAAGGGCCCACTTTTATAAAACACTTTGATAATGTAACAGTTCTATAAAAAATGTATACAAAACTTTTAAAATAATTTTATACAGGAACTATAAAAACGTTTTGTAGTCTGTATTTTGGTATTATTTAATAGTCGCGTCAAATTAGCATGGATAAAATGAAAATGGACAACTTTTTGCGGAGAAGTCCGATTGAGATACGGTTTTCTGTAAAATGTTCAGGGAATTGTTTATAACAAAAGGTACATCTCACCTCTTTACGCTCGAAAATTTTTAAATGACCCTTTTTTGTTGAACATATGGCAAATGTCACACACGATTCAACGAAAATATCTGGAAAATGTTCTCTCGGGGGTTTCCGAGGTCCCTCTTTATCACTTTGGTGTTAGCTTTATTATTTATTGCTAAATTGTTGCAACTGGGCTAATTAACAAATTAAAAACTCCACCCCCGAAATCACTAGAGAACCGGAATTTTTTCCAGGATTTCTGGCTTATTAAGGCAAATCATCGGCACAAGATGTTTGCAAATATAATTGTTTATTGTTGCAACCTCGCTAATTAACAATTAATAACTCTACTCCCGCAATCGTTGGGAACCCAGTTTTTTTGCAATAACTCTGGGATCATGGGGAGAACCATCGGCAGAAGGTTGTTGCACGTAATTGTGTCCTTAATAAAACAGGTTAATACAACTATTTTATAAAGTTAATTATAAGTAATTTGCCGAAGTATACGACTCTTACACAATATGTTTATTTGCTCTATAAAATCAAATTGTTCATTAAACAACGCTATTCGATAGTTATAAAATAATTCGCTTCTTTTAAAGTTCCATTTTGCAATCTGTCAGCTGCTGCTGTTAACTTGAAAGTAATATTAGTCATAGTAGTGTTGTGGCTAGTGCGTTTCATTTTTCTCTAGTGCTTCTTTGATACTTGCGAGTGTACATAAATAAAAATTGAACAATTTATAGCAACCATGACCAGCTGCAAAAGGGTTATTCCATTGAAAATGTAACTTTTCCTGACACCCTTTATTTAATTTTAAATATCGCCTTTTGAAAAATTCCTAGTTATATGTTACTACATTTAGAGAGCACCCTGTATATTTAAAAGAATAGTAAAAATGAAGTATAATATAGCAATATGCTAAACAACATGTTATTAGGTACATAATTTCTAATTAATATTGACATTAATATAGAAGCAACAAAGTATAAATATAGGGATAGTTATAACGTATACATTTATTAATAAAGACACCTGCGAAATTATGTTAAAGATGCCAATGAACAGTTATTTTTTTTAAACCCAAACCGTTACAATTATGTATAAAGTTTAAACCGATAACATCTATATAAATGTAGAAGAGACCTGTTTGAAAGATTTTATCAATACGTGAAAGAAACATAGGTATATTTAGCAGAAGGATTCTTGAATACCAACTTATACAAACGAAATTTCTACATATTATATATTGGTTAAATTTTATTTAACAGATAATTTTGTAAAAGTATAGCCAACGTCAACAAGAAAAAACCAATCAATTTATTTTCTAGAATAAAAAAATGTTTACTTACTTCAGAAACACCAGGAAAACTAAACGGCAGTGTCCAGTGTCAAGTTGCAAAAAATCTTGCCTTGTGAAATGTTTTTTTATTTATAAAAACAATTGTATCAGCATGAATAATTCTGAGTAAAGCAAATTATTAGATTAATATTACTACACCGTACTGTCGATGTGGATACTGGTAGTTTTTTTATAAAACAGAACTCAATTACGTTATAATAAAAATGATATGTTATTTGTAAATATTATTTTTGTTGTTATTTCACCTCAGCATTGCATTATATTATACTTTAACAATAGCAGTAATCATGGGCACCGGTATGATTACTTTCAGGGAGATACATCTGCTTCTACACATTATACTATTACCTATAAGATGTAATTTATAACACACACAACGTCATTCTTGTTAAAGAAATATTTTTGTCAGAAAAACCAAATACATTGAATTACTCCTGCAGTATCTGTGTGACCAGCCAAGAACCCTTGTAGGCCTTGCCGGTCGGGGCATTAGTCCGCGGAGTAGTTGTTTCCTGCAGCATCATTTACAGATTTAATGGCTCGTCGCCTAGGGCGAGAGGTCTGCGCTGCGTTAAGTACCTGCTGCAATGTAGGTCGCTTTCTGTAAGTCTAGCCGCTTAGGCCGGGCAGGAAGTAAGCAGACCACTTATATCTCACCTGCACTCAGTTTATATGTGAACATACATATGAAGGAACAGCCAGTTTTTTCACTAAATTTAATTTTACTGTTTTATTGGCATCAAGCGTTATACTGGTACATAAGTAAAGGTAGATTCGACCCAATTTACTAAAAAATTGTAATTTAGCGAAGTTATGCAACTACAAAGTGACCGATCTTCATAAATCATTTTAAACTGCGCGGCTCGCTGACGTCATACTCCAGCAACAAATTAAATGTGGAGAAGTTAAAGAACAGCTCCACGTTGCCACATACAGTTTTAATTTTTTCTTGGCAACCATTAATTTTACATTCTCAACTTTGAAATGCATTTTTAGGTAAAATGATAATTTCGAAATGAAAATATGTTACTCATATTTATTAGACAAAGGCATTAGATAAATATTCTCCATAACTTATTACTAAAGCAAATCAACTCCCTGGAGTAAAATAATTTTTAGGTATTTTTCGCTAAATATGACAACGCCGCCTTGAATCAACTGATGACAGATGATTTGATTATAAGTCAGGTTATGGTTAGTGTTTATGTTTTGAGTAGTGTAGTTTGGCTGTAACGTAGAAATCGTTTACCATTTCACTGTCAACTCTTGGTAGGTTGTCCGAATCTGCCTTAAGATATCCCTCTTCGATTTTATTCTTTTTAAATGAAATTTAATCCAAACACAAAACGAAAGTTAGGTTAAACACCACGAAAACCATACAAAAACACTTCAATCATAGAACTTCAATAATTGACAGATGACTTGGCAGAACAGATCTGAGCGTGACAAAGACAGAGCACAAAAGCATTGATTGGATACTGGAGTATGACGTCAATGGCGCGTTATTTAAAATATATGGTAATTTTACTGATTTTTTTTAAAATATACCGGGAGAAGAAAATTTTTTTTTTAAAATACTTTTTATGCATAACTAGGTATATATTTTATAATTAAAGAATAAAAAAGAAATGTGAAACAGGCCCATTGTCGGTCATCTCACCTATTTTATACTAATGAGGGCTAACAAGCCAGAAACCGGTCTATGTCTGGTGGTGAGGCCGACAAGGGTTCTTGGCTATTCACACAGATACTGCAGGAGTAATTCAATGCCGGTGGGGGCATTAGTCCGCGGAGTAGTTGTTTCCAGTTGCAGCATCATTTACTTGACTTAAATTATCCTTTCTAAATCATATATGAATTTTAATTTAACAGTAAAATTCAAGTATCTCTTCTCTTTTTAACGAGTTGTACCTCCCTTATAATGTCTTTCATTATTATTATTAAATTTTGATGTCCTTCAAGTTTGTTAGATAATGCACTATTTTTCTGACAGTCTGAATAGGCACATAGAAGTAATTGGATTTGAAAATATTGTTACGTTCCTCCAACTCAAATTCCCGTCTAACACCAAATGTTTACAAGTGCCCTTAAACTACTTCTCGCGCAAGGCACCAAATGGTTAATCAAGGTGATTCGGAACTTATCCAAAAAAAAATTTTTAATGCACAGAAGACTTAGAAATACAATTTTATACAAAAAAATTAGAAAATGACAGTTAAGAAATGATTTCAAAATACATTTCTGCACGGCACTGGAAACTGGTTCACTGTAAAACCTGCGATCGGCGAAAGGCACGGCAGTAAAGTGTAACAAAAAAGGACAAACAATTGAAAGAATTTTCCATGGGAAAAAAAAATTAACTTTCAAAACACCTATTTTATATCAGCAAATTCAACTGATTTTGCCGCTAGTTAATTATTAATAATAATTTATGTTACAACTGTCCAAAATTTGGTCCACCAACGTGTAAACACATTTGGGCCCGTCATACCCAGTTTCTACGAATTAACACAAATATTTCTGGTTCTTGGCCGTTTTGAACTTGTAACTTGTTGGCTATGATACGTTTGCACAAATCATCAGTAGTGTCCACTTCGGTGCGACATACTTTATTTTTTAAATATTCTCATAAAAAAGTCCAAAGGATTTACGAGTAAGTCAGGAGATCGTGGAGGCCATGATAACGGTCCTTCTTGTCCAATCCATCGTACCCCTTGAACTTTATTAAGGTACTTCCGAACATTTGTCGAAAATGTGAAGGGTACATTTTTCAGAAGTTCAGGCAGATAATTTCGATAATCGCTGCCTAAACATTTAAGAAGCGTTGTTGGAATTGATCCCGTTGAATGACGTGCGAAGTTTCAAAATTCCAAACATGAGTATTATGATTTACGCATCCTATTCCGTGTAAAAATAGTTTCATCTGCTAATAACACGTCAGCTGTAATTTTGAGCATTTTGTTGTAGCAACCATTTACAAAATATAATTCATAAGGAATTAGATGCTATTAAAGCTTGTACACGCTGTACAAGGTACGGATATAATTGAGCCTCGTGTATGATACACACTGTTCATTAGGGCATTCCTTGTACTTGTTGAGCAATTTGCTTGGTACTGATTAGGGGATTCTCTTCAACAATTTCTAAAATGTGTTCCTCAGCTGCTGCAATACGCCGTGAACGCCGTGGACCTCTATCTCTTCTACGATTTGGTTCCAAATTTTCCGTGTCACTCCCCCGTTGCACTACTGCGATAAAACTAGTTATATTTGGCACATGTCTACCGGGAAATTTTTCTGTGAACATACGAGAAACTGCTAAAGAATTTTGTCTTACTTGTCATTTTTTACACTTGGAAAACTAATGTAAACACTATCGCAAAAACGTTAATACTAAAAACGCGGATAGAACGCATTCCGATGACTTTTTTCGCGGAATTTATAAAGACTTTACAAAAATGTTGTTTATTATATGGATTCTCTTTTTCATGACCCATCTATTCCTTCATTTTTTTTTGGATACGTTATGAATCATTCTGTATATGCTTTCAGCTATTTTCTTTCTTACACAAGAAACAAAAACTTACTAACTTCCCTGTGCATATGCAAACTATATAATGACTAAACAAACAAATCCAAGTAGTTACTACCAAAATTTCAACTAAATTAACCAAACGGGGTTCTCATGCTACTTAAATAGTTCCAATCGAAGTAAGGAACGTTCCGAAGCTTCTACTCCATTCCAGTATAACAACTACTGGGGTCGCACAAGTTAACTATATCTTAATTATATAAAAAAAGAAAAATAATTAAATATTTATCTGACTTGCTCACATCATTGTGTTAAATTCGCATAAACAGTAGATTTGAGATGATGCCCCCAAAAATCAAATGGATTTCAAGTTCAAACCATCGCATCGGTTAAACAATTGCTTTCAATTCTACTGAAGTGATGAATGATGCTCTGTTGTGCATAAAGAACATTCCTTGTCTGGTTTCAATTAGAATATCTTCCAGGAGTTCATTTATCTGATTTTCTAAGAATTCTTTATAAGTATCGCCATTAGCCATTGTCTTAATTGTTAAAAAGTACGAGGTCAGTTAAGAAATCATCCACAATGCCCATTCAGACGTTTAGTGACAATTTATGCTGGTTCATACTTTTAATTATCATGTGGAGATTTTCGTCTACATAAAAGTGCTACATAAAAATGATTATTAGGATAATCTAAAATAACATTTCTCACTCATGTGTAAAAAATACCTGGCTTAAAAAGTAAACATTTTGATTTGCATTCATCAGCCTATTCGGTAGAGAAAATCTCGAGGAGGAAGTACTTGTAGGTGACTGGGATATAGTATACAGGGTGTCCAGAAACTCTCCTGACAAACGAAGACCGGAGATTCCTCAGATAATTTTAAGACAATTTAACCCAATTCACCTAGTCCGAAAATGCTTCCTAAGGGAACTAGAGCTCTTTGAAGATGGCGCCTTGTAAATAGTTTTGTTTAAATACCTCCAGAACGCTTCTACTTAGAAAAACAAAAACTGGTACGCTTGTTTAGCCTTCAGAGATAAACCGATTCCATCAATTGCGACTTTCTAGTACCGGTCATAGGCGTCCGTTTTAGGTAGGTCAACGGTTATTTTAATGCATAACTTCTTTGTATTTAACTTTTAAGCTTAAATTGTCTTAAAATTGTCTGAGGAATCTCCGGTCTTCGTTTGTCAGGAGAGTTTCTGGACACCCTGTAGTAATTGGGCTTCCCAAATTGTCGTATGACTCATTTGAAGATCATGTACAATATTTCTTGAGGTAGTCTGAAAATTATTTTTAATTTCTGCTAATACAGTTTCTTGCAATTCTGTTTTACTGGTGGTAACGGAATGCCCAGGTCTTTGCTGATGCATGCATGCATTTTCTACATAGATGCTGAAAATCAATAAATATGCAATTTTTAGCTACTTTTGCATCTCCATTTACTGTAAATAAAATGTCGTCGTGAAGAACTAACATTTCTTCAGCTTGAACATATAAAAGCCATGGGAGAATATATGTTGATGGAGATTCCCAACATAAAGACGAACGTGAGAAGATAATTTACTATTTCTAATAGGAACATCGAAGGACTCAATCTTGTCAAAATGTTTCGAAAATTTTCCTCTCTTCGTCCATCATCAATTGAGCAATCGAGATCCTTCCTAGGATACAGAAATGGAATGTACAACACAATGCGTTGGTATAAATCTTATAGCAGGTTTCCTTATAAAAAAAATTCAGTGCTGGGAATTACACTGGCCTCTTGTTTCCGGAGAATTTCTGCTACGATACTGGCTGATGCAGAAGCAGACATCACCACTCTTAAAAGGCATGGTGGATGGAAAGCAACGAACGCGACGGAAGGATATATAAAGGATTTCGCTGAAGAAAAACCTCAAGCCTCAAAAATATTGGGTCAAAGAGAGATCAATATAAATACAAACTCGGCCTCTACTTCATCAGTTACATGAGTAGGGCTTTCCACAACCAATTGTAAAAAAGTTACAGTTAAAATTTATAACAATGATAACAAATGATTTAAGTTGACTGTAAATGAATAGTTAGTTCACGAATTATGACGTATTTTTTGCATGCGGGAAATTTTTTCCCGGATTAGTTAGATAAAAACAAACTTTTCCTAACTCAAATTAGTTACTAAATATACAACTTATCAGAACACTATTCAAAAAATCAATTGGCTTAAATATTGCATTAGTTTAACATCCACATTAGTAACAATAATAAAGTCGGACAAATTAAATTCAATTAGTTCAGTCAAGTGTATCCAATAAAAGCAAATATCTATTATTTAGGTACTTCCGTTCAGTTAGTGCATTCAGTACGTTATTTTTAGACACATGCAAGAAACAAAATAAAGATTTTCTCAAAATTAATGGACATTTTATAATATATAAATAAACATATCAAAGACGTTATATTTGTAGATAAATGCAATTATATAAATAAACTTGAAGAATTAGGGACTTTCGCTAGTAACAATAATTGCATTGATTTAGTTGTTTTCTATGTATTTCAAATGAAATTGGGTTGATGCGATACAGATGTGATTTATTGAATTTGATACGTGAACTAACCAATGATTTTTTATCCCATATTGTTTACGATTGTTTCTTGATGATCTGACAGTTTTTCCACAATCCACCTGAAGAAAACCGTCAGTTTGACAATGCAAAGTTTACCTAGTTAATTTTGAAGCCCGCCATCATTCTTCAGAGGAAATAAATCGGATTGAGCAAGTTCAGGGAATAAGGCAGTGGAATAATTTTTCAATCGAGCTTACAAATAAGATGTTTAACGTTAGCAGTATGTACAGTACATTTTATATCTGTTTTACATGCAAAAGATATACGCATTTATAAACACAGGTGACTGACTGTTTTATATAATTATGAGCTCTTGACAAAATAAAAAATTTTCCTCATAAATATTTAAGAAGTAAGAGTAATCTATTCATTAAGTAGATACAATTTGGGGGACATTGATAGCGAGCTCGGCTGTTTATCTAAGGTCTTTTAAATAAAATTATCATACATTCAGAGGCTAATACAATATCAGAAAATAACCTATGAAGTATGAACCATAGACCTACCAGTATTGTATAAATGTGCCACAAATCATTTTTAATAACAACGCACTTGACTACTGTCAATTATCTCTGTTTCCTAAATATTATTTATTTACCAACTACATTCTGATGAAGTAGACCCAAAATTGATCAACAGCTTGACAAAAATAACGGCATTCTTCAGTTATTTATATTGGAAAATTAAAAGCTTATTGAAATTTGGGAGTCAATAATATTTATATATTTTCTCAACCTGTTGTAATGTAAAAATAAAATTTGAAAGCTATTTATTTAATTTTTAAAGCGAATATTATGAATGTCTTTCAAATCGTTGCATATATCAGAATCTAACAAGAGAAGTTTTTTTTTTAAATTATTTGCGGCAGATATCGTTTTTCTGAAAATTCGAAAGCGAAACATTTGAGGGGGTGATTCCTTGTTGAAAATAAAAGGTAGTTTGTTATATAAATGTTGGGTCACAAGTCAACCATTAGGGAGATATCGCGTTGCAAAGATGGCGGAAAAAAAGAGTGTTTTTATTGTTTTTCTCGGAAACGAAAAGCGTGGGAATGGTAAAATTTTGTGGAAGTGTCACCATGATCAAAAGACACTTGTGACATATTTTTTCAATTTTTTAAAATAATTGGAAAGAGTTGAAATAAACTACCCCTTTCAGTTTTTTTAACTATACTTTCAAAAAACTTCCTTAACGACGTAGAAAAAAATAAATTAGGTTAAATCGATTCATTTAGAAACTTTTCTCTCTTATATTTTTTTGATAAAATTAACTGTTTTGACGTTAAAAAATAAAATGTAAAGTATTGCACGTCGGAAAGATACAGTTTTACTACACCCATTATTAGGAAAAACTAGTTGGCTGCTGTCAATTTCTTGATGTTTCCATTGTTGCTTTGACAGATATCAAATGGTTTGTACTATTTTAACATTTTGAGAGTGGTTTACGGGATAATTTGCCTTTCGTTGTGTGATGTGTTTGATTGCGGAGTACGTTGGAATTCAATACTAAGTTAATACAACAAAAATGGTTATTTTCACAAATGCAGAAATGACAGACATGCACTTTATGTACGGCCGGGCAAATGGAAATTTCTTACATGCTTGTCGCCTTTATGCAGAAGCGTAGCCTAATCGTAGAATTCCTCATCACAGTATACTATTTGCTAAGTGTCATCGAAGGCTATGTGAATCCGGAAAATTCAAAAAAGAAGTTTTGATACAGACCGACACCGGGAAGTACAAACCATTTGCTATCTGTCAAACCAACAATGGAAACATCCGGAAATTGACAGCAGCCAACTATTTTTTTCTAATAATGGGTGTAGTAAAACTGCCTCTTCCCGACGTGCAATACTTTACATTTTATTTTTAACGTCAGACAGTTAATTTAATCAAAAATATAAGATAGAAAAAAGTTTCTAAATGAATCGACTTAACCTAATTTATTTTTTTCTACGACGTTAAGGAAGTTTTTTGAAAGTATAGTTAAACAAAACTGAAAGGGGTAGTTTATTTCAACCCTTTCCAATTATTTTCAAAAAGTGAAAAAATATGTCTTTCGATTATGGTAACACTTCCACAAAATTTTACCATTCCCACGCTTTTCATTTCCTAGAAAAACAATAAAAACACTCTCTTTTCCGCCATCTTTGCAACGCGGTATCTCCCTAATGGTTGACTTGTGACCCAACGTTTATATAACAAACTACCTACCTTTTATTTTTAACAAGGAATCACCCCCTGAAATTTTTCGCCTTTGTTTTGAAACACCCTGTATAGGTACTTATTTTACTTCGATACATTTGAATATTAGCAGGTGGTATGAGATAACATTCCTGTTATTTGATAAATTCTGTATTATTCAGTTCTTAAATGTCTTTATTTCTGTTATGTGCCATGGCCCATAGTAAACTTTGATATTTTTGTACATATATTTTAGTAACATATTTTATGGAGATTGGATACCTCATTTGCCCTGGAAAATGATATTTTTGCGCATATCGACATATGTATACGTATATTGCATTCCATAAAAATGTATTTATCTATTAGAAAGCAGATATCTCTTTGCTTATAGTGAAAGATAGACATTTGCAAAGAAATTTCCAGCTTTTACGTTTGAAGTCATTTTCCTCATTTAGTCGATCCCTTGCATCAAATTATATATTATATATAATTAACCTACTGGCACAGTTTATTTACTGTTACTTATATCCGTTATATACAATTTGTGATATATAACTAACTAATTACTAGTGTAATGTGATAGATTATGTTAATTGTTAAAAATCATGGCATGAAAATATAATTCAATCATTGACAATTAGCACACCGAATTGGAATAGTCAGGTATGAAAACAATGCGAATAAATATGTAAAACTTAGTCATTTTCATTTACAAATCATAATATCTTACTAGAAAGGTGGCAAGTCGGCTATCGCCGACTTGACCTTTCTTGGGTAGGGTTCGTTTTTTTAAACACCCTGTATTTTTTCGATAATTAGTGCGTTAAGAGACTCCCGATGGAAGTTGAGAAAAAAAAAATTGTCAGTTCTCTTAATTTTGAGATTTTTTTAACGTTCAACATTTTTCCAACACTTTGTATATAAAGCGGTCTTTCGTACATCCGACAACCCATCCGAAGCAAAAAAAAATTATTCCATGAATTTTGGGAGTGTCAATATTGGTTCAGTTTTCTTAAACACCCTGTATTGTTTTCATTAAAATAGTTTCCATATAGACCATTGTTAAAAGTTTCATCAAAGGAATATTATATTTCCATGAAGGTTTCTAGAGAACGGTCGGGTTTTTTAAACACCCAGTAATTTTTTAATTAGTATAGTTTTCTTACAGACCATTGTGAAAAGTTTCATTAGAAATCATTCCATGAATTGTGAGGATTCTTAGAGAATGGTTTGGTTTTGTTAAACACCCCGTATTTTTTCATCAGTATAATTTTTTTACAATCGTGAAAAGTTTCATAAAAAAAATAAATTCCATAAATTTTGTGGATCTAGAGAATGGTTCTTTATTTTACACCCTGTATTTTTTCATACGTATGTATTTATATACACAATAATACCAGAGTATATATTTTTTATAGTTTTTTTACAAACTATTGTAAAAAGTTTCATCAGAAAGCAAAAAAAAAAATTAAATCTACGAATTTTCAGGATTTTTAGGGAACGGTTCGGTTTTTTTAAACACCCCGTATTTTTTTCGATAATTAGTGCGGTAAGAGACCCCCGACGGAAGTTTCGTACCAAAAAAATTTTCAGTTCCCTTAATTTTGACATTTTTTTAACGTTTCACATTTTTCCAACACTTTGTATATAAAACGGTCTTTCGCACGTCAGACAACCCCTCCGAAGCGAAAAAACCGAAAATTTCCTCGAATCTGTAATTTTTATTTTTTCTCGTCAATTTTTATCGTAAGACCCCGTACATCGAGCTTTTTGAGTCGCCCCATATATACGCGAAGCGGCTTGACGTGTTTACGCCATATTGTCTAGCTCATTTGTACCACGTATTCATTCGTATTTATGCAAAGTTCAATGCAAAAATGAACTCAAAACCCAGCGCGTCTAGCCGTTTGACGTTTAGGACGGCCGAACGAACGCGAATGCCGCCGAACGTGTAATTGACCAAAATTTTCGTTATTTTCACTATAAAATCGAATTTTAAACTCAAACCTGAGGCACACGACACATTGTAGAAGGTTCAAAGTTTACGTTTCGACATGGCTTTCTGAAAAGGAATGCGGAAATACGAAAATATCGAATCCGAAATAGTTTGACGTCTACCCATATCCGACTGACGTTTCTCGAATTCCCGGCCTATAAGCCTCGCCCGCGCTATATCTATCTCTTTTTTTCGCGAAATCCTCGCGAAAATCGAAAAGTGGCGGCCGCGGACCTCCGGAAAATCGCAAAATTCGCCCCGAAAAGAGTAAAAAGAACTCACGAAAATACGCCTAACAGACGACCCAAGGACCGAACTCGACTCCGCGCACCCGGGCTCGCCGCTGCGCGGCTCGCGAAAAAAGCCTTTACCCGGACACTTTGCCACTTTTTCTAGAGAGAGAAAAAACAACGGATTTTAATATATAAGAACTATAAAAACTCTAACTCTAAAATATACAGGGTGACTCAAATTACAAAAAAGTTGCGCTCTTTGATTACAATTAAGATAAACCAGATCCAAGATATTTGCTGTCGCTGTTGAAATACTGTAAAAAAATTAAAATGGGGATTTTAAATAATGCCATCTAGCGTCATTATTTTTCAACAGAAATTTGGTACAGAGGCATAAGTATATGAGAAATCGATTTTCGTTAAAAGAAAATTCTAAGGCCACTAATTTCGGTTAAGCAATATTCAATTTAAACAACAGATCTAGTTGTTCTTGAGGTAAAACAAAAAACAACAAACATTTTGCTAGATTCAACATTTGCTAACTTTGTTTTTATTGTTGGAAGCCTTACTTCTCAGAAGTATCTAAACATTTTAAGAATGAAAATGGTTTTATGGTTTTTTACAACATTTCAGCAATGGCAGCAGATATCTTGGATCTGTTTAGTTTGTCTTAATAACCATTAAAAGCTACAACTTTTTTCTAATTTGAGCCACCGAGAGTTTCCGAGATGCCAATAGTGAGTCATGAAAAACCAATACCTAGCCCTGTACACAAGTACCAAAAATTTATACAGGGTGAGTCAGTCATAATGTCATTAATTTTAAGAGGAGATAGGGAATAATGAGTATAATGCGAATACGCGATTAAAAAAAAATCTAAATGCATATTTACGCCGAAAAAAAATATTTTCAAATCATTATTTAAACCCCCTTTTCAGACTGTCACTGACCGGTCACAGCCTTGGTCGGTTACAGCTGACAGTTCAACTCGATGTCGACCTGATGCAATGTTGCCAAGTTGAAATATTTTTCTAGTACCTACCTACCTAGGCATTAGACATCATAAATAAACGATTGTACTGACTATTTTAGAATCTCATATTATTTCTTGCTCAGTTCAGCCAATAATAATTTAAAATGTTAATGTTCAATGACCGTTTTCCAATCAATTCTATTAAAAATTGCAAGTAACGCGGTCCATTCAGGTTCTCCGGTAGAAAATACGGCCCAATCAAATGATTCCCGTAAACTCCTGCCCATAGTGCCCATACGTTGAGAACAAATCGCCTCTGAAAGCTAAACCGACGAGTAGCGTGTGGATTTTCGTCCGACCAAATGTGACTGTTATGACTGCAAAGAAATTAGCTTGGTTTGTTTAAAAGTATTTAATATTGAAATTACAAAACTCCAACGTATCTAATAATAAACTGAGTAATAAACCATTTAGGTACTATCGTTTGCAATATTAATGACACTCACTAAAATGAATTTTGCAATTTATTTTGAACTTCTGACATATTCATATTGAAATCTGCTTTAAATTTTTAACATTAGTTATTAGTTGTTTCACTTACCAAGAGATTTAATGATATTTCTATTCAGAACTTCCAGAAGTTCAAAAACTGTTTTAAGAGAGTGTCATTATTATTGCAAACGATTGTACATTACATAAAAAACGTTTAAAACGTGTTTAAATACAAAGTAATAAAAAACCTTGTGTTGTCGACAAAACACTGTCCAAGACTAGGTCAATAACCTAGTTACCTAGTTTTTGTACTGTTATTTAACGACAAGGAGTAAAATTAACTTTTTTTAATCTAGATACATGAATGAATTTTCCTTAAATATTGATTTATTTTTTAATAAAGACAAATGTAGATAATAAATAAATATTTTCGAATGTTAGGTTATTTATTTTTAATAATTTTGATATTACGTTTTCACTACGTTTTACAATTGAATATGAATTTGTAGTATTAGTCGTAAGTATAATATAATTATTCAGTTTGTAATTAGTAATTACATACATCTAGCCTAGAAATTTATTGCTTAAGTTGTATATGGTACTAACCTATTTAAAATTCCACTTCGAGTAAAGCTACACTCATTCGTCCATAGCACTTTATTAATAAAATGTGGGTCAGCAGCAATTCGATTTTATAACCAATTGCAAAATTCAAGACGACTGGGAAAATCAGCAGGTTCTAAAGGTTGAACTTTCTGAAAATGATACGGGTGCAGTGAGTTTTCGCGTAATATTCTGCAGACCTTGCTTTGGGATATCTCCAATCGCCTTGAAATGGTTCTTGTAGAAATTGTAGGTTCCTCCTCAACTAAATTAAAAACAGCTTCTATTACATTTAAGTCATTTTGAGGATGCCCAGCAAGTTCTCGGCGCGGTTTAACACATCCCGTATCGCGAACACATTGAAACATTTGGACAAAGGTTCGCGCACTTGGGTGAAGCCTATTAGGAAAACATCTCCGGTATTCGACAGCAGCGGCATTCGCATTTCGTAAACTTTCCCCGTATAAAACTAGCATTTCCGCATATTCTAAATTAGTAAAATTAGGCATTGTGATGTGAATTTACGACCAATACACGACCGAAATAAACAAACTACTGCTCGTATTCTCTCTATCCCCCCTCTAAATGTGTGGTGTGATCTCTAAATTTGGGGAAGAAATGCGGAAATGCGGAAAGTGCGACTAAATGGTGGCAAATTTGAATAATACGCACGCTGAAGTGTTAGACGACGTTATGTATGTAAACATGTGGCAACGATGCCTTCCATCGGAATTAGATTATCATATGGCTGCGACATCAGAAAGTTTGAGCGTACCAGGAGCGTCATGTTACCGATTTTTATAGGGTGATTTGTTTATTTTTTTAAAGGTCGAGTAAAAATTTTTTTTTCGGTTTACTGTCTTTATTAGGCCTTCCGAATACGTGGTTAAAATTAATGACATTATGACTGACTCACCCTGTATAGTATCGGAAAACTCGTATCTTTCCAATGCTTTTGCGTAAGAAGAACAAAGTTGCAACAGTTGACGATCTAAATAATTCAGCCCATTTGTAGTAGGAACATTTCAGTCTACATAAAATTAGGTAAATAGTCATTTCTAATGTTTGGCAACCATGAAAATGTCAATTTGTCTACCCCATTGCCTTGAACCGAGAGCTTATTTATTTGTATCATGCAAAAGTAACGTGACCATTTAATTTTTTCGTCAGAACGGGACACCTACTATTTTTATGCTATGTAAGGCTGGCGGTGTACTATTAGCCATTTTGCGGTTGCCGTAGAATGGGGGAGGTTTGAAGGGATAACAAAAATACATTGTTTTAAGTGAACTGTCATATTTTTCCCGAACAAATAGCGCCCGTTTTGCGGAAACCGCAAAACGGCTTATTACAGCACCGGTCTAAAATAAAAACGCCTTTTTTAAGTAGCTTTTATTTATAAGTTGGAAATAAGCACATTTTAATAAAATGTTTATATGGCTTTATACAGGGTGTTAAAAAAAGAGTGTAAAATATTTCAGGAGGTAATAGTATGAACCAAAATAAGCAGAAAAGTCTTAATAAACATGGGTCCGCAAAGTAACGGTTGCGGAGATATGGACCACTATTCGTTTTCAAACATTTTATTTTATTAGGAATAAACCGACAAAGGAAGCTTTTAACAAACAAAAAACAAAGTTACAGAAGATGTTCAAAGTGTCCTCCGTTCATTTCCGAGCAGGCACGACATCTTTGTCTCAACTATATTCGAACTCTTTCGAAAACACCCTCCTTGGTTTGGATTTCTTGACACTTTTGATTAATCCGTAGCTGCAGCTCTTCCACGCTATTTACAGGAGTACCATACACTAATGTCTTCAACAAAGACGGTTCAGATCAGGCGATCTTGGAGGCCATAAAACAGGTCCGGTGACAGTGAACATGGGCAGGAGGGAGGAGGTGGTAACGATGGTTCGTGTCGCGGCGGCAAAGCATGGAGTCCATGGAATGAGCGACTTCGTCGTGTTGCTATTTATTGTCAATATGATTTGCTCATTTTATAAAAACGGGACATTTAACGTCCCGCAGCTGTGCCCGGGGACAACGGGACTGATTATCCAAAAACAGGACAGGAACGTTCAAAACGGGCGGTATGGTCACGTTATGCAAAAGGGGACATTTGAACTTTTCAAAACTATACAGGGTGTCTATGAAATGTTGGGAAATTTCGGAGCTGGAGATACTGGTGACGAAAAAAAGTCGATTGAGCCAAATATGCCTTATCGGAATGTTGCTGGTTTCAAAAATACAGGGCGTTCAATGCTAGAACTTTATTTTGAAATATCTCAGTAACTTTGAAACCTGTCGGAGTATTAAAAAAAAATTGGTACAATTATGTTTTTTGGCAAGGCAAATACAATTTTTTAACTAATTTTGACGTCACCAGTAGAGGGCGCCACTTATGGCACATCTCATTTTTTTAAATGGCAGAACTTTTTTGCAGCTTAGTGTATCCATCTGACTATAGAAACAATCGATTTTCCTACCATATTTGGCTCAATCGACTTTTCTTGGTTACCAGTATCTCAAGCTCCAAGATTTGCCAACCTTTCACAGACACCCTGTATAAAGCATGTCAAGGCTACAAAAAAAATACAATTTCCTAAATTTAAATATTTAATAGAAGCAATTTGGCATTTTGTTGTTATTTAATCCCAAGTAGCTTCATGTGGACGTAATATTGGGCCTATAATTCTGTGCGAAACAGATTATAGATCAGCTTTAAAAAAATATTTTTCTAGAATTCAGTAACTAGGAGAATTAGATTTCAAAAATATGATGAAGTGATTTATGCTTCATTTAACATGCATTATGCGCCTGTCTAATTTGATTAGTTTTAGTTTGTGCAATTTAGTTACTTTTGAATTAGAGCCAGTTCTACAAAGATAAAAAAATATAATATGACAGCTAACGCACTATTGTGTTTTAGTATACATATAATTCATCTTACTTTAAAATATGTAATATAGATAACAATTTGAAATATAATAATGTCTGTATAAACAAATATTATTATCCAATTTAATAACAATGCTACAGATATATAAGGGTCAGAAGATATATCTAGATCTAAATAATATTCTGTAATACCCAATCCGTATTTACAGAGAAGTTACGATTTTTTTTTTACAGTTTATTTATTTTTATTAAAACGAGGATTCTAACTGCCTAATAGTTATTTATAGTACAAGTGGAATATAGGCATTAATGAGTGAGACATGTAATTTCACGCATGTAATAAAAAATGCCATTATCCCACGTGTAAAATTTTATGTAAAATGGCAAATATTTTTATGTACAACTACCTTAAATTGAGAAAAATCCAAAATCAGATCCAGTCTGTAAATTTTAATTCAAAGTCACGAAGCAAATGCATTGTTTTGATAACCTGTCAAACTACACACACAAACACTAAGTTGTCGTTTTTACATTTTCTTGTGAAAATAGTGGTGTTGATTGAAATAATGATTCAGAAACAGAAAACTTGCCTCTTGAAATTGAAAAAGCTGCTGCAACTGCAACTTGACATCAGTAAATTCAACGTTTTCTGAAAAAGCAATCAGTGGGACACAAACCAAAAATGTCAAGAATATTAACGAAAGAGGAAGTTTCAAAGTTTTTACAAGATGCCGATGACACAAAATTCTTGCTAACGAAGAAGAGCAAGAAAATGTTTGCTATTTGAAATTCATAAATACATAATTTAAGGTTGCCTTAATTATTGGACTCGGAGGTGCATGCAGACTGGATGAGTTATCTAATTTGGTGTTAGAAAACGTAAAAAATGAAGGAAATATTTTTGATCTTCATACATATGAAAACCAAAGTTTCCCGGGAATTCTTTATTACTGCCGGGGGAATAGAAAATGTGAATATCGTCCAAGTAAAGGTTCGTTTATATCTACAGACACGGTGCGTTTCAGACAAGTACCGTGGCAGACACCGACATACACCATTTATTTACATCTAACGTGAAGTGTACCGTGTCAGACATCGACATACACTGTCGTCGGTGTCGGACGCGGCCGCTAAATACGTTAATACACATTGTATAGAATAATATTATTTTGTCTGACACTGCACGTGTCTGACACGCTGGATGTCTGTAGATATAAACGGACCTTAAAGGTTGGTTTATATCTACAGACATCCAGCGTGTCAGACAAGTACCGTGGTAGACACCGACAGACACCATTTATTTACATCTAACGTGAAGTGTACCGTGTCAGACATCGACAGACACTGTCGTCGGTGTCGGACACGGCCGCTCTCACTGGCAGTTACTAAATACAAAACACGTCTGCACGGTTTCGATACTCTATTTACACTGCCCGGTAAGTAGCCACAGACACGTACAGACATGAACCGCGCAGACAAAATATTCTTTCCGAGAATACTGGCCGGTCACGACCCGTGTCTGTCGGCGTCTGCGCGGCCGTGTTACGAAAGATATAAATACGTTAATATACATTGTATATAATAATATTGTTAGATATATGAATCGTATCGGCACTATCGGCCTGTGTTTATAAACAATTGGGCTATGTCGTCGCCACAGTATACTAAGCAATCAGTAGGGAAACTCAGCTTTCCCGCGTCTTCCAAAAATCCGCCATGTTGTTGGCGACTGACAGTTATTACTATAATTTCTCAATCAATACTTCAATTTATATGAAACTACACTGGATTACAACAGTTAATTAAGAATTAATGTAAAGTGTTATAACTACGAAACAACTTTGGTTATGTTTACGCCAAATTATTAGCTATTTTTTTGTATGTTCTGTGGAATCCACCATATTCTCGGCGACTTTTTCTAGAGTGGGGGTATTTAAAAACTGCCAGACGTATTTCATTCATAAATTGTCTAAGATTCCGTACTGATTGCTTAGTATAAGTATACTGTGGTCGTCGCCAAGCCCAAGCCGCCTCCTGTCAGCGGGAATAGCGGGATTCATGTTTCGACTGCGGACGTGAGCGCTGCCTGGATAGAAAGGCCGCTGGTTATCTTGTAATTGTTGATATAATTGTAATCACATATAATTAATATTTGTGTATTACATGTGTTACTCATTGCGTTGTATTTACTAGTCAAATAAGTAAATATACAAGTGTTTATTTGTAATGTTTAAGTTTTGAGATGATTTATTAATGTAAATCTCAACCTTGGGGGCGATTTATTACCCCTAAATCTAACAATATTATTTTGTCTGACTCCGCACGTGTCTGACACGCTGGATGTCTGTATTGTCTGTAGATATAAACGAACCTTAATACGAAAAATACGTCGCCCTGCGTCCTAGTCATGCCGGTCATGGAAGATTTTTTGTTAGTTACAGAGGTGGTAAATGCATTAAACTTCCTGTTGGTATAAATACTTTTAGTGTAATGCCAAAGAAGATTGCTTTTTTTCTCGATTTATCACAGCCTCAACAATATACAGGGCACAGTTTTCTCTTACGAATTCCCAAAGTTGTGTTGATAATATTTATAAATAGTAATTCAATTTAATTTAAGTTAAATTATCTATTAATTGTCACACCTGTTGGTTCTTAATAAAAATGACCATTAAGCAGTGATCTCTTTTTTCAATATTGTAATGTAGAGAGATATTACTCCACTAGAGGTCTAATTACCTTCACTATTCATCTGAAACAGTGCCAAATAAATGCTGTAATGAGGCTCTTATAAAGCAGTTGTAGATACAATTTTTAATGAATATCTACAATTACATTAATTTTGAACTGGATTTCTTGCGGGTATTTAGGCTTGTTGTTGAAGAAGAAAAAACAGTTGTTTTAAACCTTATCGACCTTTCGTAATTGACTTTTGTTGATTCTAGTCTAGCTCTGAAGACAAAATAAAAATCATTGAGAGATTATACCAGTTATTTATTAACTAATCCAAATTTTCGTAAAAAGAATCCAGCTCAAAATAGTTATTAGTGTATGAAAACCCTTTATCTCTTTCTTTGTTTGTGTTACAAACTTCTGTAAAATTATACCATCTGACAACACTGGTTCGATTTTTATATGGCAATTGGCAACCGCTAGGTGATATTTTGACCAGAGTCGTACTATAATTTATTTTTCCACTACAAAATTGAAGTTCCAGTTTCTTGGCAAAACGTAAATATAGCAAAATTTAATATAACACTTTTTTATTCCGAATATTCTCTGGAATCTGTATTTAACTTCTTCTGTGCATTAAAGACGTCACACCCTGTAAATGCAATCAAGATGTAAAGGTTGTTTTTTATTATATCCCTGTATTTCATCAGCCAATTTGCACACATTTATCGATGATGGTATGTATCATCGACTTACACCAACGTTAATGTTAATGTCGAGGTAACTGATATATTGTATATTGTATATAAACTTCCGGAATTTGTTGCTGAGACTGCCTATTCTGTCACCTCCACGTGTTGATGGTGTCAGCGAAAATGTATCGGCTTAGTAATGTCGAAAACAGCTTTGCTCAAGAGTTCGTTCACCTCTAGACGACAGGCGATGTTAAAGAGCTGAATTAAAACTTGGGAGGGTGTCACGGTGGTCTGTGGTGTCACCATAGACTTTTGGGTGTCACTAAGCATTCTGTACAAATGGAAACAGTGTTGTTATTAATAAATATTTGATACATTTTATATACCATTTAATAAGATCTTTATCATATTTTTTTAAAGAATATTGTTTCATTATTTTTGTTAATAATTTAGATATTTCGTTTAGACCGATCTACAAATAAATAATTTCACTAGGTACTTGTTTAATCAATTTCTGAATTTAAAATATATTATTATGAAGACAGTGCAATAAGCATTAAAGTATCTAGATAATAAAACAGTAAAGGAGAGGAGATTTTCATAATTTGATTTTCAATCATATACAGTTGTGGTAAAAAAATAGCATTGGGTATGTACGGAATGTACAAAAGCAGTAGAATTAATTTTAAATCAGATTAAACTATAATGGGGAATAAATACCGTAGAGATGTATTACTTTATTATAAGTAAACATAAGATGCATGCCTATAAGCATATACCTAGATTTATGGAAAATATGAAAAAGGAAATTAAAATTTATTTAGATGAGTGTGGTGTGTGGTCAACAACAGCGTTACAGAAAGCAGAATTGTATACCAGGTCTTTTGAATATACCCACAACATACGAGGATTAACATTATTTGACCCAGTCTTTAAAACAACATCTTTTATATTACCGAGAGGTTTACGTAGGTAGAAGGCCGATTGTTTGTTGCTTCTAAAAATTCTTTAATTTTTCTGCTTGTATATAGCGTGATTCAGTCATAATGCTATTCATTTAAACCACGAATTCAGAAGGCTTAACTAAGACAGAAAATTTTTTTTATACTCGAACTTTCAAAAGATAAACAAATCACCCTATAACAATCAGTAATACAACGCGTCAGGTACGCTACAAATTTTCACCAACATCTACCACGCGGAAATAATGACTGATGGATGAAGAAGAGAGAGAAGTCGGGCCGCGTGTATCTGTTCCATATCTAAGACGGGCTCGTCTTAGAAAAACGGATCCGAAGGATGTTCGATTTATTTCGCCGGTAACGTAGGTAATAAACGGGAACTTAAACTGCCAACTTTTTAGCTGTGCCGAGTGTGCTAATTACAGGTTATCCGATGTAGGCGCTGATTATTGCCTTTGGCAGTTATTATAAAATTCTCATAATTTTCTATTGATTACACCGGGTGTTTAGGTAAAAATGCGAATTTAATTATTGTTTGTTTCTGCAATTTAGCGGTTCTGCAGCTCTGCAGCGTTTGTCATTGAGTATAAGTAGACATTAAAAATAAGGTTATTGACCTAAATACGGTAGATCAAGACTCTGATTGTGGGATTGTTGATTACTGAATAGGTATATCTCGGACTATTTTTTGTTGACAGCATGAGGGTTTTTTATTACTGTCTACAAAAAACTTAATAATAATTTAACCCAGTGAGTACTGGATTTTATTTCACAATTTGTGTAATGAAATGTGAATGGTTTATTTTGATCCGTTGGAGTTTTGTAATTTATATATTAAATATTTTTTGTTGAAACTTAATGTTAATTGCAAATTCCATACGTTTAAAAAGAAATTATAGTATTAATTACAACAAGTAGAAATTTGGGAAAAAATTTGCCTGTGTATAGGTTATCTAAAATTATAAATGAAATGCAAGAAGTAGACATATTCTTTGATAAACTTTCACTTTTAAAAAAAGACCTTTTACAGCGGTTATTTTATTCCTGACTGATATCAGCTTTCTTTATGTCTCTTTATTTTCTTTTTTTGTATGCTATATTACGTATTCCTAAATTTAGTGTAGAATATATAGAACAACATAATATTGTCACGGATTTCCCAATCCGTCTTTTTCTTACTTCCAGAAAAACAATCCGTTAATTAGTCACTTCTTTATTAACTACTGAACACTACTAATTACAGCTCAACTAAACACTTATTTAATTAATCGCTATATAAATCGCTTTGATCGCTTTAACTAAACACTTCACTTCAACTCTATACAAGACTTATACAAGACTAACTAACTCGGCCGTTTATTCTTCTTTTATAGACCCAACGAATATTCCAGGTATATTCCAGTATCTCTAGATCCCTTTTCTCGTACGACTGGAACGCTTCCCGATTTTTCCAGGCCGATCTCGATCACTGCATGTTGTTTGTTTACCAGAATGGCGTAGGGGCGATCGGGGCAATCTTAGGCAATTCGCGGTGCCACAGTCGTCGGTTTGGGAGTGAGTGGGGCAAATTCCGTGACAATATAATAGTGTTGTTCTTTTCTTTTGTTATTGTAATTATTATTCTGTGTGTGTTACCTAGAGTATCCTTGCTAGGATTCAGCCAAAAAGTATCACCATGACCAGGCCAAATCTTCGCTTGATGACAGGTTTTCAAAGTAGACATTGTTGGGTAAGAAAACACCTTTACTATATGAGGAAGTGTGAAATACCTCTTTGTAGGGGTTGCGAACAAGAAGACCGAGTCTATTATTTCAGGCACTAAGGCACATAAGTACACTGCCCTCTCGTTAATGATAGAATCCGTGTTGGGAAAACGATGAACATGTACGACCAATATTAGAAAGATCCCCGAGCAACATTACCACCTTCTTCTCTTTAATTGTTGATCATGACAAATTACTACAAAAGCTTTACGCTTATGGAATCCAAAATAAATCCTTATGTTGGATATCTTCTTTTCTTAAAGAAAGAAAACAGTATGTTAGTCTTTCAAGCACACATAATGCAACTGTGGCTCAAGTAAATTCTAAGAATTCTGTAATTAGTATGGGGGTGCCACAGGGTTCTGTTCTTGGCCCCATTCTGTTTATATTATACACAAATGAAATTGGCAACTTGATACCTGATGGCTTTGTAACATTGTATGCAGATGATCAATCTCTGATTTTTCTAATAAATCAGATTCTGTGCTCGAGGATAATTGTAATAAAGCGTTGAATATTTTGAATAATTGGTACTGTTTTACAAACAACATTTAAATCAAGAAAACTAATTTTGTGCGATTTCATAATCGAAAAAAAATATGTGCAAATTTGGATATTCGAATTTCAGATAGGAACTGTCAGTTGTCAAAGGGTAACATTTTTGGGAGTATTAATGGACGAGTGCCTCACCTGGAACCCACATTGTGAGCAGCTAATTTCAAAACTAAATTCTGTTAGTTACTTGATGAGAACTTTGAAACCAGTTATGACTATGAATCAACTTTTGCAAATATATCACGCGCAAGTCGGATCGAGGCTACGATATGGCATATGCCTATGGGGTAATTCAACCTTAACATCGGATGTTTTATTGCACAAAAGAATTTTGAGAAGCATGTTAGGTCTTAGTAGTATTTCTTCATGTAGATGTGTTTTTAAAGATTTAAAACTTTTAACTGTTGTTTCAGTGTTTATTTATGAATTGTGTGTTTATGTTTTTAATAATAAGACTAAATTCTTTACGAATTTTGATAAACATGGAAGGAATACGCGACAAAATGGTAATTATCATATACCATACTGTAAATATAAAATTGCGATAAATTCGCCTAATTGTCTTGGACTTAAGGTATATAATTATTTGCCATATAATATTAAGCAAATTAATAACGTGATAAAATATAAACATGAACTGAAGTCTTATTTGACTGAGAAATGTTTTTATACACTGGATGAATTGTTTGTAAATTAAATTTATTTTGTACCATTGACTATTCCTATACAGTTTGTTACTGTCTCTGAGGAAAATAAAGGTATTATTATTATTATTATTATTAATAGATTGGTTAGCGACTGAGATGGATTGATTTCCTAATGGGAGATAAAGTGAACTTTATACTTGATCAAGCTATTTTCTCGCAGCCCTGGTAAAATCCTGAAATATTTTCTATTGCATATTGTTAAACATAAAAACTTCAGTAACTGACAAAAATTTCATGATATCCGTTCATGGTACCGTTTTTAATTTAAGTAATAAAGCATTTCTGGGGCCACCCTCTTCAGAGTCGGTAGCTCTCTTAGGAGGTGTCCGAGGAAAAAAGTTTTCGTCATCTTTTGCCTTGTTCTATATGTAGGTAAATAACCATTTCAGAAACACCTTGTATACTTTTTATATCTTATTTATAATAATACATAATTACATTGCATATTCTTAAATGCTCACTGTTATTTTTTATAAAATAAAAAATACAGCTCAAGTTTTCGTCTACATTATTTCCAAAGAGCTATTCAAGCCATGATAAATATTTCATATTATTTTCCTGTTAGGAAATTTTTATATACATTGTTTACTATAACCAATAAATTTAAAATCTTATGTCACTGTAATTCTAAACATAATTATCTCCGTCCTGTTTCAGAAAAAGATAACCTGGCAACAACGTAATTTCTCTCATTCAACAATCATAAAAATATGTTCGAATGGAAATTTGACATCAAGGATACAATTTATGCTAGAATTGCAGATGGTATACCATTTAAAAAAGACATCTTGTATAAGTAACGAAACATCGTATAATTTAATTTAACGATATACTGGATGATTCAGTACTTACTTAAAAAAAAAATTAAATATACGTTGAACTCTTACAAATACAATTTTGTAAAAATATCAAAACGGGCAGTTGAAAATCTTTTAAAAATACACTTCTTCGAGGCACTGAATACTGGTCCACTGTAAAACCTAACCTTGCGCAAAGCAAAGCATGCAGTCGGCGACCAGCACGGCGGCAAAGTGTAATAAAAAATAAACGAACAAAAAATTGAAATAATTACTCAAACAAAGAATACAATTTTATAACATCACATTCGTAGCCGTTCAGCTAAGGGCACATCTTCCAGAAGTTCAGACAGATCATTTTGAAGGAACTCGAGATACTGAACCTCATCCTTCCGATTTGGTAATCTGAATGGTCCAAGTAAGTGATCATCGACAATCTCTTCCCAAACATTTAAGGAAAAGCGTTGTTAGAAATTGTCACGTTGAATCGCGTGGGGATTTTCGAATCCCCAAACATGAGCAACAACCATTCACAAAATCTAATTTGTAAGAGACAAGCCCATGGTATCAATGCTTGGACACGCTGTACATGGTACGGATATACTTGAGCCTCCTGTATCATACGCCGCACTGTTGATTGAGACATTCTTGTACTTTTTGAGCGATTTGCCTGGTACTTATCCGGAGATACTCTTCAACAATCTCTAAAATGTGTTCCTCAGCTACTGCAATACGCCGTGGACACCTTGAACCTCCATCTTTTCCACGATTCGGTTGCAAATTTCCTATGTCACGCCCGCTTTGCACTACTATGATAAAAGTAGCTGCATTTGGCACATCTCTACCGGGAAGTCATTCTGCGTACAGGCGAGAATCCGCTAAAGCATTTTGTCTTACTTCACCGTACATTAAAACGATATCCAACAACTCGGAGTTGTTGTTATACACGTAAACAATTTTGCCACTTGGAATAGAAACAACAATTTTTTGAACGATATTGACCCTAATTTTCATAACGCATCTATTCCCAAATTTTTTTGGATAAGTTGTAAATTACCCTGTATGTTCTCCTAACATGGCATTGAGTCAACCTGTAGATTGAATATAATAATAATAAACATTAAGATTCTCCAAAGCGAAGAATGTTGTAAAAAAGCTGATTCATATTTATAACCACGATTATGTTTCCAAGAACTATTAAAGAAAGAATTAAAAAATTACTGTTGAACGGTTCATAACGAACATACTGAATTTCGAAAACCTGTAGAGTAAAGTAAAAATGGAAGAGTGCATTGACCATGCCCAGCTGTTAAGGCAAAAGACTAATTTACAAGATGTCAGCCGAGTGGCTTGCCATTAGGTTCGTCGCTGGATTCTACTATTAATTGAGTCATAAAAATGCATCTTAATTCTTAAAGAGGTACTATAACTTTAATGAAACGCTTATTTATACCTATGTTTCAAAAGATAAACTGAAAGTAAAAGCACAGGAATTATAATTGGGACAACGTGTATAGTATGTTCATATAGTATAGTCTCTTCAGTCAGTTATTTAAAGAATTATTAGGTTAATCATTTCCGTCCACACATAATTTACCACGAAAAGGGAAAAGGTAATTACAAGCCATAGAAACTAATAAAAACACTCTATTATTTTTAATTTGATGCTACAAAGTGTATCTTCACTCATAACGTTGTCTTTAGAGAGCAAGATATAGCTGGGGCAAGAATTTAGCCGACTTACGTCATAGGAAGAAATGAATAATTCTTTATATTTTTATCAAAATATTTAAGACTGCAACTAGAATAATAAAACTATATACTACACTAAATTACAAAAAATGATTGTCTTAATGTGATAACATATCGAAAATTATGTTGACAATAAAACAATTGCGTAACGTCAGCCATGACGTAAGTCGTCTGAATTCTTGCCGCAATTATATTTATAGTAAGCTATCATGATTTAGGCAACTTACATTCTCTAGTTTCATAATTAGAGACAATAAGAATAGTAGAAGAACAAAAATATAGAAAAAAATATTATGAAAATGATGCATCTGCATCTTTAATCGGCCTATAATGTTGCATAGTTCCAACATGGTTTACGTATAGAAAACATGCTCAAAGTTTGAAATAAATAAGTTAATACAATTATTAACAATCAGTTTTTACAACTTACTGAGTTATGTTTTCAAAATTACACTAGAGAACAATATTCTCAGAACATCTATATTTGGTGTACTTGGATAGTATTTCAAAATTTGTTTTCTGGCATCAGGGAACATTATGAAAAAGTGTTCGCCAAATTCAACGAATGGAGAGAAAAATGGAGAGTTATGAGAATAAATGAGGAAGTCATGCTATTGTATTTTTTTAATTTGAAGATAAAATATGCAATTTCATCTATGTGGTCAAAGTATTCGGTGTTGAAGGCTATTATAAAGGTCTACAAAAATATATATCTTGGAAAATATAACAAGCTTACTGCTTATTTGAAGAGTGAATCGAGGGGACATAAAGCAAAAGCTGCTTCAGTACTGGAATGAGCATGAATGAGAATTTTTGACTGGGGCTTCCGATAAAGAATATTTAATGATTAAGGTAATATCTCTTTAACTTTTACATGTTGTTAGTGACCTTTGAATTATTTTAGGTATAATGGGGGTTTCTATTGCCTGCAAATTGACAAATTTGAAAATTACTAACGTATAGGACGTTGGCAGTTATCCACTGGTTTCAATACCTGACACCAAGACGAGCATTTAAAGAAAATTTCCAATTTCAGAAAATAGATTTTCAGTGAATGCTGTTGAAATATGCAGTAAATATGTTTCTCTGCGCCCAATTCGCTTAATACAAGACATATTCGTTTTAAGATACATCACTCAAAAATGTACTTCTCAGCCTATTGGAATCAACACATTGGCGAATGTACCCTCAATAGTTGTTTCATTTCTGAGTATCGTAAATCCAGGAATATACTGATCATTGTATGAGACGCATTTCAACAACTTTATTGGCCAATAAAGGTGCTGATCTTACAACCATTAAACCGCATGGTGGATGGAAGAGCTCCTCTATGGCAAAAAGCAAAAAGTTATGTTGAGGGAGTCCATATCTAACAAATTTGATATTGCAAGGAAAATATAGCTGTTCTTTACAAGCCGTAACTCATGCAAATTCTTCATAAGCTTCGGCAGATGTTATGCGTTCCAAAAATGATGGCAACAAGGGTTGTTATTAACGGAAAGGAAGTTAAATGTGATAAAACAAATACGAAATGTCTATTACTATAAATGTTAATAAATAAATAAATAAATTAAATTTGATTTATTATAGCTTTATTACTTTTTTCATCACTTTAGACAGTTCATATATGTAGATAAAAGTCCGACTATAAGGTGTTTGTATTATATATTTAAATTATAATCACAATATATTACTGTATGGCAGTTATATAAATCAGGTAATTTATATCAAGCACTCCGCAAATTACTGTATTAATGAAATTAAGACAATTGCCGAAACGCTGTCATCGTCAGAGTCCTTCCAGTCGCCCAGATTACTAAGTATGAAGTTGTTTAAATCATTGTTTACAAATAACAGATGTTTGATTTAAACATAAATTCTTCTGTTTTTAGTGATTCTGGACACAGTAATTGATACATTCCTCGCCGGTACATTCCACGTGGTTGTTACAACTGACCTAGCATTCTCGATGTATTGTGAAGACGATGTTTATTTAAAAACACATTTACGTGTTCCGGAAAAAATATTCAATCTTCTATTCTACTAATCTACTTTATCGCTTACCTGTTGTCTGTGGAACTTGTATTACAAATTTCTTAATTATCTGCTTACTGTTTTTATAGTGGCAAGCATTTACCGATAGTAAACAAAAATACAGTCATCCACATTCTTTATACTTTTTATATAATCATATCATATGTGGTCAAGATTAATGTCAAAATAAATCTTCAACAACGAAATAACTTTATATAAAGCAGGTATCATTGAATTAAAAACATACGAGTTGTGATCAAAAAGTAACGGAAACTTTGTAATATCTCAGGTTGTATTTATATACATATATTTTCGTTGTTATGTTGGTAAACATGTCTGAAAAGTATCTACAGAATCGGAAATTGCGGATCTTTACAGAGCAAGTAGAAATTGCCGCTTCATCCCAGGGAAGGTACGAAGTAGAAGCGGCGCGGTAGTATAATAGAAAATTAAATTTTATTTGTATATCTGCCCTATTCTTCTCAAAGTCCTTTTATTGCATTTAAAATGCTGACGTGTATTAATTTACTTGCGAAGAATAACGAATAAAACACGGCGTGAATAAGATCTTTAAATTTTGAATGTCCATTTAGCGCGTCTACAATCTTCGATAACGGCCGATTGTAGGCGAGAGCTAACGGGAGCCGCACAACAAAAACGGTATCCTCACAGATTACAGACCTGTCCGGTCACCTGATGCCAGTGTTGCCAGGTCTCATGCATTTACATGAGATCTCATGCATTTCGAGGAAATCTCATGCTCTCATATTTTGATTACTAAATCTCATGCTTTTTAATAGACACAAAAATAAATTATTAGAATTACTCTCTGAAATCTACCAAAACAAAGACCTAACGACAAATAAAGGCAAAATCGAGGGCAAAATTGAATAGTTAGAGGTAGGTATCTACAATATTTGGGTACTGGGAAATGTGTTTTATTGTAGACTGCTATCTTAATAATTAGCAATTAATACATAAACGGGTATGACAGTCGACGGATATGCGGTGTGTGTGCTGTATTCACGCTGTATTGCAGTGATTCTTAACTCTATTCCGTAAGGGTACCTACATTTTCTGGAAACAACAGATTTTACGACCCGTGTGTCACCCTGCGTCACGTCAACTACGCCTCAACGTTCGCCCGGCCTAACAATAAAATAAATTAGAAAGGTTACGTGGTTAATAACTTTTAAGTAAGTACCTGTAAGTACCTACTTACAATGTAATATTATGATAAAATAGCATAACATAATGCTTTTAAATGAAATAAAATTGCATTACAGAAGTAATTAAAATTAAGCTGTGTCAAGAGGTGTTTTTTGATAAATTAAGCCATCTCATGCTTTTTTCTCCAAACCTCATGCTATTTTGAAATTATTCTCATGCACTGAAGTTTTCCCACCTGGCAACACTGCCTGATGCGAACAGTGGAAGCACGCTGTGATGAAAGTATGCGTGTAGCATGACACAAATACATGCAAGCGGCAAAACACAATTCACCATCAAGATCCTTACTTTCCAAATGTGTATACATTATTAGCCATATCGGTTTAGTCTGTTGTCACCTGTCACAAAGGTGTGTTTTGATACAATTATTTATTAAAAAAAAATGGACCAGAGAATTTGCATTTTGTTATAAGAATAGCATAAAGTGCAACAATGTTTTAGAAATGTAAAGTATTGCTTTTGTTGAGTCTGCTATAAATAAAACAAGAGTTTACGAGTGGTACAAGCGTTTCTAAATAGGTCGTGGAAACGTGAATATGACGAGCTCCTTGGACGTTACATCACATCAACAATTGTTAAAAATGTGAAAATAGTAAAGGAAATTATTGTGAACGATCGCCGGATCACAATCAGAGAAGTCTCTGATGACGTTGGCATATCAATTGGTACATGGTATGATTTTTTTTCTAATATTTTCGGTACGAAACGAGTGACAACTAAATTTGTTCCAAAATTTTTGAATTTCTAACAAAAACAGCTGCGAATGGGGTTGATAAATGAAATCAAAAGCAATGCAGAAGTAATAAAACGTGTTATAACAGGTGCATAACGTGTCGTAACACTTTATTCTATTCTTATTGTAAAATTTAATGCAAATTTTTAGATTTTTTGTAAGAAATAAATAACCGCCGATCTTACCAAAATACATCTAACCTTTGTGACAGGTAACAACAGACTAAAAATCTAATGTGGCTCATAATGTATTGATACTTTTCAGACATGTTTACTAACACAATAAAGAAAATATCGGGCAAATCAGACTAATACAACCCGAGATATTACAAAATTTCCGTAACTTTTTTATAACACCTCGTGTGGTCATGTTCTACTGACAGTCGTTGATGCCCTTCATAGACCTTATAAATCATGGACCGGCCCTAGAAAGAGAGGTCCGCTGTCCTGATGAGTACAAGAGGGATAAAGCTAGTCCGGGCAAAAACAAATGTTGTATGACAGAAAAATATATAAACATAACCTGACAAAAGCTTTCCTAAATAATTAAAACCTTCCTTACAAATTGTTATTATCAAAATGTAATTATAAATTAAAATTCTGAATAAATGAGTAAATATCCAATATAATTCAGTCTGTCACACGTCTGTCATACGTCTGTCATTTACGGTTTTTGTTTTTTTTCGGCCAATGATTTGTGGGTTTTTGCCCGACCTAACTCTATCTCTGTCGCACACATCTGAGCATAAACGATTTGTATAGGCAGAAAACGGTTTCGGGCGCGTCTATGATGCCCTTTGTAACTGAATTATTTTATGCAATATAATTTTGATGAAGTAAATATTTTTCTTTGAGTAGATAGGTAATTAGAATAATTTTGTATAGTTGCGGCAAGAATTTAGATGATTTACGTCATACAAACAAATTAATAATTCATGATATTTTCATCAAAATATTTGATAAACTGCAACTAAAAATAATTAAATTATACAGGATGATTCAGGACTTATCTGTAAGAATTTGGTGAGTGCAAGTGCATGCAAACGCAGGCGTGCAGATGTCTAGGGCGTCCACGGCGTATTGCAGCAGTGTGGCATATCACACACGAGGCTAAATTATATCCGTACCATATACAGCATGTCCAAGTATTAAT
Source organism: Monochamus saltuarius (assembly GCA_025584915.1). Lineage (NCBI taxonomy): Eukaryota > Metazoa > Arthropoda > Insecta > Coleoptera > Cerambycidae > Monochamus > Monochamus saltuarius. Next base: position 24,300,403 of record CM046727.1, on the reverse strand, counting down.
ACCAGGGAATAGGACGAGGAGGACTGGTACCATGGCCGCCACAATCTCCTGATTTTAAATCATTAAAATAGGTGTTGTAAAATGTAATTACTCTTTCCTTTGCAAATTTTTTAAAATTTATTGTCCAGTGCCGTGCGGAAGTGTATTTTTAAATCATTTTTGAACTGCTCTTTCTGATTTTATTTTTATAAATTGTATTTGTAAGTCCTCTGTACATTCAAAATTATTTTTTTAATAAGTTTTGAATCACCTTGTATATGTACTACACTGATTGTTTGCACTACATAACACTAAATTATAAACAAATTATTGTTTTTAATGAGACAAGCTATCAAAAATTATATTGACAATAAAAACAATTACGTGACGTCTGAATTCTTGATGCAACTATATTTATACAATAAAAATTAATTATTATTATTATTATTGTCTTGGGGATTGACTTTGGATTTTTTTATAGTGGTTATAGACATGAAATAAATATGTACAAAATTGAAATGCTCGACCAAAACAATGTCAGATTCTGCAAGAAATAATAGAGGTTCAAATTTATTTTTATTAATAAATTATTCAGAGTAGGCCAATTCGACATTTTTGGGCGTTTCTGTTATTTATTAAAAAATAGAAATAGTGCAGTTAAGTTTTCTAGAACAGACGAATGGCAAAAGTCACATCTTAATGTATTGTGATGGCCATTTTGTGAAAATATTTGATTTTTATCGAACAGAGATTAAACAAGATTTTTTAAAAGTTTTTTTTGTGATATATTTAATTATAAAATGTTTAAATCTTCGTAAAATTTGCTTTGAAATGATAATCATATTTATGTAAAAAAATATGATAAAATATTAACGTAAACATTAAAACTAAGTACGCCATAGATTATACTGAACTGGAACTGAATCATTATTTATTTATTTACAATATGTGGTTATAACAGGTCAATGGCCCATAATTGTATCCACCAATTTAGTAACAAATTGTCATAGTAGATACTTAAATAATACAATAAATTAACAAAAACATAATTGAATTGAAAATAAATAAAAGCAGTAGATGCAGAACATTAGAAAGAAAAAATCAGTATAGGGTGTCCCAATTTCGTTGATATTCGGTGTCTCAGAAGCTACAAGAGACAGTGGGATACGATTTTCGCAAAAGTTTTTCGAGAAACTTAAGATACTGCAATTCATAAACCTTTTCGTTTTCGAGATACAGGGCGAAATTTTAAAAAACTACTTTTTAGGGGCTGTTTGTGTCTCAGAAAATAGCTGAGATATCGGAATGGTAAAAATTGCTTCTGATAAGAGTTTTTCAAGTAGAGTTTAGTGGCGTACTTGTAACTTGTCTACAGGGTATCTTTTTAAAATTTGACCCAAGCATACATTTTTTTTAAATGGTACACTGCATATTTTTAAGCCTTTCGATTCATTTTTCCTTCATAATGATATATAACGGTTGCTATTTTATATTTTCGAAATTCAAAAAGTTGGCCATGCATTTTTATATAATTATGCAAAATTAGTTCATGAATTAATTGACTTTAATAAGTCAAAAAATTATTAGCCAATTAATTAATCTATAAATATGTTTAATTGAATAACATTTCAAAATAAACTGAAACAAACAAAAAACTAATTAATAAGAAGAAAATTAATCGACAATGTCATTTAAAAAATGTTGAAAAAATATTTAGAAACTGTTAAAATTTTCCCTCTGGTGAAGGTTTTAAATATAATCATAAAAATAGTTAGCCAATATTAATGAATATTATTCTTAACACACAGTGTATTATTGTATATGTACTATTATTAATTATGATGCCAAAAATCCGCTACGTGTAGCATAAAAATATTTATTATTTATTATATAACTTTGTTGTTTACACAACTGCCTATTTTGCATACATTTTTTTTATGTAACTAAGTTCATGAACCAATTTTGTATAATTATTTTACAATACATGATCAACTATATCATTTTAATGTTTTTTTGACAATTTTCAAAATATATAGTAGCAAGTATCATTATAAAGGGTAAAAATAATACAATTGAATGGCATAGAAATATACAGGGTGTTCCATTTAGAAAAATGTATGTTTGGGTCATATTTCAAAAAAGATACACCCTGTACAGAACTTGCAAGTACGCCACATAGTTCTACGTGTTCTGTCAGAAACAATTTTAACCATTCCAATATTTCAGCTACTCTCTGAGAATCAAAAAACTCCTTTGAAAGTAGGTTTTTAAATTTAAATTTAAATACTAATAAGAATATCATATAGAAAATTGCCAAAAAGAAGAATGTCCGGTAAGTATCTCACAAATCTAAATATCAAAATCGGAGTTTCTCAATAATCCAAATTTTTGAAATGTTGAAAATAACACTTAGAGGTATTAGAAAGCCCAAGAATATAGTAAAACAAATTAATTGTTTTGCAAATTTGAAATAATAATTTTCATTTGATCTTGTTATTATAATTGATTTAAACGCAGGATTTCGTAAATGCAAATTGATTAACAATAATTAAATTTATTTTTATATCTATTTCTGGGAGGTTACCAAATTGTCTTGTTCCGGTATTAAAGCATGAGTGTATTGCAAAGTTATTTATCTAGTTATTAAATTATCATTCAAATATCAGTACATAGTTTATAGTTTTATAAATCATTTCCTAATTCATAAGAATAAATTAAATTATATTTGTGTACTTACAATTCCTCCAGTGGTTTTTGCCCTTGCCGTTATCTTCATTGTCTACACCTTCATCCACTTTTTTGGCGGCCTTCTTCTTCTTTTCCTTCATTCCCTTCTTGTGTATTTTAATGCAGCTCTTTGCGTTAGTAAGGCAGGCATCCATATTTTATCTAGGCCTCGATGCAAATTACCATAATAAACACCACATTCACTTTTATTTAAACAAATATTTTTATTTAAAAAGTCCGTGTTTACATTACTGCCGCTCCGTTTACACTAAGCCGACCACCGTAGGAAAATTAACACTTCAAACTCAAATTATCGCGGGGCTTTTTCTAATAGTTTGGGTCCCTGCTCTACTGACACTTACGGTAAAAATTTTTAATGGATATTACACGGCTGTAAACTGGAGCAAAATTGGCGTCGTACCTACTGATGGTACATTTCCTTGGTGGGGATGCGAGGTTTGGAGTTTGAAGAGCTAGAGAAGTGTGAGCCGGAAGAATCTCTTATGGACCATATTATTCACCGCGTACCAGCACTGGTAGGAATATGGTACAGCAAAGCGGCACATCACGGCGGAAAGAGGCAGCTTACCTACGCGGTACGGGGTGGATAGTACTGCAAGAATGATTAGAAAGGCAGTTTCCTGAATGTCGAGGGAGTCGTTAAAATTATGCCGGTTCTTACATGGTGAACCTTAAGTAATGGGACACAGCAGTGGCGTATTTTCTAAGTAGAAATAATGCAATTGGGCTTTATTTATATGGAAAAAATAATCTGTATTCAAGCATAAATACAGGGTGATTCAGAACTAATCTAAAAAAAAATCTGAGTGCGCAGAGGACTCTTACAAATACAATTTTCTAAAGAGAAAAATTAAAAAGGGCAGTTCAAAAATGATTTAAAAATACACTTCGATTGTAAGCCGCATAGATAAAAATATATATATATACATCCCGCTATCAATACGACGGCCTTACAAAAACCAGTAATTTGGCAGCCACTGAAAATACCGCGAATATATCTTAGATATTTCATGTATATTAAATAACCCATTCCCAAAATATCTATGGTGATTTGATGTACGAAACACACTTCTTTTAAATTTTACAATTTGCTATCAATGTGACGACCTTATAAATTCATTCAATACGACGACCAAATATATATTTATTTATAAATTCATACCTATGAGACGGCCATCTTCTGTGTATACCAGACAATATGACGGCTGGCGCTGTTGCCAGATGATATGGCAGTATAGAAGCCTTACCTCTAGACAAAGTTGCACCTCTGAGAAGATACCTATTCGCCTTCAAAAATATTTTTAAATCCGTTTGATGTAACGAAATAAAATTTATTACACTATTTAGATTTATTACTAATCTTAATAATTAATAATAATTATAACCAATAAAACCAATGGAATGGAATTAGAACCAATGGCATCTTGGGTAAGTAGATCAAAGCTTGCTTGAAAATCAAAGGGTTTTAAGTGAAAATGCAAAATCAAAGAAAGTTTCTGAATGAAATTTAGTATTAAGTAAAGTTAGTTTAGGAACCGGCTGGTTGTCAAAAAATAGAAAGGTAAAGTTTGTGTCTCCAAAATTTTTTTATTTATCTCTAATTATTATCAATTGAAAATAGTAATCAATCTAAGTAGTTTACTAAACACTTCTTTACGATAAACGGTTTTAAAAATAAGTTTTCTTGAAACTTTAAACTAATTTTTAGGATCCGCTTATTCCTCGCTCTCCGCCGCTTATGACGAGTGGAAAGTAGGCGGACCATTTCATCTCACCTACGCATCGTTAATATGCATAAGTAGGTACAAATACCGCATAGCCAGCTCAGTTATCGGTAGTCTCATCTATGGCATACTGATGAAGGCTAACATGTCCGAAACCGGTCAATATTTGGTGGGATGGTCGACGAGGATTCTTGGCTATTCACACAGATACTGCAGGTGTAATTCAATACCGGTAGGGGTACTAGTTCTGGAAGTGGTTGTTACCTGCAGTATTATTCTTAAACAAAATGCGTATAGTCCTATTCGAAAAGGTCTGCAATTAAATATCTAATAATAATAATAATAATAATAGACGTCTTTTATTATTTCGAATAATTTTACAATTAAAAAAAATACAATAATGGCGGCTGCAGCATGGCGAGTCCCTCTTCGCCGCTTAGTTCGAGCGAGGAGTAAGCGGACCATTGCATCTCACCCTGTATAGTTGTTGTGGTAAAGCACTCACAGGTAAGTGGTATCTTTTTAAATTAATCTCTTTAATTAATAATAATAAAAATGATAATGATAATGACAATGATAATGATAATGAATGATTTTTAGGGTTCAAGAAGTTTTCGGCGATCTCGAGAATCAAATAGAATGTGGCCGAGATTGTTCCAGAAAACATAAAAATAGAGGAATCACAAAATTATAAATTCTAATGTAAACAGGAAAATAATTAACAAACTAAGTAGTAGTAGACATCATTTTATGATAATGAGAATACATCCTGGTAGCGCCTCAATAAATCTTCCGAATTCGTAACTTCATCGGATCGTAATGGACACTTGAATCGGTTAACAAGGCTCTGAATAACTTCTGATAGTTTTTCAATATTTCGAGATGCTGTTGATGGTTCTATATTGCTGAACACCGATTCAACTGTTCGCCTCCAAAAGCCTTCGTCATTCTTGATCTGTTGTGCGTAGTTCTTCAGATTCAACATTCTAACCAATACCAAATTGTTTATCCTTTCTGTTAATATGCCCTTCTTATAAAAACGGCTGTCTTGTTATTGTTCTACAATTACACTTTCCTCAACTGCCAAACGACTGCTACAAAATAAATAGCTTCAATTACCATTTCTGAACAGCAGTTTAGAACAACAGTTCTAATAGGCAGGGTTCTGATTTCGGGAAACTGCATGATGATTTTTCATCTTTAGTTTTTAATAGTCTTCGAAGAAGATCCAGTACAAAATTATGTTCAGTCATGACATCAAGTCCAAGGATAACATTATCAGTTATTGTATCTGCTACTAGAACGTTGTGTTGGAAAGTGGTTGCCCGAAGGTTATTTTAGCTAGATGGATATCATTATAATAGGGACTGCCCCATTTGCTATTTCCAAGATGTAGTTTCGGTCTGGTTGCTGTATTCTGTAGTAGGCGAGGATATTGGATTTTATGATGGTGTGACTAGAATCGGTATCAAGGACCATTTCACAATCCCGTCCGCATATACGCCCTGGTACTACCAAACTCGTTCCATTATTTTGCAGACGGGTTCCTTGATCTTAATAGTTGGTGGGGCTTGGTAGCACCTAGCCAGATTCGGCCTCCAAAGCTGACTAGTTTTCCTGATCCTGACTGGATGTATTCTTAGGGCATCGATTTTCTTCGAAGCGTTATCTTCGACCTTTTAATTGTGCTTGGTAAACATGTTGTAGATGAACCTCGTCATAGCTCATTTCTAAAGCACCCTTCAGCGTTTGGCAGTCCTTTGTTTATCCTCAGCTAGTGTTTTTAATATCCCAATTGCTTTACCTCGTAGAGAAAATATAAGTCGCTTTTTCTTTTTCTGACCAGTCTTTTGGCAAGGCAGCTGCTTCAAATTGTTTAAGGTAAGTACTCCATGACATCTTTCCATTAAATGTTGGTGGCTTAATCCTTGACTATGGAAGAAAACTGTTCTCAGTCATGATGGGTTCCCTCGCGGACAACTGGTATTTCAGATTTGAGACTTTTAATTTCCTCTTCAATAGTTTCCTCAAATTTATTGAGTTTAACATTAATTACTTCTTCTAACTTCTTATTGGTTTCTTTCTTGTAAACTGGTTTTCAGTTCGTTTCTTAATTCTTCCTGGTTATTATTCTTCACCTCTTCTTGACTATTTTTCATTTCCTTCTTTAAGTCTTCCTTCATATCTTTCATCATTCTCATTAACTGTTTCAATGTTTCCTCCATTTCCGTCGCTCTTAATCTCATCAATAGCATTCAGTTGTCTACTTCAAACGTTTTCTTTGTGTTACACCACTGACACCAATGTAACCTCTATGTAGATTTTGCGTGGAAACACGTCATGTAGACAAACAAACTTTATTGTCACTCTTGATTGTACAAGAAATATCCTTTAAACAAATTTCACAACTGTCAACGCATTACTTTGACGTTTCTGTCACTCACGCTCAGCTTCTCAAGATAAATTGAACGTGTCAACAAAACCGATCCGCTTATAGAGGTTTTTTAGGGTTCTAGAAGTTTTCGGCGGTCTTGAGAATCTAATAGAATGTGGCCGAGAATATTCCAGAAAACGTCAAAATAAAGGCATCACAAAATTATAAATTCTAACGTAAACAGGAACATAATTAACAAACTAAAAGGTAGGTGAGTTTCCCTAATAATAATAATGATAAAAATAATAGTAATAATAAATCTTAATGGTCACGATATCATTTTGTAGGTTTGTCCAAAATGACCGCCTTTGAAAATTTATTTACTTGGGATATATATATTTTTTAACACGCTGTATGAAGAATTATTATGCAATCAAATAGACCGTAAAAGAAACTTTAATTTGATATATGGGAGGATAGCTTTTGTTACTGTAGTACTGTAAAAATTAACAAATCATATTTGATTATCAAAATATATAATTTAGTTTTTAAAATTCGTTGTTGGCTTAGAAGGCCTTGGACTGACCTACAAACTGTTATCTTTAATGGTAAAAGCTTAAATTTAAAAAAGTTACAGAATAAAGTCTTCAAAAAAATGTTGTGCTTAAAAAAATACAGTCAAAATTTGGTTTTCAAGAATTATTTTACACGTCCTGTATCTCAAAAATGGATAGCTTTATGACAAAAATTATTAAGCAAACTTCATTTATTTTCAATGTTGAGCTGTAGCAATATTGCCATATTTTTCTGGAATGCCGTTTTTCCAACTCCAACACACTGTATTTCTCTTATAAAGCTACCAAAAATATATTGACTCTTAAAACCTGATTCATCCTGTATATGACAGACAAAAATAAAGTAAAATTTAAAAAAATTTAAAATAAAAAAAGAAAGGAGCTACAATACTTCCTACGTCAACGTTGTTAGCTTTGGGTCACGCCATAGGAAAGTAATTCACAAATTTTTATGGAACTGCAACCGTGCTAATGAGTAATGACGTTGACGTAGGAAGTATTGTGGCTCCTTTCTTTCTTTTCTATTTTTTTTTTTTAATTTTTACTATTTTTATTATTTTTCTTTATTTTTTTTGTCTATTCACTGCTACATGAAGACAATCCTCTTAAATCAATTCGATCCTGAATACGGTGTAATCATGTTTTTTTCTGACAATTTGAAATTTATTAGGACCAATTTTCTGCCAACTCGTGGCCCTCAAGTGACAATTGGGATGTGCGAGGTCCTATCCAACAACTGATTCATGTTTGGACCCTTCAATAGCACGAGATAAAGCTTTGCGCTTATTTCCAGGTAATGGCCAAATTTTGGTAATTTTTTGACCGTAGGACGCAAATATGGAACGTCTGGGCTACACCGACCCCGGGATTGGTTTCAGGAGCCAAAATTACATGGGGAACCATAGGTCGGAGCTCGAACACAGAACATTTTTTATTTTTGTGTGGCTGTGTCATTAAAAGCCATTTTAAATTATTTGTTCTTTTATTATCAGTTTTTACTGAATTTGTCTCTTAGTTTCAGCGAACCAGGGATTGATGAAAAAAATTTCACTTTTCTCCTTATTAATGGAAAGTTTTATATTACTTTTTCACAATGCAGATTAAAGGCCGGTTTCTCCATCACTATTCGATAGGTACATTCATCTAATTCTAAACTACGCGAAAATATCATTTATAATATGAATATTATTTTGCACAAAAATGTAAAGTGTATATTTTACTTTAAAAAGTTATTTGACGGCCATATACGGCCGCCCTATTGTCATATATGGCCGTCTTATGCGTAGGACGCAAATATGGAACGTCTGGGCTACACCGACCCCGGGATTGGTTTCAGGAGCCAAAAATACATGGGGAACCATAGGTCGGAGCTCGAGCACAGAACATTTTTTATTTTTGTGTGGCTGTGTCATTAAAAGCCATTTTAAATTATTTGTTCTTTTATTATCAGTTTTACTGAATTGGTCTCTTAGTTTCAGCGAACTAAAGATTGATGAAAAAATTTCACTTTTTTCCTTATTAATGGAAAGTTTTATATCACTTTTTCACAATGCAGATTAAAGGCCGGTTTCTCCATCACTATTCGATAGGTACATTCATCTAATTCTAAACTACGCGAAAATATCATTTATAATATGAATATTATTTTGCACAAAATGTAAAGTGTATATTTTACTTTAAAAAGTTATTTGACGGCCATATACGGCCGCCCTATTGTCATATATGGCCGTCTTATGACTTACTTTATGAAACGAGCGTAAAACGATAGTTGGACTAACAATTTTGAAGCCGTTTAAAATACACAGGTCTTTCTTATTTGTTATTTGGCATAATTCCGAGGTTGCCAATTTTTTGGTCGTCCGAAAGGCGGTGACATAAAACGTACGAAGGAAATATATACATAGTGAATATACATTATGTTCAGCGCCACCTATTCTTGAAAAATTCTTGTGAACTAAAACTATACAAATTAGACATCTGGGACCCAATTCGACGACCAACAATTTTTGCGCACGAGTTTGTTGGCACCAGACGAGACGATTTACACGGCAAACTATTTGACGGCCATATATGGCCGTCAAATGGACGCGGCCGTCGAAATGATAGTAAATTGACAATGTATGGCCGTCTAATTGATAGCGGGATGTATATATATATATATATATATATATATATATATATATATATATATATATTATAAAGTCAGTACGTAACGTTCTTTGAATTTTAATCACAAGTGATATTTTTGTAATACATATATCAGACATACACCGTGTGCCAAAAGAAGCGGGGCGGTCGAATATTTCACGAAATTTACATCGAATCGAAAAACTGAAAAACACGTGTTTGACACCAAACACCCCCTGGGGGAGGGGCGGGGGTCAACTTAGATTTCCTTTTAATTATACCTCCGGGAGGTTGGGTGGTGGTGGTTATTTTTATGGTACTGAATACAGTTTTTCACGTAAAGCGTTTTAAGAGTGCTGCAATCTAATTTCAGACGCTATCATAGCTCTGACTATACAGGGTGAATTTTAAATAAGTACAAATATTATAACCAACAGTACAGTTCACTGTGTAAAACACATAATTAATAGTTTTTTTACAAAAAAAATCAGGAATAAAAAAGTCTAATTTTAAATAAATGTAGCGATTTTTGAACAGAAAACTTGTTGAGGACCGCTGTTCCGGAAGTCATGGTGGATGTAAATTCCACAACGTTACCAGTATTACACTAATGTCTTCGAAAAGGCTCCAACAAATATGTTTATTTATGAAAATATTACTGGCCATCTCCTCCCCTTTGCCATTGCCATACCTAATTTATTTCTTTGCGATGGCCCATACTTGTGGTGTGGTATCAACATCAACATAACCTCTTTGTCGACTTCGACTATCAATCCTAGAGAGTGGGCTAGTACGGGACATGCCATCTACTGCTCTACCTGTTGCCTGTGCCTACAGTACTAGTTTATTTTTTGCATGCTATTGACATTGCTTTTAAATATTTTAGTTTGCCTTCTCTTGACATTGAACCTACATTTTGTTATTCCATGTTTTGTGTTTATTTTTAAAATCTGTTTCACCCTCTACGAAGTACGAAATGGTTGGCACGGACACGTTGTTTGAGGTTATGTGGCGATAATTAACTCTTAAGGTGTTATTGGAAAACCATATTTTTTTTTGTTCTTCTTCAAAAATAATATAATTTGTGACAATCTTTCTAACTGTACAATGGTATTGTATTAACTTCTGAAATGTGGATAACTGTTGGTTCGTTAGTAAGTAGGTGAGCTTTTATGCACGTTTATGGATAATTTTTGGAATCATTGAACAAAGTAACTTCTTAAACACTTTAATTGATAGTACCGAACGTGCGGATATTCATATTTTAATCGTTTATGATAATTTTACTTTACTTATTGTTAAAAACAAGTGTTTTTAAATTACACCGCAAAAATTGAATTTACGTTAAATAATTACTTATCTTACAGACAATATGGCAACCTCGCGTTCAATAAATCATATGGTTTATTTTACTAGGTTACGTCAGTGGTCTATCTGGTCAGCGGTCCTCAAAATGTGGGTATTTAAAAAAATATATCTCCGTAAATATTTGAAATTTTTAAAAATGACTTTCACTAGACTTATCTATACGACGATACACCTGCAGTTAAAATGTTTGTACTTATTTAAGGTTCACCCTGTATGACAATACAGGAACATTTATCGTAGTCTCATACCGCCATATTTACAGCTTCAAAAATATCTGTACTCTTAGTTGTATCATGAAGAGGAATACGATCAATCATTTCTGCTACACTGAAGTCATCTTCAATAGTTTGAACAAAAAGTACAAGTTGGTTAATGTAGGATAGGTCAGTGCTTTCATCCAGGCATAGTAAAAACTATTTACATTTAACACTTGTGTCGTACAATTTTTTTTAATACATATTGATAAATTGGTCTACACGTCTTGCAATTGTTAGATGTGACACTGAGACCGTTCGCATTTTTCTGCAATTTTTGTTTGAGTTGTTTTGCCATTTTGATTCGCACAATTTTCAATTAAACACTCCATTACTAAATGATTTTTTCGCTTTGACAACGCCACTTGGTAAGAAGCGACAATTCCGCATTTGTTATCAGTATCAGATTTGTTGAAAAAGTGTGTTGTTGTTTTAGTCTTTTCTTATAATCCATTATTTAATTTCACATCTAGACTTCCCTGTATAAGTACTGCTGACACTTTTTCTTGTGTAACGTGATGCAATGTCGTTGCATATTATATTCTTTACGAACTGATAGTACTTGCATATAAACAATGTGCTGAAGATGCAAGAGCCATTATACATTCCATGATGTTTATTTTTCTTGCAATTGTAAAATACTGCAATAAATAAAAAATATATTCCACTTGCCTAACACGTGTCTTGTTTCTTTCATGTATTTTACGGGCAAATGGCAAATGGCAATGGCAAATTTTTTGATAACTGAAAAACTTATTCAACAATATGTAGATTTGATCCGTGGATATCGAGAGAACCATGACTCTTAGCGCCACTTATGAAATGTACCTACCTTTTATATTCAGTATGCGCCAAAAGTATGGAATAAATTCAATAAAAACGAAACAATTATTTTTTGGGAAAAATCCTCGAACAGGTCGATTTTTAATTTAAAAAATACATATTTTAGCGTAAAATGCGATTTTCAAATGTCATTTGTTTTCGAGTAATGACGTCATCGATTTATTTTTAAATGGCAACACCATATTTTTTTCCTTGATTCTGAAAGATCGTTTAATTCTCTATCAGACAGTACTAAAATTTTGCCCTCTTACATAGGAAAGTTTTCGAGTAAATGACGATTGAATGTTAGAAAATGTAAATTTTATCCATAAAAAAGTAACAATTCTGAGGTATGTAAAATAAAATACAATTGATTAAATTTTATACTTAAATTAAATGTTCGAATTGCCATCCACCAAAACATTGTGTACATTAATAAACCACGTAATTTAGAAGAATTTCTTCACAGACTTGCGCATTGTCAAGAAGTTGGTGGATGGCAATTCGAACATTTAATTTACATACCTCAGAATTGTTACTTTTTTATGGATAAATATTACGTTTTCTAACATTCAATCGTTTAAGCCACTCAACGTCAATTTATTTTTGGTAATTTTGTGTTCTTTAATCTCCTTGGTCATTTAAGTGCTGCTTTTATTATTTTGGGTCTTGACTATAGTCTACCTTAAAATAATTAAGAGAACGATCAGTAGACCTGGATTATATTTATCTAAACAGTATTTAGATTTGCAAACTAAGATTTTGCTAATTGAAACCATGGTTCTTTCTCTCCTACATTATGCAGACGTTGTTTATGGTCCTGGCCTCTGTTAGGCTAACAAAAAGCGATTATAGAGGGTTCAAAACTCTGTGTTAGATATTTGTGTTTCTCACTAGTAAACATTTCTCCTTATCTGCGTAATTGCAATTTGTTGAACATGTGCCAAAGAATATTTATTCACACGGTTGGTTTTTTTTAAATGTGTTAAGCAGCAATAAACCCGAATATTTATTTAGTAAAACAAAATAGAGATCAGAAGTTCACTCACGGGATTTTTTTCTGTGTTAAAACTGGACATACTATCTTCTGCCACTGAACATTTTAATTTGCAGCTCTTTTAAATGATTGTAACGATTATTCTATTATCTATTCAATTTATCGATACACCTTCCTTTTGTAAAAGCTGTTTTTGTAACTGTTTTTGCAGTAAACCGGTTAATGTTTGACTACCCCCCTAATTAATGAGGTTTTCCAGGTTTCCCTCATTCCTGCAATGAATGGTGGTTAGGGCCTACCAACGTAAGTCGTTTCTAGGCGCATTATTATCATTCTGATGAGGAAGATAGAAGATTTTGGCCAAGTCGAAAGAAATTTAGGAACATGTAAATAATTTCAACAGACAAGGTGACAAGAGAAGTTTCTGAGTTCCTTCTGAAGAATAGAACAATTATGTTTCTCGAAAATCAAACCTAAACTGACGTCGTGGTAACCAATAATTTTATTGATGAGACTTTTAAAATCTAGTCTGAATTTTTCGAACGATATTAGTTTTTTAGTCGATCTTATGGTTGTGAAGTCGCTTACGACTAGATGACGATCTAGAATTCAATAATTATTTTTATAACTATGATGGTTTTTCAATATAAATACCGCATATATTTAACTTACATTTAATTAAGTAAATAAATTACAATTGCTACCAAATTCTCATAAAATGTTGTTTTATATTCTTTGATGTATCTACCAAACATATGTATGTCATAAAATAATTATCAAGCAAATATGATAATATTTTGTTTGAGTAAAATTAAAATGTTATACAGTTTACAATGATAATCAATATATATTCAAGACGCATTCTGCCTATCATTCTGAAATTATTCTTTATCTAGTGTCTAATAGAAATAGTTAAATAGCTATAAAATGTAAAATACTAGATAAGTAAGTATACCTTTCATTTTATGGTTATACTCAATTCTAAATTCAGTTTACTATAGCGATAGTTTTGCTTTATTTTTAGTCATCAATTTAAAGAAGGTTGCATCTAATTGAATACAGAAGAACTAGACATAGAGTCTAATTGGTGATTCTTGAGTATATTTAGAATAAAATTAATATATTTTACTAAATCTAAATTATTGATAATCACTTTTGGAGTTGTTTTGATTTAGGCTGCATAGTATTTATATTGCTGAAAGCACTTTACAGTTAAAAGAAAGTAAATAAAATATATACATAGAATATACCAAAATTTAAATAAAGCTGTTTCAAACAAACTGCAAAATTCAAATTAATTTCTCTATTTATTGTGCAATAACATAACAAATTGGTTTCATCTTGGAAATGATATAATTTGTATACAAAATTAATCAAGGTTTAGTTATTTTCTAAATCAATAATTATTGATACGAGAATAACAACAAATCTTAAGGTCACCGTATTTCTCGCCATAAAATGATAAAATTTGTGATGTTTTAGGTACGAAAAATAAAACACGTAGAACAACTATTACTATTTAAATTCTCCTCAAATAAAATAATAACTTTTAAAAAGACACACATTTATTTTGTTATTCTCACCCCACATTTTAACAATTAATTTCAGATATTTGTAGACAAAAGTAAACAATCTTATATGCAGAACTATGTAAGTTTATGTTATAACAATATTTATATTTACAGTTAAATTTAAAAATACGTACTTTGAAAGATCTTTGTACCTAAAAATTTGTTGGTTACACTGTCGTTATAATATATTCATTTTGCTTCGGTACCTTTGAATATTCGCAGATGGCATGAGATAACATTCCTGTTATTTGTTAAACTATATACAGTTCTTAAATATCTAAAATTAGTTGTATTTGTAGAAAACACATAAGTCATACTTGTTTCACCTTTCATTAATGAACACAGAATGGATACTTTTCTTAATATTCTTGCAAATATTTATGTTTCAAGATGTAGCTGAAACACAGAAAAAAGAAGACACGTTCCACCAAAAGAAACATTTGAAAAGGTTGCGGAATTAGTTATATTATTGTAACATTTAAATAATATTTCCTGTTTCCATGCATTTTTTCACGTACGGTTGTTTTACTGTTCACGTTAAATTGACAACAGTCGTGTCTTTTATACATTTTTATTAGGTAGTAATGGCATTGTATAAAGCAACTACTCTACGGACTAATGTTCTGTGTCATTTATACAGGGTAATTTCTTTTAATGTACATGGGACTCTTACAAATACAATTTTGTAAAAAAAATCAAAAAGCGCAGTTCGAATATGATTTAAAAATACACTTCTGCACTGCACTGAAAACTAGTTCACTGTACAACTGGATCTTGCGTAAGGCAAAGCATGCAGCCGGCGAGCGGCATGGAGGCACATAGTAATAAAAAATAAAGGGACAAAAAATTTAAAGAATTCGACAAGGAAATAAATAAATAACATTTTATAATATTGATTGATTTTGCTACTCAATATTTATACTTAAACAGAACTATAAAATTTTTATTGTGTATTAAAAAAATATATTTTGTTTTAAAATAATATATCCATGCAATGAATCCAGAACTTCTGAAAAAGCAGAACCTTGCATTTATTGAGCCAAAAATAGAAACATCAGACTATTTGCGTTATTGTGGAATCATGGCAGTAAATTATATAGACTATTTTTGTTCAAGGTAACTTGAATAGTCAACACAATATTTAACAGCTTTATTAAAAAAAATTTTCGCTAGAGAAAAATAAAATTTTTTTTCTGAAAAACATTATTTTATACTTTAATTTTACAGAACATTTTAAAAAGAACTTACCATCTAATGAAAATAAATTCATAAAAATTAATTTTTTTTTTTTTGAGTTTTTTTTTGTAAGTACAAGAGTGTTTATGTAAAAAATTCCACTGAACTAGAATTTCAAATAGTGGCTCGTTAAAAACTAGCAAAAGTTCCTTCCGTCTCTCTGTCGATATGCAATTGATTGAAACTGAAAACAATGCCACGACCAAAAATGTATTTGGTTGATATTTATTAGTCCAAAAATTATATAGGTATCTAAAACTGTTCCAGAGATATAAGATAAATACCCATTTTCCTCTGTTATTTGTCAACGGCCATAGATCTTGTACATACGACCTTTTCGTATCTATGTTCATATTAGAGTTGGTAAAAATCTGTGAAAATCAGGACCGTAGTTATGTTTCCTTGAGCGTAAATATA
Source organism: Monochamus saltuarius (assembly GCA_025584915.1). Taxonomy (NCBI): domain Eukaryota; kingdom Metazoa; phylum Arthropoda; class Insecta; order Coleoptera; family Cerambycidae; genus Monochamus; species Monochamus saltuarius. Next base: position 24,284,211 of record CM046727.1, on the reverse strand, counting down.
AAAGGATACCAATAGAATACAACTAGAAAATGACTTACTTAAAAACATTTTCTATGGCTATTATTGCTTTTGGATGAACTTTTTAAAATACGGCTGAAACTATAATAATTTGTCAATTAGGTACAACTAGGGGATTTTATCCGTGGTATGTACAAGCCGATTTAGAACATCTAAAAAGAATTGGGAATAGATGCGTCATAACAAATGGAGCCAATATTGTAAAAAAATTTTTTTAACATCATTATAGTTTCCGAGAAAACAATTATTGAAATGCTATAAAAAATAGTAGATTCAACCTTTACATTACTGAGCTACTGTAATCTGTAGCCAGGCGATTTCAAATATTCGATTACTTATCGTATTAACTTTTTTGTGCTGCAAGTATTTACATTAGTTTTCAAATATCAAAAATCGCAATTGATGGATATCGTTTTAACTTTTGAAGTGAAGTGAAAATGCTTTAGTAGAACGATTTCCCGGTTAATATGATCTAAAGGCAGCACTTTTACAACTGTATGCAGTTAGTGCAAGTGTAGGCAAACGCTGAGGTGACACGGGAAATTTGCAACCGAATCGTGGGGGAGATGGAGATCCAGGGCGTCTACGGCGTATTGGAGCAGTTGTGTATCATACAGGAGGGTCAATTATATCTGTACCATGTAGAGCATGTTCAAGCATTAATACTAAGGGATTGGACGAGGAGAACCGGTACCATGGCCGCCACGGTCTCCTGACTTTAAATCATTTGGACTTATTTTTGTAGGGACGTTTATAAATGAAGTATATTGCGAAGTGGACAGTATTGATGAATTACGCAAACGTATCATAGCTGCTGCTAATAATTTACGAGTTCAAAACGGGCAAAAAGTAGAAACATTGGTGTTAGTTTGTAGAAATTGGTTAAGTCGGGCCCAAATGTTGTTGTATCAGGTATGTTAAACTATTTTACTTATTAAAGCCACAAGTTAATTCTATTGCTGTATAAAAAGAGGTGTTGTAAAATGTAGTTTATTTATTTCCATGGGAATTTCTTTCAATTATTTTTAACTATACAATTAATATGTTGGATGAATGAAAGGTTTGGATCAAAGTGGACTCCTAAATACTTAATTATTATATCAGGCCGAAGGAGACTAGATCCGTTCAGTCTGTAGTCACATAAAATATGCTTCAATTGGCGGCTGAAGGACATGACATTACAATTCGTTGCATTAAGGGTTAATTTGTTAAGAGTATGCCAAGAGTTTACTAAATTTAAAATTATATGCAAGTTAAGAGCGTTCATTATTTATAGAACAGAATACGTTCATATCATCAGCATATAACAAGAAATGTACATTTAAATCCGACACAATGTCATTAATGAAAATCGTGAATATTATGGGTCCCAGGAGAGAACACTGCGGAACTCCTGAGGACTGAGCAAATTCGGCTGACTACTCCTAAAATTTGGACAAACTGGGCTCTTCCAGATAAATATGAAGTCATAAGCTTCAACAATGAAGGACCCATTCCAGCAGAATCCAATTTAGACAATAATAAGTTGCGGTCAAGGCGATCAACGATTTCAAAATGTCCGTATACGACATCTACCTGACCTCCTTTATGAAGGATCTCATGAATATACTGCGTTACAACACCTCAGATGAAATGACAAGTTATGATGCACGGCGACTTCAAAAATTTTGCTAAAATTACATAATATTGCAATAGGTTGGTAAAGTAATTCCTACTGACTCTTTTATAAACGGAGCAAAGTTTTACAACAACCGAGAAACGGTAAAGAGAGGCTCTGATCAGAAAGACAGGAATTAGGCCCCATGATCATTTTAGGCTTTAATTTTTTGGATGGAATTAAGTAGGTATATCACTAGAAGAGAATAAGAAATAGTTGTCGGTAGTTACGAATAAGGAAGCAAAATAATCCGCAAAGCAATCAGTAATTTCTATTGTATTGTTTAAAGATATGTCGTTATATGTCATGATATTGAGATAGCTGAATTATCTTTTCCAGAATTAACAAAAATTTAGAATAATTTATTTGGATTATATTTTAACTCACATTCGATATTAGTTAGATTTGTATTCTAGCCTTTATTTCTAAGTTTGTAACAATAGTATTGACATGTATCATGTCAAATCAGTTTATTTATTGTGCGGTTAAAGCATGTTGAAATTATAATTTGGTTTGGTTTGGTGGCATGATTGGTCGAGGTGGTCCAGTGGTTTGTCCAGCTCGATTACCGGATCTCAATCTACTAGATTGTTTTCTTTGGGGTTATTAAAGAAAAAAGTGTATGTAGTTTTGGTGTTTAATAGAGAAAATCTATTACTTACAATAGTACTCGAAAAGATTGACATGAAATAAATAATAAAATGCTAATTCGGACAAGATGTTGCTAAGAACAGCAGATATCACTTTAAGCGCCATTTAAATTAAATTGCTTAGAAACCGTTGTTTTCATGTGTTTAATAAATGACTTGCTGCAATTTTTAAAACACAGGATATCCCTGATTAGAAAAAGTCAAAATATCTGAAAAGAAGATGTTCAATGAGTTTCCTCAAGAGCACTTATTTTCAGAAAATAGAATAAAATTTTAGTATTTGTACTGAAAAAATTCTTTTCGTCATTGGCATAGAAATTCAGAGAGTTCAAGACCCCATACCTACGCCACTGACTAGTGGAAAAAAATTATTCACGTTGTAACTATTTATTATGATTATTGCATATCGAGTTTGAAGAAAAAATATTTATGTGTTTAGTAGATAAAAAGCAAAATAAAATATATTTTTTTTCATTTGAACGTATCTGAAAAACGGAGTCTCATCAAGATAATTTTATAGGAAATACCCCTATTTTTCATTCTTTATCATTTTCTAAAGTTAAAACGAAAAATGGGTGCCACTCTTTATAATTTTTGTAATAATCATTTTGCCACTAGAGGTGATAAAATAAAGATAACGACAAAAACCTTTAGCAACCTTTTTGTAAATATGGTGGCGCTGCTGCAGTGGTTGTAAATTTCATGTGTTATTCAGTATGTATTAAACTTTTATTTTCTCAGGGTAACATTGTTTTTAATTAACTAAAAAATACTTATTAGATTCGTCTTATATGTCGCAAATGCGGCCTGTTTAATAATAATATGCCGCCCCTCTCCCGCACAAGTCTTCGACTTCTGGGCTAATCCTCGTGAATAGAATGAGGGGTAGATATTATTATTATATTATTTGCAAAAATATACATTTAGATGAAAGCAATTAATTTTACAAACATTTTAAACTGTAGTGACTCTTTCGTACTAAAATCTAAACACATGATTTTCTAATGAACATCTGCTTAAGTAATTGACGCTTTCATTTGCCAAGAGTTAAGTCTGTTTATTTGTCATGAGTACATGTGCAACTGTATACCTTATAGGGTAATAAATTGTCTTTGTTGACCTAGATTTTAACTTTAGTTTGTTATTGTTCCCAGGACTTTTAAGTGCTCTTCCATACAGTTCTTTATTTGCAACAGGTTGGATGGAACTGAAATATAATATCGATAGCCAACTTCCTAAACTAACACTGATGAAATGATAAATGATATTTATAAACAGAATATACAGCATGTATTTAAATTATATAAAGAAGTAATAATAACACTCTAGAGATAGAATTCAAACGATTTATCTAAACTTACCTCTATGTTATGATGTTGCTTTGCTAGAGGACGTAGGTAAAAGTAAAAAAAAAACAGATTTTTTTTCTCAAATATTCTAAAACATTTTATTTATTTAAAAAGAAAAAAATACTCTCTAGTGGCTAAATGAATCAACTTTGGATATAGGCGATTGTTCTATCTTAGCTCTAAATAGTAAATAGTATCTAAATAATATTTTATAAACTGCAATTTTATATTCCGGGGAAAATCGAACGCAGAGACTGTATCTTGGTTCGTTAACGACATATATAATGTATTTACTATTTACCGTTTTTGTGACAAAGAATTTTTATTTTTTAACAAGTTTTTTGGATGCAATTTCTTTCGATTATAAAACAATATGCATTCAACAAGCTTAAACGGTCTTGTATATCTGACCAAAAGCAGCAAACAACTCGCATAAAAGAAATGTCTTGCTTGTTCAGCTTTATTCAACATCTATGTCGCTGATGGCGTCACTACTGGTCTTTCACTGTCTTGTAGGTATAGTGTTATATTTGTTTGCCTAGAAATATTTTTATTTCTCAGTATTCGGTTGTCTGGCAAATATAGTTCCTAAATATGTGAACTGTTCTACTTCTTTAAACCTGTATATTTTTCTCCGACTTGTGTCTTTTTTCAAAAACTTGTCTTTTTGATATTCTTCTTCCGTCCATTCCATGTACATAATTTTTTCCTCGTCAATATATAGCTCCCTTTTAACGGACCGTTCATCTATTCTCTTTATTACCTTTTCTAGTTCTGTTCTATTTCTTGCTAGCACTACGAGATCATCTGCAAGTCCCATACACTGGTGCCTTTTATAGTATATAATGCGTGAGCTGTTGACTCCTGCCTTTTCTATGATTTTTTCTAGTACTAAGCTAAATAACACTGATGATAATGGTTCCCCTTGCTCCATCGTGTTTTTTACTTCAAACTCTTCCGTAGTTCTATTATTTACTTTTTACACTTTATTCTGCCTTTTCCAGTGTTAGGCGTATCATGTTTCTTATCTTCCTGCTTACTTCCAATTCTTCTAAAACCTTATATAGTTCATTTGTTTGTATTTTGTCGTAGGCTGGTTTGTAGGCTACAACTAGAATTAAGGTTGGTTTACTATATTCACCTATTGGTCAGATTCAAACCCAAGAGTTTTTCACGAGGTGCATACCAACCGGAAAAATTAAATGTATGAGTTGGAAATTTCGGTGATCGGCTGGTGGATTTTTTAATTCCTGGTAATTTGACTGGCCAAATGTATTTGCAATTACTGGAAGACGCTATTGACCCTGCCTTAACTGATATTATTGAAATTGTTCCAGAGTATGATGAAAATCATTTGATTTTTCAACAGGACAGTCCTCCGCGGTAGGCGTTAAATATCCGTCAGTATTTGGACCAAAGTTTTCCACGAAATTGGATTCAAATTCAAATTCAAATTCAACCTTTATTGCCCAACAGAAAATTCCATTTACAGGACAAAAATTATAATACAGATCATAGAAAGAAACAATAAAATAAAATAAATAAATAAAATGCGAGTAAATACATACATCAGTAATAATATACGTACATAAATGTATAAACATAATATATAGTAAAATAGCAGAAATAAACTAATAATAACTAATTACATTAAAATTACATTAAAATTGTTGAAACCTCTCCGCTACAGCCTTTCTCACAGAGTTGATAGATGAAAAATTTATATCACATTGCTCCGAAATAATATTAAAATTTTGACACATAACATACACTGGCGACTATTTAAGAGTGCTGGTACTAGCTGACGGTAAATAAAACGTTTCAACTAGCCTAGAGTTAAAACCAGGAACTCTATAATTAAAACATTCCAGTAAAGATGTGCAATCAATATTATTGTTAAATAAATTAAATAAAAATAGTATGCTGTTTAGAATACGTCTAAATTTTAACAACGGAACATTGAACCTTGATAATAATAATTCATGATTATAACCTCGGTCGGGATATATACCATCTTTTTTAAAAGATAGAAACTTTAATAATTTTCTTTGAATAGATTCAAGCGATAAAGAATGATTTTGGTATATAGGGTACCAGATTAAAGATCCATATTCCAGTTTAGAACGTACTAATGAAATATAAAGCGTTGTTAATGCATCGATATTAGTAAAAGAGTTACAATTCCTCATAATAAACCCTAAGCTTTTATAAGACGATTTCGATATATTTTGTATATGCTGCGTAAAACTCAAATTTGAATCAAATAGAATGCCTAAATCTTTTATTGTACGCTTCCTCTCTAGAATAACATTATTTAACGAGTAGTTATATAAGATAGGATGATTTTTTCGCGTATAGTTAACTACTTTACATTTAGAGATATTTAACGTAAGTTTAAAAGCATCACACCAATTTTCAATAATATTTATTTGGGACTGCAAAAAGTGACAATCATCAATGTTATTAATTTTGTAATAGATTTTTAAATCTAAGATGATTGGGAGAAGAGGCAGCATTTAGTGGCCTCCACGACCACCGGATTTATCGCCCCTTGAATTTTTTTGTGGGGATTCCTAAAAAGTAAAATCTATATAACACGGCCAGCGTCGATTAACACCGGAAATGCTTCATAATGTGCGCGAACGTTTCGAACAAAATCTTTACTCTTGTATGGAAGCGGGCGGTCATCAGTTTGAACATTTAATCAATTAATTAGTAAGTAAGCAACTAAACATAATTTAAATTTTAAAATGTAAATTTTTTTCAAAGTATTAGGAGGAATTATAAAATTTAAAGTTTGTTGTAAATAGAATTGTAAGAGCTTTCAAAATAAATATTACTCAACCCCCAATGTCATTTAAATATTTTGGGGTGATGTTTATCCTTGCTTGGGAGTGAAAGTGGCGGAGTCAAAAATACCAGCAAAGAATGTCCCCCTTTAATCTAAAATCGACGAGTCTGAGCATTTTTCTACAATCTTGACGCAGTTACTGAAAATGGCTCTGTTTCATTTTCATTTGGCCGCCCTGTATATTAAAAGCTGTAGGTTACTCTCGCTTCCACACTCAACTCCAATATTGGTAAATATTGTTTCTGCCACTAAAGCTGTTTCTGCCACGTGCGGTAGAACGCGTAGCGCTTTGCAGTCCTTCTAGATTTCTCGCGTATTTTTTAGTTGACTTTTTCGTTTTTTTCTAAGGCAATTTTCTGGTTTAAAGGACTTCTCACCGAAAATGAAAGTTTATTTCGCGAGAAAGAGGCACGAAGTATATTGTTCAGACAACAACCAACTCATCTAAATGTATTAGACGAATTTGTTCAAAAAAATCAAAATTATTGTTTACCTACGTCGGCGATAAGTCTGACTTTCAAATATGTCAATGAAAGAAGAGTTTTGTGAGAGAATCCAGATGCACTGCTGAAAAGCTCCCCCTAAAATCCTATTGCTCACCATGAATCTCGCGAGATCGAGTCGAGAAATGTTTTTCTACTTTATCGCTGTTTAAGTTTTTCATATAAAATTTATATTAACTAATAGTAGATATAATTTGCAGCTATATACAGTGTATTTCATAAAAATTCTACAATTTTTATTAAAATTTTATATTCAGACCAGATGATAAAACGTACTGCGCAACGGTGCTCATGCACGTCATGAGAAATAAGTCAAATCGGCGTAAGCCAATTTACTTACCTTTCTAGTGAATTCTTAAAATCACAAGATATAATAAAAACTTCTCAGTTCTGGCAACGCTGCCATTCTCATTTACTTTGCAGCATGGCATGGAACCTTATCACCCGATATCTGTGTAACAAACACTGATAAAATGCAAGTGTACTATAATCATATAAAAATCAATTAATATATCAGTAATTTTAAATATTTTGACAGAATTTCGTTAAAATCTTAGGATATGTAGAAGTAAACCCTTCTATTCCTTTTACTGTTCAGTTGTATTAAATTGAAGCATTACTGTTATTTCCATTATAAATAACATTTTCGAATTTTTATTAAAAGCATTTAATAAGTTATTGTAGGTTAAATAAAATTTATAACTTACATAATCGTATACAGACTTGCGTATAACGTGCTAAACCTTTTATAACATAATAATAAGCTGCGTGAACCCCAACTTCAACAACTACAAACATATTTTTGCATCAGTGCATGGCAGCGATTTAAAACACGTTGATAAATATATCATCTACTGCCACTACTGCCATATACCTTGAGTAGTTCAGTCTATGTATGTGGTTAAACAGTGTGATTGTTTCTCCTAAGCAGGTTCGAACCAGATAAGATATCCATGTAAAATCTTAGTTCATTAACACAACAACTAGGAAATTCGCTCCGACATTTCAGATTTAAGAATGATTGTTATTTTCATCGCGACAAAATTAAAGAAATTATGCATATAAAAATAACTAATAAAACGAATAGTGCTTTGTAAAGCCACATGCACATTTGTAACACAACTATGTGGCAAACCTCGTCATGTAACTTCAACACGACGGTGTGGCTTCTGTAATAAATATACTTTATTTAAAAGACATCCAGTATACAAAATTGTTTTTAAAATCAGTTTTTTGAGTCTAGGTCCAGTTCTGCTGGGCTGACGTAATTATAAATTATTCAGTGTCAGTTGACTGAAAGAGTTTCGATTCTGTTTCGCCTTTTGTCCATTATTTATAACTAACTTCTGTAAAACTGACAGTTTCTATATTTTATAACGTCTATCAATCGACCACTGTCGACGATAGGCCATATCGATATTCCGTGTGAGCTCCGAGCGGGACCGTAGCTGACCGAGAGTAACCACCACTATTACCAAATTCGCAATAAAGTTCCATGTTTCTCATTTGTACGTTAGAGTCTCGCAGGAATCATGCAACTGTCTTGCAAAACTGCGAGACTCTCACAAGATAAAACAAGACATGATCTTGCAAAATCGAGCAAGATCAAAACTTTAAAGAAACAGAAAATTGTTTAATGAATTTATTGCGTTGACGTTAAACATAGTTACAACAAAACCTTTTATTAAATTTGCTAAGACGTAGCGGCTCGTACAAACGTTAAAAATGCAATGAAAACCAGGAACTCGGTCCATAGATGCCACAGTTCTCTTTAGCTCGCCATTTTTTTAACTCGCCGAAGTAAACTTTTTTGATAATTAATATGAACATATAAGGTAATTCATGGAAATCTCGGTAAATATATTACAAAATACGGAGATACAAAACGTAATTCTTGCTGTTAGGTAAATGTTAATGTTAACTTAAAGAAAAGTTGAGAAGCTATCCTGACTTCAGAATGATTAGTTTCTTTATTATTTTCATAGATCGTCATTTTTTCTATTCCTAATAACTTTGTAACATTGGCCATGACCAACAGTAAAAATGATGTGATGATAACAACAACATTATTATAAGTTAATCAAAACAAGGTTTTGATCAAATTCAATCATTGTTCTGGTGACCAGGTTTGCAGGTACCTCTTATCATTTCCATATAAGCATAACTATGTAATAAAATAAAGTGCTAACGTACAGTACCTGCCAAATCACACACCGCTTGGAAAAGTAAAAAATAGCTTATTAGCTTCTGCATACACTCAAAAGTTTATAATATTTCAATAACAACCATGTTAACATATCACCATACTGATAAACGATAAAACTGGCTCTAGCAAACAATTTTTTAATCCCTTCTGTTCATAAGATGAATGGGAATACCCAAAGGATGTAGTGTTATAACATTCTTAATAAAATAGTTTTCTTATTTTGAACTATGATTAGATTTTTTTATTGAAAAAATTCAGTTGTGACTATATGTGAACAAACGACAGTATCATCAAGATTAACTATCGTATCGGATATCGAGAAAAAATTTCGATTACATATTTGCAAATCTAAAACCGTGATAATCTTAGGGGTGTCTGTATCAAAGCAATGAAAGGACTATCATAAAAGACTTCTACTAAAAATTTTGCAATTGTGGAAAGTATAGTAAATCTGTACATGTAGCAAATATATTTCTTATGCCTACACGAGACACACCTTTAATCCCGACTTACGTGTTAGTTTTCGCTTGTATTCTTAAGACGAAAAAATTTAGCATGGAGTCGACACAGAAAATGATTAATAATGCATGTTATATAGAGAGTGTTATTAAAAAAAGATGCTGTAAATATCGCATTCACAAAAAAAACTAAATTCTGTTTAAACGCCATAAAATGGTTAAAAATAGCGTTACAGTCACATTAAAAAATTAAAAACTTCCAAAAAATAGCAATATTCGTCTGCACACGCGAAACGTTGTGATGTGACCAGCACGCAAAAATTAGTGGTTTGGTTAGGTTTTCATTAATAGAGCATTCCAAAATACATGTCATACAAAAATACATTGTGAATACGTCAAGCCTAAGATATGCCAGTTTGCTTCACAAAAGAATGCTGTCATTTTCTGTTTTTATTAAAGTATTTATTCAACAAAAACCATCACGTGAAATATAATATAGTACAATCATTTTCGGAAGGGAAAGTGGGCAATAAAACGTTGGTGAGAAGAAATGTGTACATTTAATTCATTTCAACTTATACCTGCTTATGACAGGTATAACTGGGTGGTAGCTGGCGGGCCAGCCCAATTTATGCTAGGAAAGACGTCTTTAGGAATGCATGTGCGGTGGAAAGATTAGACTAGTGCAGTGTAGTGGTGGTACCCAATTATCTCTAGATGTAAATTGCCAGGGTTGGCCGGAAATTTTTCCCATAATCAATAATAGCAAAGTTTACGGAATAAATACTTAAATATTTATTCTGTAAACTTTGATAATAATAAAAGCTCTAAAATATTTAACACAAGCTTCCTACTTTGCTTGTTCAAAACTTCACGATGAGCCATTTGCAAATTTCGTTAAAACGTATCACAAACACACCACAACAGAAAAATCAACATAACGCAATATAACTATTATAAGTTCGGCTCAATCGTCTGTTTTTGACAAGAACTAAGTACATCTTATTGGTTATCCTTCTTTAGTGCAGGTAATGACTTAGGTATATTACAAACAAGTGGAAAGGGTTCAGAGGTATATGGTCGGATCGGTCAGTGGTCGCGCGGTTTAAGGCGTTAGTATTTGAATCGAGGTGACTAGACGGAGTTGGTTCGAGCCCAGCTGCCGGTAGACCGTATATAAGCTATATTCATAGAGGGGATTGGCACCCTCTCTGTGGGTATGGTAGGGTGGAATAATGTTGGCTTGGGTCAATGTGAGAGATTGATGCCGATTGATATTTGACTACCCCCCTAATTAATGAGGTTTTCCAGGTTTTCCTCATTCCTGCACTAAATAGTGGTTAGGGCCTACCAACGTAAGTCGTTCCTGGGCGCAAATGCGGCCTGCTTAATAATAATATGCCGCCCCCTCTCCCGCACAAGTCTCCGACTTCTGGGCTAATCCCTGTGATTAGAATGAGGGGTAGAGATATTATTATTATTATTATTATTATTATTATTATTATTATTATTATTATTATTATTATTATTATTATTATTATTATTATTATATGTCGGGTTTCACCAACGTTTTATTGCCTAATTCACCTTCCGAAAACAACATTATATAACAAACCAAATAGGTTATTGTGTGCCCTGACGACGCCATTTTTAAATAGTATTGGAATAATCTATAGCCTGCCAGGTCTGCTTTTACTGACCTTTGCGTACCGTTGTGTCCTTATTCGTATTTTAGCTTTTATTTTTATATTTTAATTAAAATAAGCAAATATACTAAATTAGAAGAACGTTTTCAAAAGACAGACTCATCTGCCAACTGTGGACATTACTAGGAATGATGTCAGAATTTTTAGCCAATGCTTTGCATGCCTTGAATCAAGCAGTGGTGTAATAGCGAAACTGTAAGAATTGTTTATATAAATAAGTACTACATAGTACAAAACCTTTAGTAGTTTATTATATAGAATGTTACAAATTAAAGGTAATATTTTTGCTACGTCGGAAAAAAGTAAGTAGGTATACGGAAAAAGTTGAACAATCGGTGGTAAATTTTTATAAATGGGGTAGTTTCAAATACATATAATTAATAAGAAAAAAAAAAAGTTTTTATTTAAACTTTAAAGAAATAATATAAAAATAGATGCACACGCAATGTGTTATATCGAAATATTTTTGGGTCTGCGAGGTACCAAATATAACACTAATGGTTCATGTAATTAAAAATTATTGTTTATTTACCTAAATCATACTAAAAAGTTATAAGTAAGTAATATTATTATGGACTATTTTATTATTATTTCCAAGGCTGCACTTTCTGGTTATATAACAATACTATTTTGTAGAAATAGACGCTTATTCTGCAAAAGTCAAAAAGTAGTATAAAACGATTTACATTAAAAATTGTAATTAAAAAAAAGGTTTATGTAAGTTTTATTGTGAACACTTTCACATCACTAGTATATTTTTCATTTGCAAATTCATTTAAAACTCATTCTTGTAATTTTATTTTTTTATTATTTTTATTATTTGTAACAGTAGACTGCTTTATTTGCGTCTTATATTTACTTTAAAAAATCATTTTAATTCTGGGAGAGAAAGTTATGGAATTCAGCCACTGGTAATGTTTAAGTTAAAAGATTATAAACTAAATTAACGATGCGCCACCTGGTGGTTTGTTCTTTATAGTTTCGGTGTTTTTATTTTTTGTTTATTTTGAACAGAAAAAGTAAGCGTTTTTCTATTTTCTAATCAAAACAGTTAACAAGTAATACGTTAGGGTATATGTTGACAGCTAACACCTTTCCTATCAGCACTTTATAACTTTTTCCTTAACATACATTTTATTAACGAAGATGCAATGTTTTTGAAAAATGTTTCAAAATTTGACCATCTGTTCTCCCCTCAATTTCGTTAACAATCTTTATCATCACTTTAAAGATATGGTTACGTGAATTGAAATTTCGAAATTTATTTAAAAACATTGTTGAATTCATTCATATTCCGCTCTGTTCAACTAGTGGAATAAACTAACATCATTGTAGTACCTACTACGAAGGATTAAAAAATACGCTACTTCTACAATTGAAGTTACGGTACTCGGGATAGAAAGATTTGAGGTAACGTTGAACGAGTTTTTCAGTCTGTTGCTCTCCAAAGTGGAACAGATTTAAATTTGCCAGCAGTACGGATCCAAAGGCGTAGACATCAGCCTCGTTCAATAACACCAAAAACCATAGGCGAACCATTAAAAGTACTTGTATTCAAAATTTAGAAAATAAACAAAAAATAAAATAGGTACCTATTCAAATTTGTTTAAATAATTTAAGAAATGATGTCAAGATGTCATAAAAAAATAAAAATAATCTCGATGAAATCGAGGGAAGTGGAAATATACAACCAGCAGTACAATTACAATTTCAAAGTTAGAATAAATCTATAAACTTACGTTTTTTGTAATAGTAATAGTTTCGCATCCAGACGTGATCCAGACCTTGCTTTGTGATATCTGCATTTGCTTTAATGTTGTTCTTAACAAAGAAGTGGCTTTCTAACGTTGTATATATGCATTTGAGGTTATTTTTTGTATATTCAGGCATTATTTAGTGTTCTACGTGTGCCGCTTCGATTATAAATAGATAAATACTTCAGTTATATTTATTTCCTTTTAATGATGATTTAAGCAAAAATTGTTTTGAGGGAGTGCCATTATTGTTGCAATAACTTATACGTCTATGTCTCGATAAAGTCAAGGGACGTGTAAATAAGGAACCAGCAGTACAATCACAATCACAAAGTTAGAATAAATATGTAAGCCGTACTTTTTTGTAATAAATAATAGTTTCATGTCGAAACGTGCTCCAGACCTTGCTTTGGGATATCTGCAATAGCATTGAAATTATTCTTGTCGAAGAAGTGATCGATCAGTGGTCGCGCGGTTTAAGGCGTCAGTACTTGAATCGAGGTGACTGGATTGCTGTGGGTTCGACCCCCGCAGCCGGTAGACCGTATATAAGCTATATGCGTAGATAAATTGGCACCCTCTCTGCGGGTATGGTAGGGTGGAAGAATGTTGGCTTGGATCAATGTGAGAGATTAACACCGGTTGACATTTGACTACCCCCCTAATTAATGAGGTTTTCCAGGTTTCCCTCATTCCTGCACTGAATGGTGGTTAGTCAACTTGAATTATTAAACAGTGAGTCGATTCGGTCAGTTTACGAACAACGAAATTAGTCAAATTGTTAATTCCTGAGTGCCTGAAGTTGCGACTCAATCATCAATCTGACGACAATTTTCTACTTTTTGCGTGCGATATAAATTTGAGTCAGATACTTCCATCAAGAAATTGAATGTAAAATTGAATCACCACCGCTAAAATGCTACAAAGTAAATATTATAAACAATTCAATATTGTATTTAACCCTTTCACCGACATACAGTTTAATTCATCACGAGCTGCACGTAATGCTAAACGTTAAATCCTACAAGCACAACCCGAAAAGAGAAAATCCAGTGCATCCCCAGTAAGAATCGATACGTAAAAAAAACGTTTAAATAACGTTGCAATGGTTGAAAAAACGTTTTTGGTTTTAAAAATAACGTCTTTTTCATAACCAATTTTCAACACAACGTTTATATAACGTTTATATAACTTAAAATTCAACCAAAAGAAAAAACTAACCAAAGTAAAACGTCATAATGTACAGCTTAATAAACGTTTTAATTATTCGTTTATTAAACTATAACAGTCAACTCAAAAACGTTGATATATATATATATATATATTAGCAACGTTATATTTACATTAAAAATATAGTAACGAAGAACTTTTAATCTAACGTTTATTTTACATTAACATATAACCAAAAATGCACTGCTAATTATTATGTAACGCAAAACTAACATTAATATTTAACTGGTTTTTAACATCATGTTTTGAATAGTATAATAGATTCATAACCATCGAAACAACACGTCAAGTTTTAGTTTAATTAACGTTTTTATTGAACGTTATTTAATGCATATATACTAACTACTAATAAACCACAACTAAAAACTCACCAAAATAAAACGTCATAACGTTCAGTTTAATAAACGTTTTATTTATTTGTTTATTAAACTATAATAGTCAACCCAAAAACGTAGATACATATATATCGGCAATGTTAAATTTCACTAAAAAATATAGTAACGAAAAACTTTTAATCAAACGTTTATTTTACATTAACATATAACCAAAAACACACTGCTAATTAGTTTTCAACGTTAAACTAACATTAATATTTAACTGGTTTTTAACATCATATTTTGACTAGTATAATATGTTAATAACCATCAAAACAACACATTAAAAAATTTAGTTTAATTAACGTTTTTATTGAACGTTATTTAATGCATATATACTTACTACTAGTATGCCACAACTAAAGTGAGCAAAATAAAACGTCATAACGTTCAGTTTAATAAACGTTTTATTAATTCGTTTATTAAACTATAATAGTCAACCCAAATATATATAACGGCAACGTTATATTGACATTAAAAATATAATAACAAAAACTTTTTATCTAACGTTTATTTTACATTAAAATATAACCAAGAATACACTGCTAATTATTATTCAACGTTAAACTAACATTAATATTTAACTGCTTTTTAACATTGTGTTTTGACTAGTATAATAGATTAATAACCATCGAAACAACACGTCAAAAAATTTAGTTTAATTAACGTTTTTATTGAACATTATTTAATGCATACTAACTACTATATATAGATATAGATTTAAATATTCTACATCATAATGTACAGTGTATTCGAAATAAACTTGATGATTTAGAAATACTCTTGAATCAATACAATATTGATGTTGCATGCCTGACTGAACATTGGTGTACACTTGAAGAGTTAAATTGTGTCAAGATTAAAGATTATAATATTATAACGTATTTTTGTAGAAGCAAATATAAAAATGGAGGCACACTAATTATTGCAAAAAAAGACATTAAATTCTATATAAGTGAAATTTCTAATATAGCGGAACTGTCAGTTGAAAAAATATTTGAATATTGTGCTGCATATATAAAAGTTGGTGGTATGATTATAAATTTAGTAACTGTATATAGATCTCCAAGTTCAAATAAAAATGATATTTCTGAGTTTATAACGGGCCTAGACAGCGTTCTTAATAAATTATGTAGAGATACAAAAGTAAAAACAATACTCTGCGGTGATTTTAATATTGATCATCTTACTGAATCTTTTGAGACAATCTTTATGATTTGTTGCAGGCATATAATATAGACATGCATATTAATGAGCCAACTAGATTTGGGAGTGTTTCTAGAACTTGTCTTGATAATATTTGTTCAAATATGGATAATCTTAGGTGTAAAGTTATATTTACAGGTATATCGGATCATACTGCTCAGTTATGTGAGTTTAGTATAGAGGATCAATATTCAAAAAATCCGGAAATTAAATTGAGGAGATATTATACTGATAGTAATTTCAGGGAATTTTTCTTTTATTTAAGTAGGGAGCGATGGTTAGATTTGTATAGTGCTGAAACTGTTGATGACTCTTTTTTAATTTTCATAAATAGTTTGACATATTATATTGATCTGTGTTTTCCATTACAACAAGTGAAAGTAAACAATAACAAAACGAGATGGGTTACAAGAGGCATAAGGGTATCGTCTGGGAGATTGAGAAGTTTACATAGACGTATGAGTTATTCAAATAATCCGGAGGATGTTGACTTTTATAAAAAATATAAAAAAATTTACAGGCGAGTTTTGAAAGCAGCCAAAAAAATGCACAATGATAATATTTATGTAAATGCAGTAAATAAATCTAAGGCTGCATGGTCTATCATTAATGAAAATATAAATAATACTAAAAATAAAAAAAATTCCATACAAGAAATACAAATTGGGAATTATAGGGAAAGCGACCCATTTCAAATTGCACAACATTTTAATTTTGAATTTATTGATAAACCAAAACAACTAAACAAGAATATCACTAAGTCGAATAGGGAGTATAAATGTACATCAAATGTTAATATAAAGAATACTATATTTGTAGATCCAGTGACAGAAACAGAAATCTATAATATTATTTTTTTCTCTCTTAAAAGGTCTTTTTCTAGTGGGTTAGATAATATAACTTCAGATTTAATAAAAATCGGCTTTGTTTATAATTGAACCACTTACTTATATAATAAACTTCTCAATCTCACTAGGGATTTTTCCAGATACACTGAAATTAGCAAAAGTAATTCCGCTTCATAAAAAGGAGATGTTTTATTATCGGAAAATTACAGGCCAGTTGCTCTTCTATCTACATTTTCAAAAATTTTGGAAAAAGCTGTGCAAAAAAGAATATTGAATTTTGCATATAAGAACAATATTTTTTCAAAATCACAACATGGTTTTCTTAAAAATAAATCTACAGAGACGGCACTAATGAACTTTCTTAATACATTATATGACAACTTGATTCATGACAGGAAATGTTTGGGTATCTTCATGGATTTAAGCAAAGCGTTTGATTTGATAGATCATTCCCTGCTAATTGAAAAAATAAAAAAATATGGTTTAAGGGGAAAGATGTGTGATTGGATAGTTTCATATCTTTCAAATAGGAAACAATTAGTAGAGGTAAACGGTATGAAATCAGAAGAGCTATTAATAGATATAGGAGTGCCTCAAGGATCCGTTCTTGGGCCTCTTTATTTATATTATATATAAATGATTTGGCTAAACATATAGATGAAGATACCTTGACAATGTTTGCTGATGATACATCTCTCATTATGTCAGAAAGATCGGTTGTGGAACTAATAAAATCAGCTCAAAATATGTGTAATAGTTGTTCGGATTGGTATAATGAAAACAAATTATTCTTAAATATTTCCAAGACTGTTTTCATTAATTTTACTCCACGCGTTTCATCATTTGATCAGAGTTATCTAATAAAAGTAAAAAATATGTCTATTTCTCAAGTTAAATATACAAAATTTTTAGGGTACATATTGATACTGGGCTAACTTGGACTGAGCATGTGACCGTGTTGGCAAAAAAATTGTCGTCAATCTGTTTTGTTTTGTATAGGTTAAGAAATGTTTCACATATGTCAACTGTAATGTCTTATTATCATGCTAATTTTGTGTCTAGAATTAAGTATGGCATAATGTTCTGGGGGGCTTCTCATAATTTTGAAAGAATATTTAAGATACAAAAGAGAGCCGTTAGGACCATTGTCGGTGCAACAAAATATGCATCCTGTCGAAATATTTTTAAAATGTTGCAAGTTTTGCCGCTGCCGTGTATATATATATTAGAAATATTATGTTATGTTAAATCTAACATAGGCACGTTCCAACTAAATAATTTTAATCACAATTATAATACTCGAGAAGGCCAACTTTTGTGTATACCAATACATAATAAAACAAAATATGAGGAGTGTCCTAGATATATGGGAATAAAATTATATAATAAGCTTCCTGCTAGATTTAAAACAGAATCAGATCTAAGAAAATTCAAAAGTCTGTGTCAGAGTTTCTTTTACAGAAGAGTTATTATAGTGTAAGTGAATTTGTAAATGATCAATGTTTTTAACATTTTTAATGTGAAATGTATTTGTGTGATTTTATGTTATATAGCAGAGCACAAGTCTCTAAAATTATGTGTTCTACTTTGTGACTAGTCCTATACCACCATCAGAGTGGTCTTTTTCTGTACTTTGTACTTACTGGACAATAAAATTATTATTATTATTATTATTATTACTAATAAACCACGACTAAAAACTCACCAAAATAAAATGTCATAATTTTAGTTTAATAAACGTTTTATTTATTCGTTTTTCTACGTTCATGCAAAAAACAATACTTTATTGAACTATATTTAGTGGAAAAAGTGGTTCTTTATTGCACTAGTGCAATAAACATTTTATTGCACTCAAATGAGTGCAATGGCCAGATTATATGACGAAAATAAACCGGAAGGGAGGAAAAGAAATTATATCACATTTTGGCGTTTGAATTAGCTTAGCGCGAAGGAGAAGCAACGTACTGCAAAACCATGCAATGGAAAAGAAACTGGCCGTATCGAGTATACGGGTAATCCTCTATTTTCGAAAACAAATACGTCAATGAGACAAAGAGGTGACAATAATAAATGATGTGACAGCAAACGGATTACGCCTAATATTTGCCCAGTACGCTTATTTAAAAAGTTGATGGAAAAAACGAGGGACTTCTATTATAACATTGGGCAGAGTATTTTTTACACACCAAATCCCTTGTGGAAGAAGAAAAATTCTAAAAATTGGCATAAAAATGTGCCGATTGGAGTTAATGAAATTTCCAAATGGACTAAATGTGTAAGAAAATCGAGCGGCAGCAGTTAGCGAATTAAGTAAAAGCGAAGTTGAAGAATAAGCTCTAATAAAAATAACCATACTTACAAGTTGACAAAGAGTATCATTCGAGCATTATTCAATCGATTCATTTGGAAAAAGAACAAACGTCACCATCTACTACAGAAACGACCCGTAGGTATCGACAATAATTCCTCGTATGAAATTCAATAACTGCATAATAAAAATGTATTTATTTTTAGTGTTTCATAAATAAAGTTACGTCCCTAAATTTATTATTCATTAAATTGTCCTTCCGAATTACACTCGATGTTTGTATTGATGCCGGGTCAATTAGTGTTATTTAAACAACAGTTTCTCATTAAACAAACCTCTTGTGCAATTATATGTAATAAAAAATCATCCTATACAGTTCGCCATGCAACTACAATAATTATTTTCGCTTAAATTAATAATTTTCGCGTTTATGACAATCCACAATAATTTATTTATGTACATAAATGTATGTAAATTTATTTATAGCTATGATAGTCTTCCTGTACCGTAACAAAATATCTCCTTTCTACTTCTACCTACCTACGGATAGAGAAAAAGGTTGATATATAACTAATGACCCACATATCTGCCTTTGTGTTAAATGCAAAGAGACCCGGAAATGCAGAAATTAATGAGGCCATGAGAAGTTTATCTATAGTAGACTCTAATGACATTTTAGGAATGTAAATTGCGCCTATCCATACGGTACGTAAATTTACTTGAAAAGCTGTATTTAGAGCACTAACAATAGTTTACCTATTATAATATGTAATAAAACTTATTGCACGTTTACCAGTTTTTGATAGTCCAGGGAAGTTAGGAAAAATAGCGGAAATTTTTAGGCACAGCAGATATCGAGATACGGTTTTCTGCATTGTGTTCAGGAAGGTCCCAGGAAAAAAGTCTATATCGTCTGGTTTAGCCATTTTTTGAAAAATGCCTTCTGGGCCGGAAAATGCATTACACCATTATAGGAACGACTGGAAACTCGGAAAAATCGCTCGGAAATCGTTACTCGGGGGTTTTCGGGGCTGCCAAACTCGATTCTGGCATTAGAATTACCCGGGGATGCACGGGGGTAGCTCTGTGGGGGTGCGCGGGGTGTGAATTGGGGGAGAAATGGCAGCGTTCATGAAAATCGCTCCAAACTTGTTCCTCGGGGGTTTTCGGGGATGTCGAATTCAATTCTAGCATTAGACTTCCCCGGGGGCGCTCGGGGGTGGCTCTGTGTGGGAAATGATAGAGAAAGTGAAAAATCACAAACTATGAAAATAATACTTTATTCAAATGACAAATATTCATTTTCCCCCAATCACCCCCAGAAAACCCCACCCGCTACTTGTCATTCTCTTGTGTTCGTGTCCTTTGCCCTTCCTTCTTATTCAATCCTGCTTTTAAGCTGCACTGCGCTGATGAAGGGCAAAAACCCAGAAACAACGTTGTCCGCAGTTGCTTCGTTGTTCCCTCCATCTTTTTTCTCTGGATCCATCAAGCCGTTAAAATCCATCTGTCTCTTATAAGATTATGATCCATTAAGCTCCTTTCCTTCTTGTATATTTCCTGGTTGAGACCCTGACAGTAGTTGCTGGACTCTCTTCCGCGGCGACTGTTGCTCTTGGCCTCAATACCGAGGCTGTGTGACACGAAGCCGCAAATAGAGATAGGCATGCTACTTGTCATTCTCTTGTGTTCGTGTCTTTGCCCTTCCTTCTTATTCAATCCTGTTTTTAAGCTGCACTGCGCTGATGAAGGGCAAAAACCCAGAAACAACGTTGTCCGCAGTTGCTTCGTTGTTCCCTCCATCTTTTTTCCCTGGATCCATCAAGCCGTTAAAATCCATCTGTCTCTTATAAGATTATGATCCACTAAGCTCCTTTCCTTCTTGTATATTTCCTGGCTGAGACCCTGACAATAGTTGCTGGACTCTCTTCCGCGGCGACTGTTGCTCTTGGCCTCAATACCGAGGCTGTGTGACACGAAGCCGCAAATAGAGATAGGCATGCTACTTGTCATTCTCTTGTGTTCGTGTCTTTGCCCTTCCTTCTTATTCAATCCTGTTTTTAAGCTGCACTGCGCTGATGAAGGACAAAAACCCAGAAACAACGTTGTCCGCAGTTGCTTCGTTGTTCCCTCCATTTTTTTTCTCTGGATCCATCAAGCCGTTAATAATATTTGTGTTAACTTTCTCATTTTTGTCGTTACAAATTAAGTATTTCCCGATCCATATTTATATGAACTTGTTTTCTTATTTTAAAAAGTTCTATTATCTGGTACAGTTTGTCACCCTGTATAGTTAAATAACTGCATTGCAAAAGTATACATAAAATTATCATTAATCAAATGAAATTTAAACAAAATGTGTGTGGGTACTACGCGAATAATATATATACAGTGTTTCAGAACTTATCTAAAAGAAATTGGGAATAGATGCGTCATGAAAAATGGACTCATTATTGTAAAATAAAATGTAAAATCCTTACAGTTCCGAGAAAAAAAATAATGAAGTTCTAGTAGTTACATCGCTGGGCTACTGTAGTCTTTAGCCAGGCGAAATCAAATATCTGATTACTTATGGCATTAACTTTTTTGTGATGCGAGTATTTACATTAGTTTTTCAAATATCAATGGCTTACGTAAAGCAACTTGCAATTGATGGATATCGTTTTAATTTATGGCAAAGTGAAAATGTTTTAGCAGATCGATTTCCCGGTAAACATGTGCCAAATTGCATTGAATGCAAGTGTATGCAAACGCAGGCGTGACGCGGGAAATTTGCAACCAAATCGTAGAAAAGATCCAGGGCGTTCACGACGTATCGCAGCGGTGTGGTGCATACACTAGGCTCAATTATATCCATACTATGTCTAAGCATTAATACCAGGAGATTGGACGAGGAAGACCGGTACCATGACCTCCATGATCTCCTGACCGTAAATCATTCGGACTTATTTTTGTAGGGATATTTAAAAAATGAAGTATATTGCACCGAAATAGACAATATTGATGATTTATGCAAACGTATCATAGCTGCTGCCAATAACTTACAAGTTCAAAGCAAGAAGCAGAAACATTTGTGTTAATTTGTAGAAACTGGGTAAAACGGGACCAAAATTTTGTTGTAACATCAGGTATGTCAAAATGTTTTACTAATTAAAACCATAAATTAATTCTATTAATACTTAATAACAATAGCGGCAAAAACAGTTGAATTTTACTGCATTAAAATAGGTATTGTAAAATCGACTAATTTCCAGTGCCGTGCGGATGTGTATTTTTAAATCAATTTTGAACTGCTCTTTTTGATTTTATTTTTACAAAATTGTATTTGTAAGAATCCCTTGAACATTCAAGAATTTTTTTTAGATAAGTTTTGAATCCTGTACATTATGAAAATAGTTTCAACTGAAACCAGTGACTCTTATATTTATGATATATAGGGTGTTTCACAATGTCCATAATTTTTTCTTATATGATACCAATTATTTTTTGTTTAGAAGTTACAATCATTATTATTATCTTTATAATAAAATTTCTTTCAGAACTGATGTTCACAATATTAATATTCGATTTAAAGGTACATTGACTCCTCCCCAACACCGTACTGAATTTTTTAAACGCTCGTTTTCATACCAGATCTCTAAAGTTTATAATTCAGTACCATCTAACTTTAAAAGTAAGAACATTACTCAATTTAAAAAACTATTAAAGTCTAAACTTCTCCTTGAACAGAATAGAAAAAACCAAATTTGGCATGTGTAGCTGTCATGTGTTCAGTCTTCCACTGTCTCTTGTTCGTTTTTTTTTTTTTGTTACTGTTGTGTATTAGTATGCACAGATTAGAAGTAGGTGAATAGGATGATATTATTTTTTTTATACTGATTAATTTGTTTATATTGTATATTGCTGCGATCAGCTTAGGATTAATACCAGAGGCTGAGCATTAACCTGCTCAGTCATCTGATCCTCGGCTTTTTTTCCTTTTTGTAATTGTTTCTTTTCTCTATACCAATACTGTATATTAATTATCTTGGAAAAATAAAGGCTATTATTATTATTATTATTATTATTATTATTATTATTATTATTATTATTATTATTATTATTATTATTATTATTATTATTATTATTATTATTATTATTTAAAAAAATATAATTTCAATCAATTGTTTGTGTCATTTTGTTCATTCATTTGACACTTTTCTAATTAAAAAATACATTTTTTTCAACTGAAGAATATACAGATATTGTCTTTGTATATGGGTATTCCAATTGGATCTCCAGACAAGCAAGCGGAGAATAGCGACAAAGATATCCGAAAAGACATCAACCCACACAGTATTTACTACATCATTTCGTAGACTTCAAGAGGAAGAACTCCGCCCCAAAAAAGGTTAATCATCCTACTGAAGTGAACAAAACAAAGCAAAGAAGAAGATATGATAGATGCTGTCATTGACAACTATTCAATTAGTGTTCGGCGTATAGCAAGTAATCTTCATTTATCCCCGAATTTTGTATGGCGTATATTGAACAGAGAATTGTTGCATCTGTTTCATCGCCAAAATATACAAGCGTTACATGCTGGAGATGCTTCTCAGCACAAAAATTTCAACAACATCCATAAAATGACAGATTCATTTCGCTTGTCATGTGATCTGATCAACTGTGTGTGATCTGCTTGTATAAGTCTTAAATAATCTTCATGGAACTTTCTTGGAAAACAACCTTTTTGATTTTATTAATGATTTCCCGAATGAATGAATAGATCAACCAGGTCCAATAGCATGGCCCCCACGATCTCCAGATTTAACGCTAAGTGTAAGATGAATAAACAAAATGACACAAATTATAATTATTATTATAGCAATCATTTTTAATACTACTACTTTCGCTGAAATTATATTTTTTTAGAATGCTTGTAACTTCTAAACAAAAACAAATCGGACATAATATGTTCATATAAGACAAAATTTTTATATATTTTTAGGTATTAATAATATTGTATATAATAATAATAAGCTGCTGAGAATAGGAGAACAAAAAAAGGATACAAATTTTAAATTGAGAACAGAGCATGGAGAGATGGAGTTTGAAGAAGTTCAAGAATATGTGTATTTGGGGGCGCTAATAACAGCTAACTGTGATGAGGAACAAGAAATAAATAGGAGAATAATAAAAGCAAACAGAAGTTCGGCAGCAGTCAACCACTTATTGAAATCATAAAATTTGTCCAGACGAGTAAAATTTAGAATGTATAAAACAATTTTGAGACCGACAGCGCTGTATGGTAGTGAAACCTGGGTTCTCAATAAGAAGTCAAGAGAAAACCTTTTAAGGTGGGAAAGGAAGATCTTAAGAAGAATTCTAGGTGGTAAGAGGACAGAGGAAGGCTATGTAAGGAGAAATAATGAGGAAATATATGGAATGTACCAGGCACCAACAATAGACGAAGTTGTAAAAGCCAGGAGAGTGCAGTGGCTAGGGATCTAGAACATATGGAAGTTGATAGGACAGTTAAAAAAATTGTAGGGAGTAAACCTAACTACAAGAGAAGAGGTAGACCGAGGAAGCGATGGAGAGAGGCAGTGGCAATAGATCTAAGGGAGAAAAATGTAACGGATTGGAAAAGAAAGGCGAAGGACAGAATGGAGTGGAGAAGAATAACACAGCTCTGGGCCTAAAAGGCCTGTAAACAGCTTTATATATATATATATAATAATATTGTGTGAAACTAATTACTCAGTGGACAAAAGCTCCAACCTGCGTTGAATTACACCCACAATATCTACCCATATATTCCTTATTATTAGCTTTTGTAACATTTTTTACTGTATTAGAAAGGTATTTTAAGCTAATATAAATCAAATCTCCTACAATTCCTATCAATGAAGTCATAATATGTATGTTCTCTGATACCAAACATCTAGGTATGCTAATGAACAATTCCACAGACAAAGCTCTATTCAATAATTATCTAAAGCAATTAATCTATATAAATTTACTAACCTGCTTTAATGAAACACTCTATAAATATCTAACTTCACTTTTTGGCAGTGGGAACACGACAATTCAACCACAATAGATGAGATCTGACCTATTTCTGCATTTTTAGGATTGCTTCTTCAGGTGGCCTACTTAAAGATGAATCAAATATCTAACTATAGAAATTATTATAAAAATTAAAATTATTTGCAGTTAAATATCGACAATGACAGAAAGTGACAGCCTGTCAATGAATTAAGTATCACAATACCTACTTGAATAATGTTCACCTTTTATGTAAAAGTTTTTATATATTTTTAAGTATTAATAATATTGTGTGAAACTAACTACTCAGTGGACAAAAGCCCCAACCTGCGTTGAATTACATCCACAATATCTACCGATATATTCCTTATTATTAGCTTTAGTAACATGTTTTCCTGTATTAGAAAGGTATTTTAATACTTTTTCGTCTTATTAGTAATAAAATTGTTCATCGAAAATGCCTTCTTGCAATTTTGTATCCGAAATATTGAGAATAGCTTTTCGTAGATACAGATTGGATTCTCCTTCGTTATTAGGAGTTTTCACCCATTGTTTTGTGAGTCTTAATTTGTTGTGAAGAGGTAGCAGCTCTGATAATATTCTTAATACCTTAAATTCGGATTCAGGAACAGCAAAAATATAAACATTTACATTTCTATCTTACGATTTGACCTTGGAATAGCTCTGAATATTAGATGATGGGGTTAAACTTACCCTAGATTTTGATTTAGAAAATGATATACTAAATGTAAGATTTGTTTAAAAATCTTGTTATAATCAAAACAAATCTCCTAGACCGATGCGGTCAAAATTAGGTAATTCAAATGCAAATTATTTTTAAATTTATTATTCGATCTGTTTGACAGCATTTTAGACAAGTCAGTTGCTTCAAAGATATTGAATGCACTTACTTTATCATAATAATAATGTCAATGCATCGAATAGCAATTACTCTCTGATAATAAGTCCTACGTAGTATATTCTCTCGTAATCTATACTCTACAGAATTACAAAAAACACCAACAAAATAAAATTATTGCGCTTGTGTAATTGAAATTCCTCATAATCATGTGGAAAAGGTTAATGCTTTGGATTTATGTCTATATTCTAATGATAATTGGAATAATAATTGAAAAATAATTACACGATACGGTAACATTAAACCCTAGCAACCTTTCTCTTGTACATCTGTTGTGAAAGACTGCAAAGTCCTGCCCAGGTTCAACCCTTTTAACACCTTTACTATGCTAAAAATAACCTCAGCCGCAGTTCAACAACCTTTTATTGAGGCAGCTCAACATGTAGTAAAAAAATAAGTGGGACATTATTTTATTATTTTTCTTTATTTCCGCTTCGCGAACTCATGAAATCGCTCAGTGGTGTGTACGAAGGAATTGTTGCCACGTTCGAAAATAATATTATTTATTTGAAGTTTTCACTTTGTTACTGAATACCTAAAAATAGCTATAACTTAAATGTTTGAATCCAAATGTTTCTGAACAATATATAGAAAGTATATTAAAAAGATGGCATACACTATATTATGGATATATTTCTTTTGTTACATGGTGACAATTTAGTCAATTAAAATTTGATATTCAAGGTGTAAAAAAATATTGTATTGGACTTCGGATGGTGACCGTACTGATTATACATCATGTCATTAGAGAGTTATTGGAAATTCTTTTAATACTGCTAAACAGTATTAGGAACGACTTTATTTAAATACTACTTGCCCTTATTTTGTTCAGAAATACATAGTTATTAGTTAATAATTTGATGGATGGGATTCCCTTACTCTTTTGTTTATATCTATCAAATAAGAGATTGCTTAACGTTAGATACCTTAATCATGCATAAATATGGTCGAGCACTAATAGAGAGTTATTGGACGTGTCATAAGGTTAAGCAGTATTTAGGTTTCCCTTATATTGACATCTAAGCATGCGCATATGTGCTATATTATTAAGGCAGCAATAATAAGGATAGTGCTCGACCATATTTATGCATGATTAAGGTCACGTTGAGCAATCCCTTATTTGAGAGATCGGGTCGTTCGGCCGTAATCGGTCATACCCGTCCTAACCTAAATAAAAAATAAAATGTTTTTCGTTTTTTTAAATAAGTTCCGTCGCATGTTTCAAGAAAAATGAAATAAAGATAAGTAAACTTATTTTAATTCTTTCAAAATATTGACTTCTATTTCTTTTCTCATTCATCATTAAAATGGAAATAATTGAGAGATATAAGCAAAAGAGTAAGGGAATCCCATCCGTCAAATTATTAACCAATAACTATATTTTTCTGAACAAAATAAGGGCAAGCAGTATTTAAATAAAGTCGTTCCTAATACTGTTTGGCAGTATTAAAGGAATTTCCAATAACTCTCTATTCTAATTATTGCTGCCTTAATAATACAGCACATAAATGCGCATGCTTAGATGTCAATATAAGGGAAACTTAAATACTGCTTAACCTTATGACAAGTCCAATAACTCTCTATTCGCGACAACCTTAGACCATAGAGAACCAAGTAAGATATATTTGGAAATTACCATATATTACGTATTTCAAATATAGGTATTTCAAAAAAAATATTTATAACTCTCTGTCTCTTCCGAAAATGCAAGGAATAGTCGTCACATTTCTTATTTCAATGGAATAATCGGTTTTTGCCGGTTGTAAATCTACTTGTCAGGTGTGTTACGAGGGATGCCATCAAATTCTACATTACATTAGCTACAGCAGAGCATATACGGGGGATATTTATAACATTACTGTGCTAGGTATTAAAATAACACTTATATAATAGATTTTGTACAGGGTATCTTAAAATCGATAGTATGGGCCTACTGCGAAGATACAAAAAAATAAACAAAATTTCAAACACGTGGTGCTAAATGGAATGAGGTAAGTTCCATTTTCAATCGAAAATATTATCTTTGGGATTTGACAGAAACCACTGAGGACGGTATCAATTATATTTTTTTCATAAACACTTTTCCTTTTCCTGTTGAAAAGCTCTTTATTTGCTAATACACTTTTATTAGAGCATTTTTTCTGTATTACTTCTCGTTTAAAAGTTATAAGCAATAGAGCTAAAGAGTCTCAAAAGAAATACCGCCTAAACGTCACATTAGCGGTGGATGGATCAGTAGTCGTTGGAAAATAATTGAATGTTCGTTGTTTAAAGTGCATAAATGTCACAAAATTCTTTTCATTACTCAATACAAACGTATAACTTTTGTGGTTACAAAATGTTTCTCATTCAGAAAAATTTGATATGTTGCTAATTTATGACGAGTCAAAAAAATTCAAGAAAGCTGTAGTTATATTAACAAAATTATCCAGAGCGCGAATAAGGTTTACAAAATATCTTTGTAATGAGTTAAACGGCGAAATGTTAATAAACGTAGCCCACAAAGAAGTCAGGCGAAGATTGGATATGTGTCTTGAAATGTAAACCCATACTATTGAGTTTGAGACAGGTAACATCGGGCATACTAAGGAAAACAAAAGCCATTAAATTTTGTTAATATTTATGAATTATAAATTCGGTACAATTTTGTATTTAGGAGTTTCTTTTTATAATTCTTAGATTTTTTTCTATTTGCAAAGTTAAACGTATAATGAATCCAAAGTTTTATGTATAGGGATAGAAAACACATATATAGGAAGTATGGGCTGTTACGACTGAGAGACAAGCCAGATCGAAACTCGAACATCGACCTAAAGTCAGTGGGATCACAACCTACAAAGGATATACAGGGTGGTCCACTTTCGAAGGCGGAAACTTTAGAGGCATACATAGAACCACAAAATAATATCAGTTTGTATTATAAACTATATTCGAAAATTCCTTCGTTACAAAGATATAGGGTGTCAAAATTTTTATCAAAAGTTCCAAATTTATTAATATTTTTAAAACTGCTTTAGATATTTCAATGAAATTTGGAACCTTTGAATAGGTAATGTGGATACATATTTTTACGTAAAAAATATTATTTTTCTTCTACCAGTGCGTGAGTACGGACAACTCTTCGGGAAATGTTAATGAAAAAAATGATACGCCAATGGTTTTTTTAGATATAAAAATTATTTCTAGATTCCTTGTTCAATTTACAACAGAAAAAGGCCCCTAACTTTTTTCGTTTGACATACCGTTTGCCAGTAAAAAATTAAATTACCTAATGATTTCTGAAAAACAATTAAGTAAACAAAAATGAAAATCAGAAATTTCAACAACAATAAGAAAAAGAAAGAAAATTAAGGATAAAATCACAAAAATTGCTCGAAATGTAGTCCACCCACCTCAATATATTTTCAACATCTTCTCACTAACGCATTTTTATTGAAGCAGATTCTTCATGCGGATTTTGTCACATATCATTGCAGGCTTGCTGAATTCTTAAAATGAAATCTTCCCTTGTTAATATGGTATTAGCGTATACTTTATCTTTAATAGTGCTCCAAACGTAAAAGTCTAGCGGATTAAGATGCTGTGACCTGGGTGGCCAGGCCACTGGTTCAATACCAACCACGTCATTATTCATACCATTCCTCCCTAGCCGGCCAATCCATCGTTGAGGATAATTGGTATTAAGCCATTCTCTTACAGCTATTCCAAAATGCGGGGGATGGACAAAGATCTGAAGATCTTGGTGGTGACAGTGGTGGGCAGCAAGAGATTGATTGAAAAATTGTATTAGAAAGCGAAGACCGATCATCTATCTAACTGTTAAAAATTGGGGATCTACTGCCGCAAGCAATATTACTCGTTACTTTAATATCAATAATGTGAAGGATATGCTTTTCCACAGCAAAATGAGGACATAACGAACTGTAGTAAACCAACTGGATATTGATCGTATTAATAGAAGTACAAGTAAGTATGTCTATTGCCTAGCCACACTAATGATTATTTTAGTAATATATTTTTATCGCTTTAGGGCCAACTGTATGAAAAATTTACTGGTCAGGTAAATCTATATCTGTCACGCTCTAACGCATTTAATTTTTATGAAACAGATATATATTTAACAGACAGGTTACTTAAATTCAATGTTCGGTTTTGCTACAACCTTCTCCCTCTCCCCCATACAAAAATTATTAAAATGAAACCATAAGCATTTGCTTTCGTTTTTCCTTGTCACTCAGTACATGTTGATTAAAAGGTTTTATTACTAAAAAGTTTGTTTTACATATTTCAAGCAGAAACCACTGTATTACGGTATTATAGATAATTGTTATACTTCTGCAAGTGTGTTGAAGGTTGTAACTGTTTTTATGAATTCGTGATTGTGCATATCATTTTCATCAGTGATTGCAAATACATCTACATAATTAAAATGTTTTGTGTTTGTTTAGTGTTACGAAACCATAACTAATATGTATACTTTTTCCGCATGAATTAAAATATATGTTATTTTGCTTTAGTTAGCTCATATCCAGTAATCACGCAAACTATAACTCAGTTCTATTTTTTAAGTTAATTCAATTATTTAGATTAAAAATCTTAAATTACTTAATTGAAGCAAATTCTGGCAAAATGAAAAAAAAAATCATATATGTGGAAACTGTGGAAAGTAAGAAAGCTAGTAAAATCTGCAATACAAGACTATTGATAAAACGTGAAATAAAATCATGGAGACTGCACAAAACATTTATTTAAAATTATCTGCAGCATAAACTGAATATTAAAATAAAAATATTAAATATATTATACGTATGACACACCATTCTCGTTTTCATATCACGAACCACGATCATCATTCGATCATCCACGATCACTTCCCTTACGTGTAGAAATATACAGGGTTTTTCAAGGAAAAGTAACAACCCTTAGTATATTTTAAAATTATTTTTTGGTTGAAATTTGCCAAGACATGTCAACAAAGATAACAAAGGGGACATCTTATTAAATAAAATTCAAATTTCTGCCATCAACCTCTTCACAGCCGTCACAGCCACCCCCTCTAAATTTTCAAATGGCACCACACCATATGTAGCACATTGTTGCAAAGGTTATTTCATAGGGAAAGCATTCTACTATTCATTTTGTATATACGTATGATATTGAGACATAAAAGAATTAAAAAACCTTTTTCTGTTTATTTTGGTAAAACTACATAATAAGTTACCGTTAAAGTAATTGTTAAAAATGGCCCCCGTTAACTTCTATACAGTAATACAGACGGCTTTGAAAGAGTTCACGATATTTGCTAGAACTTGCGGTGTCAATTATTGTCGACATTCTTTTATTATTCTCTGCCTAAGATCTTCAATGTTGGCTGGCTGTATTGCATACACTTTGGATTTCAAATGCCAGCTTAAGAAATAATCCAACGGAGACAGGTCGGGTGATCTAGTCGGTAATTCGATGGGACCACGTCTTCCAATCCATCGTCCAGGAAACCGATCGTTCAAAAATTCTCGAACGGGAACCGCATAGTGAGGAGGTGCACCATCTTGCTGGAAAACTAGTATAGTTTCAAACAAATTTTCTTCATTTTCCAGTAGTTATGTTATGCGCGGATCAACAGCGGTATAAAGAAGTTCAAGGTAAGTAGCACCAGTCAAATTACCGTCAATAAAGAACGGACCAACGATGTGGTCTCGTAAAAGATCTGCCCAAACATTAACAGTGGTATTCATAGTCCGTTTCCGGTCGCCAGAGAGCGGTCTCCGTAACGAAATTATGCGAATTTCATAATGAAATTCACATAATTTCGAGAAGAAGATATCAGATACCACTGTTACAGTACACTGTATTCATTGCCCGTCCGAAATTATTTCAATTTCATTATAAAATTCGCATAATTTCAGGACGGAGACCGCTCTACTGCGGCCGGAGACAGACTATGAATACCACCGTAAGTCTCTGTGGATATTGGGTATGGGGTTCTCTAAACAAATGCGAATTCATTTCGGACCAATACCTACAGTAATGTCTGTTGACTTCTTCATTAAAAAAACATACACTCATCGCTGAAGCAAAAACAATTTCACGTTATTCAATAAATTATTAGACATAATCGGTCAGTGGTCGCGCGGTTTAAGGCGTTAGTACTTGAATCGAGGTGACTAGACGGAGTTGGTTCGAGCCCAGCTGCCGGTTGACCGTATATAAGCTATATTCGTGGAGAGAATGGCACCCTTTCTGCGGTTATGGTAGGGTGGAGGAATGTTGGCTTGGGTCAATGTGAGAGATTGATATCGGTTGACATTTCACTACCCCCCTAATTAATGAGGTTTTCCAGGTTTTCCTCATTCCTGCACTGAATAGTGGTTAGGGCCTACCAACGTAAGTCGTTCCTGGGCGCAAATGCGGCCTGCTTAATAATAATATGCCGCCCCCTCTTCCGCACAAGTCTCCGACTTCTGGGCTAATCCCTGTGATTAGAATGAGGGGTAGAGATATTATTATTATTATTATTATTATTATTATTATTATTATTATTATTATTATTATTATTATTATTATTATTATTATTATTATTATATTATTATTATTATTATTATTATTATTATTATTATTATATTATATTATTATTATTATTATAATTTCGCAAAACTGTAGTTTTGTCTTGTATGGATGAAATTTGTCCTTTTTTAAAATTCTCCATACACTACTTGTTGAAACCCCTGATGCTAAGGAAAGTTAATTTAAAGATTGTTAAAACAGCAACTTCAGCAGGTTTATTAATAGTTCGTTTTTCTGGTTGATGTTTTTTGTTTGCCACTGAGCCAGTTTCCATGCATTTTTGCATCAACTTTGAAACATATTGATGAATTTATCGGAATGCATTTCATTGAAAGCACGCGCTGCAACTCGTGCGCATTCGTTATTTTTTAAATACATAGAAATTCATAATCTCGACTCTTGTCAGCATGGTGTACACAGTCGTGTACACCATGCTGACACTTTTAATTGAAAATGAACTGGAAGTTGACTGACTGAGGTAAAAACAGAAGGTGGAAAAAAGTATCAGTATTATTGTTATCAGTAGTTTAGCCAAAATAAACAGAAAAATGTTTTTCAATTTTTGTATCTAAAATTCACGCGTATATACAAAATGAATAGTAGAATGCTTTCCCTATGAAATAACCTTGTGCAACAATGTGCTACATATGGTGTGGTGCCATTTGAAAATTTAGAGGGGGTGGCTGTGACGGCTAAGGGGTTGATGGCAGAAATTCAGATTTTATTTAAAAAGATTTCTCCTTTGTTATCTTTGTTGACATGTCTTGGCAATTTTCAACCAAAAGATAGTTTTAAAACATTCTAAGAGTGGTTACTTTTCATTGAAAACCCTGTATATATCATCAACACGGATTTTTAAAAGGACGATCGACAACAACAAACCTAGTCAACAAGATGCAACATATTTTTGAGATACTCGACAGGGATAGTCAGATGAACGTAATATACAGAGATTTTTCTAAGGTCTTAATCTTGATCGTCTTAACCATGATTTATTGATTAATAAAATACATTCTGTGAGTGTATCTCGCATATACTCTACCGACCGGAGTTTTCAGTCGAATAAATTTCCACAATTGTCAGGAGTTCCTCAGGGATCTATTCTGGGGCCCTTATTCTTCATTATATTTATCAATGACTTCACTGAACTACAAAATTAATTAATTATTTAATGTATGCGGATGACCTTAAACTATTTATTGAAATAAAGTCCAGAGATAACTTGATAACTGAATTACACCGTTGGTGTGAAGAGAACTATTTACCGTTAAATATCAGTAAATGCAATATTATGTCATATTGCCTCCGGAAAAAATGTCTACGTTTTGATTACCATTTGGATAAATTTTACTTTTATTTATTTATTTATTTATTTATTTCTGCGTTCTCATTTAGATAGTTTTCAAATTTTACCGCAAACTCAATCTGGTTTTAGAAAGAATTACAGTTGTACCACTGCTCTTTTAAAGGTATGTGATGACATAATATCTGCTACAGATACTGGGAAGGCTACTGTGTTGGTATTATTAGACTATACGAAGGCATTTGATACCATTAATTATGATCTCCTTTTAGGTATTTTACATTATATAGGTGTAGGTCTTAATACAAATATTTTCTTCTCTAACTACCTCAAAGATCGGCGTCAATTAGTTAAAATCGGGAATAATATGTCCAACCCATTACTTGTAACGTGCGGTGTTCCACAAGGTTCAGTCCTTGGGCCTCTACTTTTTTCCATATATACATCATTTTTGAAAAATAGTCTTAAATTTTGTTCTTCTCATTATTACGCTGACGATACGCAATTATATTTGTCATTTAATTCTAATGAAATGAATCTCGCCATTGAGAATATTAATAATGATATTTCAAGTTTAGTGACTGTATCACAAAGGCATTGTTTAAGAATTAACCCCGCTAAGTCAGCCATTTTAATATTTGGCTCTAAAAATAACCGGCAGTTAATCTCTGAAAATATTAACATTTCTATAGATAACATCAATTTGCCCATTGTGGATCATGCGAAAAACCTTGGGTTATTTATTGATCAAAATTTTCACTTTACTTATCATGTTAATAATATAATTAAAAATTCGTTTAGTAAATTAAAGTTGTTATATGGTTGTAGAAAAATCTTAAATGAGAAGAGCAAAACTATATTGTCTGAATTGCTTGTCCTCTCTCATATGAATTTTGGTGACGTAGTATATGGTACTTGTATAACGGCACGTGATGCTGCCCGATTGCAAAGAATTCAGAATTCATGTGTAAGACTGATTTTCGGGTTACCTCGTTTTTCGCACACTTCAGTTAGACTCAGTGAACTCGGTTGGTTGAATATGAAGCAGCGGAGATATTTACACAGTACATGTTTGTTTATTAAAATCATTTCTTCTAAATTTCCGTCTTATTTATACCAGAAAATTAAATTTCGGCACAATATTCATTCTCTCAATACAAGATATAAACACCATATAGAAATACCTAAACATAAACTTTCTCAATTTAAAAAATCATTTTCTTATAACATAGCCAAGATCCTTAATTCCATTCCTCTAGATTTTTACCATTTGTCTTTTGGACAATTTAAATCAGCATTATTCAAGCTTTTAATTACTTCTCAACATCCTGTAAAGTGAGCACCCGAACATAAGTTTAAATAATGTTGTCACTTTTGATGCTGTATTATTATGTTGGTACCTTTGTATTTGTGCATGTGCATGTATCTGCGCGTATGTGTTGTATATATTCAGTTTGTTTTTTTAAGGTTAGTATACTTATACTTATTTGAATTGATTATATGTGGTATAATGATTTAAGTTTACTACCTGCAATTGCTTTGCTTAATTATAATTGCTTTATGTTAAGAAAGGTTAAGTGGTAGAGCAGGACCTCTCTTGTACTTACGTGCAAGTGAGCAACTGAACTTCGCCTTTTAAGTTAATCAGTAATGTTCACATTTATTTCTACAGATATGTATTTCTTTGTATTATTTGTTTACGCTGGTTCTCTTAATAAAGTCATTATTATTATTATTAATATTTATTATTATTATTATTATTATTATTTGGGACACTTAGGGCCGGTTTTACAATCACAGTATAACTCGAAGTATAGTTATTCCAAGTATATCTTATACTTTCCCTTAATCCGAGAATAAGCCATACATGAGTTTTACAAGAAATTTTTAACGATGGAGTAACTATACTTGGAATAAAGATTTATAAAGTGGATGGTACCACTGAATATCAGCTGAGAGTCTAGGGTATTTTATATTCTAAAGCTGATAGCATTATATTAAACAAAGACAGTCATACCTATATTTTGGAATAATTTCTTTGTTTACTTGACACACTTGTGTTGACATATTTAGACATTCGTTTTCTTTTGACTTTCTGAGAGTTTTTAGTTGTGTTCTGTACAGTGTGCATTGCGTTCAGTTATTAGAAATGGAAGGCAGGCGGTGTCCTAATTTTACAGGGGCCGAAACGGAAGTGCTAATAATGTACCTAAACTAAACTGCAGTTTAGTTACATACAGTTCAATAATGTTTTGGGATTTCTAAATCTCAGTAAATATTCATCTTCAGAATGCGATTCACTATCGAATATTCTTAAATCTCGTGGATTTAACATTATATTTATGTAAATATGACAAGAATAAATAAATAGCAAATATAACTAAACGTACAAAATTACACTTGCGACAGTTGAACATATTATGTTCGATGTAGTTCCGCCATGTTGAAATTTTAACCAATCAGGGAAGAGCATAAACTTATACCTGGTATATCTGCCCAATTTTGAAGGGATGAGTTATTCCTTGGAAATACTGAGAATATGTCTTATTCCTCTGTTGTAAAACGCTCTCGAATGATATCTATAGAATATATTTCAGGTCCCTTATTCTGAGTATATACTGCGATTGTAAAACCGGCCCTTACAGGACAAGCCCAAGAATAGTATCCACTAAGATAATATAAAGGTTATTTCACATATAATAGTACCCAATAATATAAATAGAAAATTATACAATAACATATAAATTAGTATTCTAAATAAAGTAAACAAGAGAAGAAAAGAAAGAAGTGTATACAGAGTGTTGCAGTTCAAGGACCTTGGTGTAAGATTTTGTGATAATTTATCATTTGATGTACATATTCATTCTATAACTGAATCTGCATTCAAAAGCTTGTGTTTTATCTTGCATACTTTTAAGCGTTTTTGAAACACGGTGACATTAAATACACTGTCCAATTGTTTTGTTCGCTGCAAATTTGAATTTGCTTCGTTTGTTTGGAGTTCAATTTATAACATCCATATAACCCAATTAGAAAAAGTGCAGCCGAAATTTCTGAAGACACTGCATTTTATCAACTTTGGTATATATCCATATCGTGGAGTTCCTGAAAAGACTTTGTTGTCCACATTTGACTTAATTAGCTTGCAGCGGAGGCACATTATGTACTCTTTAATCTTTTTAGACAAACTTGTCAACAATTTCATGATACGCCTTCTCCGGTGTCTCAAATTTTATATGAGTTCCTAGATTAAATTCTAGATATAATTCTGTGTTGCAGTTGCCAACTCCTCATACTAATATACTTACATCTCTCTATCAAATGATTACCAAAGGTATGCAGATCGACATGATATATTTTTTCAGTCTTTA
The DNA here is from genome assembly GCA_025584915.1 of Monochamus saltuarius. Classification (NCBI taxonomy): domain Eukaryota; kingdom Metazoa; phylum Arthropoda; class Insecta; order Coleoptera; family Cerambycidae; genus Monochamus; species Monochamus saltuarius. The sequence goes on along the minus strand of CM046727.1, from coordinate 24,246,909 downwards.
GACTTTCACTTCAGACTTTATTAAATATTTACTTGTTTAACCGTCTGTATTTTGTGTAGGCACATATGTCTGTATATTTTATTAGTTGTTTATTGTGCTTCAAGCTATGTGATGTTATTAGTTGTTTGTTGTTTGGTTTATTTTTGGATATTTGTTTTTATTATAGTTACTGCCCGTTTTTGTTTGACATTGTATGTGATTACTGTTTTCTACCTTGACCTGTAACTGAGATTCGCCCCGTTGGACGCTGTACTTTAAATAAATAAATCATATCAGAGGTTCACTTTAACTAATTCAATGTCAAAAGTCATTGGAACTGATACTTTACAATAACACTTTACCACTCCTCATTTGATTTAAAAAAATCCGATTATCTTATAAAAAACTGACCGCCATCAAAGTTACACTCTGTATAAAAAAGTTTAAAAATGTCTTTCAAGTTTATCTACAACTTCAGAAATTTAAGCCGACGCAGAGAGGGGCTAAGCTAAATCATGTGTTACATGACAGAAAGTAAAGTAGTGTCACCGATTTCCCAATGCGACATTTTCCTTTACCAGAAAAACAATCCGTTAATTAATCACTTATTTTTATTAACTACTCTGTATACTACTGAATGCTAATTACAACCCAACTAAACACTATTTCACTTTGAAACTCCAGGAAATTTCCAACTAAACACTCCAATTCAAGACTGTAATTGAAGGGCTCGGTGCAAAAACCAGTCAACTCCACTTTTTCCTCAAAATTAGATATTTTATGTATCATATGCAACAAATTATTGCGCATCTTTTGGTGCAAGAATCAGCCAAGTCCGACGAATATTAAGAAAGATAGTGGAGTTGACTGGACAAGCACTTGGTGCAAGAATCAGTCAACTCCGGGGGATGGCCGTTTCTTGCACCAATAAAAATGAGAACACTGTTTAACAAAAACTTCGCATCGCAGTATCTATTGCGCGGGAGCTTACTGCGTTTAGTTTACATTTTACACAGCAACAGTGCGCAGTGTGTCCTACGGCTGTGTAAACGAATACAGTACTTTCGAAAAGTAACGAATAAATTCATTATTTTTGAAATTGAGAAGTTTTCGAAAAAATCCCCTGTCACGTCGATTTTGTTTTTAAAAATGACACTTTTTGACATACATATTTGTGACGTCATCGTTGTTCGAGATATGACGTCATCGACAATTTTTTTTTTAACCCCAATTTTGACCATGCCAAATTTTTAGGTTATTTATAATGTTTCATTGTTGTAAAGAGATTTTTTTGTATTATTTTTTTGCAATATTTTTTTGTTTTTCTCTTACAGTCAATAAAACACTGTTTGATTTATTTGTTTATTTTTCACAGGTTCGGTGCAAGAAACAGTCAACTCCAAAAGGTGTTCAATTTTTTTTTAACATGTGTTTAAGAAAATGTCAGCCTCTTTTATAATAAATCATTGCTCAGTGCATATACTTAATTGACATATATTCTTTGACACCAAAACTCAGACAATTTACATTTTTAGAATGTTTTATTGATTTTCCACAAATTATGAAAAATGGAGTTGACTGGTTTTTGCACCGAGCCCTTCAATTCAAGACTGACTGACTCGGCCGTTTATTCTTCTTTTATAGACCAAACGAATATCCCAGATATTTTCTAGCATCTCTAGATCCATGCTTCGAACGATTCTCGTCGATTCTCCATTTTTCCAGTCGCGCCTCGATAGACGGCATTATTTGTTTGTTTACCAGAATCGCTTAGGGGCGATCGGGGCAATCTAGTGTTTTGCGGTACCACAGTCGTCGAATTGGGTGCGAGCGGGGCAAATCTGTGACAGTAGTACTAGTAGAAAATGTTATACTACATCATCTCATTTACGATTTTTTTTTTCAGATACCTCACAAAATATAGATGTGATGTCAGGTAAAAATCTTTAAGTATTTTAAAGACATCTTGTATAAAAAGATACAAAAAATTCATTCATTAAAGTTGCATCTTTAATCCTTGCTAATTGTGGTATTGAGCACAACTTCATCTGTGTTTAATTCAGTAATTATATCACTGAAAATATAGTTACTATCAATACGTAATAATCAATGTTTATCAATGAATGCGGTAGTACCTTTTGAATTATTTATTGGATTTTATAAAGTGAAATTAACATTAGTTAGCTATTTAGTCCGCCACGGTAGCTTTGTAATTATAATTATCATGAATCATTCAAGAAAAAATTGAATATAATTATACAAATGATTCATGTATTTCGTAAGACAGTTCCCCTTGACAGGAACTATGTGGGGGTTTATAAAATTAAGGAACAGAAATGTGAAATATAAGAGGAATGGTTATTTTAAGATAGAAGTATACAGGGTGTGATAAATTGAACGAAACAAAGCATATTGGCTTTTTTCTCCGACTAACGGTAACAGTATTATAACAGCAGAAAGGTCTTGAATATATGACAAAGTCGTGCACATATTATGTCGGATTTTTGTATATAATAATTACACATTCACTTAAGACTTACGGTGAGCGCTCGATCCAAAGATATATAGTTTTCGCTCAGTAAGTCCTCAACGAAAAATGATAAAAATATGCGGGTTTTTTAATAGACTACAAATATTATTTTACGTCGACGCTGTGTTTTGAAATTTTGAAAACATGGAACATTCATTTAAAAAAAAAATAATTTTACACTTTTTCAAAATTTCAAAACACAGCGTCGACGTAAAATAATATTTATAGTCTATTAAAAAAAATCGCATATTTGTATCATTATCCGTTTAGGAGTTACTGAGCGAAAACTATGGGTTTGTTCCAACACAGCAAGAATCGATTCCAAACCGTCCAGAATTAGTCAGTCAATTCAGTTGTTAATGTACTCTCGGCGAATGCGACATAAGTGTTAGTCAAACATTTCTCACGGTTCTGAACCAGTACTCGACGGTTGTTGGAACATATCGTATATATCGTTTCATAGAGCGCTCACCGTAAGCGTTAAACATAGGTGAATGATTTTCTTAGAGCATTTTTCACAACACAGAATAACGTGAAATAGTTACAACTGTTCAAAATGACTTGTTAGCTGCGAAAAGTGCTTACCATACAAGCCTCTCGTATAGTCAGAGAGTTTCCCAGACTCGTCATAAATTAACATGTCATGTAGCTGGTTACTACAAATTATTTAATTTTTTGTTAATGTACAACAATAGGTACAGAAAAATAAAACGAACGAACCACAATACTAGTATAATTCTGATGAATTGCAATGTTGCCGATTTTCCAAGAAACTCTATCGTTTATGTCATTAATACTGATACAGAAAAATAAATTACAAACAAATTACGTTACAGAAGCTTTTACTTAATCTCCGTTTTATCTTAGTCACTAAATTATCAATTAAAAATTGAATGATAAACAATAATTTTATACTTTTATTACCTTTCCCTAAATTAACCAACCTAAAGTCTTCACCTATTTATCGTAAACTTATATGAAGTTGGTTTTTGATACTACTAATGTTCTTATTAGTCTTTCATTTGTAGTAAATATTTCTTCCACACAGCAAGGAAAGTATACATATAACAAAGATGCATCCACCAGGGGAGAGTAATGGGGCTAATTACCCCCCCTCGCAGAACATTTAATGAAGTTTGTAATTATTATATTTACTAACAGAAAGAGAAACCATGATTTTATTATTTAAATGATAGGTTTTGTTTATGAGTTTATCATTTTTAATATATTTATATACAGGGTGTTAAAAAAGAGTGTCAAATACTTCAGGAGGTGATAGTATGAACCAAAATAAGCAGAAAAGTCTTAATAAACATGGGTCCACAAAGTAACGGTTGCGGAGATATGGACCACTATTCGTTTTTCAAACATTTTATTTTATTAGGAATACACCGACAAAGGAAGCTTTTAACAAACAAAAAACAAAGTTACAGAAGATGCTCAAGGCGATCTTGGAGGCCATAAAACAGGTCCGGCCTGATCTGAACCCTCTAGATTTCTTTGTTTGGGGATATTTGAAGACATTAGTGTATGATACTCCTGCAAATAGCCTAGAAGAGCTGCAGCTACGGATTAATCAAACGTGTCAAGAAATCCAAACCAAGGACTCAAGGACGGTGCTTTCGAAAGAGTTCGAATATCGTTGAGACGAAGATGTCGTGCCTGCTTGGGAATGTATGGAGGGCACTTTGAACATCTTATGTAACTTTGTTTTTTGTTTGTCAAAAGCTTCCTTTGTCGGTTTATTCCTAATAAAATAAAATGTTTGAAAAATGAATAGTCTATATCTCCGCAACCGTTACTTTGCGGACCCATGTTTATTAAGACTTTTCTGCTTATTTTGGTTGATACTATTACCTTCTGAAATATTTTACACTCCTTTTTTAAACACCCTGTATAATAATATACTTATTAGGTAAATACAGTTGTTATTTTTTTCTATATCTAAAAGTTTATTATGTATTTTTGATTATAAAGATCCTATTCCAGTGGACTAGGAATGAATAATATAAAATTTAATAAACTACTATAATACCTATATTTATTCGATATGATTTTCCTCCTTTCATATTAAATATGCAGCTCTAATTAATTGTTTTGATGTTTAAAAAATATTATCAATTACCAAAAATAAAAAAAGCATTGAGATATAAGTATGAAGAATTAGATAAGATTATTCGAAAAAAAAACTCTGTTTAACATACATCGAATAATAAGGAAATTTTTGAACTTGATATTTTCAAATAGGATGTGGGTATAAAATATAGGGTGTCCGGAATATGAAACCTTTATTTTACTCCTACCATGTCAGGTATTTCTACATAATAATCACAAGTATAAATAATGAAATGCACTAGTCACGATGTCAAGTAAGTATGTACAATGCACAACTATTTTGATCAAAATTTGAAGTTAACAGCACCAGGTAATGAATTGCAATGTTGACACACATTAACAGTATGGTACAGTTTGGAAGGAAGGAAGTAATTATTAAATATATAGAAGGTTTCCAATTTTTCTTTCTTAACATAGAATATGCCAAAATAATAGTTGTCTTTCCTATAACATTATTGACTATGGCACTCCGTTTCTCTGATATAGGATGCTTAACTGTCATAATAAAAGGTTAATATTTTGACGTGAACAACCTTTTTAACTAAACTTCTATGTCAGTGGTGAAGTATTCTTTCGGTACAAATGATAATTGTTTTCAATTTTATAAAAAAGTACTCTTGAAGAAATTCACTAAGCAATTTTGTTTTTCAGATATTATGACTTTTTCTAATGAGGAATATCATGGGATTACAAAGATTTTATTAAAAATTATGGGATAAGTAGGCATTTCTTGTTTGCAAGTTGGTAACAATAGTAATGACAGATGTCATGCCATTAATGTGTTTGTTGTGCGGAGAGAGCATGTTGAAATTATCAAATGATTAAAAACGATCCACGGGGAAAGGTGGATTGGCCGAGATGGCTCAGTGGCTTGGCCAGCTCGTTCATGTGATCTCGGTTCAGTAAATTTATTTTTTTGAGTCTTTTTAAAGGAAAAAGTGTATGCAGTTCCGGTATATAATAGAAAAAAGTATTACCTACATCGTATTCGAAGAGCTTGTGGTGAAATAATGCCATGTTAACTCGAACAAGACGTTTCAAAGAAATCGATGCTATCGTTGCATTGACAAAAATGGATATTACTTGAAACACCATTTAAATTTAATTGTTTACAACCCGTTGTTTTTAAAAAATAATAAAGATTAATTAAATAAGCCCTTGCGTCAAACGGAACAGTCAAGGGTTATTTTCGAAACTAAGTTTGCCTAACCAAAAAATTTCACACTGAAAAAAGCAGATAAGTAAAAATAACAAAAATCACATCACTATCGCGCACTTCCGTGTTATTGACGTTTCGAAAAACTCTCTGTTTTCGTTCTCAAAATCGTAGTAAAAATTTTTAAACGTATGTCAAGTTTGACAGTTTAAAATTTGTTTATCTGCTTCCATAGAGATGTTAAATGATTTTTATTTTATTGTTACTTACGTCTTCTTGATACAACTGTAGCCAACAATGATCGATGTTAACTGAACAGTTAGACACACACTTATCTCCGTTCAACAATAATCGCGGTCTCTTTTAATTTTCTTTTTGTTGCGTTATCTTCCTTTTCTAAAATTTTTGCCGAACCCCATTGAATCAAATGACCGTTTTCCCAAGCGTGTTCGCAAATTTTGGATTTTTCAAATTCCCGTTTTTTTATGTTCCTCAACTCTAATGTTCATAGGCCGAGACGTTTTCCCAACATAATGTTTATTGCATTCACAAGGTATGCTGTAGATGCAATTGAATTGAATTTTGTATATTATTTTTTGGACGTGTTTTAGACAAAAATGATCGTAAAGTATTAGTTGTCTGAAAAACTGTTCGAATATTAAATTTATTACCGATTCTTCTTAACTTTTCTGATAATATAGGATAGGTCTTTCACGTATATAATTATGGAAATAATATTTTATGTTCGTTTTGCAAAGACCGGATTTTTATCTGAATGTTAACCCATAAAAATGGCTATAAAGATCGGAAATTTACATAAAACCGACGTTTGGAATTGATTGCAAACAAAGGTATGATTAATTTTTTTAAATAACGGCATGAAATATTTATAATATTTGCATCAATACTTACAGCAACACAAATGCTGTTAATCAATTAATCATTTTTTATTTGTATTAAGTATTATATTTATTTGCAGTATAAATAAGTTGATGTTTATTATTAATTGCTATTAATTTATATCAACTGTAGCTACCGAAGAAAAGTAATAGCCCTATTAATGAACCTTGAGGCACATGAGTATTCATGTAGACATAAGATACGCTTATATTTCTAAGAAATTATAACTGTTATCAAGTTGTATGGAATTTTAATTGTATGATTAATTTCTTTATTTGTCTTACAGTGTTCGTTTTATCTGTAATATTTTTGAATGTTCTATCAACAAAATTTGGAGGGTATTCATTATTTATTAAAACATTTTTAATAAATTTTAGTTCGTTATTGAAAATATCATTGTTTGATGAAATTAATTTTGCCCTATCATATAAACATTTAACAACACCTTTCTTAATATCGATGTGATGGTTAGATCTAAAATTTAAATATCTATTGGTGTGAGTTTGTTTTCTATAAACACTTGTTTCTACAGAATTAATCGTAGCATATTATTATTTTCTATTTCCAAAGTGAATTTTATTGTTGGTTCTTTATTGTTAATATCATTTAAAAATTCATGTAATTCTGTAACAGTAAAAGGCCAAATTGCAAAAATGTCATCCACATATCGCCACCAGATAGTTGGTTTTTTATTTATATTTTGAATATAATTTTCTTCAAAAAAATCCATAAAAATATTACTTAAAATTGGTGATAATGATGAGCCCATTGCCATTCCGAAATTTTGTTGGTAAAATTCATTGTCTAGTTGAAAATATGTTGTTTTTATACATAGACTTAGTAATTCCATTATACGTCCTACATTTAATTTTGTTCGGTTTGCCAAATTGATATCATTTTCCAGTTTATTTTTAATTTGTGCTGCAAGTGTTGTTGCAAATGACATTTTCTTATAGCTGATTATGCCTAGAGTACGTAGATTTGGGCAGATTTCCCAGCTTAGTAACTTTGAGAGAGTTTTTCGAAACGTCAATAACACGGAAGTGCGCGATAGTGATGTGATTTTTGTTATTTTTACTTATCTGCTTTTTTCAGTGTGAGATTTTTTGGTTAGGCAAACTTAGTTTCGAAAATAACCCTTGACTGTTCCGTTTGGCGCAAGGGCTTATTTAATTAATCTTTATTATTTTTTCAGAAGTGTGGCAAAAACCCAACAAAACTAAAGAAAAACTAAAATTATGTCACAAATAAATAGCTTCAGACAATACCGTTGTTTTTACTTGTTTAATAAATGATCGACTGCAATCTTTAAAATTTCATAGGATAAGTCTGCTAGATAAAGACAAAATATCTGAGAAACAAAGCTGCACATATATTTTTATAATTTATTTTGAGTAATTACTATTTTTGTTTAATTTCGTACGTCTAGAGAACTTTTAATTAACTTGTCTTCAGTTACAAATTATGGATATAAGCTGTTTGAAGGAAATTTATCAAGTTTATATATTTACAAAGGTTACCATATTTGGGGTCTCATAAATATGGATAAGCTCAGGCTTTGTGTGATAAACCGAGATATCGAAAGAAGTACATAATATGTACCTAATAGAAGTATCAAATTTTAACCTTAAGTTTATTGCTTTACCTATAAATTTAGGAATTTTTTGTTTGTCAGTCATATGACTAAAAAAACTAACATCTTAAACGTACCGTTTTGCAGACCTTAAAATGTGGAAATACAAGAGTAGTTTTTACAATGTAACTCTTTGTTGGTAACAGAAAGTATAATAATATTTTCGGGAAAAAGCCAACTTTAGGCAGCCAATGGATATGAGTAAAATCGAGAAAGCGGAAAAGTTTTTTTATCACTCTGTATAATATTTTCTGCTAAAAAAATTTGGGCTATTGAATTTAGAATTATTTTGTCTCTTTTTATTTCTACGTAAAATGTTTGGTTTTGCAGTAAATTTTCAATCTGCAATTTTCAAAATGCAGAGGTATGGTAGCCTGAGATTTCTTACATACATCTGGAGTCTAGAAATGTGGGGTGGGTAGCTTATGAACCTACAGCACTTTAACCCCATTGGACCCCTTGTACTTCCTCCCATTAGAGGATCACTCCACCTGAGCCGCTAACCAGCCTAACAAAGAAAAGAAGGTGGTGACGTTGCTCAGGGGGATCTCTCTAATGTAGGCCGTAGAAGGTCATTGTTCTCCCAACCCGGATTCTTTTATTGACGAAATGGCAGTGCACTCACAGAGTGCATGGAGTACTGTTTCGTCTTCCTATTCGCAACCCCTACAAAGAGGTGTTTTTCAACAAAAGCTGACAACGGAAGCATACTGGAGGGATTAGTTCCAAAAATACTGAGACCCGATGCCCTTCTAGCCAGCTTATCAGCTGCTCTATTGCCATTGCACCGCCCATGTCTCTTCACCCAGCATACATATATGCTGTTGTCGGTTGAGGCCACTACCAGTGCCTGATGGCATTCCCATGCTGATCTAGTTGTTATTTAATGATTACGTTAGATCAGTAGTGATTGTCAACTGCCAGTGTAGATTCTGATTGTTTTGCCCGTGGTATGTCTACGGACAATTTCTTTGGCGGCTATAGTTATGCCTGCTAATTCCGTTTGTACCACGGTAGATAGATTCCACATCCTGCACCTTCTTTCCTTTTTGATCCATCTGTCTAGATGTTTATTGCATTCTCACTGGTGGTCTTCTCATTCTTGATAAGTACCGTGTAGCGTCTGTCAAATACAAACTTGGGAGAAATACTGTCAGTCTCTGCCTGCAGAAGGACGCACCTGCACCTTCCTGACGACCCCAATCCACAGGCGACTCCTAACTTCTCCACATTCTACATCTGTTATAATACCAGTATTTTTGAGCCGATGCATAGTTGTCACAGCCACTTCTTTTAGATGCATATCCAAAGGTGGCAGACATATCATTACCTCCATTGCTATGGTGGGTGTTGTTCGCATAGCTCCTCCGCTTATGCTCAGGCAGGCAATCATTTGTACCTGCCTGAGTTTTTTGTTATCTACTGTTGGACTTTTGGCCACCAGACGACAGCTCCATAGACTAACATCAGCTTACATACATAGATACATACATCTTTTAAGCGAAGTGTGTTTTTAAAAATACAACAAAATTTGAAACTGATGTCACGTGTACCCATAGATACCAATTGACAGGATTCAAATCATGTAATCGCAGTGACCATGCTATTGATGCATTATATCCTCTTCCAATCCATTGATTAGGAAAACACTATAGGCACATATTGTCTGACATGCACTAAAATGCACAGCTGCCGTGAAATATGTAAACATAGTGACATTTACCGAAATGTAAAACTAATAAAATATTACGTGGCAAAGAAAGGTACACACCCATTAAATGTAATTTTGATAATTTTTTGCATATTTACTTTCGAGTTTACTTCTTTCAGTGAAGGACAAAAATTAATAAATTTTCAGGTTTATTCGTTAAGTTTTTTTAAATATACAAATTCGTACTATGATAACGTAGCATTCTTTTCCTTACATTTGTGCTGCAACTGTTGTAGCAAATTACATGTTCTTATAGCTGATTATGCCTAGAGTACGTAGATTTGGGCAGATTTCCCAGCTTAGTAACTTTGAGAGAGGGCTGATTGTGGAATTCCGCGAAGTTTGTCGGTGGGAGAAATATGTGGAAGGACTAACACTACTAACAGATCCTTACGTACCATAGTAAATTTTGACTTCCAGAGATCTTTTTAGAAGTTGGACTATTGCATATCAGTGGTTTGAATAACATGGGAGGATGGTCGGTATGTGTACAGCATAATATTGTCACGGAATTTGCCCCACTCACTCCCAAACCGACGACTGTGGCACCGCGAATTGCCTAAGATTGCCCCGATCGCCCCTACGCGATCCTGGTAAACAAACAACATGCCGCTGATCGAGATCGGCCTGGAAAAATCTGGAATCGACGAGAAGCATTCGAGTCGTACGAGAAAATGGATCTAGAGATACTGGAATATATCTGGAATATTCGTTGGGTCTATAAAAGAAGAATAAACGGCCGAGTTAGTTAGTCTTGTATAAGTCTGAATTAAAGTGTTTAGTTGGAGATAACAAAGTGATTTAGATAGCGATTAATTAAATAAGTGTTTAGTTGACCTGTAATTAGTAGTGTGCAGTAGTTAATAAAGAAGTAATTAATTAACGGATTGTTTTTCTGGAAGTAAGAGAAAAGACGGATTGGGAAATCCGTGACAATTTGGTGTCGGAAGTGGATTTAGTTGGAAGTTTTAAAGAGCTTTCTGGAACCCTGTCCACAAAGTGGGATTTAAGTGGAAGTTTGAAGAACTTTCTGGAACTCTGCGCGCGGGTGGAATAAATACCCAAGTGTGATATATCACCGCACTCGTCGTGACTCAAGGAAGTGAACGGTGGTATTCGCGAAGGACATTCTCGAACATTCTAGAACTTTGTACGGGAGTGAGACAAAGACCCAAGTGTGGCATATCACCGCACTCGTCGTGACTCAAGGAAGTGAACGGTGGTGTTTGCGAAGGACATTCTCGAACATTCTAGAACTTTGTACGGGAGTGGGACAAAGACCCAAGTGTGGCATATCACCGCACTCGTCGTGACTCAAGGAAGTGAACGGTGGTTTTTGCGAAGGACATTCTCGAACATTCTAGAACTTTGTACGGGAGTGGGACAAAGACCCAAGTGTGGCATATCACCGCACTCGTCGTGACTCAAGGAAGTGAACGGTGGTATTTGCGAAGGACATTCTCGAACATTCTAGAACTTTGTACGGGAGTAAGACAAAGACCCAAGTGTGACATATCGCCGCACTCGTCGTGACTCAAGGAAGTGAACGGTGGTATTTGCGAAGGACATTCTCGAACATTCTAGAACTTTGTACGGGAGTGAGACAAAGACCCAAGTGTGGCATATCACCGCACTCGTCGTGACTCAAGGAAGTGAACGGTGGTATTTGCGAAGGACATTCTCGAACATTCTAGAACTTTGTACGGGAGTAAGACAAAGACCCAAGTGTGACATATCGCCGCACTCGTCGTGACTCAAGGAAGTGAACGGTGGTATTTTCGAAGGACATTCTCGAACATTCTAGAACTTTCTACCGAAGTGAGACAAAGACCCAAGTGTGGCATATCACTGCACTCGTTTCATTGTAAGGAAGTCAACTGTGACATTTACAAACACATTCCTGGACATTCTAGAAGATTCCAAAGAGAGTGAATGCCTGTAACTAGAAGCCAAGTCAATATGGATGCACAATTAGCAAAACTTTTAGAAATGATGCAAGCAATGCAAAATAAAATGGAAGACCAGACGAAAACAATGCAGGAAAAATTTGAAGAACAAGGGCATAAAATGGAAGATCAGTCTCAAACGATGCAGGAGAAATTAGAAAAGAAATTAGAAGAACAAGGTGTAAAATGAAAGATCAGATACAGACAATACAACAGGAAATGAGAGATCAGACAAAAGAAATGCAGACAAAGTTAGAAAAATTGGAGAATACGCTAGAAGAAAAACTAGAGGAGCAGTCACATAAAGTGACACAACTAGAAGAAAAACTAGAGGAGCAGTCACATAAAGTAGAAATACAAGTGGAAGAGAAACTGTTAGCACAGAAACAGGAAATACACGAAGAAATAAACCTGGTTAGAGAAGAGCTTCGACATAAATTAGACAAGATAGCAAAGGAGGGCGTAGTCAAATCAGAAGGACCTGTTATCCGAACTCAGAAGACTAGACCTCCTGAATTCGACGGCAAGGTTTCCTGGAATGTATATCTCCGTCAGTTTGAAGCAGCAGCATCAGCAAATGAATGGTCGGATTATGAGAAAGCTACTGCTCTGATAGTTGCTTTACGAGGGAAGCTCTTGACGTCTTACAAGGAGTTCCTGCTGGGCAGCAGAATAACTACGACATTCTAAAACAGCATATGGAAATGAGATATGGGGATAAGCACCTGCAGCAAGTGTACCAGGCACAATTGAAAAATCGTCACCAGCAGAGTGGAGAGAATTTACAACATTTTGAGACCGACGTTGCCCGACTGGTTCGATTGGCATATCCAACAGCTCCTTCTGAATTCTTTGACCAGCTCTCTATTCAAGTTTTTACCGATGGCCTAAGAGATTGCGAAACCCAGCAGGCACTGCGACTCGCTAGACCTAAAACTTTGAATGACGCCCTCTCGCATGCACTGGAATACGAGGCAGCAAAGATGGCATCTGGTAGACATGTTAAAGTTCGGGCCATCAGTGATAACAGAGATAATATGGGAAATGGAAACATAATCAAAACGTTGAAGGAGGTCATTGAGAAACTCAGTCCAACTACCAATCCAAAGAGAGAACAACCTGATAGTCGAAAGGATCGCCTTCTTAATTGCTGGAACTGTGGACAGACAGGACATCTAAAGAGACAGTGTAGGGCCCCAGTCGCGGATCAGCCAAAGCGCGACTCCCAAACGGCACCTGCACAGGAAAACTAGGGTCAGCCGGCTTGACGGGGCAAAAGCCGGCTGCGTCCTCCTACCATGCCCCACGAGAAGAAATTACGTTGTCACGTCTCCAGGACTCTGACTCCTTGCTAGTAGAGGGCATTATTTTTGGTCGTATGTTCCTATGATAATCGACACTGGAGCAGCAAGAACTATTGTACGACCGGATATTATTGGCGATTGGCGTATTAAGAACCCTGCCAAACGTTATGTCCTTACAACAGCCAATGGACAACAACTGCCAGTCAAGGGGGAATGCGAGCTTGAAGTAGAATTAGGAGACGTCAAGTTCAAACACAGAGCCCTGGTAGCAGATATATCGGACAATGTCATACTCGGACTAGACTTACTACGAGCAAAGGGGGTGAACTTAGATTTGAATGCTGGTACGCTGCGGATAATGGGTGAGGAAGTAGTGCTAACGACCACCACTGAGAATAACGCTGTACGGAAACTCGTTGTTAAAGAAGATGTGGTACTACCTGGTCAGACCGAAACATTGGTTGCCACTGTAATGGATGGGGAAATGTCTTGCAGTGTTGGAGTGGTGGAACCCAGTAATCCGGATCTGTTCAATAAATCTATAGTCACCGGCCGCACCCTGATTAAACCAGAGAAAACGACAATAGTACGGGTAGTTAACCTGAAAACCTTTCCACAGAAAATTACAAAGGAACTGAAGTAGGAGTCTGTGAACCTGTTGCCATGGTCAGAACACTCAAAGAAAACAACGAAATGGAGAAGAAACCAAACAAGACCAGTCTACCGGAATGTCTAAGGGACATCGTGGATAGGGCCCAGGAAAGATTAACAGAGATGGAGGTGGAACAACTGGAAGAGCTGCTAAGTGAAAATGAAGATGTGTTTGCACTTAAACCAGGCGACTTTGGGAGAACAAAGGTAGTGAAGCATCGAATCGATACTGGTTCATCATCTCCTATAAAGCAGCCACCACGAGGACTTCCACTAGCCAAACGAGAGGAAGTTAACAAGATGTTAATCGAGATGCAAGATCAAGGCACCATAGAGCCATCTCAGAGTCCTTGGGCTTCTCCTGTAGTTCTGGTCAAGAAGAAAGACGGCTCCACCCGATTTTGTGTGGACTACAGAAAATTAAATGACGTCACCAAGAAAGACAGTTACCCACTACCAAGAATTGACGATACTCTGGACACCTTGGCTGGTGCGCAATGGTTTTCCACTTTGGATTTAAAGAGTGGATATTGGCAAGTCGAAGTCAGCCCAGAAGACAAGGAAAAGACAGCATTCACTACCGGAAATGGATTGTGGCAGTTCAATGTAATGCCATTTGGTCTATGTAATGCCCCTGCCACTTTTGAACGACTGATGGAAACTGTACTTCATGGCCTGCATTGGGAGACCTGCTTGATTTACTTGGACGACGTGGTGGTGCTGGGACGCTCTTTCCAGGAGCACCTGAAGAACGTGTCCGAAGTGTTTAAGAAGTTGAAAGCAGCGAACCTGAAGTTGAACCCGAAGAAGTGCAGTCTGTTCCAAAAGGAGGTTAGATACCTAGGCCACATTATTACTCCAAATGGTGTGAAAACAGACCCGAGAAGACAGAGTGCATAAAGAACTGGCCGGTTCCTAAAGACAAACATCAAGTTCGAAGTTTCCTCGGCCTATGCACATACTATCGACGATTCGTTCAAGGATTCTCGGACATTGCCAAGCCTCTTCATAAACTCACAGAAGACAACATCCCGTTCGAATGGACGCCGAAATGCCAGCAAGCCTTTAAGACGCTGAAAGAGGCCCTCTGCACTACCCCGATTTTGACATACCCAATACCTGGACAACCATTTATAGTGGACACGGACGCAAGCAACATTGGAATTGGCGGAGTTCTTTCCCAAATACAAGATGGCCAAGAGCGAGTAGTGGGCTACTTCAGCAAAGTCCTGTCAAAAGCCGAAAAGAACTACTGTGTGACTCGGAAAGAATTGCTTGCCATCGTCAAGAGTCTAGAACACTTTCATAAATACTTGTATGGCCAAGAATTCCTCCTAAGAACGGATCACGCTTCCCTTAAATGGCTGCTCCAGTTTAAAACCCCGAAGGACAGATGGCCAGGTGGCTGGAACGGCTCCAAGAATATCACTTTGTTGTTGAACATCGAGCCGGCAGGAAACATGGAAATGCAGATGCCCTTTCTAGGAGGCCCTGTCCTGTCAACTGCAAACACTGTAGTAGTCTTGAAAAGAAAGAGGTCATCTCATCAGTTCCTTGTAAGGTGGTAGCAGCCCAACCTGAAGACAGATGGAGTTCAGCGGCGATTCAGGAAGACCAGCAAGCTGACTGTGACATCAAGCCCTTACTAGACTGGAAAGAAGCCAACAACCGACCCTCTTGGGCTGAAGTCAGTAGTAAAAGCCCAGCATTAAAAAGCTATTGGGCTCAATGGAATTCCTTGGTGTTGGAAGACGGTGTTCTAAAAAGAGCATGGGAAAACAATGACGGAACGGAGGTGAAGAAGCAAGTACTACTCCCGAGGTCCCGGGTCAAGGAAGTGCTGCAGGAAGTACATGGAGGTACTGGTGGTGGACATTTCGGTATCAATAGGACTCTACAGAAGATTAGGGAGCGTTTCTACTGGTTGAGCTGTAGGACGGATGTAGAAGATTGGTGCCGAAAATGTGACGTATGTGCAGCCAGCAAGGGACCGAAGACCCGTTCCAGAGGCAAAATGCGCCAGTACATCGTAGGAGCACCGTTCGAGAGGATTGCCATTGATATCGCTGGCCCATTTCCGAAAACGCAAAGTGGGAACCGATATCTGCTAGTAGCCATGGACTACTTCAGTAAATGGCCGGAAGTATACCCCCTTCCCAATCAAGAGACCACAACCGTAGAAGCGCTAGTCAACAACCTGTTCTGCAGATTTGGTGTGCCCATGGAACTACATTCAGATCAGGGCAGAAATTTCGAATCAGGTGTGTTCCGAAAGGTCTGCGAGCTTATGGGAATCCGGAAAACCAGGACCACCTCACTGCATCCCCAGTCAGATGGTATGGTGGAACGCTTCAACGCCACACTAGAAACCAATCTGAGGATGTTTGTGAACGAGAACCAAACAGACTGGGACAAGCTCATTCCACTCTTCCTGTTAGCTTACCGCTCAGCTGTCCATGAAACTACTGGGAAGACTCCCGCAAGGATCATCTTTGGAAGAGAGCTTCGCCTTCCCGCAGATTTGGTATTTGGTCGTCCTGCGGAACAGCCCACAGAGCCAGACACTTATACCCATGAGCTAGAACGAAGACTAGCAGCCGTACACGATCAAGTCAGATCTCGAATGCGACTAGAGAGCGATCGCATGAAGACTCGATACGACGTCCGGGCCAATACAGTCGGATTCCAACAAGGTGACCTGGTGTGGCTATACAACCCCACGCGGAAGAAAGGAAGATCGCCTAAACTACAGAACCGTTGGGAGGGCCCCTACACCGTCATTAAAAGAATCAATGATGTCGTCTACCGGATACAGAGGACTCCCAGGAGTAAGATGAAGGTCGTCCATCTGGAGCGTCTGTCCCCGTATAGAGGTGTAGCCGATCGGGACGATCGGTCTTAAGGAGGGGGCAGTGTCACGGAATTTGCCCCACTCACTCCCAAACCGACGACTGTGGCACCGCGAATTGCCTAAGATTGCCCCGATCGCCCCTACGCGATCCTGGTAAACAAACAACATGCCGCTGATCGAGATCGGCCTGGAAAAATCTGGAATCGACGAGAAGCATTCGAGTCGTACGAGAAAATGGATCTAGAGATACTGGAATATATCTGGAATATTCGTTGGGTCTATAAAAGAAGAATAAACGGCCGAGTTAGTTAGTCTTGTATAAGTCTTGTATAAGTCTGAATTAAAGTGTTTAGTTGGAGATAACAAAGTGATTTAGATAGCGATTAATTAAATAAGTGTTTAGTTGACCTGTAATTAGTAGTGTGCAGTAGTTAATAAAGAAGTAATTAATTAACGGATTGTTTTTCTGGAAGTAAGAGAAAAGACGGATTGGGAAATCCGTGACAATATAATCAAATACGAAGTTTTGGCCTCTTGTCTTGTCGTCCACATTGGATGCTACCTCTCACTTGTCAATGTCAAGCTAACCAGTTACAATGACGCAGAAAAAGGCTTTAGGGGAACCAACAATGGATTAGGTGATCTCTAGTGACGAATACCCTTTCTGCCTGGGGATGTAGTAGGCGTTAACAGTATGGTAGCAGATCACCACTAGGTTTCATTAGATGCAACATGACAGTCCAACACTACATCCAGTATGTGATAGAGCCATATGTAATTCCATATGTGTTCACGCTCTGTCATGGCCGGTGTCTCTCGCTCTGTGTCCACGGTCTTCCTGAGTCCATGCCTGGTAACACCGTACTATGATATGTAAGGATCTGTTAGTTCTTTTAGAAATTAGAAATTACTCTAGCCATAATCAGCTGTAAAAAAATGTTCGTTTGCTACAAGCCTCACAACACAAATGTCAGCAGACACTTTTAAAACGTTATCAATGCAAACTTCAGAAAACTTAACACTTATCAGTGTCCTTGATATGCAGAAAAAAATTCTAAAATTGGTTCGTCAGTGGTCGCGCGGTTTAAGGCGTCAGTACTTGAATCAAGATGACAAGACCGCTGTGGGTTCGACCCCCGCAGGATTGGCATCCTCTCTGCGGGTATACCTGCGGCAAGAATTCAGACGACTCGCGTCATACGAACAAATGAATAATTCGCTATATTTTTATCAAAATATTTAAGAAAATACAACTGAGAGTAATAAAACTGTATACTACACTAAATTGCAAACAATGATTGTTTTTAACGCAACCAAATATCGAAAATTACATTGACAATAAAAACAATTGCGAAACGTCATCCATGACGTAAGACGTCTGAATTCTTGCCGCGAGTATATGGTAGGATGGAAGAATGTTGGTTTGGGTCAATGTGAGAGATGATACCGGTTGACGTTTGGCTACCCCCCTAATTAGTGCGGTTTTCCAGGTTTCCCTCATTCCTGCACTGAATGGTGGTTAGGGCTTACCAACGTAAGTTGTTCCTGGGCGCAAATACGGCCTGCTTAATAATAATATGTCGCCCCCTCTCCCGCACAAGTCTTCGACTTCTGAGCTAATCCTCGTGATTAGAACAAGGGGAGAGATATTATTATTAGTTTACATTTTTTGCTGAAGTTTTTTTTTATAAATAATTGTATTACCTCATTACCACTTCCTTTCTATAAAATGTCATTATCAGTTTATGACTTTGAGGTTTTGATTTTTTGGCTTCATCAGCTGCGTTTTTATTAAAACGGATCTGACTGTTTTATTTCAGATTTCAAAAGAACTTGTCTTTCTAAAAACAGACACTTCTTGTACTGTGTTACTGAACATTGTTATGTAAAATTGCAAATCAAGTATAATTCGGACAAGAAATTAAAGGTGCCTATGAAATATAACATAAAATAAATATATATAAAAAAATATATTATAAATAAATATATAATTGTCTTTCTGCTTTTATATAATATATATTTATGGGATTATGGAAAAGTGCGATGTGTTACATACACATCGCACTTTTCCGTATTTGAAAACATATTTTTTACTATGTGATTGATGAAATTTTTCAATATTTCTGTAGCTGTTATGACTAAATGCGACTAAATGATAATAAATAAGACATAATCTAATTATTATAATATAATTTCAGTGAATCTATTGCAATAAAATCACGCAAATTTTTAGTACATACTATTATAAATTCTGTATAAATGTGTTAATATGATTTGAGACAGTTAATTTGGTGTGAAGTGTAACACCTAAATCACTAAATGTTGTTTGTCTGTTAATTGAAAATTGTTTAAAGAGTAATTGTGGCAAATAGTATGAACTTTGTTTGGAAAAGACATAACATTGCACTTTGAGATGTTTGAAAGTAATTTATTCTAGAACCACAGATATGTTGATTAAGTCGAATTTTTTTTGGGATTTAAGGCTATCCGTAATAATTGTATTTTTTTGGTTTAAATAAGAAATAATACCTATATATAAAAATATTGAATAAAAGAGGGCCTAAATTGAAGCCTTACGGAATTCTAGGCGTAACCTAGAATGGCCTAGAAACTGCAGTAGGTATTGAACAAATTGATTCCTGCCTAATAAATGTAAATCAGATCCAAACATATTATTTGAACATATAAGAATTATGTGATTAGTATAATATAATAAGAGTGTATCTACTCAGAATCATACCATTTCATTCTGATCAGAATGAAATCACTCGAGTGATACAAATTAAATTAGTGATGACCATGTTGACTGATGATGAAGTAAAATAGGATGTTTGATACGATAAAATATAATTTCAAAACTTTTTAAAAATTGTTAACTATGGTAATCGATCTGTAAATTTGTATTAACTACAGTTCGATTATCTTAGTATCTAGCAATAAACCAAAATAGTGTTATAAACTTACAGTTTTTATTTCTTTTCTTGGCATATACAGGGGTTTTGAAATTAGAGGGCAATATTTCCCTTGGGTGTCGAATTCTTCATATAAACACGAGTTTAACAATTCTTCCTAACGAAATTGTAGTCACTTGAAGGATATGCTCTGATTATTACATAAGTTATTTATGAAATTCGGTAACTGGCTTAATTCTTAAGCGCTCAATTCGCACTGTAAACAATTGGACCTGATTGGAGAGAGGTAAAATTTACTATTACTTTTTTGTGCTTTGACAGTTCTCTTAGTTAATATTGATAGAATGTTCCATTTCTGAGTAAAAGCCGTTTAAAAATAATGTTGCATGCGTTAATAACATGGAATCAACGTTGTATATATTTTCTCACACAGTAGGATTTGAAAAACAAAAATGCGTTTGGCGCCATTTTCATTGAAAGTTCAGTTATTAACTTTTGTGAATTATTGTTATCAGTCGAAAACGCAACGTTTTTGCTATATGCAATAAAAATGCATTAAGTGGGATACAGGAATATAGTATAGTCGCGGCAAGAATTCAGACGACTTACGTCATGCGAACAAATGAATAATTCATTATATTTTCATCAAAATATTTAAGAAACTGCAACTGAAAATAATAAAACTATATACTACACTAAATGTTTGTACTATACAGGGTGAACCTTAAATAAGTACAAATATTTTAACCAGCACTACAGTTTACTGTGTAGAACACATAATTAATAGTTGTTTTCCAAAAAAATCTGAAATAAAAAAGTGAAATTTTATATAAATGTTGTAATTTTTCTGTAGAAAACTTGTTGAGGACCGCTGACTTTCATACATTCATGAGTCATAGCCCTTCAGACTGAATGTGTAGTTTACAGTGTTGCCAGTGTTACACAAATGTCTTTGCTTGAACAAACTTTAATGTGTTGTGTGAAAATCATAGTTTTTCGTTATTATTCATAAAATGACGTAAGGAAATTGTGTCTTGTGTCTCTAACAGTGTACAATGGCATTTAACTTAAAATGTGCATGGATTACTGATTAAATAGTTAATTTTTTAACAAACAGGTAAGCTTGTGTGCACGTTTATGTATAATTTTTGAAGATTGGACATAGTAATATCACGTAATATCTTCCTAAATACTTTACGGTAGTATTTAACTTGCGGAAATTCATTTTTTATCGTTTATAGTAAGGTCAATTAAGCAGTTAAAATGTATGTTAATATTGCTGCGTATCATACTACATACCCAACTTTACTGTATTTATGCTTCAAACAAGTATTTTTAAAATAGAATTAATCGTATTACTTTACTGTTACGTTAAGGGAAACGTAATATTTATATTAGAGAAGATATGGCAACTTCGCAACAAATCATATGGTTCATTAGCTTGGTTAAGCAGCGGTCCTCAAAATGTGGGTATTTAAAAAAAATTAATATCTCCGTAAATATTAGAAATTTTTAAAAATGGCTTTCACTGGACTGATCTATATGACGAACTACACCAGCAGTTAAAATATTTGTACTTATT
Organism: Monochamus saltuarius; assembly: GCA_025584915.1. Taxonomy (NCBI): domain Eukaryota; kingdom Metazoa; phylum Arthropoda; class Insecta; order Coleoptera; family Cerambycidae; genus Monochamus; species Monochamus saltuarius. The sequence continues at coordinate 24,225,639 of CM046727.1, read as the reverse complement.
TAAGGTTCACCCTGTATATTGAACTAAATTACAAAAAATGATTGTTTTCAACGCGACAAACTGTCGAAAATTATACTGACAATAAAAACAATTCCGTAACGTAAGCAGTGACGTAAGTCGTCTGAATTCTTGCCACAACTGTAGTTGAAAATATACACAGAAAATTGAGAGATCATGGTAGTTTTCGACGTTTCATAGGCAAAGTTTCGGTTTCCAATGGCAATAAATTCCGTGGAAGACTTCAATATACGTTTCATTTGGCTGTGAACTAAATTTGATCATTCTGATCAAATACTTTTGAAGTTTTTAGACCTTTTGGGCAATTTGAATTTGAACTAGAAAATGCATTCAGCAAAATGGACTTTTTTGCATTTGCTATACAAACAGACAGACAGACAGACAGACAATAGTCAAATAAAGATAAGTTTTATTATTTATATCACAAATTGCTATAATAGAACATAATTATAAATGTATTTTACTCAAAAATTAATAATGTTATTGATATGAACCAAGAGTACCTTTATTTACCAAACAACTTTGACGCCAGAGTAACCCCTTTAAGTGGCTATAACTTCCTTAGTAAGACTTTTTGGATCTATATTTATATGAAAAAAGATTAATCTTTTTCGATATACCCTAGAGATAATAATAATTGTCCCTTAGTTGTGGGGCCCGTATAGTGGAAAATAGTCGGACAAGTTGTTTAAAGACATTAAGCTGCTGAGTCAATCACAAAATACGCCTTTCAAATAAATTTAAATAGAATGTCTGAAATTACTGTTGGCAAAATCCGTGAGAGCCGTTTTTGTACGCAAATTTTATTTTCAATTAATTCATAACTGTTAATTGAGTGACTAAAAAACCTGAGAAAGTTAGAAACAATATATCATCACTGTGTCAATTATACAAGCTTTCTCCAGGGTGTATAACAGTTTCCAGGCTGACAAGTCATTTAGAATATGAAAAAAAAAACATAACTCATTTTCACTTGCTATATTTTATCAAAAAATTTCCTGAATTTTACATGTGAACTGCACATTGAGAAAATTGTATACGGTTATTATAAACATTGTCACACTCACACATAATTCTTTTAGAAAACTAATAACACTTGAATTGATGTAAATTATTAAATATTTTTCACGGTGTATGCTACACAGTGATAAGGTACAATTCCCGTTTTTCATGTTCTCTAGTGCATTTCCCCACCAAAAGTTAAAGAAAATGATTCAATTTCAGCATTATATTTTATACGAGGAGGTAACCACTCATGGAAATATTGTCACAAATCTTGTGAAATCCTGCGAAATCCCGAAAAATCGTGCAAAACCACTCAAAATTCAGCGACATCTGGACCACTACCAAGTTTTATATATTTACTACAATTTATAATAAAGTTATTGTGAAAAAAATTAAAAAAGTTCAACACTGTCTTTCGGAAACTAAAATTTTGGACTAAGGTAACTTGATTTAAGCCATCATATTTTGGCACCTGGAATATATGGTTTTTCCCAACCTTTTAGAAATAGATACCTTGTATAAGTATAGCAATTTTCTAGGTAGCTTTTACCAAATGCGAAATCCTTGGAAACCTCTTGAAATTGTCCGCGAAATACTTTGGAAATCTTGTCACAATTTTGATGCCAGTGGTTACCCCATCGACTTTATAGCACTACGCTAATGAGAACCTACACCTAGTGGGATGATTTTTTGTGCATCTTTAGATACGATTCTTCATCCTTGAAACGCTAGCTTTAAAAATAATTAATTTTAACAGTTTAGAAATAAGAATTGATAGAATAGTTCAAAGGATATCATATTTGAAGGATATGGTTTGAAGTATTTTATTACCCCTATAATTTATAGTACTTTATTTTGAAAAACTTAAAATATTTGTTTATTGAAACGGACCACATTTCAGAATTACCAACTAGCGCGTCGAGACAATTTGGAATTTCTTTAGTTAACAGCTATTTAAAGGTTCATTCGTGATTTCCTGCAAAAATATTAGTTCCTCGACAGTTACAACCGTGCACAACCGTTCACTCTAAGCGTTCCATTTGTAACAATAACGATTGCTAATCCCGCAAAAAATCCAGTTACTTTTTTTTTCAGCGGCCAATTACCGGAGACCGGAGGAATTTAACATCACCGGATTAGCTGAAGTATGACAAGATAGATACACGGATAATGGGTTTCATGAAACCATTGGTACACCTACTATAAGGTGAATGGCCTGGGCACTTGGTCAGTGTATCAGCATCAGACGTTGATCTCGCCTCCCAGCGCCACGCGATTAACATAGAGACAATTCTATACAGCCAGTGGCGTAGCTCTTCGATTTCCTATCGACGCACACTGAAGTTTTTGCATCTTCACGGCTAAAATAATTGTAGACTCTGATAAAAATGGATAATACAGGGTGATTTTAAATAAAGTAGCAAAAATGAGACCACAGATTCCTTAGGTGGACGTAAATACCTATAACACAAGACGCATAATAAAAAAGATACAGGATGTCAAAATTAAAATTTTATTTTGTATATTTGTAGATAACTTCTTAAAAAATTCAAATATTTACATGAAATTTGTAATTCATCTGTTATGCTTGAAAAAGAGAGTTAGAAAGTTAAAGCCGGTTTTGTACGATTATAAAATTGGAGATTCAATTTTGCACCGTCCTAGCACGATTAAAGATCTTGGTGTTATTTTTGATCACAAACTAAGTTTTAATAAACATATTGAGACGATTACTTCTTTATCATATAAAATGTTAGGGTTTATAATACGCAACTCAAAAAGTTTTCATAACACAACTACAATGCGTCTGCTGTTTATAACTTTTGTAAGATCTCGGTTGGAATATGCCTCTGCGGTTTAGAATCCTATTTATAATATACATGTATCTGCAATTGAAAAGGTTCAAAGAAGCTTTTTGAAGTCCGCTTCATTTATAATTGATGGAACTTATCCTCCTATTGGCTTTTCACATGAACTGTTGTTAGAGCGTTTTTCTCTGTCAACCCTTCAATCTAGGAGGGAGCTGCACTCAGTTATAATTCTGTACAAACTCGTAAACAATAAATTAGATACCGTTGCACTTCACAATCAAATCAAATATAGGGTACCAAGACTTTCTTCCCGATGCTCTAATATCTTTAAAATGCCTACCCCCCGATCAAACTTATTGATAGCTTCCCCACTTTACCAAATGATCCATAATTATTGTAAAATTGAGAGCAAGGTTGACATATTTTGTTGCACAATTTTGCTAATTAAATCGGTATTCCCATAATTAATAGGGTTTTTCTTGTTTAATTATTACGTATGTCTTCATTAATCATTTTTGTTGTGCTTTGTTGATTGTAGTTGGTATTGTATTGTAATACTGTTATTTATATTTTTAAATTTTATGTTGTTTTCAACTAATTTAGTCACTGTGTTACATGTCAATGTTCTTTTTTTGCGTAACCTACCCTGTAATTGGGCTTTTGCCTGTTGGGTTTGTATTTAAATAAATAAATAAATAAAAAGGTAGGTAGGTTGAAGTTGTTAGGAGTAACAGTTTTTGAAATAATCCCATTTAAAATATTCAGTGCAGATGAGAATAATTTTAAAAATTTCTTCTATTTTTCTATTAAACTTACTATTGTAATTAAAATTAATTAATTTCTATTTTCTTAGAATAATTGGAATTTGGGATTTTATAGCGGAGATATCTAACTATTTTGAGAGATGATTGAAATAGGAAATCTGTATAATTTGTTGAATAAAGAAATTGTTTTTCACAAGCCTTATTGGACTAAATCAAGAAATTATGAACTACAGATTTAAAAAGCTTCCTGAATATTGTCGTCATTAGTTATGTTGCGCTACTCCTTTTTATTGAAATAAAATGTACAAATTTCTTAAAAGTTATGTCATAAATATTTTTGATATTTCTAAGAGGTGTGACGAAATTGTTGAGTATAAAAGTTGTATTTACCTTTAATTCGACTATCATGTTACATTGAAAATTATAAGGTTATGGTATATTTTACATATCACATCACAGCCGTCTTCGATGTGTTATAATAATTGTTATAAAGTAAAATTTAAATCAATCAATCAATCAATATTGTACAAGAGAAAAATATTTTATTCATGGTAAAAAATCAACTGCCATTTGCCATACGACATACGTGGTTATGAAAAACAATCCATTTTTTTTGTGAGTTTTTAATTCGTTGGAATTTGCTGTACCTACTAATTTATATCAAATAAAAGACATATTATTTGTTATTTTCTACTTCAAATTTTTCTCAAATATAAGAAGACAGATCTTTTAAATCATGTATCTGACAGAAAATGGAAGTCAATAAACTGTATTAGTTTATATATGGAATTACGGACTGGTCTATATGTTAAAAAAATGAATACACATTTATTGCTAATATAAACTGTTGCCATATTCAGCGTGTATCAAAAATTTCAAAAATAGTATAGTAAATGTTGAATTTGTCATATAAGGTTGTATTCAATTATTTAAGTATAATAGATTAGAAATTACAGGGTAATGGATTTTGAAAGTTTTTGAAGCTTTTGTTGGTGTTGAAGTTAAAAATAAATAAAATTTAATGTGACTATTGAGAAAATAATAAACCTTTTACGTTTTTTCAATTATGCAATAAGGTTATCAAAATACATTTTTAGGTGAAAAAAACGACATACCTAGGACAACTTATAAAGCTGATTACGGACGGCGAGCGATAATATAATATATGTATATTTATATCTTTATAATGAGATATATTCCTACAAACAAGTATAAATATAAATATATATTATGGCGTCAGTCAGTCAGCGATTTTTTTGTAATATATCAGATACATATACAGGGTGATTCTTTGAACGTAGAGACAACGACTTACAAATACAATTTGGTAAAAATGAAATCAAAAAGAGCAGTTCAAAAATGATTTAAAAATACATTTCCGCACGGCACTCGAAACTGGTCCATTGTAAAACCTACGGCGTAAATTCGGCGACCGGACAAAAAATTGAAAGAAATTTCCAAAAAGAAAAAAAATTTACAACACCTATCAAATTGATCTGATTTTGCCGCTATTGTTATTAATTATAAATATAATTAGTTTGTAATTTTAATTAGTAAAATGTTTTGACATACCTGATGTTATAACAAAATTTGGGCCCGTTTTACCCAGTTTCTGCAAACTAACAAATATTTCTGCTTCTTGCCCATTTTGAACTTGTAAGTTATTGGCAGCATCTATGGATATGTTTGAATAAATCATCAATAGTGTCCACTTCGGTCCAATATACTTCATTTTTAAAATATGTCCACAAAAATAAGTCCAAAAGATTTAAATGGTACCCGCCGTACACGTCCAGTCCTTTGGTATTAATGTTTTGACACGCTGTACATGGTAAGGACATAATTATTGTGTATGATATGCCACACTGCTGCAATATGCCGATCCTCCATCTCTTCCACGATTCGGTTGCAAATGTCCCGTGTCACGCTAGCGTTTGCACTACACTTGCACTCACTACACACCGTTGTAAAAGTAGCTGCATTTGGAACATGTTTACCGGGAAATCATTCTGCTAAAGCATTTTCACTTTACCATAAATTAACTGGCCTTAATATACCATACCTGCATTATTTAGGTACCTATAGCTAGATATTAGGTACTGATTTATTTTTTAATTGTAAATTTTTATACAAAAGTATAGCTTGTTGGCCTTATTATTACAAGTCTAAAAAGTAATAATGTTTGTTTGCTTCATATTTAAATTACTTTTGTTTTTTTTTATTCAACAAGTTGTAACTTCTAAACCGTTAATATAATTGAACAAGTGTTCATAGAATAAACTTGCATACTTTTTTTTATTATCTATCTTCCTTTGAATTTTTTACACATGCTGAATCACTATAATACAGTTTAAATATATTCTGATACGTACAGTCAAATAATAAATACCTAATAGATAACTGTAGTATACAAGATAAAATAGGCACACTAATCATGTAAGTCTATGTTCATACTACAGGAACAAAATTTGTGTTCATTATTAACACAAATCAAACCAAAACAACTTGTATTGAAATATTAATATATTTTGCAATAATAATAAAATACTTAGCCACAGTTTACTTAAAATCTGACCATCAACATATAAAAGTATTTTTGAATAAATAACTAATACTAAGAATTATTTTTTAATTTTCATTAAATTAAGAGTAAAACAAATGAAATATTGATATATGTGGGGCAAAAATTAATATTTAAAATGTAAGTAACGCAAAAAAATCTTACACGGCTATGATTTCGAATCGAATACGTGCCTGACCTCCTTCAAACTAACGGGTCCAAATCAACAAGGTCAATCAAGGTATTCCATATATAAAACGGAATTATATAAGATACGAGCAAGTAACTTGAAAAAATCGTTAATTTATTATGTTACATAGAAATTAGCATTGGAGGTACCTATACATAATTCTATTAGACCATCAAATTTTATTTGTAGGATGTCAGTTGCCATGAAATTATTAATCATATGTTTTATTTGTGAAGATGTTTGGAGCCAATAGTTGAACATTTTTACTATATTTAATATTTTAGAATTTATTATAGAGAACGTTTTTAAGTTCATGTTATAACATGCATCTACCTAAATCAATTTATTTTCAGATAAAGAAGGTACCTAAGTAATTCAAAATTGATACTTCAATCTTGAACAACGTAAACAAACATTTAGATTGATGAAGATAGCCTAGTTTGGAGCTTAAATTGTTGTCAAGTAAATTGTGAAAGCCCGGATGCTCCCTAAAAATCTAGCCTGTCGAAAAACCAGGCACCCAATTCTTGAATCTTTGTCGCCCATGTCGATACGATTTTCTGCGAATATCTTTACAAATCTTTACAAATTGATATCCTCTAGTGTCGCATTCTAAAATTGTTACAGCCTTTAGCTGTCACATGTCAGAAAACAAAAAAAATAGTTTTCTATTTATTTAGAAAATCACAAACAAGTTGGTCGCAATAGAAGAAATATTTATGAAAGATGTAATGCCGTCAATTTAGACGATAAAAAAATATATAAAAATGTTTAGATTGTCTAAAGACTTCTACTTCAAAAAGTATTTCTATAATTCTAATGCAGACCTCATTAAACGTCCAAAACAGGACATCCATGGGTAGCACAAATTTGGTACAGAGGCAGACATCTGTGGGTCCAAAAGTGGTACAGTAGTGGACGTGCCTGGGTTGCACGAAGTTGTGACATTTGTGCGTCCGTGGGACTTCAAGTGAACGTCCATCGAACAAAAAACGGACGTCCACTGGATGTCCGGACTTCCGACTTTGGTCATCCTTTGGATGTTCATAGGACGTCTTTGTGCTATTAGGGTAATTTATTGCTGAAAAACTGGGACTTCAGTAGCAATTGTAAAAACCAAATAAGTACTAGGAATATCATTTGTAGTTATTTATTTCACGTCTAAACGGAAGTCTCATGTCAGCAGTACCAAAGTTAGTTTAGTTATTCTGTAAACTTTAGCAGTACATACAGCTAAGAACATTTAACTTATAATTGTATTTTAAATATTAATTGTGTCACCGGCAGCTATGAGGCTCCTGTGAATATGAATAGATATATGGATGTGTCTCAGCCCTTAATGAAAATTATAAACGCATGTGTTGTTTTGCAAAATATTTGTGTACAAGTGTACAAAACAATTTTTAATACTGACGAACAGATGAATGAGATAGAATTTTATTTGGAACTTACTGAATTTAATGTTGGACGTATGAATCTAGATTTATTACTTGCTAGTAGAAGGATGCAGTACATAATTATTAATCATATTGTACCGCGATAATACCTCTAGGATTTTTATATAAATAACACCTCTATTTACTTATATTTCGATGTATTTTACCTTAGATACATACGTAAGTATAAATACATGGCGTTAAAAAAAGAGTGTAAAATATTTCGGAAGGTAATAGTATGAACCAAAATAAGCAGAAAAGTCACAAAGTAACGGTTGCGGAGAAATGGAATGCTTTATGTTTTTAGCTCCTTTTTTTATTTTGCAAAAACGTTGTGTATTTTCTTATAATAGTTGGAACATATATACAAGAAATTTATCCTGAAGAAATTTGTTATCGCCTTTTAGCATTTGCTTCTGTTGCTGCATGCAATATGATTTTCCCCTTCCGTCATAAATGACATTTGGCAATAAAAAGACTGTCCTAAATGTGAATGATGTATTTAACATAGTTGCCAAATCTTATTACATTTCATAATTGGCGAGTGGTACATTATTTCTATGTCTTTTCGAAAATACAAATTTTCTAATTTGTATGATATTTGTCACACTCGACAATCGTCAATAAAGATCCGAGAATCGAGATTGAGGACATGTTTGAGACAAGTGATATATAGTAACCCTAATAATAGGCAACCAAATCTTTCTCTAACTCTACCATGTTATACTTATGAACTGATACCACAGAATATATATTGCGTAGCTATATTTTCTGTGCTGATACGTACTGTTTTGGCAGTAACTGATTTATTCCTACAAATGCAATATATTATCCTTCAAATTTCATATTATTATAATACATATAAAATCGGTAGAGTATACACATTGATCTATTTAAAAATGCAAGTTTGATTTACACATTACCATTTATTTATTTCTATTTTCTACGAACAAAACCAAAGATGAGAGGGATGATGTAAGTATATTTATAATATACCGGGTGATTCAGAACTTATCTAAACAAATTTGTGAATAGATGCGTCATGAAAAATGGAATCAATACCGTAAACAAAAATTTTGTAAAATCGTTATAGTTTCCAAGAAAAAAATTATTGAAGTTCTACTAGTCTCGACTTTTACATTGCTGGGTTACTGTAGTCTATAGCCAGGCGATTTCAAATATTCGATTATTTATCGTATTAACTTTTTGGACATGCAAGTATGTACATTAGTAATTAGTGTTTACATTTTCAAATATCAAAAATGGCTTACGTATAGCAACTCGCAGTTGATGGGTATCGTTTTAAATTATGGTGAAGTGAAAATGCTTTAGTAGAACGATTGTGAGTGCAAGTTTAGTGCAAACGCAGGCGTGACGCGGGAAATTTGCAACCGAATCATGGAAGAGATGAAGGTCAAAAGCGTCCACGGAATATTGCAGCAGTGTGGCGTATCATACAGGAGGTTCAATTATATCCGTACCATGTACAGCGCGTCCAAGCATTAATACCAGGGGATTGGACGAGGAGGACCGGTACCATGGCCGCCACGATCTCCTGACTTTAAATCATTTGGACTTATTTTTGTGGGGATATTTAAAAAATGAAGTATGTTGCACGGAAGTGGACATTATTGATGATTTACGCAAACGTATCATAGCTTCTGCCAATAAACATTGTGTTGTAACATCAGGTATGTCAACCTGTTTTGCTAATTAAAACCACAAATTAATTCTATTAATAATTAATTAATAACAATCGCGGCAAAAGCCGTTGAATTTGCTGCACTAAAATAGGTGTTGTAAAATGTAATTTATTTCTTTCCTTGGAATTTCTTTAAATTTTTTGTTCGGTCGCCGATTACGGGTCTTATCAGTTTTTACAGTGAACCAGTTTCCAGTGGCGTGCCTAAAACTGCATACTGTCCCAATCAATTAATAATCATGTTGTTTTACAAAATCCCGTTATTTTTTAGAAAAAATCGTAGGAATAAAAAAAGTTTTACATTTAAATTTCCTGTAATACTATTATAGATTCGCCATTAAAATTTGAGAAACATGTATTATGTGTAGTCCAAACTTGTTCTTTAAAATTGAAAGTTTTGTGTAACTTTAAATCAACATTTGGACAAGAAACTAAACTAAAATTAATAAAAACTCATATATCCCCATATCGAATATTTCTGTGCTGTATACTATAACTTCTTAACGCAAAATTGTCAGCAAAAATTACACCGGATTCAAAATGCCTGCATGAGATTTGTGTTTAATATTCCTCCAAGAAGTCTTATAATTCCTTATCTTATTAAGATAAACGAATTAAATATTAAACTTAGAGTTCAGTATCTGTATAGTATATTCTTGTATAAATTGTTACATACTAAGGAGCCACTGTATCTTTATGATATTATATCTCGAAGGTCTGACGTTCACAGTGCCAATATAAGAAACAATAAGTTCATATTCCGCAGCATACCACAACACATTTTCAGGGATGCTTCTCCTATTTAGTGCCATTTTACCTTAACCAAATTAACACAGACTTGTCTGTTACTTTATCATCCTACAAAAAAAGTTAAAATTGGACCTACTAGAGAGACTAATTTAAAAATGGTATATCAATTATATAAAAAATGTTCATATTGCTGTGGAATATTTTGAGATGTTCATATTTCATCTGGTATGTTATGATTATTGTTAGATATTATTTTATTAGTTATTATTTTATTTCTGCTATCTTTCCTCAATGTTTATATGCGAAACACATAATTTATTAGCATTTAGAATTTTAGGAGAGGTGTAACATAGCTTTGGCTAACCGCCTCCTTTTGTGTACCTATATTGCTGCCATTATTGTTTAGTTTATGTTTTTGTATTTCATTTTGTGTGCACAATAAACCATTTATTATTATTATTATTATTACTATTATTAAAACTATTTAATAATTGGCATACCGAAAAAAGACGGTATCATTTTAAGGGCGCCCTATCCCTAATCCGGCTCTCATTTGGGCTTCCAATAAATTCATATTTTTACCTAATTATCTCAAATCATGTACTAAATTTGGTTGATCTATGTTAAGGCATTGCTGAAATATTTTTGTTTTTCAAACACAGTCACATACAAATTTTTATTTTTTTATTTTTACATCATCTACACATAATCTACATATAGGTAGGTATTGTATTATCCCAGTAACACTTCACACTATTTTACCGCAAGTGTGTTACCGGTATTGTGCTTTACCCGGTTCATTTTTCTCCTAAAATCTAATATGTAGGTAAGTATGATATCGTCCTGAGTGTCCACATTTTAAAAAGGAGCAAATAGCTACAAATAACATTCGTAAATGAATATAGACGATCAAAAAATATATGGTATTTGATATTACATACTGACAGAAAAACAATTATAGAATTAAATATAGGTATAAAAATAGACTACTTACAGAATGAACTTATCATGTTTGTTTACTGTCTCGGCGAGCGACACAATATAACTAAAATTTATATTAAAATAATTCACATCATTACATTTATCTCTAAACACATGCTTGTTAAATACAAAGGTTACTTTATTTTGTAGTTTAAGTGTAAACATAAATATATATTTGTTGTAGAGTAGATATTAAGAGCAGCATAGAGATACACCTACATATACCTAGTGTTAATAAATATATTATCAGTAAATAAAATGAAGTAGAAAAATTTTATATTTCTAACCAGAAGAAAGACAACCTCATTTTGATAGCATAATATTTTTATAATCATTGTTACAATCAAGTAATCTGTTTTATCTCAATATTCTGATGGATTTTTATTGATAATGATTTACTGACAAAAGTAACAAGTAGACAGGTTTTCTTTAGTAAAATATAGCAAATCGCTAAATGATGTAATTAATAATTGACAATTTATGTAAATTAGACAGGTAAATATACCATAATAAAAAAACTAATTAGTGCGTTAAATTTTTAATTAATGTAATCATGCATTCGTTTGTTTTTTATTGCAGATTTAATTATCAGTTTACTTAGTCTTGATTTGGAGTTAACTATTTAACAACTAATTTAAAACATAAACGATCTCTTACTTAAATCTTGATTACATTGTGATCAACGCTGTAATTCTGGTTGCCTAACTAACTAATATGTGCATAAGTTCAACCGAAAATAAAATTAATCTAGAATTATTTTGAATAATATGTAGGCTGCCTCTAAAGGAATTTTACAAAATTCTGCCACAAGTTCTTTGAATTAAAATAAATCAATTTAACTCTCTCAACTGTTGACATTTCTTTTCCGAACACTTAGACTGATTTTGAATCTCTCAGACTTCGATTCAAAATAATACAAAAATAGGTACATTTATTTACAAAATTTGTAAGTTATTGGTAAATTTGCAGTTGATTTATTTAACTACAATAACCAATAAAAAGCGCATTACATTAAGAAAAAAGTAAAAATTTATAAAAATCATAAATTTAAAAATTTAAAAAAAATAATAACTGAATAAAAAATCTTTATGGGTCTGTATTCTTGTTTTATTGTAAATGTTAATATATAGTAAAAAATAAAAATATGACTTCCAAAGTCAAAAATAACAAATTGTGCAAAGGGTTATCAAAATAATCACACAACAACAGATACAGCATTTTATTGGATACTGTAAATAAAGTTTTTTTTGCATTTGATACACAAGTAAGATGTTGTTCTATGTATACTGGATGGACTTCTGATCTAGTGGCATTTCAATTTGCTGTGGTATCCATGCAATTGCAGCTTATCTTCCTCGACAGATGTTAATAGGTTGAGAATTCGCCAAATGATTCTCGGTAAAAATATGGATGATATTCAGGGTATAGGCAAGATACATCTAGCGGTCATTCTCTACTCAATATCGGACTGAATCGACCTATATCACGTTCGGCGTGAGCAAGGCGTCAAGAAATATTACCTCAGGGGTAACGTGGATTTTTATTTCTGTTTATTATTTGATAACGGGTTGGGCTTTACCTCTTGGTCTTGGTTGGTGTGTACGCGGCTTTACAACTTTATACACGGCTTAAGGATCACGCACATTATGCGTGCACGGACCAGCACAGCACGGACCTGCAAAGCCTGTTCATGAAGGTTATCCATATTTAATGGATCATCGCACACTAGACCAGCACCTGAATTGACCGGCACCTGTAACGATCGTCACTGCAGGTCAGGCTGGTGGCCTGCAATTTCTATGCTTCAGGGACTGATTTCAAAGTGTTAGGAATATTCGACCAGTTGCATACCGCTGAACTGTCGGACACCCTCGCTAATCAACAACCTCTATTTACTTACCTTAAACAAACTGGAAGTCTTTCATCAGATGACACAGCACCACGAAATCTTGTGTTTTGGTGGCGAGGACGATCTAAGAGCTCGAATTTTTTTATGTGACATTCAGAAATACTGAAAAAAATTTGTCGACCTCCAGTTCAGAAAATATACGATGAAATTCACCATATATATAGCTTTCTCTATTTATTGATAAAATGAACAAAAAAAGTTTCTTATTTTCCTCGCTTCTTTCCCCTCCTCTACTTCATACGGCACCGTTAATATAAAAATTTCTTCTTCCAAACGTCTGCCACACACATAATCTTCACAAAAAGTTGCTGGTCCGTGCTGGACAAGTATGAGAAGTCGTGTAGGTTTGCAAGTCCACGCTGTGCTGGTCCGTGCTAGTCCATGCAGACGTAATGTGCGCGATCTTTTAGATCTAGGTGGTATTATACTGATTACATTGATAAATCATATGCGTTGAGTGAGAAATTATAGATAGAGGCGCAACCTTAATGGCGAAATGCGTATGCGATCTATAAGTTTAATACCCAGTATCTTGAAAACAAATTCCTAATAGAAAATATCTATAGGGCAAAATGTTTTTAAAGTCGGACAAGAAATAAAGGCCTTCATGTTTGACGTTCCGTTATGTTACATCGTGTTTTACAGTAGGGGTTTTTTGGGCCAGAGATTTGTCCATCTGTCGAGAACTGTTGTTAACGACAGTCAATTTAGAGTGTTCTGTGTGATTCAATGGTTTAAGAAACTAAGAAAACCTCCGTGACAATAAGTTGTCGATAAATTGACGAATCTTAGAACCAAAGAGCTTCTATTACCTAATACTATCTCGGGCCCAAAAGTGTATACGCATTTCGCCATAAGGTTGCGCCTCAATCTATAATTTCTCACTCAACATCATATGTTAGAGTTTGCTTGTTCATTTTTGCCAAAATCAAATTATCACGTTTAAAAAAGTATTTTTATACGACTACCTTGCAAAAGGAGGTTTTGCACACGGAAAACACGCTCTGAAAACGGTATTTTGCACACGGTTATGTCATCTTTGCACAAGCGTCTCCAGATTGTGATTTTTGTTTGATGTTGTCACCCAAATTATGCAATGTTTCAAGTTGGCTGAGTTTAAATTAAAATTTGATTTTTGTCTCTGTTTGCAGTCGTATAAAAAGTATCGTAAAAAACTCGTTTGAAAACCTCTTTGCTCGACTTGTGGAGCTTGTTGTTTAATATACTATTTGAACACATACAACTATTACCTCCTTCAAGCGAAATCTTAACAGTGCAGAAAAATATTCAATGACAATGATAAAATTTACAGAATTAAAAATAGTTTTCTTACTTAACTCTGTTTATTATTATTAAATGGGTTTTATACAGTGTCCCCGTGTCATAGTCATAAGAACAGGTGTGTACCTATTGTCAAACAGAAAAGTAGGTACATAACTATGAAACTATTTTAAGTAGTTAGTTAATTTAAATTTGTGAGCGTTCATAAAATATTCAGAAGTACCTACTAAACTGTTTTTTATTATTACTATTGCGATAAAACGATCGACACAAATTGCTAATTTTTAAGAGAACTTAAAGCGATGTTTAAATGAATTTTATTAAGTTAGAACCACACAAACACACATAGAAATATGCAACTTACAACGAGAAATAATGAACTAGATAAAACACAGTAGTCACTCATTATTATTCAGGAAAATGATGCTCCTAAAAATAGGAAAGATCTGGGCGTTACGTCAAATGTTTGTATCAAACAGACACAGGAATTCACATCTCTTATATTTTACTTACAATTTTAGATAAGAAAATCTGTAAATATGGAAATAACTTAATTTTTAACATGTTCTGTATTACTTATATATTCTAAATAACTTTTTCAAGTAACATTTTGCTGTATTTTCAGTGGAAAAGGCTCTTTACTTGAAACTAAAACTCATAGGATTATTTCAAAACGGTTGCTCCTAACAACAACAAGTCATACCTTTTTCAGATAAAAAGGTAGGAGTAAATAGTCAGATGGATACAATTTGCCGCAAAAAGTAAAAGAAGCATAATGTGCCGCCTTCTATTAGTGACGTCAAAATTAGAAACAAATTTGAATTTCTCTCTTCAAAAACCCCCGATTTCTAAAATGTATGCAAATATTTGGATTTTTTAAAAAGTTATTTACAAATATTGAAAATAAAATTTTAACTTTGACACCTTGTATCTTTGTATCAACTTTTGACTAAGGTAAGTTTGGCAACATCGCTTTATGTTGTGTCTTGCTCTATGTTGCATTTATTTCCGGACATGGCCTAAGAAACCACTGGGAGTTTTAGTCAATCACTTCCACCCGCCATCTTCCGCCACGTGGGAGAATACTTAAGTACCCTCCATCATTCAAGCTGAATTCCATCTACCTCTGCTCAGCTAAATTCCTCTGGAACTTGCGGTCTTGATGTTTACCAGATAAGTTGATGTTAATTAACCATTTTTAATTATTAACCACCATATTCCACCCTTTTAAATCACTAAGTTGCTACGCCTGTTGTGAGGAATACAATAAACATATTCTAAATAATTACTTAAATTTACGTTTAGTGTAGATTAACAACCCATTACCTCATGCAAACCAGGTTGTGGATATTCATTTATAGGTATAATACTATGGTATTAATACTATAATATAATAATGATGGGTACTTAATATTCTAATTTAAGAAGAAAAATTCCCTTTAATATAAGCACGCTCACATAAAGCGACAGAATTTAAAAGTTTTATAAAAAATTCCAGGGTGGATAATTTTTAAAACCAAAAAAAATTATAGTAGGATGAAACCCATTGGAAAAGGAAGAGAATACAACAAAAATGAAAGGAAACATAATTTACGGGCGATCTGAGGTCGGGAAGTGGAAGGGGGTGAGTTTTTATGGGTAAAAGCGGTTTATCTCGATTTATGGCAAAACTACGAGTCCTATGGAAAAAAGTTAAATAGCAAAGTTGTAGGTAATAAAAAGATCTATAACTTTTGTATTTACACTTTTTTCACATAACCTCAAAATTTATGTGAAAAATTCAAATAACCAAGTTTTTGGTTTTTTATTTTTATCTTTTTCGAAACAAACATTTTTTTCACGAAATTTGGTGAAAACTTACCTTTTTATGTCCCAAACACACTGTAATTTTTTTGATATAAGATAATTATTTTTTCACCTTATTTTGACTTAATATCGAAAAAACATCTTAATTTTCAATCGAAAATTCCCACGTCAAAATATCTGTTTTTTTAAAAAGTCGGAGGGCTTTTTTCGTTGAAATCTGTACTTTCTGATGGTGTAAAAAAATATACATTACTATGGTAAATGTTCTCAGAAAATGCAAAGAAACGAAAAAATATTGTAGATGTCTTATTAAATATTAACTTTATTAACTTATTTGGTTGTTATAGTAGTATATTTCGACTTGTCATGTAACATGAAATCTTACGTCTTTCGAGTAATTAAAGTATAAATTTTAATAAATAGCTAGAAATTGTACATAATGATTAAAAAAAAAATCGGAATCGAGTTTGTCGCATCGTTTCTTTGCATTTTCTGAGAATATTTACCATAGTAATGTAGATTTTAAAAAAATAAATATTTTAAATAAAAAAAATTACAGTGTGTTTGGTACATAAAAAGGTAAGTTTTCACCAAATTTTGTAAAATTTTTTTTCGCCCGTAAATTATTTTTCCTTTCATTGTTGTTGTATTCTCTTCCTTTTCCAATGGGTTTCATCCTACTATTATTTTTTTCACTTTTTGCGATTTGCAAAGGCTTTAGGATAATTTGACAACAAAAATTTGAATTGTCATGAGATATCAACTTTATTAATTATTAGCATATACCAAATGCATACAGGGGCGTTCCGCATATAATTCTATGAATATCTATGAGTATCTTAAAGTAGTAGCCCCATGCGGAAGATATTGAAAATTATTATGTGTATGAAACTATTCATATAATAGATACAAATAATTTCATTTGACGTGAATCTTTAGAATTTATTTGAATGAATACTTATTTAGCAAAGTAAAAGCTAAACATTTGCTAGTAATAGTACCACACTATATAGTAAATACTTACTCATGCCGCCAAAATCCAAGCTCTGAACCATCTGTAGAGACGACCGTGTCGCATTGAAGACCAATCCAATCGCAAACATATTTACAAAATATACTTTAGGCACTTTTTATTGGCATTCGTAAGTGGATATCACCCAGAAAATTATTAATTTGAAATATTAAAGATGTTTCTTAATAAGCAAGTAACAACGTTCTGTACACAGTTTTTACATAAGTGTGAAAAAATATTCCGCTAGTTCGCCATCAAAACAAATTATCACTTTACGTCTTAGTTAGGGAAACGGTGAATACGAGTTTACTTTAGAAAAATCACAGGCTTCATGGTGGTACGACGAGATCACTTGAAAATCAACCACACCGGATACTTTCACGGTCACCACGATGCAGCGAAATCTACCCTCGAACCAGGCCAAGTGACAGAACACGAGGTGAGGGAGAACGAAAAATCCAATAACCAGAGCGACCCCTGATTGGCTTGTTTAAGTGGTACGATAGCGCTGTAGCTAAGGATTTAGATATTAATATTTATGTCACAACACTAATGAAATTTGTTCCTTATATTTGGACACATTTTTTATTCAATTTAAATTTAATGTAATAATGGGTTCGTTCCAACAACAGCAGAATCGATTCCGAACCGTCCAGAACTATTCAGTCAGTTTAGTTGATAACGTATTTTCGGCGAATACGACGTAAGACTGCATTGGTCAAACATTTCTGATAGGTCTGGACTAGTTCTCGATGGCTCGGTTGTTGGACCTAATAATTGAATGTATGTACTAATAAACTATTAAGTACATGACAAGGAGTCATCAAAAACTGGTTCAAACTTCTTTAGATCTTAATAAAGACAAAGATAAGTCAAATTCTGTAAATGTATGTAGTAGATTCCATGTCTATATTCTATAAAAGCAATCGCAACTTTTGGTGCACTGGTATAGCAAACGATCGATAAACTGCGTTCTAAAAAATATATTTCTATATAAGCGCCACAATATTTCCATTTATGTTGTGAATTGGCGGTTCTTTTCACGAAATTATTCATAAGGGAACGTTCAATACGACAGCAATTATCTTTTAGTATCCGGCGCATAGTCGTTAGGCTATTAATTATTTAATCCAACAAATTATCAGCTCCTGGTTGTACAAATAGGGTGAATAATATGCGTGATTTAAACAAATCAATCAACTGAATGTCACTTTCCTGAGTTAGGCATGTTTTTGGTCCGACCTTCTGTAAATTCCTGCGCTTCGCAGTTCGGTTCTTTGACGTCAGGAATACTAGAGCGGGTCGATATCGAAATAGGACATTTAAAACTGCTTTGGCGTTGTAACACGTTGGGAAGGGAATGCAACTATGCGGATGGCTGGTGTTGGCGGTTTTCAAGCTATTGGGTAATTTGAATTCTAATTTATGATTAATTTTTGGCGGTGACATCAGCTGGCGATATATTAATCAAAGTACAAAAACGTATTTATATATTCGCATAAATTTGGAAAATTGAAGACAAATTATGACAAATAGTGAAACAAAAATGTTTTCAGTTACCAATATATTTCAGACAGTGGTCGCGCGGTTTAAGGCGTCAGTACTTCCATCGAGGTGACTAGATCGCTGTAGGTTTGATCCCCGTAGTCGGTATACCATATATAATCTATATTCATGGAGAAGGTTGGTGCCCTCTCTGCAGGTATGGTAGGGTGGAAGAATGTTGACATTTGACTACCATCCCAATTAATGAGATTTTCCAGGTTTCATTCATTCCTGCACTGAATGGTGGTTAGTGTCTACCAACGTGTGTCCTGGGCGCAAATGCGGCCTGCTTAATAATAATATGCCGCCCCCTCTCCCGCACAAGTTTTAGATTTTTGGGCTAATCCTCGTGATTAGAATGAGGGGTAGAGATATTATTATTATTTCAAATATCAGTAAAAGAACATGGATTTCATAAAATTGAAAAGGCGTTTAATTTATTCCAAACTATGTCTATCCTTCTTGCTCTCTCTAAGAACCAAGCGATAGACTTGCTGGCTGTTCCCATTGTGTCAATAGATAGTATAATTCTGATGTACTCAGCATTTTCCGAATGTATATAAATATTATTGAAACTGGGCTAATGTCAGCCAGAGCTAGAGCCAGTCCATGGCCAAAGGACGGTGGTCAGCCGTTGACTGACCCTGATCTCTAGAAGAGATGCTCCCCAGCGGAAAGGGCTCCTTATTGTAAGTATGGTTATTGTTATGTTTGTTTAATAAATTTATATTTGTTTTAAAAGGTTGAGTTTATTTACCTCTCGCAGGAGCCAAGCGAGTACCCCAAGAATATAGGAGAGGTGTTATTTTTATAGGTTTAAAGATTGGTGGAGGACCTTTAGTGACATTTGGGGGAAGCACCAGACTTCCCTACTATAGGGTCACACGTTACGTGACAATAGTAACTCTTCAAAATTATTTCAGTTATTTTTTATACACAGTTGAACTCGTCCACACGCACGGCCCAGGCTGTAATCAAATTGCCTCAGAGGCAGCATGTATGCACTAGTTGCGCAAAATGTGATGGAGCACCATCGTGAAGACACCACTGTCTGACGTTGAGATTTACTTCTTCAAAGAGTGCCTACGCAAATATCGCAAATAAAGAGCATTTGTTAACCGATCTTCTAGAATGCAAGGGCCAATAAGTACTCCGTTCACAATTTCAACTCACACATCTACTGAAAATCGTGGTAGAAAGTGTCCTCGCCGAATGACAAGATGATTTTCCAATGTCCAATAATGAGTGTGAGTGAGTGTGTGAATACCATTACCTGTGAAAGTTCATCCGTAACCAATAATGTTCATGGTAAAGTTTGGGTTGAAGTGCTGCTAACGTAACAACCACTCGCAAAAGCTAACTCGAAGAGGAAAATTCCTTGGAAGTGTACCCGCTGCAGATAAAAAAAGTAGAGTTTGTGTCCTAATGTTCGCCAAACTGTAGATTGTGATATCCTAAATTGCGCTACAATTATCCTAGTGCTTTTCGAGATTCACATTTTGCCTAGGCCTAATGACTCCGCAAATTGTCAGTATCTCTATCCCGCTGAACCACACGTAAAAAAGCTTCACTTCTCGAATATCTTGGGGGAACCCTTTGGGCATAAAGAGGAGCTATAGCCACTGAATTTTGATGTAATTCCCCGTATGTCAGTATCATGTCGCTAAGTTCTTCGCTCGAGAAATTATGCGCCATACTTTCATAATTGCGTGAAAATAAACCTGAATGGGACCATAACTGATAGCAAATGTCACCGATTCGGATTTTCTGAAAAGAAAATCTGCGGTGAAGTCACCTGATATTTTTGTTTCAAAAATTGAATCACAGCGTAAGTTTAGTGACAGGAGAGAAAATAAATAGGAAGTGACAGTAATTGACAGTTTACGAAAATAAAAAGTGTCATCTCAGTTGTGTTGTCTCATTCCTGTGAAGAACAGGCATTAATTGATAATAATCCTACCAAGACTATACTGGGTGACGCAGAGTAGAATACCCAGTAAATAACCTGCATCATGGATGCAGATCAGCGATCGTTAGCGCGAGCTCTAGCGATGCCTACTAATGAGTTAGTACGCAGGATCGAATCGCTTTCCGACACGGTACCACTGGAAGAGGTTTCCGGGGATTTCCGAAGGCTGAGGGATCTACCGGGACGGAGGAAAGGATCCGGAATTCGATACGGGAAGAAATACCGGAAGCAGGCACAGGATCCGAATATGTGGGAAGTGTTGTCACGACGCCGGATACGGGACATTCGCGGTTACATGGCGCCCAACTCGAGGTGTCGAACAGCGAGCACCTAGGATTAAGAGCTCAAGCTCTGCTTACTGAGCCAGAAGGACTTAATTTAATTGATTTACAACAAAACCCAATCGATGAGACACCTGTTCTGAGTTGCAGGGATCCAACTCAGTGGCGCCCAATTGATGAATGCAAAGTAAAAGCCACAGTGGAAAAGGAGTTATGCAATATGTTACGAAACCTGCAACCCGTTACAAGTCCTGTGGCGATTAGTGTAAAAGCTAGTCTACCAATTTACGAGGGTAAAGAATGGGAAGATCCAAGCCAGTTCCTAGTTCGAATTCAACAACACTGTGTTGAAGAGGGTATCTCCAAAAGAGATTGGACGAGTATTGCTGCAGGACAGTTGAGGTGTGAGGCGTACACGTGGTACGTTGACTACCAATATTTTGATTGGCCATTCGAAGAATTTAGACGACATTTGCTGGAACGATTCGATGACTTACCCACTCGAATAGGACTGCAGACTAAATTATTTACCCAGACGCAGCAAACAGAAGCCTGTACTTTATTTATCGCTAGGAAGGAAGCATTATTTCGACGATTACAGTTAGGACTTAAAGAGCAAAATATAGTTATGCAAATAGAAGCATTGTTGCGACCTGAAATCCAACTGCAGTTAATTGGCCATACTATTGACAGCGTCTCCCGTTTGTCTCAATTGGCTGCCGCGGTGGAAAGTAAGCTGCGATTAATGAGGCCTCCTGCTGTTGCCGCGCCACTCGCTACAAATTCAGCATCAGCACGGGCAGTTATGTCCAGACGACCTCCTCCATATCCTTGCCGATTCTGTGGAGGCGATCACTATAATCGCAGTTGCCCCCAGCATCCGGAAGGCGGCTCCCCGAGGCAATATCTAGCTCTACCAGCTCCTGAGGCACGAATGGAATCGGGAAACACAGTAGGGGCGGCAGCCAGAGAGCCGGCTCGTCGCCCCGAGAATTTCCAGTAATTATTGGCTCCTTACAAATTTCACCAAAAAACACCTGCTTGCCACGAATCCTCGTTAAATGCGAACAGCAATCATTAGTGGCCCTTATTGATACTGGAGCTACGCATTCCTTTATCCGTGATAGTTTGTGCTCAAAGAAAAGTGTTCGAGAGAATAATAATATTGCAAACACGGAATTCCAGGAAACAACTACTCTGCGGGCTAATGCCCCGACCAGCATTGAATTACACCTGGAAAACCTATAGCAACAGCTAGAGTCATTCGTCAGACGCCCACCAGACATATACCGGTTTCGAGCTTATTAGCTCTCATCAGTATGCCATAGGTGAGGTATCCGACGAATAATCCTAGCTGCTTTCGTCTGTCTAACCCGACAGAAGGGACCATGAGTACGCGGTGTAGAACTAACTACATCTATCGGCCGTTCGCTACTCCATGCCGGACTGAAAATGTCACAGACACGAAGCGTTCTACATGCAGTAGACACCATTGAAAGCTGTCGACCTTTATCGCGATCGGCGAGAAACGATATTTTGCAAACACGGACACGGCAAACACCGTTTGTTTGTTTATTTGGCAAATGGAATGGAGGTGACGGCTCGTGGACCTATTCAACTTACGTTGGATATTAATGGTATTGATTCTGTGGTGGAAGTTTATACCCTGCCAGAAATGGAAGAATCGTTAATCCTAGGAATTGACTGGTTACAGGCGGAAGAAGCTATTCTAGATTTGAAGCAGGGTGGAATTTATTTTGGAAAGAGTCAAAGACAAGCCGCTTATTGGCAAGTGGCTAGGCAGCAATGCGAGTTACCTCCTCCAGTCTGTTTGACCGCGGAAAATACGTCTGCACCTTGGATTCCACATTATGAAGGAATATTAAACGAATTTCCAGGGTTATTCCACGAACAATTGAGACAACCCACCACTAATTTGACGCAACATCAAATTCGATTGATGGATCCAAAACCTTTTAAGATTCGGCGTTATCAATATTCGCCAAAAAAACGTCAAATAATTCAAGAAGAAGTGCGGAAAATGCTGCAAGCTGGTGTGATCCGCCGAAGCCACTCCCCGTACTGTTCGCCGGTGGTTATAGTAAAAAAAAAAGATAACACTTGGCGGTTTTGTGTAGATTATCGCCAGCTTAATTCCCAAACAGAGGATGAAGTTGCCCAACTTCCCCCTATCAAGGATATACTTCATGACTTAGGACCAGCTAAGGTATTCTCGTCTTTGGACCTGAAGGCTGGATACTGGCAGGTGCCCATGCACGAGGAAAGTATACCACTTACCGCTTTCAGTACCCCAGAGGGGCTACGTATGAATTTGTCGTTATGCCTTTTGGATTAAAAAATGCCCCCTCTACTTTCCAGAAATTAATGACAGAAGCACTTGCTGGGTATATAGACCGATTTGTTAAGGTATACCTTGACGATATAGTGATATACTCTGCCACTCGAGAGGACCACAGCCAGCATCTTAAATTGGTTTTGGAACGCCTAAGTATCCATGGGCTGCGTTGTGCCTTAAAAAAATGTGTTTTTGGAGCGGCGGCTCTAGATTACTTAGGATACCGAGTAACATCTCAACATAATGAAGCCCAAAGTAAACATTTAGAAAAATCAAACATTTTCCGGTACCGCGCAGCCAACGGGAAATTCAGAGTTTTATTGGCACTGTGAATTGGCTCCGGGAATATGTCCCACACTTCGCAGAGGTGGCTGCCCCGATCACAGATCTTCTGAAAAACCGGAAGTTCCAATGGACTGATCAAGCAGACGAGGCATTTCACAATCTCAAAAACGAGTGGCTGTCCCATTGCAGCTGAGTCGCCCGGATCCTACGAGGACTATGGTTTTGCAAACAGATGCGAGTGCCCTCGGTATGGGGGCCGTACTCTACCAGACAGGTTCAAACGGAGAAAAGGAGGTAGTTTTGCGCTAGCGCCAAATTTAACAAAACCGAGCGAAAATACCACTGCAACGAGCAGGAGGTTCTTGCAGTGGTATGGGCTTGCAGGAGGTATAGAGCCATATTGGAAGACAAACCATTTGTTTTGAGGACGGATAGTCGGGCACTTCAATGGCTTGATCGAGTTAAAGATGAGCGAGCGAAACTAATGAGATATTCCCTTTTACTCCAAGAATTCAAATTTGAAGTCCAGCACTGTCCCGGGAGGGAGAATGAATTACCCGATTTCCTGAGTCGCCACCCCAGAGCATGAACCTATTGATGAGGAACGTATGTTGCCTCCCGATGTCCAGGCGATTAGTGGTTCCGCTAATGAGACTTTGGGTATTAATGTGATAAGTAAGACTCGGCGACGACGAAGGAAGCAGACAGATACAACCCCACATATCCTTCTCCAACCAGTGACGTTACGACCACTGCCAGATGGAGCCCAGCCCGAAAGTCTGTATGACAAATGTGTGCGTGCCCAACAAGAAAGCCCCGAATATGAAGCCATCCGAATCCGTATTCCAAGGTTGCAAAATGGTGAAGAACACTTGGAAAATAATTGGCAGCGAACTCTTCGAGATTCTTACGAAGTACGCGATAATTTAGTATGGTTTCGAGATGGTGATCGTCGTACATTGGTAGTGCCTATTAATTTGTGGCGGAGAGTTATTTATGAGTTCCACGATAACGCCGGTCACCCTGGGCGTGACGAAACCTATCGCGCGATATCTCACCTATATCACTGGCCCACACTGCGTAAATACGTAAAGATTTACGTTAAACATTGTATAGTCTGTGCTTCGATCAAACGGGGAGGTGCATGTCAGTCGCGTGCCCCTATGCGACCGCGACCCCGCAACGACCGTGGCAGACTGTTAGCTTTGATATAATGGGACCTTATCCTCAAACTCCTGCTGGAAACCGATTTCTATTAATAGCTACGGACTTGTGCTCAAAATGGATTGAGGTAATGGCGGTGCCGCGGATGCGACCAAAAGTGTTGGTAGACTTTACCAAACAGCTATTTCACCGGTGGGGATATGCGGAGGCAATAATAACGGATAATGGAGCCAGTTTTCGAAGCAACCAATGGATGCGGTATTTGCAGCAGTACAGGGTGGAGCACTACACGACTCCAATCTACCACCAACGAGCCAATCCGGTCGAGCGACGGAACCAGGAGATAAAGAAACTTTTAAGGTTACAGAGTCGCGTGGCCCGAGAGACAAACTGGGATAAAAACTTAAACGAGGCAGTTTTCCAATTACGGAATCGAGAAAACGCCGCAACGGGATTAACTCCAAGTGAAGTACTATTCGATGCTCCCCAAGTGCGAGCCGGTGAGTGGGGACATCAGTTAATCGTCGTATAACAAATGACAGAGCTGCAAGAGAACAACGGTTACAACAAGTACGCAGACGACAGGAGATTTTTAACCGACAGCTATTCCCAGAACCGCGATCTGCACCGGTGCAGTTTAATCGGGGAGACCAAGTGTTGGTACGTAACTTTCCGGGCATTCGCTCGCCACTGGGACCGCCGTGGAGTGGACCTTACCAGATTGAAACTAAAATAAGTGACGGGGTGTACGAAATTGATAGAAACGGCACTCAGTTTAAGATTCATGTCGACGATATACGACCGTGGGTAGGTGAGTTGCCGCGCCTCGAACCTGAACATGACCCCATGACCCAAGACGGGACAGAAGCTTACTATCGCAAGGATCGAGGGGATACTGGGTCGATCTCTGAAGACCAACCTGACAGAGATGTCGTTCCAACAATGGAAGAGCTCGATGACCAAGGTATTGATCAACGAGATTTGAAAGACCCAGAGGAGCTAGCAACCATTGAACGGAACATTGACGGGAGTGGTCATACGATGCCTGACGAATCGCTCCCAGGTCCGTCCGGTATTCGATTCAGTAAACAAGCTCCAAGTTTTGATTATTATAGTACCAACGACCAGCCATCTACGCAGGAAAACCTGGGCCAGCTAATCCTATTCGCGTCAGAAGTAACCGTTGAAGACCTAGGGGATGAATATCGAGTCGAGCCCGACAATCCAGATGCTATCGCAGTGGTGGGCCTGTACCCGTAGAAAATTAGATGATCCGGAAAAGATTATCGCGAATTTTGCACATTGTTAGTGCTAGTTAAGTAAGGTGACAATAGGTTACCAAAACTCCTGAAGGAGAGCAGTTAGGGAATTAATTAACTAAGAGTGTCTATGCACTCCAGTTATTGTTAAGTATTTATATATTTGATAAACCATGTTGATATAACACTGTCCTGTTACTAAACTAGCCAGTCTTTCTGGGAGGGGGTGGTGTCACTGATTCGGATTTTCTGAAAAGAAAATCTGCGGTGAAGTCACCTGATATTTTTGTTTCAAAAATTGAATCACAGCGTAAGTTTAGTGACAGGAGAGAAAATAAATAGGAAGTGACAGTAATTGACAGTTTACGAAAATAAAAAGTGTCATCTCAGTTGTGTTGTCTCATTCCTGTGAAGAACAGGCATTAATTGATAATAATCCTACCAAGACTATACTGGGTGACGCAGAGTAGAATACCCAGTAAATAACCTGCATCATGGATGCAGATCAGCGATCGTTAGCGCGAGCTCTAGCGATGCCTACTAATGAGTTAGTACGCAGGATCGAATCGCTTTCCGACACGGTACCACTGGAAGAGGTTTTCAGGGTATTTCCGAAGGCTGAGGGACGGAGGAAAAGATCCGGAATTCGATACGGGAAGAAATACCGGAAGCAGGCACAGGATCCGAATATGTGGGAAGTGTTGTCACGACGCCGGATACGGGACATTCGCGGTTACACAAAGTACTGCTATAATAGTCGCGGCAAGAATTCACACGACTTACGTCATACGAACAAATGGATAATTCATTACACTTTAAACATATTTAAGAAACTGCAACTGAGAGTAATAAAACTATATACTACACTAAATGTTTGCATTGTATATTAGACCAAATTGCAAAACATTTTTTTTTAACCTGACCAAGTATCGAAAATTATGTTGACAATAAAAACAAATGCGTAACGTTATCCATGACGTAAGAAGTATGAATTCTTGCCTCGAGTATACAAAAACATATCGTTTCAACTTTACAACACATAAGTATAGGTTAAGAATTACTTTGTATATTGGAATATTTGGAATGCGGCATAATAAATAGTTTTCACAAATTGTTTCTTACCGAATTTACTTACAAATACAGGGTGTTAAAAAACATTGTAAAATATTTAAGGAGGTAATAGTATGAACCAAAATAAGCAGAAAAGTCTCAATAAACATGGGTCCGCAAAGTAACGGTTGCTGAGATATGGAATGTTTTATGTTTTTTAGCCCCTTTTTTATTTTGCAAAAACGTTGTGTATTTTCTTATAATAGTTGATTGATGTTTAGTGAAATAAACAGTACGTATTTGACAGTTGTTCTCAGTGCACAAGTTTTCTTTCGCTATGGATGGTTACTCTAACGTAGAATTAACAGACATGCATTTCATGTATGGTCGTGCTAATGGGAACGCCACCGAAACGCAACGTCTTTATGTTGACGCTTATCCAAATCGCCAGATTCCTTCACAACGCATGTTTGGAAGAATTCACCAAAGATTGCGTGATACCGGTTCCTTGAGCAAACAGTGCCATTTATCAGGAAGACCAAGGTCGGTATCCACTCCTAGAGCAGAAGAACAAATTCTAGCACTGGTAGAGCAGAATCCAGGTACGAGTGTGCGGAGAATATCAGCCGAGGTAGGAAGTGGTCCTCTTGTTTGGAGGATCCTTCACGAGCAACTGCTTTATCCATACCATGTGCAACGAGTACAGGCCTTAAATCCAATAAATGACCATCAAGCACGTTCGGTTTTTTGCCGCTTGTTACGTCATGATGCTGAAGACCCTGGTTTTCTTGCAAACATTCTTTTTACTGATGAGGCCGGGTTCACAAGAAATGGAGTGTTTAATTTTCACAATACGCATATTTGGACCGACAAAATCCTCATGCTCTAATAGAATCTGGACATCAGGCACGTTTTTCATTAAACATTTGGATGGGTATAGTAGGTGATAGATTTCTAGGTCCTGTTGTTTTACCAAACCGATTAACAGGCGCTGCTTACCTCAACTTTCTGCAGAACACACTGTATGCGTTTTTGGAAGACTTTTCCACATAGATGGGTAGTGTGGGCCAAATACACTTGCACCACATTTTGTATCGACCCACTTAGGAAGCGCCATCGTGGCGCCGGAACGATTCGGCAATGGACTCCAGCTGGGACAGTGACCAGAAGCCGTCCTTTCCAAGAACGACCACCCAAACTGGGATTCTATAAACATCCACCGAAACCGTCAGGGTGGCGCCAAGGAGAAAATATATAGTAGTACGACGCAGGCAGAAAACCAGACACTCCAACAAAGCTTCGCGTCGACAACATCTAGTCTGATATATCCTCTGCTTCTTTGTTTTAAATAAATATATTATTTTTACCGTTGTGAGCGTTTCATTTTGGCTGCACGACACAAGAAACCCTCAAGTGGTGACCCCGACGTGATCTTCAAACGTAATTTAGTGAAAGTACGCGATTTCTTTTTTTTCTAAATTAGAGTGGTTTTAATTGTGTGCAACGCCGCGAAGCAAAATGAGTCTCAACGAGGAAAAGGACGACAGGTTTGCTCGCATCGAACAACAGCTTGTAGAGATGTCACAGGCAATGGCTAAGCTCTTCACAAAGAGTGAACCGCGACGACCGACAACGAGGACAACTAGGTCGCGTTCACGAGGCCGTTCGCGGAGCCGCGATAGTGACAGCGATCAGTGTTGGTATCACCAACGTTTTGGTGACCGCGCCCGCGAGTGTCGCGAACCGTGCGCGTATCGTTCGGGAAACGCGACGGGCAGTCGGTGATGGCGAACGTCGACGCGTGCCCGATTCCGCGCCGTTTGTACGTTACGGATACGTACTCTAAGGTCCAGTTTCTCGTCGATACGGGTGCTGACCTTTGTGTATATCCGCGCTCACTAGTCAAACAATCGCGATCAAAATCGGCATATGAACTCACCGCGGCGAACGGAACTGCAATTGCTACGTACGGCACAGTGACAATGACTTTAAACCTCCGGTTACGTCGTTGTTTTACTTGGCAATTTGTCATCGCGGATGTGTCGAAACCCATAATTGGACATTACGCGTCCTGCAGCTCCTTCCGCGGCTGTGCAGCATCAAACCAAGCACTACATCGAAACGACACCTGGTCCCCCTGTCGCTGAAAAACCGCGTAGACTAGCGCCTGACAAATTACGAGCAGCGAAAAAAGAGTTCGACGCTTTGCTCAAATTAGGCATCGCGCGTCCGTCAAGCAGTGCGTGGCGTCACCCTTACATCTCGTGCCAAAAAGGGTGAAGAATGGCGACCGTGTGGCGATTATCGCAGACTTAACGCGAGAACGCGTCCCGACCTTTATCCTGTGCGTCACATTCAGGATTTCGCGCAATCACTTCGAGGTAGAAAATATTTTCGACCATCGACCTGATTCGCGCATTTCATCAAATCCCCGTTGCAGAAGAGGATATTCCCAAGACCGCGATAACAACACCTTTCGGTATGTTCGAATTTACGCGAATGACGTTTGGTTTACGCAATGCGGCCCAGACCTTCCAGCGATTCATCGACGAAGTATTACGAGACCTGGATTTCTGTTATGCATACATCGATGACATCATCGTAGCTTCATCGTCCGAAGAGGAACACCTGCGTCACCTGGAAGTGTTGTTTCAACGATTGCGAAACTACGGCGTGGTTGTAAATCCCGGCAAGTGCGTTTTCGGACAAAATCAGGTGAAATTCCTCGGTTACCTAGTAAACAGTGACGGCACGCGTCCGCTCCCCGAAAAGGTCGAGGCAATAAAAGACTACCCGCTGCCTACGACAATAAAACAATTACGGCAGTTTCTTGGTGCCCTAAACTTTTACCGTCGGTTTGTGCCCAACGCAGCAGGTGTCCAGGCGCCCTTAAATGACCTGCTAAAAGGGACCAACAAAGCTAACGCAGCAATAAATTGGACGGAAACCGCGACAAGTGCTTTTGATGCCGCTAAATCGAGTTTAGCACGTGCAGCTTTACTTGCGCATCCCGAAGTAAATGCGCAGATTACTCTAGTGTGTGACGCCTCAGATTTTGCAGTTGGTGCAGTTTTACAGCAAAATAGTGAGGACAACTGGGAGCCGCTAGGGTACTTTTCGAAAAAACTCAACCCGGCTCAATGCAAATACTCCGCTTACGAACGC
Source organism: Monochamus saltuarius (assembly GCA_025584915.1). Classification (NCBI taxonomy): domain Eukaryota; kingdom Metazoa; phylum Arthropoda; class Insecta; order Coleoptera; family Cerambycidae; genus Monochamus; species Monochamus saltuarius. Next base: position 24,195,340 of record CM046727.1, on the reverse strand, counting down.
GAACTTTTAGCGATTCATGAAGCAGTAAAGTACTTCCGGCATATGATAGAGGCAAGAACATTCGTCATTTACACCGACCACAAGCCTCTAACATATGCCTTCGCGAAAAAGTCGAGTCAGTGCACACCGCAACAGTTCCGCTATCTAGACTTTATTAGCCAGTTTACGACCGACATCCGTCACGTGGCTGGTCGCGAAAACGTGGTAGCGGATGCGTTGTCTAGGGTGAACGAGATAAGCGCGACTTTAGACTACGAGGCGCTCGCTGCCTCACAACAAACAGATGACGAAATCGGCGCATACGTCAACGGACAACACGGCCTCATCCTAAAGCGGATCAAAATACCTGACACGAACGCGTCAGTATTTTGTGACATGTCTACGGATTCCGCCCGGCCGTTCATCACCAAGCCATTTCGCAGGATAGCCTTTGATTCGGTGCACCGCCTTTCGCACCCCGGCATCAACGCTACGGTGAAGCTCCTGACGCAACGTTTCGTCTGGCCGTCGATAAAGCGCGATATCAGACATTGGGCACGCTGCTGTGTCGAATGTCAGCGGGCAAAGGTAACGCGCCACGTGATTTCTCCGACTGGTTCATTTCAACCGCCGTCAACAAGATTCGAACATATCCACGTGGATATCGTCGTGATGCCGCCATCTGACGGCTACCGCTACTGTTTAACCTGCGTAGACCGTTTCACCAGGTGGCCAGAAGCAATTCCGTTGGAGAACCAGGAGGCAGAAACTGTAGCCCGCGCTTTATACGCCAATTGGATCTGCAGATTCGGATCACCCCAGCGAATAACGACCGATCTGGGTCGTCAGTTCGAGTCACACCTATTCAAACGTCTGAATAGTTTATTAGGTACGACTCATCTCCGAACGACTGCATATCACCCCGCGGCAAATGGCATGGTGGAGCGTTTTCACCGCCAATTTAAAGCAGCTATCAAATGCCACCGAGACGAGCGTTGGACCAGCGTCCTTCCCACTGTGCTTTTGGGAATCCGTTCGGCGTGGAAAGAGGACATCCAAGCTACCGCGGCCGAGATGGTGTACGGACAACATCTACGCCTACCTGGAGAATTCCTTTATTCCCGCATGACAGACGACGAGCCCAGCACCGGAGCGGACTTTGTCCAGGACCTACGACGTCATATGGGGAGCCTACGCCCTTCCGCAGTGAAACGCCATGGCGAGAAAACGCCATTCGTTTTTAAAGACTTGGCGACAACGAAACAAGTTTTTGTGCGTGCGGATGGTGTAAAACCCAATTACGGAATCCATATGACGGTCCCTTTACAGTGGTCAAACGCGACAACAAAACATTTACGGTGCTAATGCGTGGTCGCGAAGTGAAAGTGTCTATAGACAGAGTCAAACCCGCCTACATTTTAAATTACGCGATGGATACCAGTGACCACAAAGTGCGTTAAATTTGTCAACTTCCGTGCCATTAAAACCCGTGCCACCCGAAGTTACCACTAGGTCAGGTAGAAAGGTTCGTTTCCTGACCGGCTGCAGATTTCATGATTCCCAATCATTGGCGAGGGGGTACCTGTGGGCCAAATACACTTGCACCACATTTTGTATCGACCCACTTAGGAAGCGCCATCGTGGCGCCGGAACGATTCGGCAATGGACTCCAGCTGGGACAGTGACCAGAAGCCGTCCTTTCTAAGAACGACCACCCAAACTGGGATTCTATAAACATCCACCGAAACCGTCAGGGTGGCGCCAAGGAGAAAATATATAGTAGTACGACGCAGGCAGAAAACCAGACACTCCAACAAAGCTTCGCGTCGACAACATCTAGTCTGATATATCCTCTGCTTCTTTGTTTTAAATAAATATATTATTTTTACCGTTGTGAGAGCGTTTCATTTTGGCTGCACGACACAAGAAACCCTCAGTAGGAAGGGCCGGACCTGTTTTATGGCCTCCAAGATCGCCTGATCTGAACCCTCTAAATTTCTTTGTTTGGGGATATTTGAGGACATTAGTGTATGGTACTCCTGTAAATAGCCTGGAAGAGCTGCAGCTACGGATTAATCAAAAGTGTCAAGAAATCCAAACCAAGGAGGGTGTTTTCGAAAGAGTTCGAATATCGTTGAGACGAAGATGTCGTGCCTGCTTGGAAATGGACGGAGGGCACTTCTTCTGTAACTTTGTTTTTTGTTTGTTAAAAGCTTCCTTTGTCGGTTTATTCCTAATAAAATAAAATGTTTGAAATACGAATAGTGGTCCATATCTCCGCAACCGTTACTTTGCGGACCCATGTTTATTAAGACTTTTCTGCTTATTTTGGTTCATACTATTACTTCCTGGAATATTTTACACTCTTTTTTAACACCCTGTATAGCAACGGCCACTAGACTACTTTTTAGTAAAGTAAATGATTTGCAATTCCAACGTAAAAATACAGAATTAACGAGAATCTTTAGGAAAAAGTTTAGTGGGCTTATGGCTTGGTACTTTACATAATTATTATGACTGTAATCTTTTAATCAATACTACTATCTATTTACATATACACATACACTTCTACTTCATAATCCGCTGAAAAGTTTATGACTGTAGCTTACACTGAATGGGGAAATCTGACAATATATTTTCTAGTTTCAGTTTGGTTTTATTGACAAGGTTGTATTCTACTGCCTTGAAATGCCATAATTATATTTCGATCGATTGATTGTCTAATAATTATTCATAATTCATTCATCAATTCTACTTTATTGGTATATATCAGTTTTATAAACTAGATCTATTTTTATATTTAAGATACCATTTTTCAAATATTCCTGAATACTTAATCGATAATAATTGATTATTGGACAGAGAAGAGAAAAATCGAACGAATTAAATTTATATTTATTCTGACTGAAACATAAATGAGAGAAAAAACAGAAACACTAACATAATTTAGTTCTGGTAAAGTATCTATACAGGGTGATTCAGTCATAATGTCATTAATTTTAAGAGGATGTAGGGAAAATGAGTATAATACGATGACACATATAGATGCGGAATGAATTCAGACGATTTACGTCATGGCTGACGTTACGCAATTGTTTATGTTGTCAACTTAATTTTCGATAATTTGTCGCGTTAAAAATAATTATTTTTTGTAACCAATAAACATTTAGTATAGTATATAGCTTTATTATTCTCAGTTGAGGTTTCTTAAATATTTTAATGAAAATATGATGCATTATTCATTTGCTTGTATGACATAATAATAATAATAATAACAATAATATCTCTACACCACATTTTAATTACGAGGATTAGCCTAGAAGTCGAAGACTTGTGAGGGAGAGAAAGCGGCATATTATTATTAAGCAGGCCGCATTTACGTCTAGGAACGACTTACGTTGATAGGTCCTAACCACCATGCAGTGAAGGAATGAGGGAAACCTGGAGAACCTCATTAATTAGGGAGGTAGTCAAATGTCCACCGGTATCAATCTCCCACATCGGCCGAAATCAACATTTTTCCACCTTGCCATCCCCGCAGAAAGGGTGCCAACCCTTTCCACTAATATAGCTGATATATGGTCTCCCGGCTGCGTGGATCGAACTTACAGCGGTCTAGCCACATCGATTCAATTACTGACGTCTTACCGCGCGACCAGTGACCGACAAGTCGTCTGAATTCTTACTGCAAATATACCATACTGTAGAACTACGCAAATCGTTTACAAAAATGTCACTCAAATTATACAATAATTATCTGCCTCGCTATATCCGAGACCATTTTAAAATTGCTTTAGATTTGTTTTACATGCTATATCCATTTTAAAATAAATTTTTATGTGTACTGCACTGAACTTATTTATTTTTGCTGTTACTTGCAGGTATTTAATTTGCTTGCTTTTTATGTACTGTATATGTACAGGATGTCCGGAAAAGACGTGTACAACGAAAGACCACAGACTCCTGGGTTCAAAATAAGCCGATTTAGCCCAATTTACTTATTTCCAAAATTGCTTCGTTTCGCCGCTAGGGAGCGCCAAAGTTCGCGAAATATTTTTGTTTATTCCGAATATCTCGAAAACGACTTGATCGATGTTAACCATTTTTGGGCTACGCAGTTATAAGTCTAACCGACACTTTTTGACATTATTTAAAATCTTTTGCAGTCATTAGAAATATAAGAAAAATCATGTATCATGCAAATATAAGCACATATTTTTTTAACCCCCTGTACAATTACTCTCAGTTTGTTTCTATTAGTAGTTGACTTTATTTAGAAACTTTTTTTATACTTTAAGAATTTTGAATAGATGAGTAGTTTAGGCAGAAAAAATATTTTTCGTATGTCAACAATATCAGCATTCGTTCTGCAACAAATAACGAAAATTCCAAAATTAATTTATATTCTATTTAATAAATACGAGATAATAAGATTAATATAGCAAATAAAAAAAGTTATGATCTCTTTACAATAAATGCTCAGTGACCACCTTTTCTCGTACGCAATAAGTAATCCGTTTTACGGTTTTACGAAGTTGTAGTGCTCTCCATGGATTACCTCGTAAAATGTTAACTGCGTCTTGGATTCACCTAAAAAAATCCTCTTTATTTTTAACTGCGTAGGCATATACTTTACACAAAATGATCGCTAGGAGGTAAGTCTGGTGCTCGAGGTGGCCATTTTATAGGAGCATCGTTTTCTCTTCCAATCCGCCTGTTAGGATACAGATTATGTAAATACTGACTAACGGGTATTGTAAAATGGGGGGTGCACCATCGAGCATAAACCATATGTTACGACGAAGTAGTAACGGTAAATCGTCTAATAAATTAAGTAAAAAAGTTTAAATAGTTGACCCCATTTAATCGATGTGGAAACACAACCGGGCCAATAATAAAGTTGTCTATAATTTCCGTCCACACGTTTACTCTGAATTCATATTGAAAATGTCTTATCTTCAGTACAGTGTGGATTTTCATCAGTATAAACGTGTTTGTTATGGATATTAATAATTCCTGACCTAGCAAAATATGCTTCATCTGTAAATAAAATGTTTTTGCTGAAATTAATATCATGGACTCTTTGATCTTGTATAAAATTACACAATGCTAAACGTTTTTCAGGGTCAATTGGTTGATGAACCGGTCATAAACCGATTGTGGTACGGATGTAGTTACTGCTCCTTCAAAACATCATGAACTATGGTTTTGGTATCCCTATTTCTTGTCAATGCGCCTTGCACCAATTTTTGGGTTCTCTTCTATCTTATCTACGATTTGTTCCTGCACCTTTATAGTTTTCGTGGTACGTTGACGCCCTTGAACCGTATTCATTTGGTTGAAGAACCAAATTCGCGAAGTCGCCTTTCGATGTTGGCAAAAGTTTGATGATTTGACACTCGTCGATGAGGGAATCTGTCCATGTAGACCCTAACACTTTTGCGGCTGTTATCTTGACAAACTCCATAAACCAAAAGCATATCTACTTATTCGGAATATGTATTGAAGTTGATACTTAAAATATCAGAGCGTACTTCTGGTACTCCGTTATTTGTTGCAGAACGAATGCTGATATTGTTGACATAAGAAAAATAGTTTTTCTGCCTAAACTACTCATCTGTTCAAAATTATGAAAGTGTAAAAAAAGTTTCTAAATAAAGTCAACTACTAATAGAAACAAACTGAGAGTAATTGTACAGGGGGTTAAAAAATATGTGCTTATATTTGCATGATACATGATTTTTCTTATATTTCTAATAACTGCAAAAGATTCTAAATAATGTCAAAAAGTGTCAGTTAGACTTATAATTGCGTAGCCCAAAAATGGTTAACATCGATCAAGTCGTTTTCGAGATATTCGGAATAAACAAAAAATTTTCGCGAACTTTGGCGCTCCCTAGCGGCGAAACGAAGCAATTTTGGAAATAAGTAAATTGGGCTAAATCGGCTTATTTTATACCCAGGAGTCTGTGGTCTTCCGTTGTACACGTCTTTTCCGGACACCCTGTATATTGTATATTTTTATTAGATTTACAATTGATGATTTCTCATATTAATAGTCTAAGATCCGGCTGCAAGATTAGTACATTCATAAAGTAGTTAACCGAGATTTAATTTTTATGTAATTTTATATATGGAGGAACCCATTTCTCATGAGGTGCCAATTAAAAAGTGCCCGCGATTATTATTAATTAAAATATTATTAATTGGCTTTTCGTGAAACATATCGTTCACGTCCTATGAAAATAAAGCATATTCTACTTCACGGCAATGTATTTAAGGACTTTGAAAAGGCACAGTTGCCATTGATCACTTAGCCGTAATCCCTCCGCAGCCAGGTGTAAACAGGTATAATTTTGTTAAATTTTTACGTTCATGGCGTATATTCATTTCAATTGTGCCACATTAAAGCTAATTTTTTTCTGTACCTGATGTAACATGTCTGCCTATAAAAAATAAGCCGCAAATAGGAGTTGCCTGCCGTTAAAGATGCTAGGTACCTAATTAAAATAAAGTGACAGAGAGTGAGCGTGCAACGTTACTTGTTAGACGAGGATGCTAAAGGCCAACTATGCACATTTATTGTTATTCTAACCACACTAACTAAATTATTCATGGTATTACGAAATAGGCATAAAATACAAAGAGCACACACCAATTGACAGTTCTACACAAAAGCACAACATTCTACTTATTATCATATGTCAAGTTTCAAGTTGTTTGTCCTACATCCACCATTTTTAAAGTGATTTGGCAGCACGTTGGATTGCTCTATACGCATCAGTGTGTATTGTTGTTGTTTTATTAATATTGACATACTACTATTTCAGTTAATGCAAACTCTGACTATGAATAAGCGAGAAAAAACGTAATATAAGCTTTTATAATTTTTTAATTAATTTTTTTGTCTAACACTAATGTTTTTGTATGAATAGTTGATTATTTTGTAACTCATAATTACTATTATCAATTTACTGTAATTAATTTGTAACTCATGACTATACTCGCGACAAGATTTCAGACGACTTACGCCATACGAATAAATGAATAATTCATTATATTTTCATCAAAATATTTAAGAAACTGCAACTGATAGTAATAAAACTATATACATACTACACTAAAAGTTTGCATTATATATTGCACTAAATTGCAAAAATGATTGTTTTTAATGCGACCAAATATCGAAAATTACGTTGACAATAAAAACAAATGTGTAACGTCAGCCGTGACGTAAGACGTCTGAATTCTTGACGCGAGTATACGCTGCAACCATCAATAAAATCAAACATTTGCTTAAACACGGCCTACATAATAAATTTTCTTTGACGTAAGTAACCAAAATATTATTTTTCATAATAATTTTTGATATTATTTTATCTATTCAATATTTTTTGGAGTATTTAAATTGAGTATCTCTTAATACTACTTAGTTCGTTGGTTGAGGACGCTATCTATTGAGGCATGCGCAGTAGCTTAAAAACCCGTACAGTTGGCCTTTAGCATCCTCGTCTAACAAGTAACGTTGCACGCTCACTCTCTGTCACTTTATTTTAATTAGGTACCTAGCATCTTTAACGGCAGGCAACTCCTATTTGCGGCTTATTTTTTATAGGCAGACATGTTACATCACGTACAGGAAAAAATTAGCTTTAATGTGGCACAATTGAAATGAATATACGCCATGAACGTAAAAAATTAACAAAATTATACCTGTTTACACCTGGCTGCGGAGAGATTACGGCTAAGTGATCAATGGCAACTGTGCCTTTTCAAAGTCCTCAAATACATTGCCGTGAAGTAGAATATGCGTTATTTTCATAGGACGTGAACGATATGTTTCACGAAAAGCCAATTAATAATATTTTAATTAATAATAATCGCGGGCACTTTTTAATTGGCACCTCATGAGAAATGGGTTCCTCCATTTATAAAATTACATAAAAATTAAATCTCGGTTAACTACATTATGAATGTAGTAATTTTGCAGCCGGATCCCGTACTATAACAATATGTAAATCTATATCTAATATTATCGGTCAGTGGTCGCGCGATTTAAGGCGTCAGTAGGTACTTGAATCGAGGTGACTGGATCGTTGTGGGTTCGACCCCCGCAGCCGGTAGACCGTATATAAGCTATATTCGTGGAGAGATTGGCACCCTCTCTGCGAGTATGGTAGGGTGGAAGAATGTTGGCTTGGGTCAATGTGAAAGATTGATACCGGTTGACATTTGACTACCCCCCTAATAAATGAGGTTTTCCAGGTTTCCCTCATTCCTGCACTGAATGGTGGTTAGGGCCTACCAACGTAAGTCGTTCCTGGGCGCAAATGCGGCCTGCTTAATAATAATATGCCGCCCCCTCTCCCGCACAAGTCTTCGACTTCTGGGCTAATCATCATGATTAGAATGAGGGTAGAGATATTATTATTATTATATTATTATAGAAAATAAAGATTATCGTGATGCGGTTAAAACAAATTAAATGCATATTTACGTTGAAAAAAAAAATATGTTCAAATCATTATTTAAACCCCTTTTCAGGCTATCACTGACAGTTCATACAATTCCGAAACCAACTCGTTGACCGCCCGGGTGTAACGTTGCCAAATTTCGCGGGTAACTATTGGACATGACAAATAAACTTGACTATGTATTGCCATATAAGTTTGTTGAGATGTTTTAAACTGCTGACGTATTTGTAATGACATATATTGTAAATTTTTGGCATAAGCTCTTAATAGTTTCCACTCACCAATAAAGATCTAAAGTTCATCAAATGTAAATATGCAACCAGCAGCACAATCCCGAAGTTAGAATAAACCTGTAAACTTTGTGATTCATAATAGGAATACTTTTTGCATCCACAGGTGCTCCAGACCTTAATTTGGGTTATCTGAATTCTGCAAACGCCTTGAAATTGCTCTTGTTAAAGAAGTGACCTTCTAACTACGTGTGTATTTGAGGTTTTATTTTGTGTATTCAGGCGTTAATGTTTTGACGTTTTTATTTGATAAAATGTCATGTGCCGCTTTTGATTATAAGTTCTGGTATTCAAATTCAAACAGGTAAATACTTCTGCTTTACTTATATCCTTTTAATGGAAGTTGACTTTTGGAAGTGTGAAACTTGTACTTAACCAAAACATTTTGCAAAGTTAAATTACGGTAATACTATTGTTAAAATCAATTATAAGAAAGCTACTTTATTTTCTTGGATTTTATTGGTTTCGTATCTATGTATTAGCGGATAATAGTCTATGAAAGAACACAAACATTTAGCCGTGATTTGATTTTATCCCTCGATGTCATGAAAATTGTTCTCAACACGGAGCACCGTATTACCGGGAGTTATGGATTGATTTGTTTCAATTTAAAAGATCGAGCAAAACTTTTTCCCCGATTTTCAGTTTTGTATGCCTTCCGAATACATCATTAAAATTAATGACATTTTGATTGAATCACTCTGTATATACCTACAACTTGTTAAAAATGAGTAAAAAAAGTCAGGAGATTATGGCGGCCATGGCCAATCCTCCTCGTCTAGTCCATCCTGCTCATTGAATTTAATTAATTTTGTCGAAATTGAGGGACAACACCATCGTGCAAGAACCACATTCGAAGTCGAACAGCCAAGGACACGTCTTCCAGAAGCCTAGTCAGATCATTTCGAAGAAATTCGAAATATCCAACCCTATCCATTCGATTTAGTAATATGAATGATTCAATCAAGCGATTATCGACAATATCTGCCCAAACATTTAAGAAAAAGCGTTGTTGAAATTTCTTTCTGGGCATATTCTAGGGGCCCAATAAAGAATCTACTTAAAATTATCGATATTTCGACAACTAAAAAAATGTCATAGCATCAACTTTCCAGCACAAAGCCGGTTAGTGCCGGAACAACATTAGCAGTGATCGGAAAGCACGCGCCCATCTAATATGTGAAATAATGTACATAACGCCAGTTAATTATAATCATTAAGTTCAGATACGAGAATCCCCTGGTTCAAGTTCCTCTGTGTCAGACATAATATGCCCAGGTTTTTTTAGTATGACCGAGTAAACTGAGTTACTTCAATAACCGAATACTGAGAATTTAAGTGATTTTAAAAACCTATTGAGAATTCGAATGATGGTCACTTGAATTATCAGCAGCTGTACATGTGACTATTTTTGTACTTTACATGTTTTATTTTAAAACTAGATATTATATATAATTTTTGTATGGATATATGAATATAGGGCGGCCAAATGAAAACGAAACAGGGCCATTTTCAGGAACTGCGACAAGATTGTAGAAAAACGCGAAGACCCGTCGATTTTAGATTAAAGGAGGGCATTTTTTGCTGGTATGTTTGACTCCTCCACAGGAACTGTGAATCGTTCCCTGCTAGCTCATTTATTATTTCGCAAAATTGCAAACGGCGGTCATAACCATCGTCATGCAGTTCCTCGACTAAATGTATTTTGCATGGATGGAATTTATTCTTCTTCAAAATGGTTTGTATGCTAGTTCGATTAATCCCAGATACAAATGCCAACTGCCTCGTACTCAATATAGGATCAAGATCAATTTCTCGTTTTTGATTGGCTACGTTCCCTGTCTCTTGAATTTTTTTTATTAACTCTAGAACATACTTCCATCTGACATGTTGATCTTGATGGACATTAAATAGCTTCTCACATTTCTTGTTCATAAAGTAAAGCAAAATGATATATATCTACCCTTTATAGTGTTTAATTTTCAAAAAACACAATTAAATAAACTACCAACCAACGCTTCCAAATAATACCTGAAAATAAATTTGGAATCCACTAATTTTACGTTCGTTGTGTGTGTTTAATATTCATATATGTTTTTACAATTGTGTTTTTTACGAAAATGATAACAAATCGCCAAAAACCAATGGAACGCAAGAAATACTAAATTTATACCATTGCGTACTTAACTCGAATGAGTGACATTTGTATCGTTACTAGTTGTTTGTAGATACATAAGTTTCAACTTTAAAATCAAAATTCATATTAAGTATTGGGCGCAATTATAAAATTTAAAGTCTGTTGTAAAGAGAATTGTAAGAGCTTTCAAAATAAATATTACTCAACCCCTAATGCCATTTAAATATTTTGGGGTGATGCTTACCCGTGCTCGGGGGTGAAAGTAGCGGAGTAAAAAATACCAGCAAAGAATGTTCCCCTATAATCTAAAATCGACGGGTCGGAAGCGTTTTTCTACAATCTTGACGCAGTTCCTGAAAATGGCTCTGCTTTGTTTTCAGCTGGCCACCCTATATATTTAAAATAAAATAATACAAATCCTCGACATTTCAATATGTTGTATTACACAATGCAGTTAGATATAAAAAAATTCGTTAATTCATTTTTTTTATTTAATTATTCAAAAAATATTTTTCGGCTGTCCTGCATTCCGTCAAAACAAATTTTATTTTGATATATGGCCACGACGGGTAATTCGTATAATGCAATTACGAATATGGTAATTTCTATGGTTATTCGGTTTTTTATTGTTTGTTAGTCATACTTGTTACTATTACGCGTACCTATGTATTTATACAAATCTTGAGCTCGAACACACAAATTATAAGTGAACAGTGAAACAAAAATCAAATAAAGAATTCGTTACTCATGTAACTGATAATTAAGGGATTTCGGTTATTGCTATAACCAAATTATCAGTTATTTTTCACTCAAGTGATCCTAATACTAATTGTAATATGCCGACCACTTAGTCTTATTATGAGATTTAGCTTTCGCGCAAGTGTATTACAATTTGCTTGGATTATGATATGCCAGACGAATTGTAATAGAATTTCGTTCCAGTATTGATTTAGTGTTAATTATTATTATCATTTAGTGCCAAAAATTTTAAAATGAATGATGAAATACAAAATATGTTTGTAAATAGAAATCTTATGCAAAACTGCAAAAGTTTTATAACGGTAAGAAAGCAATAAACCTTACTACAAATTATTTAATATAGAAAGGAACAATTTTCGTAGCATTTTTCTTATTGCAATAGTTGAAAATTATTAAATTAAATAGAAATGTAAATTATATTACTGTTTCACAAACATGCTCAGCCATTTTTGTAATCTGGCCTCGCTTTAGAAATTATTTTTATTATATACCTTATTTTTTATTGGGATAAATTGTTTCACAATTTACCTGACATACCGTCAGTTTCATTATATACAGGGTGAGTCAGTCATAATGTCATTAATTTTAACCACGTATTCAGAAGAAAATTTTTTACTCTACCTTTAAAAAAATAAACAAATCACCCTATAAAAATCGGTAACACGACGCTCCTGGTACGCTACAAACTTTCTGATGTCGCAGCCATATGATAATCTAACGTCGATGGAAAATCATCGTTGCCACATATCATGTTTACATACATAATGTCATCTTAACAATTCAGCGTGCGTGTTATTCAAATTTGCCACCATTTAGTCGCACTTTCCGCATTTCCCGCAAATACTGGAGAATCGGCTCGACTTCATCTAAGTGCGCGAACTTTTGTTGTGTTTCAACGTGTTCGCGATACGGGATGTGTGAAACCGCGCCGAGAACTTGCTGAGCATCCTCAAAATGACTTAAATGTAATAGAAGCTGTTTTAAATTTAGTTGAGGAGGAACCTACAATTTCTACAAGAATCATTTCAAGGCGATTGGAGATATCCCAAAGCAAGGTCTGCAGAATATTACGAGAAAACTCCTGCACCCGTATCATTTTCAGAAAGTTCAATCTTTAGAACCTGCTGATTTCCCCAGTCGTCTTGAATTTTGCAATTGGTTATAAAATCGAATTGCTGCTTACCCAAATTTTATTAATAAAGTGCTATGGACGGATAAGTGTAGCTTTACTCGAAGTGGAATTTTAAATAGGTTAGTACCATGTTACTTAAAAAGCAATACATTTCTAGGCTAGATATATGTAACTACAAACTAAATAATTAATTATTATACTTACGACTAATACTACAAATTCATATTCAATTGTAAAACGTAGTGAAAACGTAATATCAAAATTATTAAAACTAAATAACCTAACATTCGAAAACATTTATTTATTATCTACATTTGTTTTTATTAACAAATAAATCAATATTTAAGGAAAATTAATTCATGTATTTAGATAAAAAAAGTTAGTTTTACTCCTTATCGTTAAATAACAGTACAAAAACTAGATAACTAGGTTATTGACCTAATAATACGGTAGGTCAGATTTACTCTCGATAATATTTTATTAGCATCAGATCAGAGGCGTGCTCTTTCGGTCTTGGACAGTGTTTTGTCGACAACACAAGGGTTTTTTATTACTTTGTATTTAAACACGGGACACTTTTCAGCTTCTCTTAATAATTTACCTACCCATTGGGTATACGTTTTTTATGTAATGTATCTAAATGGTTTATTACTCAGTTTATTATTAGATACGTTGGAGTTTTGTAATTTCAATATTAAATATTTTTTAAATAATGAACATTAACATTTTAAATTATTATTGGCTGAACTGAGCAAGAAATAATATGAGATTCTAAATTAGTCAGTACAATCATTTATTTATGATGTCTAATGCCTAAGTATGTAGGTACTGGAAAAATATTTCAACTTTTCAATATTGCATCAGGTCGACATCGAGTTGAACTGTGAGCTGTAACCGACCAAGGCTGTGAACGGTCAGTGACAGTCTGAAAAGGGGGTTTAAATAATGATTTAAAAATATTTTTTTTCGGCGTAAATATGCATTTATATTTTTTTTTAATCGCGTATTCGCATTATACTCATTATTCCCTATCTCCTCTTAAAATTAATGACATTATGACTGACTCACCCTGTATAATATGATGGACATCTAGACAAATTGTAAATATGTGCAAAAGCTCAGTCTGACAATAATAAGCCTTAAAAGTTGCCGGCATACGTCTAAAATTTTCAGTCAAATTGTGAGATTCTCGATGTTCTATATATCGTATATCATTAGTCAATACGCCCGATCATATTGAAAAGGCCTAGACATATTATAATATGCCTAATTTTACAATAAGTTTACGACATATACATATGTATTTAGAACTTTCATTTTGGAATCATTCTTCACTATACGAAAGGGGTGTGTTCAGACGGTAATAATAATAATAATAACATCAAATTTTAAATTGCGGTATTGGATAATAAATTATCTGCTATAGAACCAGCTTGTACAAATGGTGAAATAAATCTAAGTCGAGTGTTTATGGCAGATGATTGATACATATATTGGAAATAAATAGCTTTTCAGTTGCAGTATTTATCACCAATTACTTTTTATCTGTTGAACTGTACGATACCATTAAGACTTAATACACACAAATTTCAATACAGTGTGTCTGTTATGTCTCTTTTTAAGTTCAAATGATTATCTTTTAAGTAGGTACATCTTTACGGAAGAAATGAAAATGGAAATTTAAGAAAAGTTTAAAAATACTATAGTATTTGTAATGGCTATAGTTTATACGCTATAGTAAAGCTTGGCTTTAATTTAAGGACTGATTAGTAAAGCTATTGTTAAGGAGGGAACACACTATGCGGTCACGGTCTAGGCGCATCGGTTTTTCAGTCGAATATGTCGTTCTCTATGCACTTCAGACTTGTTCTGCTATACCATTTAGGTGACAAAATATGTTCTATGCAAGATATATAGTTATTAGCTCATTTATTTTACGCAACTAAACGAAATTGTCCAAATAGACTTCGGCGAGACCGCGATGCGTGCGAGTTCAGCACTCGACCTACTAATGCAAACGTGTACTTTTAGTGCGTTTCCTCCTTCAAGGCCCTGTATTCTTGAAATAGTGTTTCTTACAAATAAAAGTAATTTTAGACATGAACTGGATAATATAGAGTTTAGCAAATAACACCAATATTATATCATGTCACCTGCGAATATTCAAAGGTACCTACCGTAGGTAACACGAATATATAACGGCTGGAACCGGTCTAACCAACAAATTTCTAGGTACAGAAATTTTTCAAAATACGAATTTTTTTTTAATTCAACTGCAGATGTAAATATTGTTATAACATAAACTTACATGGTTCTGCATATAAGATTGTTACTTATGTATGTGAAAATAATTGTTAAAATGTGGGGCTAGACTAGCAAAATATTAGGATTTTTTTGCGAGTAACCGTTGTCAGAATAACGGTTAATTAGCAGTATCTCTTATATGAGACTCCCACTCCTAGACAGCAACAGGCATTAGAAAGAATTTCAATTACTGAGGCAGATGTGTTGAAGTACCTCAAAAAACTTCGCTCTGATATATCTCCTGGTCCCGATGGCTTAACAGCTCCCGTACTTAAACACTGTGCTTCTGTTTTGGCCGCGCCATTATTTCTTATATTTAGACACTCTCTTGCAACAATGACCCTTCCTTCTGACTGGCTTACTGCGTCATCTATTGCTATATTTAAGAAGGGCGATAAGACGGATCCTATTAATTACAGACAAATTAGTCTGATGCCTATATGTCTCAAGCTCCTAGAACGAATTATAGTGTCACAAATTACGAATTTTCTTTAACCCACAATATTTTGCCCGCGACACAACACGGCTTTGTCCCTGGTAGATCAACGGTAACTAATTTGCTTGCTAGTTTGAATCACTGGACTCGTTCCATAGACCATGGCCATCCAGTTGACGTGATTTACCTAGATTTTGCAAAGGCTTTTGACAGGGTGCCAAAATATAGACTCCTCTTAAAACTTGATCATCTTGGCATTCGTGGGGAATTGCTTACATGGATTAGCAACTATTTAACTAACAGAGTCTTTTCAGTTCGCGTCGGTTCTGATTATTCTTCCCTGCGTGAGGTTTATTCAGGTGTTCCACAAGGGTCAGTTTTAGGGCCAATATTATTCCTTCTATACTCGTCAGATCTTGATAATATTATAACTGTCCCTCGTTCTTTTTACGCGGACGATACCAAAATATATGGCAATCCCCTTGAACAATGCGATGCTATTCAGTGCACTCTTAATAATATTGAACTTTGGTGTAACACCTGGTCCTTATTGTTGAATACCACAAAATGTACTATATTACATATTGGAAATAACAATCCTCACCTATCTTACGAGGCTGAATGGTAGCCCCATAAGATCAGTGGATGAACAAGTTGACTTAGGTGTAACTGTAACTTCTAACCTTTCATGGTCTTCCCATATTTCAAATATTGTCAAAAGAGCCAACTCCAAATCCTACATAATTTTTAAAACGTTCCACAACCCTTCCCCTAGACTATTCCACCTTTTATACAAGTCATACATAAGGCCTACTCTCGAATACGCTAACATAATATGGTCACCTCACCTAATTAGAGATATAAAACTCCTGGAGGGTGTCCAACGAAAAGCTACAAAACAAGTAATGTCTCTTAAAAGTCATACGTACCAGGACCGCTGTGCAACGTTAGGTCTTCCACATTTATCCGAAAGAAGAACTAGAGGAGATCTGATATTTACATATAAACTGCTGCATAATCAGTTTTGTGACAATGTTCGTGATTTATTAACTCTAAATAATGACGAACGACTTCGTGGCCATCCATTCAAACTTCGGAAAGAAAACTTTAAAACGACAATAAGACAGAACTTTTCTCTAACAGAGTATTCAATCCCTGGAATTGCCTGCAAACTAATATAGTGTCTTCACCAAGTGTAAGTGTGTTCAAGAAAAATTATGACATATTTAAAGCCAGTGAATTAATTTAGAATGTCTTATCTGATGTTACAGCCATGCTTATAGTTATAATTAATGTAAAATATTTATAATGAGTTAATTGTTCTTTTTCTCTTGTCAGCATTAATTAAGTTTATTGGATGTTTTTTTTTTTACACTGTACACTTAACAATCTTATAATATGTTATAATTGTACTGTACAACCTCAAATATTTGTTTATAGAGCATAATAGGTTTCGACCTCTGCTCTTATCTTTAGTTTAATAATAATAATAATAATAATAATAATAATAATAATAATAATAATAATAATAATAATAATAATAATAATAATAATAATAATAATAATAATAATAATAATAATAATAATAATAATAATAATAATAATAATAATAATAATAATAATAATAATAATAATAATAATAATAATAATAATAATAATAATAATAATAATAATAATAATAATAATAATAATAATAATAATAATAATAATAATAATAATAATAATAATAATAATAATAATAATAATAATAATAATAATAATAATAATAATAATAATAATAATAATAATAATAATAATAATAATAATAATAATAATAATAATAATAATAATAATAATAATAATAATAATAATAATAATAATAATAATAATAATAATAATAATAATAATAATAATAATAATAATAATAATAATAATAATAATAATAATAATAATAATAATAATAATAATAATAATAATAATAATAATAATAATAATAATAATAATAATAATAATAATAATAATAATAATAATAATAATAATAATAATAATAATAATAATAATAATAATAATAATAATAATAATAATAATAATAATAATAATAATAATAATAATAATAATAATAATAATAATAATAATAATAATAATAATAATAATAATAATAATAATAATAATAATAATAATAATAATAATAATAATAATAATAATAATAATAATAATAATAATAATAATAATAATAATAATAATAATAATAATAATAATAATAATAATAATAATAATAATAATAATAATAATAATAATAATAATAATAATAATAATAATAATAATAATAATAATAATAATAATAATAATAATAATAATAATAATAATAATAATAATAATAATAATAATAATAATAATAATAATAATAATAATAATAATAATAATAATAATAATAATAATAATAATAATAATAATAATAATAATAATAATAATAATAATAATAATAATAATAATAATAATAATAATAATAATAATAATAATAATAATAATAATAATAATAATAATAATAATAATAATAATAATAATAATAATAATAATAATAATAATAATAATAATAATAATAATAATAATAATAATAATAATAATAATAATAATAATAATAATAATAATAATAATAATAATAATAATAATAATAATAATAATAATAATAATAATAATAATAATAATAATAATAATAATAATAATAATAATAATAATAATAATAATAATAATAATAATAATAATAATAATAATAATAATAATAATAATAATAATAATAATAATAATAATAATAATAATAATAATAATAATAATAATAATAATAATAATAATAATAATAATAATAATAATAATAATAATAATAATAATAATAATAATAATAATAATAATAATAATAATAATAATAATAATAATAATAATAATAATAATAATAATAATAATAATAATAATAATAATAATAATAATAATAATAATAATAATAATAATAATAATAATAATAATAATAATAATAATAATAATAATAATAATAATAATAATAATAATAATAATAATAATAATAATAATAATAATAATAATAATAATAATAATAATAATAATAATAATAATAATAATAATAATAATAATAATAATAATAATAATAATAATAATAATAATATAATAATAATAATAATAATAATAATAATAATAATAATAATAATAATAATAATAATAATAATAATAATAATAATAATAATAATAATAATAATAATAATAATAATAATAATAATAATAATAATAATAATAACTTCCGGTAACGTGGGCTCGCTAAAATACACCGGTTATGGTTCTTCTTGTATCTGTGGTTGTTGTGTTGTTGTTATAAATTAATAAATAGTCATAACGCAAAATTGTGTAAACAAGCAACAGCAGCATGGAGGTTTGTTTTTTGTGTGCTTGTTGAATTTATTTTTAATATATATATATATATATTGTTTATTACACTTTAATTTTAATAGTACAACCTCACTTTGTTCCACCAAAGTAAGGCAAGTCAACATTTGAATGGCTAGAAAAATATAACCGCATTGTATTCTATCAACTGTTACAAATGGCAAAAAAGTAACATTTTATAAGTTGATTAACTTTATTATGGAAAATTATAAATGTAGTACAAAAAAAAGGAAAAGTTCCTTTAAAACAATGTTATTTTTAACTAATTCAACAATCAATCATTTTATTAAGACGTATTGTAGGAAATGCTCTCTGCAGAGTACAGAAGAATTTATGTTATAACCTCACAATTTTCGTAATATTCGTAACCGCTTTTGGCTTACCTAGCTCGCTGAACATGTTACTGATTTCAGTAACCGGTGTTATTGTTGTGACGTCAACAGCTACGTCATGTCTCTTCCCCTCACTAACCGCTTTCACACTAAAACGGTACGATTACTAAAAAACAGTTACCGGTACTTCAACGGTTACTCGCAAAAAATCCTCTATGTGTGTCATACAAATGCATTTTAAAAGTTATTATACTATTTGAGGAGAATTTAAATAGTAAAAGTGGATAAACAAAACAGCAAGAATTTTGTTTTTGATATTGCTTTTGTTTTACACGGTTTATTTTTTGAGATTTCTGTACCTAAAATGCACTACAAATTTGACCATTTTACGCTGAGAAATACGACGACTTAAAGGTGGCCATATTTGTGACCCAAAATGGTAGAATGTCGATGTTATTTTAAATCCTGTTAATGTTACTAAAAAGAATTATTATACATCATGGGATACTAGAAAGTTCAACTTGTAAAAGTCAAAATATAGCGATTTTACACTTAAAATATTTATTGAAAGTGTCTTTTTCTGGGATCAACATAAACCTTTCCTTTCAGTGTATTTGCTTCAGTCAAATAAAATGTTAACTGTTTTGTAGAAGAGAAAGGTAAACTTAAAATTATCTATGTCGATTTGCACGTTGTTTTGATTATCACCATATTTAAAAATAGCGAGATCATGTAATATACAGTTATCGGTGTTTTTGAGCCATAAATAGTTTAGCTAAGTATTACTAAATAGCTACTATCTTGTAGGTTATACTCTGTTACTAGGTATATGGTAACGGCGCCCGAAAACTACAAATTGTACAACTGGGCCATAACCGCTTGTTCGACAACCTAGTTATTAATATTCTCTAAAGGTATTTATTTGTGGACCATTCTAGTTTTCCTTTAGTTTAATTGAATATTTTACCACACTTCTGAAAAAAATAAAGATTAAATAAATAAACCCTTACGCCAAAAGGATTAAGAGTTATATTTGAAATTAAGTTTGCTTAACCAAAAATCGCTTACTGAAAAAGCAGATAAGTAAAAAAATAACAAAAATCGCTATCACTATCGCGCACTTCCATATTCATTGACGTTTCGAAAAACTGTTTTCGTTCTCAAAAATTGCAGATGTATTAAAAATATTTTAAATCAAGTTTGACATTTTAAAATTTGTTTATCTGCTTCCATACTGATGTTAAATGATTTAGATTTTATTGTGACTTATTTCTCCTTGATACAACTGTAGCCAACAATGATCGATGTTAACTGAACAGTTAGACACACACTTATCTTCGTTCAACGAAATAATCGTGGTCTCTTTTAATTTTATTTATGTTGCACTATCATGCTTTTCTAAAATTGTTGCACTTTTGGAAACGGTCATTCGATTCAATGGGATTCTTCAAAAATTTAGATGGAGGACAATGCAGCAAAGAGAAATGCATACTACTTTTAATACGCTTGTAATTTTTGAGAACGAAAACAGAGTTTTTCGAAGCGCCAAAAAATACGAAAGTGCGCGATGGTGATGTGGTTTTTGTTATTTTTTACTAGGTATTTAGGTATCAGCTTCAGTATGAGAATTTTTTTGTTTGGCAAACCCTGACTGATCCTTTTGGCGCAAAGGTTTATTCAATTAATCCTATTTTTTTAGAAGTGTGGCAAAATACCCAAATACCCACCTAAAGAAAAATTAATTATTAATATCTCCCAAATTCCTATAAATAGTCCACCGGCCCTTGAAAGTACACAATGTACACTCGCCGCCACGTAATGTTTCCAAATCAAAATCATATTTTGGTTTAAACGACTGCTTAATTGCTTGCCTATATTTCTTTAAAAGAAGAATTGCATTTAGGTTAAAAATGTTTATGTTCCGCCGAGTGACCATTACAGTTTGTCAAAAAGTTGACAACAGTTTGTGTTAAATCAAATAAAGTGTATTTTTCAGTTTTTACACTATTAAAGTATATATAACTTTGTAAATATAATAAATGATTTTGTAGAATTTCAAATCAAGTGAATTATACGGAAAATGAAACCAAGAGCTACCAATCGTTATTATATAAGTTTTTTTTTTATTACATTCACTTTATTAAGACCAAATAAGTGATAAATTTGAGTGTCAGCTGCATTTGCCAAGTGCATCTTTCACTTCACAAATTTTTAAAAAGTTATTAAATTCTATATATGTATACCGAGGTCCTAATCTGAATTCTTGGGAATTCACTGATTTTTATATTACTCCTCCATTACACGTGTCTAAACTCTATAACGAATTATTTCTTTATTGTCAAATAAATCTAAAATCATTTGAATAAAATGATTCTCAATAATGAGCATATCTGTAAATGCTTTTCCTCCAGCTACTGTTTCAAAAGTGAAACAATAATTCTTAACGTCGTCAAAAAAGTATTAAAAAATAATAAATAATTGACAATTGTTATGGCCAGATATATGCAACTTGAAATAAAGTTATTGATTATCCATAAATTAATCAATAAATATAATTTCCTGTGCTTTCTAGCTGATGAGTGAAACTAATCGTTCAGTTTTTTTTTATATAATTGAGCAACATTGAACATATAGTATAATACCATAACGTTTAAAAAATATTCATCGACATCCACATTCTACAACAACCATGTCCTTGTAAGCATATCGATAGGTTAGAATTCCATTTGTATCTACATACAAAATAGATATTGAATCCAGTATTGTTGGGACACAGCACGACCTGGATACCTTTGACGGAGCTACACTGTGGAGAAGAGCTTGAACTATGGCATGCTTGGTTGGGTTCAAATGCTCTGCGACGGGATAGAAACATCTTCCTTGACACTGATATGCCTAAATACAAAAATAATATTATATTTTTTTAGACTTAAACAATATAGAATTTTATCTTAATAGATACATTTTTTAAAACTGGGAAATTATTGAATTTATACTCGTAAATAATAACAAGCGTAATACAAAATTATTGAGAATAGCCAAGGGTTTGAAAAAGAAAATGAATAATCAAAAATGCTTAACAATTGGAATGATAAGTTCGTAAAAAACTAAGTTAGAAGTAATTAAGGTTAAACACAAAGAATTCCAAAAAAATCCAATTCCAATTGATTAAGAAGTAGTCAATGCGATGTAAGACAAAGTCGATAAGAATGGTGAAGGATTGTTGAAAAACTTGCAAGATTTGTTAGTGGACGAAGATCTGTCAATGTTAGAATTGTAGTCCTAAAATATACATTTAGCCGCAATTAGAGAAGACTTTATGATAGGAGAGCCAGTCATGAGAAAGTCCATGCAGGATTCCATTGCAGCATTCATCCATTGAAGGATTCATTCATTGATTGAAATGCTAAAAATTGAGAAAATAACTATTGTTTCAGATAACTAGAATTAAAATTTGGATAAAGTTAATCTAGAAATAGATCAAACATAAATAAAGTAGTCTTACTCAGTGGAGTAAGAAAATAGAGCAACTGTACAAAAACTTGAAAACAAAGAACACTTGCTACGGAAGTTAGCTGCTGATACAAGATGAAAAATATTCATTATATTCATTATAATTATAGCACAACACCTGAATTGAGTGAAGAAGACAATTTTTTACCGATGCACTAGCATAAGGAGTCTGGACAATAAATGCTACCTCTAAAGAATATAGTGAAGATCCATATTTTGGCCCCATTTTCTAATGGAAAATTGGAAACCTGAATTGACCCAACTGATAGGACAAATGAAGAAAAACTATTATCACTATGCATGGTTGAGCAAACTGGTGTTTTAAAAAGAGTATTAGAGAGACCTGATAATAAAGTATTTATCAAACTGTGTTGTCTTTTTTCAAACTCTTCATAGTGGCATCGATGGCGGTATTTTCGAATAAATAAAAGTTTGAACAAAATCAGGGTATGATTCTACTGACGTTGTTTTTATGTGGAATAATGATATAGGAATTGTGCTCCTGTGCATCTAGAAAGAAAGGTCTAGCGAACAAAGAATAACCTTATTAGGATGAGGATGGAGCAATCTTAAGTAATGCGTTTTCAAAGGTTGAGCAAATTCTAGAACCTAAAAGAAAGGACGTAGTCAGTCTCTACTTTGTGAAATTGAACTCGAAATACAATCAGAATAATAATCAAGTAGTTATTACTGACAACTGTTGGATTTCAGTCAAGTTAGCAACAATAGTCTGCATTGTATGTTAATTGGCGTCAAAGCACAAAGTATATACTTTGTGAACCGAACATACAATACTATTCATACTTACATCATAACCACTTGGCTGGACAATCCAAGCGTCGTAATTTATTTCAGAAAAGTCTATATACAAGGGTTTTCTTCGACAAGTGTTCCTAGTTTTCCTAACCTTTTATTGGAACCCTCTTATTAGAAAATTCATCGTCCCATAATCTATTAGTTTCTTCTTCATAATCGTCTTCCAAACTTCTCTTCCTCCTGTTTTTGTTAATGTTTAATAATTTCTTGTTAATGTCAGAGTTTTCTTTCATTGAAGAATAGGAAAGCAATAGCACAGGGTAATCATGTTCGAAATCCTCTTGCATCGGCATTAGAGAGAGTTTTAAATTTTTTGTAACACTTGGAAAGAACGCACATATAGAAATGACTATTTTCAAAACTTTATTTTTAGAATTGTTTTGAAAAATTTTGCTTACGGGAGCTGTGACGTCAAACGATACCCATGTGTTGTTTACGTGGTGAATTTGGGTCTCTTGGTGGTGAAATAGCTTTCTAATTTCATCGTCATAAACTGACACTTTCAGTATTTTTCTTACACCTGAACATTGAAAATAAACTTAAAAATATGTAAAGTTGCAAATGTTTTATAGCTATATTTCCACATACAAGTTGCCCGGAATATGAGTGCCTTTATTTTGCAGTTTGATAAATTGCACCAAATAACACATACCTAATTTATTTTATTTGTTTCATAAGAGTGTTTATATTGCTTTTGGACAAATATAGAAGCCCTTTGAATATTGGCACTCATGTTCCGAATACTCTGTATTTCTCATAATATACAGTATGCGCCAAAAGTATGGAATAAATTCAATAAAAACGAAACAATTATTTCTTGGGAAAAATCCTCGAATAGGTCGATTTTTAATTTAAAAAATACATATTTTAGCGTAAAATGCGATTTTCAAATGTCATTTGTTTTCGAGTAATGACGTCATCGATTTTTTTTTAATGGCAACACCATATTTTTTTCCTTGATTCTGAAAGATCGTTTAATTCTCTATCAGACAGTACTAAAATTTTGCCCTCTTACATAGAAAAGTTTTCGAGTAAATGACGATTGAATGTTAGAAAACGTAAATCAATTAAAATAAAGCAAAAACGTTATCAACACGTAGGTGAAAATCTTTGCAAAGTGTCATTGTCACACCGACTTTCTAATAAGTATTGTAAGCGACATAGAAATTATTATTCAATTTAAAGTATTATGGCACATTTAACTGTTACTCAAAGAATTGAAATTTTAATTCTTATCGGATGCGGGAATATGACCAGAACTCAGCAGGAAGTTTGCGATTTATTTAATGAAAAATATCCAGATCGCCCTATCAGCCAATCAACAGTCAGTAAGGTATAGTCTAAATTTAGAGAAACTGGCAATGTTGCAAAACCTGGACGTCCAAGCATTAATGAAAATCAGAAACATTTTGATAAGTATGGTGGATAATCCTCATAATTCTTCACGATTGATTGCATTAAACAATGACACTAGTCAGAGCACAGTGCTACGTATCTTGAGGAAGGAAAAATATCATCCCTACAAAATTCAACTTGTGCAGGAACTCAATGAAGATGATCCCGATCGCCGCTTACACTTTTGGGAAATTCTAATGGATTTATGTCAATGAAATAGAAATTTACACCGGCAAATACTTTTTTCAGATGAGGCCACATTTTGTCTGAATGGTACAGTAAACCGTCAAACTTGCAGATATTGGAGTCGGGAAAATCCTCATTGGATGGCAGAGGCATATACCCAACACCCTCAGAAATTAAATGTGTGGGCTGGAATAGTTGACGACAGAATAGTAGGGCCTTTCTTCTTTGAAGGAACCCTTACAGGACAAATATATTTAGAGTTTATAGAAAATGACCTTGTTCCAGCCCTTGCAGTAATTTTTCCTAACGAGAATGACCCTGACATTCCTGACGATACCATATGGTTTCAGCAAGACGGTGCACCTCCGCACTATGCGCGCCCTGTACGAGATTTTTTGGACAACTGTTTTCCTGGGAGGTGGATCGGCAGACGCGGGCCGATAGAATGGCCTGCAAGATCGCCAGATCTTACACCTCTTGACTATTTTTGATGGGGATACTTGAAGTCAAAAGTGTACATTAATAAACCACGTAATTTAGAAGAACTTCAAAATCGCATTCGGGATGAAATACGCAGAGTTACCCCAGAAATCATTCATAATGTGCAAGAAGAATTTCTTCACAGACTTGCGCATTGTCAAGAAGTTGGTGGATGGCAATTCGAACATTTAATTTAAGTATAAAATTTAATCAATTGTATTTTATTTTACATACCTCAGAATTGTTACTTTTTATGGATAAAATTTACGTTTTCTAACATTCAATCGTCATTTACTCGAAAACTTTCCTATGTAAGAGGGCAAAATTTTAGTACTGTCTGATAGAGAATTAAACGATCTTTTAGAATCAAGGAAAAAAATATGGTGTTGCCATTTAAAAAAAAATCGATGACGTCATTACTCGAAAACAAATGACATTTGAAAATTGCATATTATTATTATTATAATTATTATAATTTATTTATATTTATTATAAATAATGTAAGATAATTTAAACCGTCGAACTGTTGAATACATTATTTTCTGTTTTTATAATATGTAATCAGGAATTTTCAAATGATCTATATTGACAAATTGCCGTTTATTTTTTGACAAAGTTACGCAATTTTGGATGACTAAACTATCTGCTTATCTCTGGTAGCAATGTTAATATTTAATTCCTATGCGATTTTTAGTACACACCTTTTTCATCATCGGTATTGACATCTAGCAACGTGAGAATTTTTAATTCTGCTCTAATAAACCGCTCGTCTTCATTTGATGCTGGAAGATCAAATATCAATAAGTGGTTATCCGTCAGTTCCTCTAACACATCATTGCCATAAATTGATCCTAAAATTTTAAACACAAAATTGCTAACAATCGAAATTTTTTGAAAAGTGCGAATTTCGCATAAGAGTTAAAAAGGTGCTGAAAAGGCTCAGTCAGCTTCTATTCTGTGATCTAATGTCAAGTCTAATATACAAGGCGTTTTTTAAGTAGAGGGAAACCACCCGGGGGCGTATTCTGTGGTAAGAAAAAAGGTTTTTGACGGCTTCTTATTAATACTGTTTTGCTAAGATATGCTTAAGTAATTTAAGTAACTGTGTAAAAATGCACTTGATCAAATAATTCAGTTTTGCTGTTAATCGGTTTGAACTCATAAAAATCATAAAATATATAGAACGCCAAAAGAGAAACCAAAAATAGTTAACCTATGGAGAAAATATGAGTCTGGTAAAATTGCAGTAACTTAGCTTTAATGAGTTGGTTGCGCTAACGGGATAGCTTCACACCAATGGGCGAAAATTTCAAAATATGAAAATTTTGCGTTCAATTCGTAGAAACATGTGATTTCTATAGTCCAATTACAAACATTTCGTTTTGGTTTCAATTGTATTAAGTTTTCCCTAGATATCTGTTTTCCTTAGTCTGGTTATTTTTGAGTGCCTAATGCAAAGGTGTCTGGCGTTATGTATATTATATGATTTCTATATATATATATTTAATAATAATCCTTTGTCCCTTCAAAATAATTAAATTTATAGGAAGAGGTTCTACATTGCTCGTTACAAGACAAACAAAAAACAGAGAAAAAGCATATGCTACCGAAATTAAACACACATACATTAACAATATAAATATAACACATACCTACTCAAATAAATGTCTTACAAAAAAAAAGATTACCTAAAGTACAGAAGAAAAAAAAACAAATGCCAAAATACATTTGTGAGACTAAAAAAAAATTGGCAAAGTAAGCAAAAAAACAGATACATTCTAATTCTCTCTGAGTAAATAAATCCTATTCATGCAAAACAAATCAAGACACTCACAACAAAATTGAACAATAACTTCGCACTCCCAGGCGTTAGGTTATCCAGCAGAGAAATAAGAGAATTGGAAGTTACATCTAATAAGAATATATGCTCAATATTTTCCAATTGATATTTATTACAAAGTGTACACATCTCGGATGGATTGATGGAATAAGAGACAGCATTGACAGTAAATTTCATGCAAAATTTATTGCAAAGCCGGAGTTGGGATATAATCCTGATGATTGAAATATGTATCTGGAATTGTAGATAATCTGCCTTGTAAGTTTACAATATTTATACAATATGGGTGCAGTAGAGGCCATACCAGCAGCTAAATCTTTATGGTAGAGCATTTCCTTCTAGCAAAGTAAAATAGTAGGAATCCGTTTCTTGAAGCGGGTATAAGATAAATTATCAAAAACATCAGCACCATTGATTTGACTTGAAGCAGCCAATTATATGGCGTGTCACCCTCCAGCCACTGTATTCGTTTAAGGTAGCACATATGAGGATAACGATAGTTATTCATAGAAAGAAGCCTGAGCAACCAGTTTAGAGTAGATTTGAGAACTACCAGAGACAGGTGACTGACTCCAGCAACCTACCTATATTCCAACAACTACTTGATCGTATCACCGCTAATACGATTTTTATAGGTGTTTTTTCTTTTGAGACTCTCTAGGACGATATTGCTTATAACTTTTAAACGAAAAGTAATACAGAAAAAATTCTCTAATAAAAGTTTACTAGAAAAAAGAGAGCCTTTTGACAGGAAAAAAATTTGGGTATGTTTTTGGAAAAAATATAATTGTTGACGTCATTATTCGTTCCTGTCAAATCCCAAAGATCATACTTGAGACACCCTATAGTAGAGTATGTAGTGCCGTTTTTGAAAAAAATTGTGGCTACCAGCGTATTACGCTAGTAGACTATAGAATTGATCTGCAAGTAAGAATGATAGCAAAGCAATTTCTGTATCATTTTTTTTATTCTTCCAGTGCTTTCTGGAGGAGTATAGTTTTTTCAAAAATAAGAATATACATGCTAATTCAACTCATACACATATTCAGTTAAACATTTGTTGCAGCCTTACACCCTTGTTTAAATACGAAAAATCAAATACGACCGCTAAAAACAAGTATAGATATTTTGTTGCTAATTTCAATCGTGCATTATCACTCGTTTTTGTTCTTTTATTAAAATTAATATCCATTTTATTTTCTTAAAAGAAACACTGGAATCTTTACTTTTCATATCATCTTTTTGTAAAATTATTAAAAAAAAGTTTGTATCCATAAGCTCATAATAAGTTGTATATGCGCTATTAATTATACTACCTTAAAAGTAGCATCCATATAATTAATTAATATTAATAAAAATATGAACAGATGCTACTCGTATTTACAAGCAGGTATTGTGAAGAAACCTATGTAAGCATAAAACGATAATAAGTAGGTTAAATATACGAGTATTCTAATAAAAATACTAAGCATTTTCTGATACAGGAAGAAAATATTTTGAATCAAAGATAAATTTTAATATTTATTTAGTACACCTGTTCAAAAATGTAACAAACTTTATTTTAGGCACTTGTTCTTTAGTCAAGATTTACCTACTAACTTATTTAAGTGAAGTAAACTGGCTTAGCTTGAAATTATATTTTTGTATATGTATACGTAAATAAATCATTTATTTGCACTTTTAAATAAGATTAATTTGATAAGATAGCAATAAAAGTCCTACAGAAACTAAGAAAAAAATTATTGTTAAATTTGCAATAACTGAAAATAATAAATCAGACCCTCTTCAAGCTTTACAGCAAAGTAAATACTACATGAAAAAATGACAAAAAGAAAGGTCAAAGATCGTTTTTTAATACTGTTCGAAATTTTAATACTATGGTAAAACCGCCAGTGCTGGTAAAATTTTTATCGCAGGTGATCTGAGAGGTCAGGTTATGTGGAAGCAAATAAACAAATTTTAAACGGTCAAACTTGACATACGTTTCATATTTTTACTACTATTTTGAGAACGAAAACAGAGAGTTTTTCAAAACGTCAATAATACGGAAGGACGTGTGAGATTTTTTGATTAGGCAAACTTAGTTTCAAAAATAACCCTTGACTGATCCGTTTGGCCCAAGGGCTTATCTAATTAATCTTTATTTTTTCAGAAGTGTGGCAAAAACCCAATAAAACTAAAGAAAAAGTTTTAACAATTTTGATATAGTTTTCTATTGGACTTCAACACAAAACCATCAATATAGATTAATATAAATTATTATTTTTATCTAATGTGATTCATTATAGTTTTTTTAAGGGACCATAGTAAAATAGCTACTCATTAGAAATAAATATACGAGATAAATTCTTCGAAGGATTACATTATTTTATGATTTTAGTATCTCAGGTATGTGGTATTCCATTAGCACCATTTGAATAGATTGTTTTGTTTTAGATGTACCTAATTAATAAGTAGGTACATCTAGGAAGTTGAGAGTATGTGTGACTAAAGACTTTTAAAACCAAAATAACAATCTAAATCAACTTACCCTAGAAATTATTATATTATATGTACAGGGTGCTTCAAAAACAGTTGAGATAAATGAATCAGTAGATTCTTCAGCCGATATTACAGGGGCTGTTTTATATATAAAAAAAATATATGTATAATCTAGCCTCCCGAAAGAGATTAAAGCTATTTGAAAGCAGATATTGGAATCAAAAGTTTCTATGGCTATTTTAAAATCGGCTCAAATTAAAAACTTCAATGTTCTTTTCGTGGATGCAGTAAGAGGATGTAATGTTCCAGCAACACCAAGAACCGATTCCGAACCGTCCAGAACTATTCAGTCAGTTCAGTTGTTACTATGCTTTGGACGAATGCGACGTAAGACGGAGCTGGTCAAATGTTTGTGACAGTTCTGAACCAGTTCCCTGTTGGAACAGATCTAAAATACTCTGCACGTTTTTTTTTATATAGAAACTCAAATTTGTGTAAAGACAAAAAAAATTTGTTTTGAACAAGGCATTCCTATTCCTACTGTGAGATCATAATAAGTAAAATAGATCAGAAAAATGATATTTTAACAAACTGCGTCCATGCGAAAATTTATGTTTATAATTTGAGCCGGTTTTGAAATAGCTATGGAAACCTGATTCCAACGCTAACCTTTAATAATCTGCAACTTTTTAGGAAGGTTAGAATATATATTTTTTTGTAAAATACATTTCCTCTAAAATCGGCTGAAGAATCCAATGTTTCATTTTCCTTAACTATGTTCGAAACACCCTGTATGAAAGTAATTTTTTCATATTTTAGAACGGTTTGAGCTTAAAATCTATTAATTGGAATGGGCTTTTAATATTTCTAAGGTGTAAGTAATAGAATCATAAAAAATGGAATTTAAGATTTTTTTTTCTGAAATTTTATGTTCCATGGATTACGAGTAAAACAGTTACATCTTCGGCCTTAAAAAATGTACTTTATATTGTATATTCGAGAAAAAATGAAGTTTCTCATTGAAATCCATTCATTTTTGCGAATCAAACAAAGTACTAATTTTAAAGAGGAGATACATTATGAAAAAAATATATACAGAGGGTCTCAGGTTTACTGGCATCCTTGAAAGGGGTGACTGTACAGTAAAAATAAATGAGATTTAGCCAAATATACATAATATGTATATATAAAAGTTCACCGTTTTCTTTAAAAATATCTCGTAGCATTTCGTAGTATGTGCGTGGTGAGATATATTATGTTTCAGTAATACAGGATGTCCCGAAATTAATGTACCATAGAGCAAGAGTATAGATTCCTGACGATAAAATAATGCAATATAGCTGAACTTTCTTTAGTTAAAAGTTAGTGGTTAAAAAAGTACAGTGTCTAAATAAAAAATTATTTTCGATATTTCTAAATAATTTTAAAAAAATCAAATATTTGGATACATTTTGGAGATCTGTGGTTTTTGAGGGCGAGAAATTCAAATTTGTTTCTAATTTTGAAGCTAATAGAGGGCGTCACATTTGTCACATCGTGCTTCTTTGAAATGGCATAACTATTTTGCAATGTAGTGTATACATTTGACTATTAAAACAGTCTATTCTTCTACTTTCTTTATGTGAAAAAGCTATACCTTGTTAAAGTCGTTAGGAGCAACCGTTTTCAAAATAATACTATTTGAAATATTCAATGCGTCGAAGAAAAATTGTTTTGGTTTCAAGTAAGGCGCCTTTTCCGCTGATGTTACTTGAAAAAGTTACGCAGATTGATACATTATGGCCATGTTTAAAATTTTAAGAGTACATTTTCAAATTTCCTTCAGCTTTTGACATAAAGATGCACAAACTACGAAATGCAGATATATTTTAAATAAACAATTACTTGAATACAATTAATGCATCAAAAAAAATGCAAAGAATAATTATTTGTTCAAAATAATCGAAACTTAAAGTTTACGTTTTTTTATAATTAAGACAGCGGCGTACTATTCTTACTATAAAGAAAATAAGAATGACACAGAGTTTCTACGCCATTGGTGACAACATATTGAATAATTAGACCTAAGGTATCCCATTAGAACCCAGAATTATTGTTGTTTTATCACAAAGGATTTCCAAGTAAATAAAAAATATAATAAATATGTCAAAAACTTTGACAGCCGGTTTAGATATAGGCATATTTGAGTAAATCTTATTTATTTTGTCTGTACCCCTTCTAAGAATGCTAGTAATATCTAAGACCCTGTATATACGAGGTACATACTAGTATTATTTCAACCTCCTCTGTGTACTACCGAGACATTAGGAGGTACGTACCGGATACTATGTGAATTTTTTCAAACTATTTCTTTACTAAAACTAAAAAGAGGTGTTCCACAAGGAAATGCCTTAATACCATTAGAGTTAAACAGCTGATGTATTGTTTGTGTTATTATTGGAAATATTTAATCTATGTATACATGAAACTAGACAAATATGAATGTAAGTATACAGTTTCTACAATACGTTTTTCTGAAATCTATTTCTGAAATGCTGAGTGTGAATTATATTAGTAAAGATATGCTTGACAGCAGGTACAGTGCCTTGATAAATGATTACAAGCCACGCGACCAGGACTGTAATTCTCGAAGAACAACTCGTATGCAAATAGATTTCTTGTCTCTCTCAATTGCCGTAGTGAGGAAAAGGATATTCACATATGAATTGCTCTGTGATTGATTTGAGAATCTCGACCCTGATCACGTGGCTTGTAATCATTTATGAAGGCACTGTATGTATAACTGAGTTTAATACTCGTACCCCTCTAACTGTTAAAGGGTTACATTGATGTAATATATGTTTAATAGTTATTAAAAAATTAACCTGTATGAGTTGGAATGACACTTCTTACAACGTCAGGTTTTGCGTTGGCATTTCCTTCGATTTTATTCTTCTCGTACAATTCTAGCATAAATTTCGGCACATGTATCAATTTTCTCTTCTTTGAAACCACACCACTTTTTATACTATCACTATTAGTATCATTTTTGTACCAATATTTTGTCGGGATAGCTTGAGCGTCGATAATATTCAACTGGATAGAAGTGGACGACTTTGCAACGATACTTTCTCTAACAAGTATCGAAAAATACACCCACAAACATACTAACATCGGAATTAAAATAATTAGACTTACGTACATCGCACTAAGTTTGTTCGACGGATGTTTAAGAAGTGTTTTGAGTGAAGCGTCAAGACGCGGACCATCCTGGTAGGCACTTGAGATCCATTTGGAATTATCTTAGACCACCTTTATCGAAATGGCTCTACTTACCTGTTAAAAATAAATATAAAATACTGTGTGATCTATGAATTGGTTCGATTAGCTATAAACAGTCGAGTCGGTGGATTCATATAGTAATATCCCTTTTTGCACAATCGAACTTTTTTAGTAAGTACATAAGTACATAACTGTCAAAGTAGACATTTTTAACATCGCTTTGATTTGGAATGGGTTTTCTAGAATTGAGTTTAAAATTTAATTGATTTAAAAGAAAGGTGTATTTTAAATCTATTTATTGATGTTCAAATTAAATGCGCAGTTTGTGCAATTACTTACAAGAGGTCAGTAAAGCTATAGTAGAGGGTAATGGTTCAGCATATGATTCAGAAGTATTGCATGATGATGTGTGTTGTCATTATCGTGAAGAATTTTATCTGCATATTGCACATCCGAACACATCCACACCTTTATTCCCTTGAAGGGTGACTGTATAATGTGTAGGATTTTGCGGTTTTAAATACTTGGCTATCTTCGACGGAAACTGTCCAATTGTTCCTTTTTCCACTACTTGGTTGTAGCATCTTCCATTGCGATAATTCAACAATACATGCGAAGATTTTGTGTTTGTTGACCACAAGTTGATATACTTGCGGTAAATTTCTAAATAATGGATACTTTTATCGTGTCTGTTTGTATAACAGTAAATATTCGCTGAATACTTGTATTTGTTTGCGAAATTTTTACAACTATAATATTTCCTTTATCGTCAATATCCTGAATGGTCATATTGTATAACTCTTCTCTTCTACATGCTCCCGATGCCCCCGATATTCCTAATATAAATGCTACCTAAAATGCAAAACGATAGTTAGCACCTATACATGTAAAATCATTCTAATTTACCTTATGAATTAAATATCTGTCAACTGGTAGATAGTTACGAATCTTGACATCTCTTTCATAGTAAGCTTTTTTGGTCTGTAATCAACATTTTTCCGTTTGAGGTAGCCTGATATTAATGCCGAAAGTTTGGAAATGTCAAGTGAGTCATGAACAAAAATTGCACTTTTTAACATTGAATACTCTGGCCATAAGCTTCCTGGTGCTTTTAATTATTCGTTCCTTTGAACAAAGTACTATATTGGTTTTTTGTCGCACCCCATTTCTTGACAATCTTATACCTATGTATTTTCATATCGCTCCGTTGATTTCTCAGGAATTAATCTGGAACATCTAACACTTCATGCTTCTTCTAACTCTGCATCTGAAGACGAGTCGCTCATTTTACAAACACTTTGCTCTTTTAAATTCTCGTAGTGCAGCAATGTGTTGCAGAATTATCAATATCGTTAATTAAGAAAGCCTTGACAACAATGAACATCAACAGACTTAAAAAAAAACCTTCGCAAATTTATTGGGTTCGCTCAGCCTCCAAACATTGTCTTCAAACGGTAAATTACCCTTACCGTTCTCAATATTTAATATACTATTGTAGATGGATGTCGAAATAGAGACTCATTACAAGATGGTAAAAATTAAAATTATTGTTACAAGTATTATAATGTGCCAATTTACTGGTATTGACAATGGCAAATACGTGAATGTTTCAAGTATAAATTCCGCACAAATTTTTGTAGAGCTAGGTGAGTTTGAGGACGTGTATAAATCCAATTTAATTTCAAAGCCGTAATATTTTGCGGAGTCATTCTCTGAAGTCCTTACTTTTAAATACAGAAAAAAACAAAATTGTGCCAGTCATTAATGCTGTCAAAAAAGTAACCACGAGATCAGTATCAATTTAAGACACGGGATGTTGTTGACAAGCTAAACGGTAGGAGTCAGCAAAGAAGCATAGCTATTTTTTTAATTCTGCGCATGCAATGTCTTATAATAATCGATCGATTGGTCACAGGTCATATTATCCTAATAGATTTCGACATGACAACCAATTAAAGAATCATAATAATAACATTATTTTTAAAAAATTGATAAAATTACCGGTTTCCACAAAGTTTTATCTCACTGTCAAAATAAACAATATTTAAGCTACTGGTTGATTAAGATCACTAGATAAAATGCACACACGATACTCGAATTCGGACCATGTCCGAAAATAGTATGCAAAACTAGTTCTGAGCTCAGAAAAATTCCCATACCCGAAATTTTACGTTTCAACGACTTTCGACTATTGCAAAATATGGATATGGAATTATAAATTGTTCAAAACTAGTTTTGTGCATTTTTAATTGACCAGAACTAGTTCCCTTCATTATCTGAAGGGTATGATACAAACGATATTCGAAAAAGTATGCAAAACTAGTTCTGAATTCAGAAAATGTGATGACAATAACGGCATAACCCTACTTTTAATTTTTTCATGTAACTTTTAGAAAATGAAGAGAACTAGTTCTGGTCATTTCAAAATGCACAAAACTAGTTTTGAACAATTTGTAACGCCAAGGACTAGTTCTCTGTATTTTGTAATAAGCAATAACCGTTTAAATGTATAATTTCGGGTATGGGAATTTTTCGGAGGTCAGAACGAGTTTTGCATACCTTTTTCGGACATTGTCCGATTTCCAGTATTGTGTGCAACATATATACCAGTAATGAATATAGTGGAAGACTCGGTGTTTTCGAAAACTAGCTATACGAGTATCCTGCTGTGCTATATGTGCTGCCGTCCTATGTACAATGTTGATGCTACAATTAGTGCCCTTTAGTATGATAAACTTAAGTAAACATGAAAAAGTACTGAATTTGTTCAGCAAAACTCTTTATAACACAACAAAGGTGTTGGAATGGTCTGCATACGCTTATTATACTATGAAGTATTTCTAATATGAATATTGACATAAAAAAATTACGAATACGTATGAGTCCAGTTCTGGTTCTGGAAACCATTAATTTCTGTTGCAGCGTTGCACAAACCAAACGGCACGGCATTAAATTCAATAATCCACGCCAGACACCTCAGACGCTGAATTTCTCACCCTTGTGAGAGGGTGTCCAGAAACCTGATAGCAAGTGCGCCCCCGAAGAGCCTAGCCTGAGAACAACAAGATCAAAGAATCTTAGCTAAGGCTAGGGATGTGCACTTTAATTCTGTTACTGGCAGCGACCTATATTACAGTATAACAACCTGGAAAACCACAATAGTCCAAATGAATGTAACATTTTTAGAATTAATAAAGTATAATTATTGAGGTACAGAAATGGTTTTCGAAATATTTCTGTATGTCTTACGGTGGTATTCATAGTCTGTTTCCGGTCGCCGGAGAGCGGTCCCCGTCCCGAAATTATGCGAATTTTATACTGAAATTCAAAATTTCGGACGGACAATGAATACAGTGTACTGTAACAGTGGTATATTATATCTTCTTCTCGAAGTTAGGTATGTGAATTTCATTATGAAATTCGCATAATTTCGGTACGGAGACCGCTCTCTGGCGACCGGAGACGGACCACGAACACCACTGTTAGTCAGCAAACTTGAAACAGGTAGCGTCTAATTAACACACGTGTAAAATTTTAATCTCTAGGTTTTTTTATTAAATTTCTTGCCTTCTTAATGAAAAATCTTTTATAAGAATCAAAAGATAACATTTTACTGAGGTAACTATCTTTTAAAATACGTATTAGGCAAAAAAAAACTAATTACCTTATTTTATTTTCACATTATACATGAGGTTACACGGCAGTATATAATATTCAGTTTCTTTAATTTATATTAGTTGTTTCATTTTGACCGGATTGCCCAGGTCGTGTTTCTGCATCAATACATCTATCTCTAGTTTCATCATACCGTTGATGGTCATGATTTTTGCTGTCTTGGTGTCTGTTTTCGTCCCTTCGCCGAACTCGCCGCCGCTTCTTCGAGTGTCTCCGCTTTTTGTAACGCCTTTTTGGAGCCTGTCTTGCCAAGTGGCAGTACGGAGATTTTTGACGATCGTTCATTTTCCTCCATATCTCAGCTCCCCTTCTCGTCAGTTCAGTTAGTTTTAAGCCACCGTTGGACCTTCTGAAATCTCGGAGGAAATTTAGGAATGGATTTCTGGTAATCCTACCTGACTTAAAAGTGTGTGTGCATTTCTTCACACTGTTACTTCTGGATCGCCTTGATCTGCCCATAATGACATGTGAATTAACTGAAATTTTAAAAAGATATTAGTGATTAGTATTGCTAGAAGTAGATTTGAGCAGTAATATCGTTCATTTGCGTCGGTTTTGTCCATTTGTATCTAGCTTATTAAATTTGTATTTTTTCACATTCTACTTTCTCTTCCTACTGAATTGGTATACAATTTTTACTAATTTTATGTACAACTTTATTAACTACAACAAAAACATCAAAACATAAAACATCATGCAATATAAAACTGAAAATTGTATATTTTTCTCGTAAAAAAATCTGAATAACGTAATTTGTATTTTAGTTTTAGTACATAGCTTTAAATTCATTCTTTATAAAATTCTTTATTATTTAAAATTAGAACATATCAACAACAAAATGATCAATAAGACATTCCCGCATTTGTCTTTTGACTGTAATATGACCCAGGGCTAACATCAGTGCCTAATTTTGTATAATAAAATATTTACGGTTAAAGAGATACGGGGTGATTCAATTAAACCAAATTTACCGACAATCAGCAATAATTCGAAAACGGTTGTGCAGACATAAGTCAAATATCGATTAGTTCTAAGAAATCTGTCAGAGAGCGCTAGTTACATAATATGGATTCAGTAACTTCTAGCAGATTTTTTTTACCTCTTAACACTTTTAACAGCTGTACCTGGATATTTTACAGAAAAAAACCTATCCTTTTAAAAGTTGTCCTTTTAATATTTACTGCCGTTTATGGTTTATGCACGACGGGGCACCTGCTCAATTTAGTCGCAATGTAAGAGACTATTTAAATCTTACGTTCCAAGGAAATTCGATTGGTCGTGGCGGGCCTACTCCTTGGCCACCCCGATCACCCGACTTAAATCCGTTCGATTTCTTTGGTTTCACTCTTTTAAAAGAGTGAAACCAAAAATCAGTGGCGTACAATTCTTTTGCTAAAAATGAGTATTTAACGGCATGAACGCCACTGATGCTAGTACAGTGCCTTCATAAATGATTACAAGCCTAGGGTTCCCAACCGTCCCGGTTTGGCCGGGATTAACCAGTAATGAGAAAATTTGTCCCGGCAAAAGTTTTGCCTTGGCCGGGACATAAGAAATCCCGGAACTCCTTAACAATATTTTAATAATATTCAAAGATTTTAGTGTATACGACAACGTTGCGTCGCTGCGAACTTTGATGACCAACCGCCGTGCCGCGCTGTGTCCTGGTAGTCTGAGGTATATTTTCGTGCGTATAAGACTATTCAAACCTTGTAGTTGTGATTGGTTGACCTTGTCAATACAAGTGAGACTAAATTTTGTTTTAAAATGTGAGGACTTTTTGCCTCTAATTAAATCACACCAATAACTGCATCAGGCTGCTCGATCTCAAAAAAAATATAGATTTAAGTAGCAATGGAAAGTAAAAAGGGTTTATTTGTAATTTATTTTAATATTCATTTTTGTCAATAATATTTATTAGTTTTTTCAAGTAGGTACCTGCTTACCATTTACCTACTTTCTAGTCCTAGTTACAAAAGTTATATTTTATGTTTATAAATTTGTGTTATATTTTTTCCTCTCACCAAAAGCCAAAGATAATTAGTCTATTTTATGATCGATTTTATATTTAAAAATAAAAAGAGTGTGTGCAATATGTATTTTAATTTTTGATGTTTT
This sequence comes from Monochamus saltuarius, assembly GCA_025584915.1. Taxonomy (NCBI): domain Eukaryota; kingdom Metazoa; phylum Arthropoda; class Insecta; order Coleoptera; family Cerambycidae; genus Monochamus; species Monochamus saltuarius. Next base: position 24,156,306 of record CM046727.1, on the reverse strand, counting down.
GTTTCAATTATTTGAAAACGTAAAAACAGTTGTCCCGGAATAGCCGATGCTCAAGTTGGGAACCCTATACAAGCCACGTGATCAGGGTCGAGATTCTCAAGTCAATCGCAGAGCAGTTCATATGCGAATATCCTTTTCCTCACTACGGCAATTGAGAGAGACAAGAAATCTATTTGCATACGACTTGTTCTTCGAGAATCATAGTCCTGGTCGCGTGGCTTGTAATCGTTTATGAAGGCACTGTATATTACAAGATAAAATTATGCTTGTAAAAGTAGCCTTTCACTATACACTGTTGTGTACTAAATCCCATTTCAATATCTTAGAGTCAGTAGTCTTAAAACGTAGTGTTGGTTTAGATAATGTTGACGATATAACAACATAAAAGGATTTCTAGACTACATTAATGGAATACATCCGACCGTTAAAATAAATTAAGATGGTGCATTACACAGCGTTTACAGGAACCCTACCCATACTCATATTTTAATGTCGAGTCACATCACTATCTGATCCAAAAGCAAAGAATCGTCAATATTTTGTGATCTTATGCATCAAGACAGGACAGTTGAAGGAAGAACTGCTTCATATGCGCTCCGTTCTCAGAGGAAATGGATATGTCAATAAGAATATTGAACTAGGTGGAACAAGGAATTGTTTTAGGACAAAACATTACTGCTATTAGTTTTGACGAGATGAATCAGTCCAACAGATTGTCGCAACATTACTGTTATTGTCACGCTATAACAGTATTGTACTTTATAACTTAATAAAAATCTAAATATTTTTTACCGACAAAATACTTCTAGCAAAATGAGTCGTTTCAAAAACCTAATAAAATGAATATTTTGCTTCCCTATTTTTGGTTGCTATAAATGAAAACCTGCGATCACACTGAATTTAAAAATAATAGCAATTAATTAACTTTGCTGAGCTTAAATAAAATTGTTCTTACACATTCTCCATCTCGGGTTTTACAGTAGTATTATTTTCGTTAAAACAAACAAACAGTAGGTTTTTTTGGAATTTTTAAACAGCAAGTTATTCATTCTTTATTACCTACCAAGACTATGAATTTGGTTTTTGATTTTCATGAAAATATTCTCAGCAATTTTGCACGACATCCACCACTATTTTATTTGGTATGATAACTTTTAATTACCTGAAAAATAGATATTTTAAAAATATCTGCGAGATACAGGAGATCTATATAAACAACTTACATCATTTTTAATTTTCTTTTAATAGAACCAAACCCGCAGGTGAGAATCTAAGTTTTATGTGAGGGGATTTAAATTCGTCAAATTAGTAGGTAGTTTTATCGAAAAGTTATTGAGTTCATATTTAATGAAATTTATATTGACATTGGCAGTTTGATAAATTATAGATATCTTGATATGCAAAATTATATACTTATCATTGATTATAGGCTTGGCATAAGACAATCATAGTAAGACTTTATTTGTGCCCACAAATTTTGACGTTTGTAGCACCATGTATGGTTTGTAGGTTATCAGAATCCAGGAGGTATTGCGATTGGAGCCCATTGAAATAATCATTTATCATTGTTATGTAGTACATTTATTTCTGTTAGTATGTCTATTTCATCGATATAAGGGAATAAAAAAACGACATAAGAAACTGCCACAAACCTAGAAAAAATATACTGTGCCAGTGTCATATTGCCGGCGACCGCTAATTCATGGCTGTCCTTAAAAGATCCAGAATCACTAAAACTTGGATTTTATGCGAATTTACGTTCGTTGTAATGTAGCGTGAAGTCGTTTGTTTACTGTGACTGGTCACATTCTTTAATGACATTTAAAATGACAGCAAGTTAGTTAATTTCATATTGCAATGCAGCCATCAATATAAAGCAAATAAAATATCCATTTTCTGGACCGTAAGACATACAAACAAGACAAGACAATAAAGTGGATTCATAGATTGTACCACATATAAAATTAGTCTTGTGTGTTCTTTGTTTAGTTTTCTGATTGGGGAAGAACTTCAGCTACCCTTTCGGTGAATAAAGGTGTTGATATTTTTGGCTTTAAAAGACACGGTGGGTGGTGTTCGTCATCTTGCAGAAGGTTACGTAGCCGATTCATTGATGAATAAATAGTTTTCACGAAAAATTTTGCATGAAAATACACTTGGGAAATCTATTGTTTCTAGTGACATAACGACTACAGAAAATCTTGTCGTGGAGATGAACACCAAAGATTCTACCTTTTCTGGAACTAGAACTTTATAACAATTCAACTAATTATACTTTTAATGTTGTTGTAAAAAATTATTGTAATTAAAATTACACATTGTTCATATTTGATAACTTACAGCTTGCCGATCGGTAAGTGGCTGTTTTTACCGATCTGACATTTGTAAACACAACCACAAAGTATAACACAACTTTCTATTCCTTTTAATTCAACCTGTAAATACGTTAAATTGACAGATCGTGCAAAAATAACTATAAACTGCTGTCAGCATCGGTTATATTGTCAGTGGTTAAAGCAGAACTTGAAGTATGGAAAACAGTGATGACAAGTATCTCGCCTACCCCAAAATCTAGTTTGGAATGCCTAGATATGTGCGATAAAAACCTTTATCCTAATATTTACACTTTACTACAAATCTTGGCTACCATTCCTGTATCCACTGCTACCCCAGAAAGGTCTTTCTCCAGCCTAAGGAGACTGAAAAACTATCTACGAAACACTACAAGTGAAAACAGACTTAATGGTTTGGCTCTCATGAACATTCACTATGGAACAGAAATTCATGCCGATGAAGTAGTGGATATATTTAAAAGAAAAAGCCGAAGATTTCTTCTTTAATGGTTTTAGATTTAGCGCAGAGGAACGAAATTAATTTAACCATTTCATTTAAAGTTAAGAACTTTCTTTATAAATACCTATGTCGTAATTTTTCCGATGAATATATAGATATTAAATTTCATGTAAGTATATTTTTGTTGTCTTATTTACTTCAAACCAACCCCCCCCCCAAAAAAAAAACTAAATCCTGGCTACGCCCATGATCAGATCTCATCTATTGTAGTTGAATTTTCGAGTTCCCACTGTCAAAAGTGAAAGTTAGATATTTATAGTGTTTTCATTAAACCAGGTTGGTAACTTTCGATAGATTAATTTCTTTAGATAATTATTGAATAGCGATTTGTTTGTGGAATTGTTCATTAGCATACATAGATGTTTGGTATCAGAGAACATACATATAATTTCATTGATAGGAATTGTAGGAGATTTGATTTATATTAGCTTAAAATACCTTTTTAATACAGTAAAAAATATGAAATCTTGTTTTGTTAATTTTAGCACATATTTTACCACATTTAATAAAACTCTTATGTTTGTGACTTAAAAATGTATAATTAATTAATAAATATAAACAGTTTTGGTATATACACGACAAGTCTTTTTACACAGCACCAATTATCAAATTCAAGAGAATATAGCATTGCACATCTCATTGTTCTTTTTATTTATGGAATACGTTCTTCCAGAAACAGTGGATTTCTTGTATTTAGATATCCTCAATTTATGTTTACTTCCGGGAATACGCTCGATCTTAAATATGTTGTGCCTAAAAATAATACAGTTGAATAGAAACTAGTTTCACTCATTAATAAATATAACTTACTTAAATAGCGAATCCGGTTGGGTAAGCCTAATGCAGAGATGGACATTGGACGAGAAATCGATATTTGTTTGAAAATTCAATTTTGGTTGTATGGAAGCATTAAGCTCTATTTGTGATTTTACGAAAGATGTGTCAATTTTTATGGAGCTTATTATAACTATCCCTGCCCTAAAAAATAATATTATTTAAGATTGTTAGATATTAAAAAATGTGATTATAAAATAACTGCGTTATGCATTTTTCTAGATCGATTTGTAGGTTTCCGTGGTAAATGCCATCGGTTTTGGTTCCTTAACGTTTCGAGAAACATATCGCTCTCTTCCTTAGAAGTAACTCTGAAACTGGAGATTTTAAGTTTTCTGATCAGCATTTATATTGCTAGCTACCATTTTAGGTTGTTAATTATGTTCCTGTTCGTGTTAGAATTTATTTTTTTTTTGAATACCTTTATTTTGACGTTTTCTAGAAGTTTCCGCAGTATCGAGAATGCGTTGAGAAACAAATCGAATATGGAATAATCTAGAAAACGTTAAAATAAAGTTATTACAGTTGTGGAATGTGTTTGAAGGATATTTGTTGTGTAATCAAGTAGTGCCAATAAAGTTTGTTTTGCTACGTGACGTTTTGGTCAAGGCTAAGTCAACGTAGAGGTTACATTGGTGTCAGAAGTGCGACGTTCCACAAACAAGACATTTATAATAGATATAGTTGCTCTACGGGATGAAGCTATGTAGGTATTAAGAACACACTAGCCGAGGATAAATAAAACGACTACCAAATGTTGAAGAGTGCCTTAGAAATGAAGTATGATGAAGCCCATCTGCAACACGTTTACAAGGCGCAACTAAAAGGCCGAAAACAACGTTTTGAAGAAAATCTGCAGCAGAGTTCCAATAACAGATAGCTGCAAGCAGCTTTATCGATGGCATGTGAGATTACAAAATTAGTCAAGCATTAAGGTTAGCCAGACACAAGAATATATCCGAAGCTTCGGCACAGGAGCTGGAAATTTAAGCCGCCCGACAGATTTCTAGAAGCGGTCAAGGCAGAACAAGGCAAGTAAGGCTTCAGACTGGCAAACAACGACCAGGTGAAAAGAGCATGGAAGGATTCACGAAGAGTTCGCAAGATTTAATCAAAGGAAAAACAGAACCATACTGATTCCACTATATATAGCTGAAGTGTCAACTTAGGAATCGATGCCCTAAGAATACACCTAATCAGGACCAGGGAAACGTCAACTAGTCAGCTTTGGGGAGCGAAACCTGGCTAGGTGGTACTAAACCTCACCAACTGTTAAGATTAAGGTAACCCGTCTTCAAAATACGAATATGCGTTGACAGTTGTGAAATATTTTTGAAGGATATTTGTTGTATAATCAAGTAGTGACAGTAAAGTTTAACGTAGAGATTACAATATTTGATATGAGCACAGGCCCAATGACGTTCTGGTCACTGTATGGTTTGAACTCAATAGATTGTGACATTTCAGTCATTAAGATTCTCACGGATGAATTGCTTTCACATTGCGGGTAGTTCCAAACCCTAGTCGCGGTTGAAAGTATTATTTTACTGAATTTCTAGCGCCTCTCTGTAGAGTCTTGGCCAGAATCTTATTTAACTAAAATCTTGGTTTTGTCCACATTTATTGATTGCATCCACCCATCCGCAACTTCTTAATGTTATTTAATACTTCTCAGGGTGCATATTGTCTTAAACATTTTACTCTGAACATGCCGCGCGCACACTAACTAACGAAGCACACAAATTTCCTGATACACTATTAAACATAGAAGAAAAATAAGTCACCAAAAATTTCGATGCGTGCCTCATTTCATGAATTAAAAATACGGCACTGAAAAAAATATGAATAGCATTTATCTCGAAAAAAAGTTCGAGAGAATGCTCTTAACTTTCTTCTTGGCTTCTTCGATAACACATTCCATAACTTAATAATTGCACATTCATCATACTTTTAACTTCATGATAATGTAATCCATGGGATTCTATAATGCAGCATACTCCATTTTCAGAATCACAGCCAATCACCAATTGATTCCAATTCCAATATTATAAATGCTTCAAACTTCCGTACTCGCTGGGCACCAACGAACAAGCAAATCTCTTTGAGCAAATCGAATTTATCGACAAACCACGGATAAAGTTTGGCGCGTTTAGTTCGGTTGGATGAGACAACTCTCCGGATTCTGATGTGCGCGCGCGTCGTGGTTCGTTCGGAGTAAAATACTCAAGTCAGTTCGCACCTTTAGATGACATTTGTGTTGCTTCAATTTCGAGGTAACGTATCGCCGCGTTTGATCAATGTATACCTTGCTCATGGACATGTGTTGCTGTATACACCAGACACTTGACTAGGGTTAGTTCTGAAGAAGAGAGCGATATATCTTCTGAAACGCCAAGAAACCAAAACAGGCGACATGCAAACCAGCTTGGAAATTGTTCTACCATTGTCTATGTTGTGTTACCTAAATAACTCACTGAAATAAGCTATAGTTATCCTTGGTTAAGACAACAGGGAACAATTTTCATATTATATGAATCATTTTTCATATAAGATTTCATCTTATATGAATTATCTTTGATTTAAAAGGCAGATTTTGTAAAAAGATAATGTCATGACAGAACACTACATATTATATTTTAAATTTACACAAAAATTGTTACGATATTTAGTTGTTTGTTGAAATAAATTCAGATATACCGTAATACTAAATTTTGGATCTCATTGCCAGTTTAGATTTCTTAAGATCTCAAAAGACATAATATTATATCACGGTCTTTTTTCAGATATCAAGTCTATGGTAGCTACTTACATACATTTGCTGTACTCCAGTTTAAACATTTTATGAAGAAAACGATATATCTCTCAAAACGTTAAGATATCTAAACTTACGACACAATTAACCCAGAAATTGTTTATTTATTGACAAATGCTACGGCAAACCAGGTAACAAATTTAAACCTCAACTTACGATTTTTCCACTAATGCCTCAGCGTTTCTATTCCACAAAGAAATTTCTATTTTTCCTGATAGATCAAAAGAAACTGCTCCTTTTAGGTTTAATTCTGCTAAAATTCCTGAGCCCAGTCGAAGATATTCTAAATGGTCATGTAAAAGAGCTAGGGCCTAAAATAGCAAATATATACAGTTTTAGGATATCCTTCCTTTTAATAACTAGAGAAAATGGTAACAATGAAATTTAGGAAGTTTTTTCCTGATTTCAGAGCAGTTACTTAATAGTATTAGATATGATTTGTGAACCTTCTATGAATGAGGAAATCGACCAAAAGAGTGTGTCAGACACGTATACAGGGTGATTCTTAACTTACGCCGTAAAATGACGATAACAAATATGTAGTAAAATATGTTTAGTTTCGGAAGTTTACAAAAATTATTAGGTGAAATTTTTTGTTTATACTAACGAAGAAGTAAAGAAGTGATATGTTTGATATTTGTAACAGTACTTTGTTATCAATCGTGGTCCTGTTCCAGTTTATTTTCACGCGATTATAAAAGTATAACGCACATTTTCCTCAAACGAAAGACTTTTATCAATATGATACTGGCATACGGGGAATTACATTAGAATTCAGTGGCTACAGTTCATCTTTATGCCCAACGGTTTCCGCAAAGGTATCATCCGAGACAAGAAGCCTTTTTACGTGTGATTAAGCGGGTTAGAGAAACTGGTAATTTGTGGCCAAGGCCACAAATGGGGTAGAGATTTTATTAAATGCCATCGTGAAGCAACCTGGCATAAGCACCAGGACAATTGAAGCGGAATTTGGGATATCATAATCCACAGTTTGGCGAACGTTAAGGCATGACTTGCTCTACTCATTTTACGTGCAGCTGGTACAAGCCTTACTTCTATGGAATCTTCCACTTCGAGTGAACTTTTGCGAATGGTTGTTACATCAGCAGCACTTAAACCCAAACTTTGCCATGAACATTTTAGTTACGATACGAATAAGGCAATTTTTACACTTAATAGTATTCACTATTTTTACAGCACGCATTATTGGACATTGCAAAATATCCATGTCACTCGGCGATTACACCTTCAACAACGATTTTCAGTAAATGTGTGGGTTGGAATTATGAACGGAGCACTTATTGGTCCTTTCATTCTGGAAAATCGGAAAACTGATAGTTCTTATTCACAAATCTTGCTTCATAATTTACCGGTACTCCTCGAAGAAATTAATTTCAACGTTAGACAGTATATATTGTTTCTGTACGATGATGCTTTTCCACATTTGGCGTGATTTGTGTTTCCCGAACGATGGATAGTCCAAGTTGGTCCAATTAGATGGCCCCCTCAATCGTCCGAAATAAATCACAGTTAACATTGAACGAAAGTTGCTGAGTGACTGAGGTAATTCAACGGAAATAATTTCGAACACTATTCGTTATCATTTGTTTTTAGCTATAATTTCCCAAGTTTATGTGTGTAGGTTAAGAATCACCCTGTATAAATATGTATTTAAATTGTGCGTACGGCACACTTCTTAAGTTAGATATTTTTTATTAGGGAAATAAAGTATTTAATTTTATTATGTTGTGGTTGTAGAAAAATGTTCTAACAAATTATATAAAATTAAATAGACAGCTTTAATTAAAAAATCGTGTTGGAAATGTCATATTTCGGAAATAAAACGTAGGTAAGTACAATAATAATTGTTCTGTGAACTAGAACTTTGAAATTATAAGAAAATTTCCGACACACTTAATTGTTATAATTTTTTAAATATGATAATTCGAAATAATGTAAACCAACAATGAGGGTTTGATATACTCGCGGCAAGAATTAAGACGTCTTTCGTCATGGTTGCCGTTACGCAATTGTTTTTATTGTCATCATAATTTTCGATATTTGGTCGCATTAAAAACAATCAATTTTTGCAATATATTGTCACGGAATTTGCCCCACTCACTCCCAAACCGACGACTGTGGCACCGCGAATTGCCTAAGATTGCCCCGATCGCCCCTACACGATTCTGTTAAACAAACAGAATGCCGCTGATCGAGATCGGCCTGGAAAAATCGGGAATCGACGAGAAGCGTTCCAGTCGTACGAGAAAAGGGATCTAGAGATACTGGAATATACCTGGAACATTCGTTGGGTCTATAAAAGAAGAATAAACGGCCGAGTTAGTTAGTCTTGTATAAGTCTTGTATTAGTCTTGTGTTACAGTCTGAAGTGAAGTGTTTATTTAGAGAGATCAAGGCGATTTAGATAGCGATTAATTAAATAAGTGGTTAGTTGAGTTTTGACCTGTAATTAGTAGTCAGTAGTGTACTGAGCAGTTAATAAAGAAGTGATTAATTAACGGATTGTTTTTCTGGAAGTGAAAGAAAAAGACGGATTGGGAAATCCGTGACAATTTGGTGTCGGAAGTGGATTTAACTGGAAGTTTGAGAACCTTTCTGGAACCCTGTGCGTGAGTGGGTTTAAGTGGAAGTTTGAAGAACTTTCTTGTCGAAAGGAAGTGAACGGTGGTATTTGCGAAGGACATTCTCGAACATTCTAGAACTTTGTACGGGAGTGAGACAAAGACCCAAGTGTGGCATATCACCGCACTCGTCGTGACTCAAGGAAGTGAACGGTGGTATTTGCGAAGGACATTCTCGAACATTCTAGAACTTTGTACGGGAGTGAGACAAAGACCCAAGTGTGGCATATCACCGCACTCGTCGTGACTCAAGGAAGTGAACGGTGGTATTTGCGAAGGACATTCTCGAACATTCTAGAACTTTGTACGGGAGTGAGACAAAGACCCAAGTGTGGCATATCACCGCACTCGTCGTGACTCAAGGAAGTGAACGGTGGTATTTGCGAAGGACATTCTCGAACATTCTAGAACTTTGTACGGGAGTGAGACAAAGACCCAAGTGTGGCATATCACCGCACTCGTCGTGACTCAAGGAAGTGAACGGTGGTATTTGCGAAGGACATTCTCGAACATTCTAGAACTTTGTACGAGAGTGAGACAAAGACCCAAGTGTGACATATCACCGCACTCGTCGTGACTCAAGGAAGTGAACGGTGGTATTTCCGAAAGACATTCTCGAATATTCTAGAACTTTCTACCGAAGTGAGACAAAGACCCAAGTGTGACATATCACCGAACTCGTCGTGACTTAAGGAAGTGAACGGTGTTATTTGCGAAGGACATTATCGAACATTCTAGAACTTTATACCGGAGTGAGACAAATACCCAAGTGTGGCATATCACTGCACTCGTTTCATTGTAAGAAAGTCAACGGTGACATTTACAAACATATTCCTGGACATTCTAGAACATTTCAAATAGAGTGGATGCCTGTAACTAGAAGCCAAGTCAACATGGATGCACAATTGGCAAAACTGTTAGAAATGATGCAAACGATGCAAAATAAAATGGAAGACCAGACAAAAACAATGCAAGAAAAATTTGAAGAACAAGGGCACCAGACGAAGACGACACAAGAAAATTAGAAGAACAGGGACAAACAATAGAAAAGAAATTAGAAGAACAAGGGTGTAAAATGAAAGATCAAATACAGACGATACAACAGGAAATGAGAGATCAGACGAAAGAAATGCAGACAAAGTTAGAAAAATTGGAGAACACACTAGAAGAAAAACTAGAGGAGCAGTCACATAAAATGGAAAAACAAGTAGAAGAGAAACTGGTAGAACAAAGAAAAGAAATCAACGAAGAACTGTTAGCACAAAAACAGGAAATACACAAAGAAATAAACCAGGTCAGAGAAGAGCTTCGACATAAATTAGACAAGATAACAAAGGAGGGCGTAATCAAATCAGAAGGACCGGTTATCCGAACTCAGAAGACAAAACCCCCTGAATTCGACGGTAAGGTTTCCTGGAATGTCTATCTGCGTCAGTTTGAAGCAGCAGCATCAGCAAATGAATGGTCGGATTATGAGAAAGCTACTGCTCTGATAGTTGCTTTACGAGGGGAAGCTCTTGACGTCTTACAAGGAGTTCCTGCTGGACAGCAGAATAACTACGACATTCTAAAACAGCATATGGAAATGAGATATGGGGATAAGCATCTGCAGCAAGTGTACCAGGCACAATTGAAAAATCGTCACCAGCAGAGTGGAGAGAATTTACAACATTTTGAGACAGACGTTGCTCGACTGGTTCGATTGGCTTATCCAACAGCCCCGTCCGAATTCTTAGACCATCTCTCCATCCAGACTTTTACCGACGGCCTAAGAGATTGTGAAACCCAGCAGGCACTACGACTCGCCAGACCTAAAACACTGAACGACGCTCTTTCTCATGCACTGGAATTCGAGGCAGCCAAGATGGCATCCGGTAGACATGTTAAACTTCGTGCCATCAGTGATAACAGCGATATGGGAAATGGAGACATAATCAAAACATTGAAGGAAGTCATTGATAAACTCAGCCCAACTACCGGATCAAAGAAAGAACAATCTGATAGTCGAAAGGATCGCCTTCTTAAATGCTGGAACTGTGGACAGACAGGACATCTAAAGAGACAGTGTAGGGCCCCAGTCGCGGATCAGCCAAAGCGCGACTCCCAAACGGCACCTGCACAGGAAAACTAGGGTCAGCCGGCTTGACGGGGCAAAAGCCGGCTGCGTCCTCGTACCATGCCCCACGAGAAGAAGTTACGTTATCACGTCTCCAGGACTCTGACTCCTTGCTAGTAGAAGGCATTATTTTTGGTCGTATGTTCCCTATGGTAATCGACACTGGAGCGACAAGAACTATTGTACGGCCGGATATTATTGGTGATTGGCGTATTAAGAACCCTGCCAAACGTTATGTCCTTACAACAGCCAATGGACAACAACTGCCAGTCAAGGGGGAATGCGAGCTTGAAGTAGAATTAGGAGACGTCAAGTTCAAACACAGAGCCCTGGTAGCAGATATATCGGACAATGTCATACTCGGACTAGACTTACTACGAGCAAAGGGGTGAACTTAGATTTGAATGCTGGTACGCTACGGATAATGGGTGAGGAAGTAGTGCTAACGACCACCACTGAGAATAACGCTGTAAGGAGACTCGTTGTTAAAGAAGATGTGGTACTACCTGGTCAGACCGAAACATTGGTTGCCACTGTAATGGATGGGGAAATGTCTTGCAGTGTAGGAGTGGTGGAACCCAGTAATCCGGATTTATTCAATAAATCCATAGTCACCGGCCGCACACTGATTAAACCAGAGAAAACGACAATAGTACGAGTGGTTAACCTGAAAACCTTTCCACAGAAAATTACAAAGGGAACTGAAGTAGGAGTCTGTGAACCTGTTACCATGGTCAGAACACTCAAAGAAAACAACGAAATGGAGAAGAAACCAAATAAGACCAGCCTACCGGAATGTCTAAGGGACATCGTGGATAGGGCCAAGCAGAGATTAAAAGAGACGGAGGTGGAACAACTGGAAGAGCTGCTACGTGAGAATGAAGATGTGTTTGCACTTAAACCAGGCGACTTTGGGAGAACCAATGTTGTGAAGCATCAAATCGATACTGGTTCATCATCTCCTATAAAGCAGCCACCACGAGGACTTCCACTAGCCAAGCGAGAAGAAGTTAACAAGATGTTAATCGAGATGCAAAATCAAGGCACCATAGAGCCATCTCAGAGTCCTTGGGCTTCTCCTGTAGTTCTGGTCAAGAAGAAAGACGGCTCCACCTGATTTTGTGTGGACTACAGAAAATTAAATGACGTCACCAAGAAAGACAGTTACCCATTACCGAGGATTGACGATACTCTGGACACCTTGGCTGGTGCGCAATGGTTTTCCACTTTGGATTTAAAGAGTGGATATTGGCAAGTCGAGGTCAGCCCAGAAGACAAGGAAAAGACAGCATTCACTACCGGAAATGGATTGTGGCAGTTCAATGTAATGCCATTTGGTCTATGTAATGCCCCTGCCACTTTTGAACGACTGATGGAAACTGTACTTCATGGCCTGCATTGGGAGACCTGCTTGATTTACTTGGACGACGTGGTGGTGCTGGGACGCTCTTTCCAGGAGCACCTGAAGAATGTGTCCGAAGTGTTGAAGAAGTTGAAAGCAGCGAACCTGAAGTTGAACCCGAAGAAGTGCAGTCTGTTCCAAAAGGAGGTCAGATACTTAGTCCACATTATTACTCCAAACGGTGTGAAAACAGACCCGGAGAAGACAGAGTGCATAAAGAACTGGCCGGTTCCTAAAGACAAACATCAAGTTCGAAGTTTTCTTGACCTATGCACATACTATCGACGATTCGTCCAAGGATTCTCGGACATTGCCAAGCCTCTTCATAAACTCACAGAAGACAACATCCCGTTCGAATGGACGACGAAATGCCAGCAAGCCTTTGAGACGCTGAAAGAGGCCCTCTGCACTACCCCGATTTTGACATACCCAATACCTGGACAACCATTTATAGTGGACACGGACGCAAGCAACATTGGAATTGGCGGAGTTCTTTCCCAAATACAAGATGGCCAAGAGCGAGTAGTAGGCTACTTCAGCAAAGTCCTGTCAAAAGCCGAAAAGAACTATTGTGTGACTCGGAAAGAATTACTTGCCATCGTCAAGAGCCTAGAACACTTTCATAAATACCTGTATGGCCAAGAATTCCTTCTAAGAACAGATCACGCTTCCTTAAATGGCTGTTGCAGTTTAAGAACCCGGAAGGACAGATGGCCAGGTGGCTGGAACGGCTGCAAGAATATCACTTTGTTGTTGAACATCGAGCCGGCAGGAAACATGGAAATGCAGATGCCCTTTCTAGGAGACCCTGTCCTGTCAACTGCAAACACTGTAGTAGTCTTGAAAAGAAAGAGGACATCTCATCAGTTCCTTGTAAGGTGGTAGCAGCCCAACCTGAAGACAGATGGAGTTCAGCGGCGATTCGGGAAGACCAGCAAGCTGACTGTGACATCAAGCCCTTACTAGACTGGAAAGAAGCCAACAACCGACCCTCATGGGCTGAAGTCAGCAGTAAAAGCCCAACATTAAAGAGCTATTGGGCTCAATGGAATTCCTTGGTGTTGGAAGACGGTGTCCTGAAAAGAGCATGGGAGAACAATGACGGAACGGAGGTCAAGAAACAAGTACTACTCCCGAGGAGCCGGGTCAAGGAAGTGCTGCAGGAAGTACATGGAGGTACTGGGGTTGGACATTTCGGTATCAATAGGACTCTACAGAAGATTAGGGAGCGTTTCTACTGGTTGAGCTGTAGGACGGATGTAGAAGATTGGTGCCGAAAATGTGACGTATGTGCAGCCAGCAAGGGACCGAAGACCCGTTCCAGAGGCAAAATGCGCCAGTACATCGTAGGAGCACCGTTTGAGAGGATTGCCATTGATATCGCTGGCCCCTTTCCGAAAACCCAAAGTGGGAACCGATATCTACTAGTGGCCATGGACTACTTCAGCAAATGGCCGGAAGTATACCCGTTCCCAATCAAGAGACCACAACCGTAGCAGAAGCGCTAGTCAACAACCTGTTCTGCAGATTTGGTGTGCCCATGGAACTACATTCAGATCAGGGCAGAAATTTCGAATCAGGTGTGTTCCGAAAGGTCTGCGAGCTTATGGGAATCCGAAAACCAGGACCACCCCACTGCATCCCCAGTCAGATGGTATGGTGGAACGCTTCAACGCCACACTAGAAACCAATCTGAGGATGTTTGTGAACGAGAACCAGACAGACTGGGACAAGCTCATTCCACTCTTCCTGTTAGCTTACCGCTCAGCTGTCCATGAAACGACTGGGAAGACTCCCGCAAGGATCATCTTTGGAAGAGAGCTTCGCCTTCCAGCAGATTTGGTATTTGGTCGTCCTGCGGAACAGCCCACAGAGCCAGACACTTATACCCATGACCTAGAACGAAGACTAGCAGCCGTACACGATCAAGTCAGATCTCGAATGCGATTAGAGAGCGATCGCATGAAGACTCGATACGACGTCCGGGCCAATACAGTCGGATTCCAACAAGGCGACCTGGTGTGGCTGTACAACCCCACGCGGAAGAAAGGAAAATCGCCTAAACTACAGAACCGTTGGGAGGGCCCCTATACCGTCATTAAAAGAATCAATGACGTCGTCTACCGGATACAAAGGACTCCCAGGAGTAAAATGAAGGTCGTCCATCTGGAGCGTCTGTCCTCGCATAGAGGTGTATCCGATCGGGACGATCGGTCCTAAGGAGGGGGCAGTGTCACGGAATTTGCCCCACTCACTCCCAAACCGACGACTGTGGCACCGCGAATTGCCTAAGATTGCCCCGATCGCCCCTACACGATTCTGTTAAACAAACAGAATGCCGCTGATCGAGATCGGCCTGGAATAATCTGGAATCGACGAGAAGCGTTCCAGTCGTACGAGAAAAGGGATCTAGAGATACTGGAATATACCTGGAATATTCGTTGGGTCTATAAAAGAAGAATAAACGGCCGAGTTAGTTAGTCTTGTATAAGTCTTGTATTAGTCTTGTGTTACAGTCTGAAGTGAAGTGTTTATTTAGAGAGATCAAGGCGATTTAGATAGCGATTAATTAAATAAGTGGTTAGTTGAGTTTTGACCTGTAATTAGTAGTCAGTAGTGTACTGAGCAGTTAATAAAGAAGTGATTAATTAACGGATTGTTTTTCTGGAAGTAAGAAAAAGACGGATTGGGAAATCCGTGACAATATAATGCAAACTTTTAGTGAATTATATAGTTTTATTACTCTCAGTTGCAGTTTCTTAAATAGTTTAATGAAAATATATTGAATTATTCATTTGTTCGTATGACGTAAGTCGTCTCAATTATTGCCGCGAGTATATACTAAAGACCTAACAAAGTACAGTTTCATAGCAAATTTTAAGTTTTGTTCCCACTGCAGTTGGAAACGGTTTGAAACTATCAGAAATATTCGTTCAGTTAGGTTAAGAACGAGTATCAGTGAATTTAAGGACACCACCCGATAATTACTGGTTGCCTAGTTTATATAGAAAACTAATAGAAAACAGACCTTTTTTTATTCCAATATATCTTTTTAAAACACTGAAAACAAGTAATAAAATTTTACACCACATTTGACAAAGTATAGGCAAAGATAACAAAGCAAAAATAATTTGAGATATGTAATTATTTTGTGAGATATTAAATTCTAAACATGTACGTTTTTAGCGTTTTAAAACAAACGATTATTTCTTCAGATTATTAAGGAATTATGATATATTTTACTTCGTTGTCTTCTAAATAGTAAGCTGGTCACAGTTTAATTCATAGTTTCGTCAGCATTTTCTTATTAAAAAAGTTATATTGGAATAAAGTTATCGCAAAATATTCATTCATAATTTACAATTTGTTTTACCCTTAGTTGGCTTAGTTTGAAATAGATGTCGCACTCGTTAAATCTAATTATATGAATGAACTCACAAATGCGCTAGGGTATTTTTCACGAACTAAGTACCAGTTATTGCGGTTAATTTAGTATAACGTAATTATTAACTGATAGTCATATTTATTGATGACTAAAACAAAATCATGTTAATTTTATACCGTAAAATTATATTTTATTTCAATTAAAACGTACAAAATTATAACTAATAATGCAAACTCATATTTATAAATTCATTTATTCTCGATAGGTAATTTATATACAGGGTGTTACTTTAATGTTATGTCCTTATTTTAATGGGTCTTGGGCTAATTGTAATTCGAGAAGTTCAAATAAATGTATATGAAAAAAGCTTTTTTTTTGGTTTTTCGAATATGTATTAGT
Organism: Monochamus saltuarius; assembly: GCA_025584915.1. NCBI lineage: Eukaryota > Metazoa > Arthropoda > Insecta > Coleoptera > Cerambycidae > Monochamus > Monochamus saltuarius. Next base: position 24,139,863 of record CM046727.1, on the reverse strand, counting down.
ATACACATATATATCATATGCAGGGTAAAACAAAAAAGCAAGTCATCTCGTGAACTGCGTATTTTTTACTCTAAAATATAACGATTTAACTTTACTTACTTATATACAAAAATGCATCATTTATGTGTTAAAGTTGAACTTTTAAAATCGTTTTTCCGTAATAACGCCAATTTATGACGTATCAGCTTGAAATTTAAAAGAGATATTTTTTGTGGTTGACCAAATCATTATTTTTGTAAAGAACGCCTAAAAAATAAAGATACTGGGGGAACGGGGATACTTCGCCGGTTCCATTTTTTCGATTTTTAAAAGTTATGCAAGGTTAGAGATAATGGCGGAGAAAAAAATATAAATTTCAATTTCCATAGAAACGGTTTTATGAATAATTTGTAAATAATTTAAAGATGTTTCAAATGCTCTAATTATATAGGGCGTCTCTGAATCTAGAGCTGAACCATATTTGTAGATTTACCAATTTCAATATGAATAAAAAAAATAGAAATAGGCTAGTGAAACTCACTTATACGCTACAATTTAATAGTAATATTAATATTTTAATTCCATATTTTAGTTTACTAATTGCTCCACATGCTTAAGAAATGCATTAATGGGCTTTTCTAATTACTAAAAATCTAATATTTTTAAAAAGTGTAATTTTGGCCAAAAGTATTCAGTTGCATATAGACTTTCTTTTCAGTTGATTTTAGTATTTTTCACTGACTCAAAATAAACATCGTCTTACATATAGCCACAAACAGTCGTGTTACTTGTGGAGTGGAAAATATAGTTGTAATTGTGTATTTTATTTTTTCATGTTTATGTATCTGGATGTTATTTATTGGAAGCATAGGTATATCGATTTTATAGTAGTAGTTTAGAGTTTAGTACTTATATTCTTTGTCTTGGTTACTATTTATTCCATAGCTAAAAATTCTTATGGAATAGTGTTTAATAAATAAATTAATGTAATAATTAAATAAATAAAAATCTAACTAAAATTTTGAATTTTTGTATTTTCGTAGCAGAGTTTACAGTAATCTAATTGGAATAAATTTTAAAAAATGTAAGGGATGAAGATAAAAATCACAAAATATAACTACTTTTTTTATTAATTTGGGCATCCTTTATATATTGCGGATCTATACATCTTTCTCCTTTGGGAATATTTCTATATATAGTGTGGAAGAAAAGTATAGAATAAATTCATTATTTCTAAAACAAAGAAGTTTCATGAAATTTCCTCGGACACGTCGATTTTGTTTTTATTTCCGACGTTCATTTGTTCATTCCGACGTTTCGCGTGACGTCATCGGATATTTTTTTAAATAGAATCCCTTTATTTTTTCATCGGATTCTTGTAGAGCTTAACTTCTTGAATTCAAAAATGTATAATTTCAATACTTTATTCCTTCAACTTTCCGAGAAAAAAAAAATAATAACCGATCCAATAAAATTGGCTTGAAAAAAATGTAAATATTCTCATTTGTGTCTGTGATGGGCTGGTTCAGAGTAAAATGGATATAGTGAATTCATCGGCAGTATCACAAAATAAGGACTCTTTATTTTTAAAACAATTTAACAATAAGCAACTAATTAATTAATTAATAATTAAATTCTGGTTGCCTCAATCGTATTTGACCCCATAATTTATTATTTTGTTTTATTAGATTGCATGTTAGAATATTACATCTTTTGATTGCAAAACAACAAATTAAATCAAGTCACCTCAGAAACTGTTGTCTGTCTGGCAGAAACAAAACAGAATTCTTTACTTTGAAACAATATAACGGCAACAAATTATTATTATTATCTCTGAAAGTTGAAGAAATAAAGTTATGAAATTATACATTTTGAATTCAGCAAGTTAAGTTCTACAAGAATCCGATGAAAAATATAGGAGTTCTATTAAAAATATCCGATGACGTCATCACACGAAAACAAATGAACGTCGGAAATGCGTTGGTATAGCAAAAAGGGTCTTTTTAAAGCAAAATCGACGTGTCCGAGGAAATTTCATGAAACTTCGTTGTTTTAGAAATAAAGAATTTATTCCATACTTTTCTTTCACACTGTATAATTTCTGGCAGCATACAATTTTCGTAAAATTTTTGTAATTTTGGTACCATTACGTTTCTCCATAATTCTTCATATTTTTCAATTTTTTCACAGCACAACAATAACACAATAAAAATGCCTACTTAGAGATCCGCATGTTCTCACCTCCTCTAGTCCGAGTCCAGATAAATAATAAAATACATATAAAATATAGAATAAAAGCTCTAGGATGGTTAACCACGTGCCTTCTTTTTTGTGTAAATACGTCATACCGGACAAAAACATTTTCAAAGCAGCCGACGCGGCGGTTGCTAATAGCAAAGTTTACTGAAATTTATTCTGTAAACTTTGCTAATAGGAAGGTTTTACGACCCTTTTTTAATCCAAATATGCGACCGGCGAGCGAGATGAAAGATCGTGCATCTCGCTTGCAGTGTCTTTCTTTTTTGCCTGGATTCTGGTAAAATTTGGCATGAATGAAATAATAGTACTATTTTACTATAAACGCATTTTCTGTAGCGACATCTACTCGAATACTGTAGTACTTTGTTAGAAGCCACGGAGTTGGATGGACATTTCTGATAGTTTCAAATCATTTCCGACGGCTACAGAAACGAAACAATTATCTATCAAATTTAACGTGCGAACTTATGCTAATATTAAAAGGTTTGAGGAAGACGAAGAATGCGCCGAAGGAGATTGATATGTATAAATGAATTGTTTAAAAAAAAGGAATCAATTTGGTGATTTTTTACATATTTAAGACACTTGTTTTTGCTGATCCCATTAATAGTTCCGTTTTAGTACTACATTTGCTTATTTTATTTAATTATATTTGAATGTTAAAAAAAGATAAATAAACACAATTTTTCAACAAAATGGCATCTGTCGCAACTATATACACGTATACGTCCGAACTGATTTGCTACTTTAAAATAACTAGTTTGGATTGTTCGTGCGTAGTCGTGCATTCACGAGAAACTATCTACATATTAAATGATACAGTAAATTAGCAGACTTTATTGCTGTGTTCAAAATGTGATATTTTAGAGAAATATTTCAGAACAATATCACATATTATGTGTTATTAATACCTGAAAAGCTGTAGTTTTATCAGATGCTGTCCCTGACCACACGTGCCCCATAAGTTCTCCTTGTCCTTCAAAGAAAATAAAAGGCCTGATTTGAGTTCCTAAAATTGTTAAATCCATGCCTGCCGTAACAGCTTCTTCTTCTTCTTCATCTACTTCGCTATCACTTGAGAAGAAACTGTTAAGCCCTCCGGTAAATATTCCCAGCTACACAAATACAACAGAAAAATAAGATGTAGTGAAAAATATATTTCACGTAATAAAATAACTGAGTGGTGCAATTTTACATTCACTTGAATCCAATTAACAACTACAATATACGTTAAAGAGACAGTAACTAGCAAATAAAAAATAATTAAGAAAAACTCAATTATAGTCTGTTTGGAAATGAAAGAGAGTAATAAAACCCCGAGATAAGAACCGGACATGGGCGAGGTAATGTATCGTTTCAGGTAATTATCCGGTAACACTAATGCTATACTCGCGTCAAGAATTCAGACGTCTTATGTGACGTTACACATTTGTTTTTATTGTCAACATAATTTTCGATATTTGGTCGCGTTAAAAACATTCATTTTTTGTACTTTAGTGCAATATATACTGCAAACTTTTAGTGTAGTATATAGTTTTATTACTATCAGTTACAGTTTCTTAAATATTTTGAGGAAAACATAATGAATTATTCATTAGTTCGTTTGACGTAAGTCGTCTGAATTCTTGTCGCGAGTATAACAGGTAATGGGTGTATATTAGTATATTTTACTGGATACATCATAAGGCAGGAGCCACTGTATTGGACAGGTCAATCCAGTCTTAGAGCTGAATATACGAAGACGTGCTAGTAAGTAGAGTAAAATTCGACTTGTGTTTAGTGACTATTGTGCCAGTGGATATAATATTGTTTGGGTAAAATGTCGAGCTTATCAGATTACGTATCTGTCAAACGCGTGAAAAGATGTGCGCTGTCTCAGAATGAGAAGATTATTATATTAAATGTATTTAATGCATTGAAACACCAAAATCGTGGAAAACTGTTTCAAAATGACAGGGATTGGAAAATCGACTACTGTAAATCCCCCAAAATCATCTACAGGGAGGTCAAGAGTTGTTATAGAAAATGTCATTTGCAGAAAAGTACACTCATTTTATTTTAAAAAAGAAATTCCAACGCTAAACAAAATTTTAAGTGAACTTTCAGAGGACAACAATTTGCCAAAAATCAGTAGAACCATATTATGGGCCGTCTTACGAGAGTTGAATTTTTGCTGGGAAAAGCAGAACAGGAAGTCAGTTCTTATCGATAAAGATGAAATTATTTGTTGGCGAAAATCCTACTTAAGATCGAGTAGAAAATTCCGTGACGAAGGGAGGAATATCTATTATCTAAACTAAACTTGGGTCAACGAGGGATATACTGTAACAAAAGTATGGCAAGATAAAAATATAAAAAGTTTTCGATAAGCATTTTTGGGTGGACTTGGGTGCAAGGCACCTTCATTTAAAGGGCGAAGATTAATAGTGACATATATAGGTAGTGCCAGTGGTTTTGTAGATGGCGATTTACTTTTATTTGAATCTAAAAATACAGATGACTATCACGAAGCCATGAACGCAGATGTTTTCGAAGAATATTTTACACAGACGTTGGATCTTATTCCTCCGGGGTCTGTAATTGTCATGGATAATGCCAGTTACTATTCACGGCAGACCGAGTGGCCGCCTACGACTGCTTGGAGGAAAGCCGATATAATTCAATGGTTATCCGGAAAAAACATTTCTTTTGAAACAAATATGGTGAAAAAGGAACTTTTGACACTTGTCAATATTAATAAAGATCAGAAAAAATATGTTATCGATGAAATGGCAACAAATCGCCAAATAACGGTACTACGGTTACCACCTTATCACTGTGAACTTAACCCAATCGAATTAGTCTGGGCGCAGGTAAAAGGAGATGTAGCGCGAAATAATACGACGTTTAAATTAAGTGACGTGAAAATTTTGTTCAAAAATTCCTTGGAACGAATAACTGCAGATAACTGGCAAAGATGTATACATCATGTAGAAAAAGAAGAGGTGAAAATGTGGGAACTCGATAATTTAATTGACGTTACTGTGGAACCTATCGTTATCAATCTAGGAGAAGAAAATAATTCATCAGAATATTCAGAGGATGAATTTTAATATACCTACTTTTTTATTTTCTTTATTGTACATTTATACAACACTACATTTACTCACCATAATTTGAATTTTCAAAATATATATATTTTTGTGTCGAATAAAAGTCTATTCATTAAATTTAAATAAATATTTTGATAATAATATTGAATAATTTTATTTGAATTACTAAAAACCCTCTTAACCCGGTTATGATGCTTAAAGTTGCCTCATATTTTGAAATGCTGTTTTTATATTGTTTACTTATAAAAGAAATGGACCGAGAAATTGAAGCGGCATAGACAAAGACGGATTGTCGGGGATTACATTTTAGCTACGTGCTACAATTTAGTACGGTTCGATCACACAGTGTTTTTAAAAGTATCTATACCGATAATACATAATATAAAAATATTGAATATAAACACCAGTAACTACATTTATTTACGATTTGCATATATAATAACCTTTTATTACTCTCTTTCATTTCTAAACAGACTATAGTTTGGTTGTATTATACTAGAAGACAATTACCTAATTATTGGTAATTTTAATCTCGAAGAAATGGTTAGTCAATTATTTTACACTACTACTACTACTTTCAGATAAAATGCTTAGGTATTACATTCTTGAATATAAACATTTTATACAATTTCTGTTATGGTATAATAGGTATACCTAGCTATGTATTATCTTTCATTTTGTTTCAAAATATTAAAAGTTTTTACATACAAGAGTTACGCGACGAAAAGGTTCATCTAAACTTCTATTATTGTTGATGTAAATAATGCATTAGGTATTACAAACGGATTATAAAAAAATCGTGCACAATACGCCTGCACGGATTAGCACGGACTTACAAAGTCTGTTCAAGGTTTCCATGTTATTTAATGGAGCATCGCGCAATAGACCAGCACCTGCATGGACCAGCACCTGCAACGACCGTTACTTCAGGTCGTGGTGGTGACCTGCAATTTCTGTGCTTCGCCGCGCTAGCCCAACGTAAGTTCTGTTCCCACAATAATCATGGATTGGTTTCAAAGTGTTAGAAATGTTCGACCAGTTAAGTTGTGAATGTGACGTTGATGTAAAGAATGCATTAGGTATTACGAACGAAATTCTGCAATCCCATTGATGTTGTATGAAGAGGAGAAGGAAGAAACCAGGAAAATAAGAAAGTTTTGGGTTCACCATATCAATATTATAGAAAGCTGTATGGTTTCATTATTTATGTTCTGAACTGGAGAGAGATCAAGGAAATTGTTTTCAGTATTTCCGAAAGTCACAAAAAAAATTCTCTAGCTCTTTTCCTCGCCTACAGCACCAAAACACAAGATTTCACAGAGCAGTGCCATCTAACGAAGTTGTGGTTAAGGTAGTTCAGCGACACATTCACAACTTAACTGGTTGAATATTTCAGTTTCAAACCAATACCAATACTAACGATAAATACATACCTGGAATAATGAAATCATTAAATATTTTTGTAACTCAAATTTTCTTTTGAACATATACAATCACGTAAAATCAGGCACACTTAAAATTTTCAACTGGTTTTTATTTATATCTTAATTTTTTATACGCATTTGATTCCATTCTAAGTAAAGCCACCTGAAAAAGCAATTCCAGAAGTGCAGGAATTGGTTAGAACTCATCTCCTGTGACTATTTGTGTGATCGTATATGTTCAAAAGTAAATTTGAGTTTTGACAATCATTTAGTGATTTCATTATGTCTGGTATATATTTTTTTGTTAGTAAATTAAGCTAGATTAATTTATACAGGGTGATTCAGAACTTATCCAAAATATTTTTTTTTAAATATACTCTTACAAATACAATTTTGGAAAAAAAAACTAAAAAAATCGAAAATGATTTAAAAATACACTTGTGAATGGCACTGGAAACTGGTCTACCGTAAAATCCGGCCTTGAGCAAGGCAAACCATACAGGAAGAAATAAATAAAATTTTATAACACCTATTTTATATAAGCAAATTCAACCCTTTTTGTAGCTATTCTTATTATTAAGTAATAAAATTAATTCGTGGTTATAGTTAATAAAATAATTAAGATCTTGATGGTACAACAACTGTTTAAAATGTTGTTTACCGAGGTATAAACACATTTGGGTCCGTCTTATTCAGTTTCTACAACTAACACAAATGTTTATGGTTCTTGTCCGTTTTGAATTCGTAAGTTACTATTGTCAGCAGCTATGATACGTTCGCATAAATCATCACTAGTGTCCACTTCGGTGCGATACACTTCGTTTTTTAAATATCCCCACAAACAGTCCAAATGATTTAAGTCAGGAGATCTTGGCGGCTGTGGTACCGGTCCTCCTCGTCCAATCTATCGTACTCCTTGAACTTCATCATCGTGCAAGAATCACATTCGGAGTCAAACAGCTAAGGGCAGAAGTCTATGCAGATTATTTCGAAGGAACTCGAGATACCCCATCCATTCGATTTGGTAATATGAATCAAGCAATCATCGACAATCCTTGCCTAAACATTTTAGGAAAAACGTTGTTGGAAATGATCCCATGCGGATTTTCAAAATCCCAATCATGAGTATTATAATAATTGTTGTACATCCCATTCCGTGTAAAAATAGCTTCATCTGTGCCAACCAGCTGTAATTCTGGGATTTTGACCATTTTATTACAGGAATCATTCACAAAATCTAATTCGTAAGGGATTATCCCTTCGCATTAATGCTTGGACACACCGTTGATTGAAATATTCCTTGTGCTTGTCAAGTGATATGTCTGGTACTTATGCGGGAACTCTCTTTAACAGTCTCTAAAATGTGATCCTCAGCTGCTGCAATACGCCGTGGATGCCCTGCATCTTCATGTCTTCCACGATTCGGTTACAAATTTTTCGTTCGTGTTACGCACGCGTAGTAGCGGCGTTAGGGTAGGGCGCGGGGAGCCGGATAAAAGGGGCGCTGCAGGCGCCCCTTTGTAGCCCATCGATCATAGTTTGAGGTCTTACTCGTAAATTCCCTAGATTGACAAACTTAGCAACTGTGTCAATTGAAAACGAAATTGCTGAAAACATCGACTTTGATAACCTTTGATAAAGAGTTCGCTGATAGAAAGGCCAGAAAAGTAAAATTTTATTAGTTTTTCCTAATAAACGGTTATTTTTTATAATAAATAATTATTTCTTTTAATAAATGGTTATTTCATTATATCCTTTCCTTTTTTTCCCCAGGGCTCTGGTAGTGTTAAAACCGGCACTGCGCCCGCGTTGCTCTACCGCGGTGAAAGCAGCTGCATTTGGCACATGTCTACCGACAATCGTTATGCGTAGACGAGAAACTTCTAAAACATTTTGTCTTATCCATTCAATCCAAATATTTATTTATCAATTCCGAATTGCTATAAACGTAAGCCATTTTTGACAGTTGAAAAACTAATTTAAATACTTTAAGCTCGTTGCTTACAACGTACCACGCAGATGGAATGCATTTCGATGACGCTAGAGACTACAGTAGCCAGCGATGTAAAGGTTGAAAATACTACAAATTCAATTTTTTTTTTTCGGAAACTATAAAGATTTTACAAATTTTCTCGATATTGACTTCATTTTTCGTGACGCAACAATTACCAATTTTTTTTTTTTTGGATAAATTATGGATCATCTATTTTAGATATTTATTGAATCTAACCTTATTCCATAGCATACATAGATATTTGGTATCAAAAAAAAACTAATAATAAAGAATATATGGGTAAACATTGTGGGTGTAATTCAACGGTAGTCAAGACATTAGTCCGCAGACCAGTTACGTTCACACAATACTATTAATACCTAATAAAAATGTGTAAAACATAAATATACTTACACTAAATAATTCATTGTTAACTCCGTCTTTATCCAGCATAACACTGACAGTACCCCTTTTCGCTACACCACTCTTTATTTCTTGTATGGAAATTAAACTTCCATTGCTTGAAACACTTTTCAAAAAGTGTCTTTTTAAAGCAGTTGATAAGCCTCTTGGCGATAGCCCTGAATAATTATTGATTTTATAATCTGCTTTAATAATATTTTGTATGCGGTTTTTAAAATAGGGATTTTCATCCGCTATCATTCTCAATCTCTGAAAAACGTACTGTTTGACTTCAAAAGCAGGGTCATTGGATACGAGAAAATTCAGCAGATTTCCTAAAAGTTCATCACTTGGGTTTGACTCTATTAATATGTCAGCTGCTAAGGTTCTGGAACTTGAATCATGTTTTCTATCCAGCTGGAAGAATGATTTTTCGGCGACTGTCAAGATATCCCTGTTCCATAATTTGGGATCAAATGATTTTAATGCCTTAAATGACAGTACACCTTCTTTCAACGTGCCATTCTGGATATATTTTATAAGTAGAGGTATTGTAGATTCCGGAGATTCTTCAAAGCCCGGAAAAATACATAGCGCGCAGTGTCTTTGGCATATTCTAAATTGTTTGTAATGAGTTGCTCCACTTCTTGCACCAACTAAAATTATAAAAAATTAAATGTAAGTAGATATTGATGTCCAACAATATTTTATATGTTCGCGATTGATTAACATTGAAAGAACTCGGGCAGGTCCCGAACGGCCAATAACGACCTCGCGACGTGTGAACGGCCCGAAAAAAAATTATTATTAAAAGTATTTTCGGCCACATTTTAATAAGGAACCCAGCAGAAACGTATTCCTCTATCAAAAGTACATTTTAAATTATAAAACAGATAGACGTAATAATCACGCGGTTGGATCTCGTACTATTACTTTGACTTATCTATCAGAAAAAGCTAGTTATCAAAAATAATAGGGCATACAGAGGAAGTCTAAATAATGTCAGTAATTTATACAGAGTGATTTTAAATAAAGTAGCAAAAATGAGACAGATTCTTTAGGTCAAATTAAATCGATTTAACCTAACATACCTATATCGCAAGACGCATATTAACAAATATACAGGGTGTCAAAATAAAAAAAATATTTTCAACATTTGTAGATAATTTCTTAAAAAATCCAAATATTTACATAAAATTTGTAAATCGAGGGTTTTTGCGGGCGAGAAATTCAAATTTATTTCTAATTTTGAAGTCACTAGTAGAGGGCGCCATTTGTGGTACACCATGTTTCTTTTAAATGGCAGAACTTTTTTGCAGCTTAATGTATCCATCTGACTATCCAAACAAGGTTCTTCTACCTGTTTTATTTGAGAAAGGTATACCTTGCTGAAGCCGGTAAAAGTAACCATTTTTGAAATAATACTATTTGAAATGCTTAATGCACCGAGTAAAAACTATTTTGGTTTTAGGTAATATGCTTTTTCTGCTGAAAATATAGCATATGTTACTTGAAAAAGTTGTTCAGAATGGTAAATTATGGAAACGTGCCAAATTTCAAGAAGATTGGCGAGGTTTGATGAAACCATTTTTCAACAAAGTAGGTACAAACATTTTATCAAAGCAGGCCGATCTTATTGAAATTTTGCACATTCCCATAATTTACCGTTCTGAACAACTTTTCAAGTAATATTTTCTTCTTCTCAGAACAAAAGACACTTTATCTGAAACGGTAGCAGTTTTCAATCTGTGCACTGAATATTTTAAATAGGATTATTTCGAAAACTGTTACTCCTAACAACTTCAACTTACCTACCTTTTTCAGGCATAACAGGTAGAAGAATCGACTATTTCAATAATCAGATGGATGCACTAAGCAGCAGAAAAGTTCTGCCATTTAAAAGAAACATGATGTGCCACAAGTATCGCCCTCTAGTAATGACGTCAAAATTAGAAACAAATTTGAATTTCTCGCCCACAGAAACCTCGGATATACAAATTTTATGTAAATAGTTGGATTTTTTAAGAAGTTATCTACAAATATCGAAAATAAAATTTTAATTTTGACACCCTATTTCTTTTTTATTGTGTCTTGGGATATAGGTATGTTAGGTTAAATCGATTTACTTTCGCCTAAAGAATCTGTGGTCCCATTTTTGCTACTTTATTTAATATCATCCTGTATACACTTTTTTTCTTAACTGGCTTCTTTACAAATATATAGGTTATTTCTAAATCGTTAGTTACATTGGAATCTCAAAATTTCGGTGAAACTTTCACACTGCTACTTTAAAACCAATAATGTGCCTTTACTAAATATATTTTTACCACTCGTTATCATAAAAACCAGACAAATTTCCGCAATTTTTTTCGCGACCAGGCAATAATTAATAGGAAATTTTTTGACAGTTGAGAAGGTAAACATATATGATCTACACATTAGCATCTTATCTATATACGAAATATGGTTGATATATCTACATCTGAATTTCTTCGAAATTGCGTCGTGTTACATGTAAAAAATATTTTTACCACCTTTAGTGACCTAAAATTGCGAAGGAATGATATATTGAACTACTACCTATCTCAGTTTTAGCATTTGATGTAAGTAAAATTGGTAATTTTTTTATTTAACGAAATATGGTGGATATACCTCCAAAACTCAACAAATTGGTTCTCTTGCTTTTGATATTCTAATGTTATCTGGTGTTAGGTTCTGCATTTCTTGCCTAATAACTTGTTGATTTGCTTTATCAAATGGCGACATTTCAGTATACACTTATGACAGAACCGTTTAAATAAAAATGAAAAATCAACATATGTCAACAACAACAATACCTTGGCCGAGTCAAATTAATTTAAAATGTCAGGTTTAATTTATATTGAGTGTTAGATTTTCTTACCGAATTTGGTAACGAAAGTTTTAAGAAAATTATAAATTTCAAAATTTTCGTGACCTCAAAAAAATTTCTGGAAATAATTTAAGCTTTTGTGATATTATAAGTAACAATAGTAACTCATAGCAATACAACTTTCATTATTTAAATTGGAATTTGACATGCTACACTATACAAGTATAGTTCATCCAGAGATTATAAGTGTATTTATAATCTCTGGTTCATCTAATGCCAGTTGGGAGCTAATTTATATCCTTATGCTGACCGATCGTATGATTCATAGTTCTTCGTGCAAGAAGAAGTGTGCGGGGTGCTGGGATGCGTGATGTGGGGTGGGGGGTGCTGGTACGGGGGGTGCGGGGGGTGCGGAAGGTGGGGATGAGCGACCTAACCTAAGGATCTAACCTAAGAGAAAAAACATGCGCAGTAGCGACCTAATCTAAATTCAAATATGTTCCTGCGCAAGTTTCAAATCTCGGTAAATTCAAATCGCACACAGAGTAAAGTTTTTTTTTTTTTTCATTTAAATAAATTGTCCACAAATAATGCTAAATTTTCCAATAAAATAGAGGATACGCAAATTTGAATTTACCGGATAAGATAGGTCCCAGAAAAGAAATCCCCAATGGAAAGCGTACAAAATGTATACCTATAGTAATTTGTATTGTTATTGACTGAATCTGTAAATAACCAAATAATGAGATTTGAAGACAAACACTCAGCAATAACATATTTAATAAAGTTTTGTTAGATACGGCACTGGCCAATCGCAGTAGCTCCTCCGCTCCTAGTTTTGCCTATATTACCGCAAATAAGTTACAATGAAGATATACTGAAAGTTGCGGAGCTTTTAGTAGCGGAAAAACGTATAGAAGACGAGAAGAAGCGAGTTCGACGAAAAAGTCAATTGGTGTCTGTGTGACTTATGTATTTTTATTCGCTGAATCCAAATCTGGTGTCCATTTAACACCATCGCCTTAAATTCAAGGTCATTCCAAGGTCAAAGCGAAAGATAGATATGCATGTGGATTAGCCTATCATACATTTATATTTTTGGAGACGCTGAATCTGAGATTCCTTTTACCCTATCAGGTAATTTTCAAGGTCGATTCAAGATTAAATTGAAAGATACAGATGCAAATCAGCAAAGCATTTAAATTTTTGCAGTTTTTTGCATCGTGATTGAAAATATTGATTCAAATGCGAGTAGAATCAAGTCTTTCGTTTATCGTCACTGAATCAGTGAACTCTTGGAATATTTTTTGGAAGATGATGCATTTCCTCTAGTCTACTGATATTAAGCGATTAATGACCAAACTCCAACATGAATGGTACAAGTCTAATAAATGGAGATTGTTCATTGATTTTTCGAAGAGAAGCCTATAAGCCGTCCTTTTCGTAACACTATAATATACACTCTTCTATTCCAGTAGCGTATTCAGCTATTTGAAAGAAGAGTATACAAGCCTGATGTCACGTATTGGAAAAATTAACTACCAACATGGATGGCAAGTTTGTGGGGACTTGAAAGTTGTCACTATTTTAAACATGCGTGCTTTTTATGTGAATGAGATAGTAGATATAGAATAAACCACTATGTAGTAAAAGAATGGCCAAGAGCTTTATTTCAACCAGATACAAGAAATATCAATAGACAAGCATTAGCTACTCCTCCTAAAGTCCTAATTCTAACATTTTACATCAAGTTATTAGTTATGAAACAAGGTTCTTAATAACGAAGGTGGATGCTATGCCATGAAAAGTTATTTTCAATATTCAGATGCAGCGCTACTAGAAGTAATTTTCAATGGATCTCAGATTTGTTAAATGAAGAGACATGACATTTTTGTCATCAAAATGAGAAAAAACGAAAAAGCGGCATGGCTGAGTTAAATGGGTTATCGAGAATTTTCTGAAGAAACATAAAAGTCTAGATTTCAGGGAAAAGTAGCGCAAATAGTGGAAAATTTTAGGAAACTGGGTTGCCTGATTAATCTGAAATTAGATGGGTTCCCATATTGACTACTTCCCACAAAACCTTGCTTTCAATAAAGAACAAGCTGGAAGATTTGATCAGGACCTGATGAATGTAGAGCGGAGTTCCCAAGGCAGATGAAATAATTGCTGGATGCTCGCAAGAAATATATCAGAAATGTGACGAAAACGTAAATGACATCCATTGCACAGATCCTTTAAGTGTAAGAAAGGTAGGTATGAAGAAAGAATAGCACACGTTTTAAACCTACAAAGCTGAAAACCCTCAAACTTACGACGATTCTTACTGTATAAAATTTATCATTCTCAACAGTTGTGATTTTTTACGCATTATGTTAAATGAACTCCAAATTCGGATCAAACAAAGATCTTAAAAATCCAATGAAGATTCTAAATAAAATAATATAGACGTACGATGATTTTGCATATATGCTTCACTTGTATATCTGTATTTCTATTTGACCTTGAAATAACCTTAAAAGTGATTTGATGGGGTTAAATGCGTCTCCGATTTAGACTCAGCGACCCCAAAAATATAAATTTACGATGGTCTGGTTAACTTGCATATCTATCTTTCGATTACCGTGAAACACTTATGGGGTTAAATGAATCCCGGATTCAGATTAAGCGATTACGAACACAAACTATGATAGTCTGGTTCACTTGCATGTCTTTCTTTCGCTTTGACCTTGGAATGACCTTGAAGTTTCGGATTCAGTCTGTGAAAATACATAAGGATATATTGTAATATTTATTTGGGTGTATGTTTTATTTAATTAAATTTATTATTTATTTTAATTTTAAATATTTTATTATGTATTTAATGTCAAAGTTTGAATATTAATTTTTGTTGGGCGCCTTGATCCTTTTATGTATTATGTTTTATGAGTGTATGTTGTGTTTAAGCTATATTTTGTTCAATACAAACCTTTTATATTAATTTTTTTTAATCTTTTTATCTTACCTTATTTATACAATTTTTGTTTATCCCTTGCTAGACACAGTTTCACAAATCAAAACAGCAAAAAGAAACAACTCAGGAGTCGGTTTAAAATATGCAGGGTTTTTATTTTATAACAAATAGTAACACACTTGAAAGATTAACAGTTTTTTGGTTCTAGAATCAATTTGAAAACAATAAAGAATATTTTCTTTTTAATATTACTTCACTGATGATAATTTTACCAAACCACTATAAGTTAAAACTTTGTTATTGAATTTAATTGAAGTTTTATAAATTATGCTAATAAATATTCTTTAACTTGTAATGTTGGTTGCATTCCTACAGAGTGTAATATGATAATACAGAGTCCTAATATATTCTAAAATAATGGCTGTTCATGCATGACAAATATTATTAGTTCCAGTAAAATTTGTGAATGTGGTCGTTATATTGCTTGGATTAGACTTATTTTATACAGGTAAGTCCTGTAGTTTATTCTTAATACTTTGCAAAGATTGAAATAGTTGAAATCTGTTTTAATTTACTATAGCTATAGAATTTTAGAGTGCACTTTATTTTTAAGGTACCTGAGGTTGAAATTTATTATTTTCCTTCCTGGAAACTATCCTGTAGGATTCTATGGAACTGCAAATTTCCCTAGATACGGTTGATATTTTCTGTAGTGGCAAAAAAAAAACTTTACTGGAGGATGGATCCTGGTAAATTTAGCTGGTGAGTCGATATTTTCTTAATTTATACTTGTTTGTTCTAATAAATTTTGTAGATTCTCGGGAGCTCTCTTGCGATCTTCTCCCTTGTTCTCTAAACCCAAGAAGTAACTAACAACAACTTTTTTATCCTTTCTGTAGATTGCCATGTTAAAAGGTCCTTACACATGATTTTTCCACAGTCTTTGGATGTCTTTTTATTCACATTATCACAACACTACTTATAACTAATTACATTTTATAAATGTCCTTTTGTTTTTATTGTACAATTTTATTAATGAAAATAGTCTTTATTTGGTGTTTTAGGTCATTTACAAGGGATTCTTGTAAAGTCACCTTTACTTCTGACAGTTCTGGAATTAATTCTAATAATTTGACATTTAAATTTATTTTTCAGGATATGATTTATTTTTAATGAAAATATCTTTCATAATGTTACTCGTCTGCCTACAATATGTATATCAGATTTATCTATAGACTTTCACCTTTCATTCAATATATGGTGCTCTGAGTTTAAATTCCTTTTCTTTATGTACTGAGTGATAACAATTGTCAACGTCATGCAAATTTATGAAATTTATTTTTTACTTGATAATAAAATTATTAAATTATTATTTTTATGCTATGTAATATTATTTATTCTTAGTAACTTTATATCCAGGATATCCAAATTAACAGATCTTTGTAATTTTTTTATAAATCTACACTAATAATTATTAATTTTATTCAACTTTAAGTTCGGTCAGGTTCATTTGATTTTCTATGTGCATATTTCAAATTGTTACAATATAGATTTAGTTTGTCGAACATACCACTTTTTTGTGGTACAGTGTAATTAACTTTTTGGTAAATAGTAGGTGGTTTGGTTTCCAGACTTTCGTGGCAGTTGTGAATGGTTGAACAATTACCGAGCCGATTGCCATATTGTCAGTTTTGATTTTTTGATGTTTCGAGAGAGATATCGCTCTTTTCTAGAAGTAATTCTGAAACAGTTTCAGAATTAATTTTAAGGAAGAGAGCAATATGTCTCCCAAAACGTAAAAAACTAAAACGACGAGGTGGCAACCAGCCCGGATATTATTCAATCAATAGTATATGTCATCACAAAAGAAACGCAGGAGTATAAATTTTGTTATTAATTACAATATTGGTAAAGTTTGTACATGTTTTTAAAGGATAAACATTGCCATTAAATATAAAAGAGGATATCGAATTGATGTCCTCCCCGACTCATTCGGCATATTTGTCTTCTTTTAATAAAATTCTGTATCACGCTTCCGCAGAACTGCGGGTGAATTTCGTTGATAACTCTCCGAATGTTTACCTTTAATTTAGGAATGATATTCATTTGAGCATAATAAACTTTGGATTTTACGAATCCCCACAGAAAAAAATCGCATGACGTAAGATCGTATGGTTATGGGGACCAAGTCACAAGTCACTGTTACGTGAAATGAGTCGTCTATTAAATTTCTGCCATAACAAATGGATGCTTTCATATGCCGTATGACAGGTGACACCATTCTGCTGGAACCACATGTCATGCAAATCCATACCATTCAAATAAGACCACAAAAAGTTCATCATTGATATCGTTTTCCATTGACAGTCACTGCATTTTAGTGTAATTTTCAAAAAGGACGGACTAATCACCTCACCAGCGTATAATGCACACCACAATGTCACTCTTTGGGTATACAGTGGTCGTTCTTGAATGTCTTAACAGTTTTCCGTATGCTAGTCGTAGGATCTTGTTCAACAGCGTCAAGGACCTCCGGTTTCCTATTAATCCTGGAACGTCCTTGACCCGGTGCCTTTCGAAAAGTTGCTGTTGCAGCTAAGTTGCGGAATACCGTAGGAAATATCCTCCTTGATGGCAGCCTTCGGTTTGGAAACCTTCTCCCGTACTTGCGTTCTGCCGCTGCGGCATTACCATCGCAAAAGCCATAAATAAATATTATATCAACTAACTCTTGTCCCGTAAACTCTTCCATTTTTTTCGCTTAGAACTATCAAATTGGCAATCGAGTTGACAATACTTTGACATAAGAATACCTTGAAAATTTTGTTTAAATTACTATCAAATTGACCAAAGTGGGATTAATTCAGGAGCGATTTTCTCAGAAACCGTTAAAGATAACGATTTGAAACAAGAGTACCTATTTAACGTAAAACAATTCGGGAAAACGAAATTTTCTATCCAATTTGTTAAAAAGTCAAAGATGTGTCAACGTTACACACGCAAAATAGCAAGGCGAGACAAAATAGATATTTAATAAAAATATACACGCCAATGGCATTATAATAAATAAATACGTATATGTACTTACTTTTAAATGAGTATTTTTGTGCAATCTTGCGAGCCTTTGTGTCATGGAAGCTATGGTCAGAATCAGTGTTTCCTTTACCTTTTCAGGGACAGTAATGAGCTTTGTATATTTCTTTATTAAATCTTTTATGATGTCTGGATTTGGCTGAGATGAAAAAGATAGTGCCCAGAGATACCGCTCACTTAGGTCTATTTGATCTTCATCGTCGAAATGAAGTTTCTTCATAGCAGCTTCATGAGATTCTTTGGTTTGTATGTAGCCTAGGATATCATATATTTGGGGCCTAGAAGAGATGTTTGAACTCATTAATAAAAAAAGAAGAATGTGTGCAGTATACACGGTGCATGGTGATTTTAAAGTATTTAGAGTAAACAGATTAAAAAATTATTATCAACCAAATTATGAAAAAAAAAACACCCGTGGAATCGTCCCAAAATCCTGAAAACTTGACTATCCTTATTTATACATATTATCTTTATTTATTACTAAAAGCAGTATAATTTAGTACGTGTACAGAGTGAAAATTAACCCTTTCCCTTAC
The DNA here is from genome assembly GCA_025584915.1 of Monochamus saltuarius. Taxonomy (NCBI): domain Eukaryota; kingdom Metazoa; phylum Arthropoda; class Insecta; order Coleoptera; family Cerambycidae; genus Monochamus; species Monochamus saltuarius. The sequence goes on along the minus strand of CM046727.1, from coordinate 24,121,281 downwards.
CTTCTTCGATAAGCTTCGAGATACAAAAGAAATAATTTATGTCTCATATTTAAATAGGACACTCTGTACATATTTGCATCATCAGATATGCTGTCAAAGTGGGTGACTTGAAAATGTAGGGTGACTTGATGGAACTTGGCAGCATCGTAAATTTAATTCTCCCACTACCTACAAAATAACAGTAGGGCTCCTTCGCGTCGGTCGCAGTATACAATAATACATGTTTATACAGAGTCTTCATAAATGATTACAAGCCACGTGACCAGGACTGTGATTCTCGAAGAGCAACTCGTATGCGAATAGATTTCTTGTCTCTCTCAATTGCCGTAGTAAGAAAAAGGATATTCGCATATGAATTGCTCTGCGATTGATTTGAGAATCTCGGCCCTGATCACGTGGCTTGTAATCATTTATGAAGGCACTACATATATTCATGTTCATATATGATTACAAGCCACGTGAACAGGACTGTGATTTTCGAAGAACAACTCGTATGCGATTTATGCGAATAGATTTCTTGTCTCTCAATTGCCGTAGTGAGGAAAAGTATATTCGCATATGAATTGCTCTGCGATTGATGAGAATCTTGGCCCTGGTCACGTGGCTTGTACGTAATCATTTATGAAGGCACTGTAGTAGTTGCTGCTTGACTTTAGGAGCTTCTGTTGTATTTTGTGATCTGGAAAATTCCGTCAAAATTCTCTGTGCAAAGTAGCGTTAAATTTAACCTTTCAAACATTTGTATAGTGAACACAGAGAACATACATATGACTTCATTGATAGGAATTGTAGGAGATTTGATTTATATTAGCTTAAAATACCTTTATAATACAGTAAAAAAGAACACAGTAAACGTGCAATCTGAGGTAAGTACTTTTAATATGTGTTTAAGGTTCTATTATTCCTAAAGTTTCAGTATAGTTTATATTCTTAATTAATTAATTTTTCTGTTAAAATGGTGGCCTTTTTTAATTCCTTGTCATTTTAGGGTGACTTGAAAAAATGCCACAGAAATATAAAAAGAAAATTGGTGGCCGTAGATATGTTAATTACACGAAAGAGGTTTTAAAAACAGCTGTAATCGCAATTAGAGGAGGTATGAGTTATACAGAGGCTAGTGACATATATAATATTCCACTAGTAACTTTATGGAGAAAGATTAAAAAAAAACATTCCAAAAAATTTGGCGGTCAACCTTGTCTAAGGTCCGTTAACAATTGTGGATGCTATTGTTACGGCAGCTGAGTGGCGTTATCCGTATGAAAAAGGAGGATATAAAAAGTTTACTTAAATGCTATTTGGATCGAGTCGGTAGATCAATTAAAACGTTTGTAAACAATACACTCGGAAAGGACTGGGTTTAGAACTTTTTAAAGAGAAACAACGATGTTTTGAAAGCTCGTTTGGCAGAAAATATCAAAAGATCTCGTGCGGGTGTTTCACGACAAACATTGAACGAATTTTTTGACAGATTAGAATTTTCTTATAGAGATGTCCTACCCGAAAATTTAATAAATTATGATGAAACAAACTTTGTCGACGATCCGGGCAGGCCAAAAGTAGTGATTCGGCGAACCATGAAACATGCCAAAAAAGTTTGTGGTTCCACTAAAACTGCACATTCTGTTACAGCGGTGATAAAAAATAGCAAACCGAATCGTGAAAATATTAAAAAATTAATTATCACAAATATTGTAACACTTGGTTATAGGTATGTTTGTTTCAATCAACTCAAAATCAAGTATTCTATCACCTTCTAAAATTATTGTAACAACTGGCAAGACACCCTGTATAGATGTTTTTAATATTTTAACAAATGCGGACGTCAATATAAATGAGAACCTGTTTTTTGCCGCAAATCAGCTTATAGTTGAAGTAAATAGTAGTTAGTAAATTTAACTAGTACTCACAAAATGTTTTTGTTTTTATTTGATTCCAACGCCTTCAATAGGTCTTCTTTAGTAGAACTTCTACCGGTATTAACCAACAAAAGAAAAGCCTTAGATGGTTTTAGAATCCCTAAATTTTGGGATTTTAAATGCTCTCTCATATTTTCGATCTGCTTGGAAAAACTTATTGTATCCTCAGGAGCTACCGGTTCTCGTTCAGTCAATAGAGACTCTTGTGTAAACACCACACCGTCAGATTTACTTATGTTTTCTATAGCAGCATCGATATCTTGTCCAGTTACAGTTTGAGTGGGCTCGCTCTTAATAAAATCTAAAATTTGAGTAGCTTCTACGTAACTACCAATTTCTTCTTTAGCTGCTACATATACCTCATGTGTTTCTTTGGTTCTGACAGACTTCAAATAAGTATTACTAGTATCGAATTCGTATTCTAATTTCCGTGAGGAGTCGACTTTTGTTCCTAATACTTCATCGGGATTCTTGATAAAAGGAAAATCTTGAGATAAGCAATCAGTCTTGGTTTTTAAGATTTTTGTTGGAGATGCGGAAGTGTAAGTAGCTGTACAATGGCCCGATGAGTCAGTTTCTGAAGATTGGCCGTCCAGAAGTTGGAACTGAAAACATTTAAAGTAGATACATAAAGATTAGTGAAATTTAACAAACAAAAATTATCAAGTGCAAGAACAGTGCTACTATGCTATTATACAGGGTGAACCTTAAATAAGTACAAATATTTTAACCAGCAGTATAGTTCACTGTGTAGAACACATAATTAATAGTTGTTTTACAAAAAAATCAGAAATAAAAAAGTGAAATTTTAAATAAATTTTGTAATTTTTCTGTAGAAAACTTGTTGAGGACCGCTGACTTTCATACATTTATGAGTCATAGCGCTTCAGATTGAATGTGCCGTTCACAGTGTTGCCAGTGTTACACAAATGTCTTTGCTTGAACAAACTAAATTTAATATGTTAAAAATGAAAATCATAGTTTTTCGTTATTATTCATAAAATAACTTAAGGAAATTGTGTCTTGTGTGTCTTTCTAACAGTGTACAATGGCATTTAACTCGTGAAATATGGATTACTGATTAAATAGTTAATTTTTTAACAAACAGGTAAGCTTGTGTGCACGTTTATGTATAATTTTTGAAGATTGGACATAGTAATATCACGTAATATCTTCCTAATTACTTTACGGTAGTATTGCGGAAATTCATTTTTAATCGTTTATAGTAAGGTCAGTTAAGCAGTTAAAATATATGTTAATATTGCTGCGTATCATACTACATACCCAACTTTACTGTACTTATGCTTCAAACAACTATTTTTAAAATAGAATTAACCGTATTACTTTACTATTACGTTAAGGGAAACGTAATATTTATATTAAAGAAGATATGGCAATCTTGCTACAAATCATATGGTTCATTAGCTTGGTTAAACAGCGGTCCTCAAAATGTGGGTATTTTATTAAAAAATTAATATCTCCGTAAATATTAGAAATTTTTAAAAATGGCTTTCACTGGACTGATCTATATGACGAACTACATCAGCAGTTAAAATATTTGTACATATTTAAGGTTCACCCTGTATACAGGGTATTTATGTCAAATCGATATGAAACGCCTGTCTTCATTTGTTGGTTTGGTTTTCGGACACCCTGTATATTTATTAATATCTACTATACTCGCGACAAGAATTCAGACGACTTACGTCATACAAACAAATGAATAATTCATTACATTTTCATCAAAATATTTAAGAAACTGCAGCTGATAGTAATAAAACTACATACTACACTAAAAGTTTGCATTATATATTGCACTAAATTGCAAAAATTGATTGTTTTTAACGCGACCAAATATCGAAAATTACGTTAACAATAAAAACAAATGTGTAACGTCAGCCGTGACGTAAGACGTCTGAATTCTTGACGCGAGTTTATCAGAGCTACTCAAAGTTTTGTTTTTCGTAAACTTCACTCGATATTTTTGGATTTTCATCATAAAATTATTTAAAAACATTACATGCAGTTAATCCGAAATATTTATAATGAATAAAATGGACCATTTACTTTATATGTAAAAAGGCCCACACGCCACAGTATAATTGTCCCTTTGACAGCGGCAAAAGTTACCTGCAACTTTTACAACGACAAATGCACTATAGACCAGGGTCGATAATTTTTTAAACCAAAGAAAATAATAGTAGGATGAAACCCATTGGAAAAGGAAGATAATACAAGAAAAATGAAAGGAAAAATAATTTACGGGCGATCTGAGGTCGGGCAGTGGAAGGGGGTGAGTTTTTAAAAGTAAAAAACGGTTTCTCGATTTCTGGCAAAACTACAAGTCCTATGGAAAAAAGTTAAATAGCAAAGTTGTTTACTAGTGGTTTTTTCACTCATAAATTTTTTAATCAATTATCAGGGTCACAAAGTATATCACGGTGTCCGTTGCCAAAATAAATAGTTTGACATTTTTGTCAACAACTTATTGAATTATTACACACATGTGTTATTACCATAGACCGTATAAATCATGGACCGGCCCTAGAAAGAGAGGTCCGGTGTCCTGATGTGCACAAAGTATAAACTAGATAGAGGTGTATCTTGATTACTATAACATATGAAAATTGTTTAGGGACAAGTCCATCCACTGCAAGCGCTGCTGTAGTACTTTAAGTCAATGTAGTGTACATTTATTGGTTACTTACTGAGGTTCATCTTACTTGTAGCTTAGCAACGTTTTAATTATGAAATTGTGAATTTGCTGTGACTGTTTTTGGTTTTGACAAGTCTATTTATTTAAGATATTAACTTATTATATATCATTCTGTGGAGTTTATTACTGAAATGAATTCTGAAGAACATTAGAGGAACCAAGAAAATGAAGATTATTTTAAATATTTGTATTAAAAATAAGGGATACTATACTATTAGTATTAATATTGTTTACCATATTATGTAACTTCTTGTTTAAAAATAAATAATTTATTGAATATTTTATAATTATTATTAGGTAGGTACCTACGTATAGTATGTACAAAACATTATATCTTACTGATAATGTATATTATTCTATTAAATGAAATATCCTCAAATGAAGGGCTGAAATATAAAAAAATAGTTTACAGTCCATCCACCAGGAGCGCTGAAACTTTTATACAAACTCGATCCTAGAGTTCAACTCTATCTAGTTTATACTTTGTGCTGATGTGTACAAGAGGGATGAAGCTAGTCCGGGAAAAACCAGATGTTCTATGACAGAAAAATATATAAACATAACCTGACAAAATCTTTCCTGTTAATAGTGTTAATGATTTGTGTGCTTTTTGTGATTTAGTTGTGTTTAGTGTGTTTATTAGCAATAGTTTTTAAAAACTCATAAACCATGGTGGATCGGTCTGTCACCGTAAATGTCATACGTCTGTCATTTACGGTTTTTGTTTTTTTCGGCCAATGATCTGTGGGTTTTTGCCCGGAGTAGCTTTATCTCTGTCGCACATATCTGAGCATCAACGATTTGTATAGGCAGAAAACGGTTTTGGGCGCGACTCAATTATGAATCTGGCGACAATTTTCTACTTTTTGCTATGTAAACGGATATAAATTTGAGAAATTGAATGTAATACTGCAAGATTGAGCGTTTAATATGCGAAAATGTGACGGAAAAGACTACAAAGAAGCGGTAGTTAAAACAATTTGGAACACCACCGCTAAAATGCTACAAAGTAAATTTTATAAAGAATTCAATATTGTATTTAACCGTTTCACCGATGTACAGTTTAATTCATCACGAGCGACACGTAATGCTTAACGTAAAATTCTACAATCACAACTTGAAAAAAATCCAGTGCATAAAGTGAAATATTTGCAATGGCCAGATTATATTTCGAAAAGAAATTATATCACATTTTGGCGTTTAAATTAGCTTGGCACGGAGAAGAAGCAACTTACTGCAAAACTACTTATTGCGTTTCTGAAATTGAAAATAATGGAAAAGAAACTGGGCGTATCGAGTATAATCCTCTTCGAAAATGAGACAAGGCGATGACCATAAATTATGTGCTCAGTACGTTTATTTAAAAAGTTGATGGAAAAACGAGGCACTTTTATAACATTGGACAGAGTATATCTTACACTAAATCCTTTTTGGAAGAAACAAATTCTAATGGTTGGTATAAAAATGTGCCGATTGGAATTAACGAGATTTCCAAATGGACTAAATAGTACCAACGCATTGGTATAGATGTCAAACGTGTCAAAACTACAAATCACTCAAATCGAGCGGCAGCAGCGAATTAAGTAAAAGCAGAACTGAAGAACAACCTCGAATAAAAATAACAGTGATAAAGCCATACTTATAAGTTGACAAAGAGTATCATTCGAGCATTATTCAATTGATTCGTTTGGAAAAAGAACAAACTTCAACATCTACTATACAAACGATTAGCTGTGGCACCCGTAGCGACATTAGTATTCCTCATATGAATTTCAATAACTGCGTGTGTAATATAATTGTACGTTCAAATAAAAATGTATTTATGTTTAGCGTTTAATAAATAAATGTTGCATTCATATGTTTCTAAATGTACTATTCATTAAATTGTCCTGATGAATTACACTCGATGTTTGTATTGATCACAGTATACTAAGCAGTCAGTAGGGAAACTCAGCTATCCCGCGTCTTTCAAAAATCCGCCATCTTGTTGGCGACTGACAGTTATTACTATAATTTCTGTGTCAGGTTTTTTGAATTTTTGACATTATTACATGGTTATCCACATGGCTTTTTCTAGAGCGGGGGTATTTAAAAACTGCCAGACGTATCTCATTCATAAATTGTCTAAGATTCCGTACTGATTGCTTAGTATACTGTGGTATTGATACTGAGTAAATTTGTGTTGTTTAAATTCTAAACTGTTTCCGTTAGCAATTTGACTTGAAAAACTTCTTTTTTTTCAAAATATACCACGCATCCTTCTACTTATGGATGAATATCTGACCTTCATAAATCATTCAATTTTTATAGATGGACTGTAACAATTACAAATAATGCCAGTTTAATATATTTATTAAATCAAGAGCCCGTTATAAGCTCTGTGTGTCTTAGATCACCAAGAAAAACAGATGATGCCTGTTTACATCATTATAGTTTTTTCTATTCAAGTATTTAGTAGTGTTATTGAATTGACCACAGCGTGTAGGTACTAAGAATTGATATTCCATACCCAAGTTCTTCAAAATTAAATCGTTGTCGAGCCTAGTTAGAAGTTAGTTACCAAATTGTGTGTTGTTGTAAAACCGTATTTCAAGTTAGTTATCGAGCGTTATTGTCATACCAAAATTCGTCCGAATTAATTTTATTAGAAAATTCCTATTTTAACGTAAACTTAGTTCAGTGCAACTGGTGAAGTTATAAGGAATAACATCTATTTCAGAAATCTAGCTAGAGCCAAGAATACCGATCAGCTGAAACCTTTATTGGATAACAGAATTACCATCTTTTCCCCTCCCTATTCTGTTCTTCAAGATAGCAGCATTGGGTAAGCCTCATATTTTGTCCCTGCTAAATAAAAGGCTTGATAATTTTTACTCAAAAATACAGTCCACTTAATTCTAGCATTTAATACCAAACCACATATAACTACTATTTATTGAATATGTTGTAATATTTTACATTGATTTTTAACATTGATGTTGAAATCTAGGATTTAATTTTATTAACGAATTTTTTTCAAGTCAAACTGTTCTTCTTTAATATCATAAAATATTGGGATAATGCAGAAATTTGTAGCGCTTTTGGGCTTGCAGATTCAGTGCTCATGTACTACTATGATTGTTAAAAAAGTTGCAGCAAGAATTCAAGCGACTTACGTCATACGAACAAATGAATAATTCATTATATTTTCATAAAAATATTTAAGAAACTGCAACTGAGAATAATAAAACTATATACTACACTAAATGTGTGCACTATATATTGCACTACATTACAAAAAAATATTGTTTTTAACGCGACCAAATATCGAAAACTATGTTGACAATAAAATCAATTGCGTAACGTCTTCTTTTTCTTTCTTGCCGCAACTATACCCATTTTATCACTTGATCACTTATTTTCACAAGCTATAATTAAGTTAAAAAATCGTACATATAGTCGTAGTTTTACGTACAATTGAAAATAATGATAAAGTTTTCAAAAATGCATATTTTTCTGAAACATTTTTTATCTCTAAAATAGTAATGTAACATTGACTGAAACACCCTGTATATCTACCGAAAATGTATTTTAATAGATATAACCAGTTATTAGAAGAGTTATTATTCCATGACACTAATTTGAACTCCTGTTACGGATATGCAGTTAGAATTAGTGTAATTATTTTTAATATAATTTCCGGTCTACATATTATGTGGGCGAATACTTTTACAATACAGATCCAGCATTAATAATATACCACTATGACTATTGTTGAATAAAAATGCAATAAACTCACCTGAAACAAACTAGCAATGCCCTTTTTTAAATTAGCCAAAGATAGCGTTTCTCCTTTAGGTAGAAGAATCTTTTCTATTCTTCCTTTATTCCACGCTATCAAAAAATGTTTATTTTGGAAGCTGTCCAATTTAGAAGAATGCGGAATAAAGCCATCTGGGGATGGTGCTTTTCTTGATTTTATGTGTAGTTGGGGGGAGATTAACTAAAAATAAAAATTGTACCTGAAGTTATAAATATGAAATTGTCTGAAGAAATGTATGTTAGTTATATTTGCTAAGATAATTTATATTCTATAATATACCTTGTAGCGCAAGTTGTAGGGTTACCCCTTACCCCTATAGATAATTTCGGACTGGCGCTAGCAATATCATATTAGATGTGAGTAAAATATTGAATAAAATGCAGGAAAATTCAGGTTTAACCGTACAATTCATGATGATCAAAATAATACAATTTTCCGTAAACTTAACATTTTGTCAGCATAAATTCAATAAAGCTATTTCTTTCAATTGCAGGTCAAATGACAGAATGAAATCCATTTGTTACCATTATCTCTGATTAATAGCTAAAATGAAGCTATAGGTTGAGCCATTTAGTAAATATGGTATATCTATTATTAAAGGTTTAAATTTAAACTTTTTGTAATTCAATGATATATCAATATATTGCATACCTAAGTATGCAGGGTTAACTATCACCGTTGAGTGAGAAATCAGAAATTATACAAGGTGTAACAGTAGTAAGTATTCAAAACTTGTGAGCTTGTAAAACAAGTCGAAAAATTGCGAAAACCTTAGTAAAACTTTTGTCAGTGGCGGCTCCTAAGGGAGATACACTCTTTTAAAGGGGTAACCTCGGAAACAGTTTTTAATGCGTAACATCAAAACGGTTCAACATTAAGTCACGAAATTTTGCTGAGATATTAACATTGATGTGCTTAATAAGTCTCATAAAATACATTTCAAAATTTTCTACAGGGGCGTGAGAAAATGCAAGGCTCTGGGACAAATTTATTCATATCTTTTTTGTAGTTAATTTTTTCTTATTTCTGACTCGAAAATATTGAAATTTGAGGTATTTAACATAAAAAAGGTACTCTTGTTAAATTTCAATAGAATGTACCGTTTTTCAATAAAATCGATTCCTAACGTGCCCCACATTCAACATCCATTACATAGCCATAATTGCAGTGTGCCATGGAGAAAACAACTAGTCTGACAGTTAATAGAAATGTATTTTTAATACTCTTAACAGTAACAAATAAAAACAATAGTGCAAATAGAAATACGGTAATATAAAAATAACATATGAGATTACCTATTTATTAAACTATTGTAAACGGTTAAAACTTTATCGTAACATTTACAGTAGGTAATTTAACAAACTAAATATTCTAATTTCTTCCGCAGAAAATGTGCCTCAGTCAAGAAGACAGACTAAATTCATCTTTTAATATAACCGCCATTTGCCTAATGCACGCACGTAATCTGTTTTCCAAAGAAAATAGGTTCCGGTATAGTTTGTGCTCCTCATTGAGTTCATTAAATGCATTTTCTATACGTTCACGCAATTGTTCTTCACTGTCAACAGCTTGGAAATACACCTTTTGTTTCATTTGACCCCACACGTTAAAATCCATTGGATTGAGGTCTGGTGATCGTGGAGGCCACTTTAAGGCAGCATCATTTCCTCGGCCAATCCAGCGATTTGGGAAGTGGTTGTTTAACCATTGTCGACATTGACGGTTGAAATGAGGAGGGGCACCGTCATGCATGTACCATAAGGAACCCCTTCTCGCCAAAGAAATATCCTCTAAAAAGTCATACAATCTGGTGGACAAAAATTCATGGTACATTGCTCCTGTCAAATTTCCAGGCATGATGTGATATCCAAACAGATTGTTTCCTAATGTGGCAGCCCAAACATTTATTTTAAATGAATGCTGATAATGGGTTACCTTCCGAGCATTAGGATTTTCTTCGGCCCACATATGTTCGTTGCGCATATTAAAAACCCCGTTTCTGTTAAAGGTAGCTTCGTCGGCTTGCCCGTCCAAAAGCTGCTGACAAAAATGTATGCGCATGGGCCTGTCTTGTGGTAAAATGTCCTGCGCCTGTCTATAATGATAAGGATACAATTGTTGTTCTTTCAATATCCGCCATACTGTCATATTAGACATGTTATTTTGGACTGCTAGTCGTCTTGTACTAAGTGTGGCGTTAGCTTCAACTAAATTTAAAATATTTTCTTCATTCAGAACATTTCTTACTATTCTACGCCTGCCTCTCTCAAAATTGTTTCTTTGAAAGTACCTCGTTCTCGCAAACGTCTTTCGGTGCATAGAAATGTTTTATAATTGGGTACATTTCTGTTGGGGAATTTTATACCATATCGGTGTGCAGCTGCTCTTGCGCTCCCATGACACTCGCCTAACGTCAAAAGCATATCGACATACTCAGAATAAGTATACTGTTGCATTTTTAAATAATTTTTAACTATTTTTGTTCACTATGATACAACACTATGTAGATTCAAATAACACAAATTTTAAACTAAAAATACTTGAAATTTCTATTAACTGTCAGATTAGTTGTTTTTTCCATGGCACACTGCAATTAATTTATTTGCCTATGTAATGGATGTTGAATGTGGGTCATGTTAGTAATGATTGATATCGATTTTATTGAAAAACGGTACATTCTATTGAAATTTAACAAGAGTACCTTTTCTATGTTAAATACCTCAAATTTCAATATTTTCGAGTCAGAAATAAGAAAAAATTAACTACAAAAAAGATATGAATAAATTTGTCCCACAGCCTTGCATTTTCTCACGCCCCTGTAGAAAATTTTGAAATGTATTTTATGAGACTTGTTAAGCACGTCAATGTTAATATCTCAGCAAAATTTCATGACTTAATGTTGAACCGTTTTGATGTTACGCATTAAAAACTGTTTCCGAGGTTACCCCCTTAAAAGAGTGTATCTCCCTTAGGAGCCGCCACTGACAAAAGTTTTACTAAGGTTTTCGCAATTTTTCGACTTGTTTTACAAGCTCACAAGTTTTGAATACTTACTACTGTTACACCTTGTAGATAGAGGTGTAACCTTAATGGCGAAATGCGTATACGATCTACAAGTTTAACACCCTGTATCTTGAAAACAAAGGCCCTAATAGAAAATATCTATGGGGCAAAATATGTTATGTTACACCGTGTTTTACAATAGGCGTTTTTTGGGCCCGAGATTTTTCCATCTGCCGAGAACTGTTGTTAACGACAGTCAGTTTTGAGTGTTCTGTGTGAATCAATGGTTTAACAAGCAAAGAAAACCTCCGTGAACAATAAGTTGTCGATAAATTGACGAATCTTAGAACCAAATAGCTGCTATTACCTAATACCCTTAATACTATCTCGGGCCCAAAAGTGTATACGCATTTCACCATAAGGTTGCGCCTCTATCTATAATTTCTCACTCAATGCTATCACAAAGTACAAAAATTATAACCACGTGGTCAGAGAAGCCTAAAAGACAAAAAAATATATATTTAGGAATTCTAGCTCGATATTTAACAAATGGAACAAGACCTTCTTTTCCTTCGGAAAATCGACGCCTATGATAAGCATTGTCCGAAATGGCTTAGTTCTATCAACTAACATGCGGTCGTTTTTACAGCGTTTCCAAATATAAAAACGACGAAATATTTGTATTAATAATAATACCTAACAGGTACCAGTTAATTGGGTTAGTTGTAGTATTTTGCAATAGTTTTCGTTTTTCGTGCAAACTGTCAAAACTACATTTTCACTGATTAAGTCCTTCAGGATTATCCACTAACAACAATAAACACTTTGCGTACAGTTAAATAAAGTTCTCATTTATACTAACAAAATCGAACGAAAAGAATATTGATAATAGAAAAGCTTGAATGCACCCGCGGTGGTTTTTCTCGACCTATCAAACTAAACCGGCACAAACTCCTTTATTTTATAACTATAAAATGTTTAACCTGCACAGATCAGCACGTGCCAGCACAGCGCGGACCTGCAAACCTGCACGACCTGTAGTAATGGTCGTTGCAGGTGACGGTCCATGTAGATGCAGATCTGTTCTGGCCCATGCAGGCATAATGTGTGCGTTCCTTACATGTAATGTTATTATTGATAATTCCCAGAAAAACTAATTTCTCCAGTTAAATAGATCAATTAATTGTTAATAATAAAATTACATTTATACTTGCAAGTTATCGTACTTGTTTTTTATTTCAATCTCTACATTATATATAAAAATAAAACAAAATTAAAACACTGCCTACTATTTTTGCAAAGGTCATATGATCTAAATCGACGATTGATGTGGTAAACGAAAAGTTCCAGTCGGAAGCGCATCGGGAACGACATATGCGACTGATTCTATAAGTCCATTATTAGCTCGGCACAAATACGCGATCTTATAGTGCGTTCTCTCCTTTAGTTAGGCTAAACAAACTTTGTTTGGCATCGCTCACTTCAATTCAGCCGTTTACAAAAAAAAACTCATTTCTTCATCGATCACCCAGTACATATTGAGCTAATTTAATAATTTTTGAATAGTAAGCGAGCTACCTTTTATTTATTTAAATGATGCTCTTATATTTTGAGACACATGCTCTTTTTCAAAAGAAATTCTGTAACTAGACATAAATTCCCTGGTCCATATTTATTTTAAAGTATTACTTACATATTAGTACTTACTAATTTAAGTCATTTCTAACCGCAACAATTAATCAAACACTTATGTGAGGGAATTACTGTTTTTTTACCATCATTTCATTCTCTTTTGTTGTATTTATGATTATGGATACATGATGCATTCTTTGAATGAAAGGCCTGGTATGTATATAATTAAAACCTTTATCCTAATTAAACTTGAATTAAAGAAGATGATCGCATTGAATTGCGATGTATTAAAATTAGTAATATTTAACATTTTTAATATACTAAATGGTATAGCTAAATATAAATAATATAACTTAAAATGTTGAGTAGAGAAAAAGGTATTATAAATACCAGTATAGACATATTCATTCAAAATATCACTATATACTTTCAATTTAATTTAGGTATTTTTAATTATTACTTTCTTCGAAAATTTGTATTTAGGTACCTACAAAAAAACCTAACATATTTACGATAACAACAAAAACTAAAATGTTTTTCCTGCATATTGCATATCTCACCATTTTGTTGTCACTCTTTTCTTTTTTGTTGTGTTCATGTAAATGTAAATGACCTTAGCTGATAAGGATGGCCATATAACAAAATTTTATATAAAACAAATATTATTTTTTTTAATCAATGGAAACGCATCATATCATTTATTTGACTTATTGTTGAGGTCAAACGTTTGGAATATAGCTTATAAAGTGGAAGAGAAATCTGAGGATTAGACATGAAAAGCATTAAATCAGTCAATGACTAATACTTAAATTTAGTGAAAGGTATTTTATTACCTGCAAAAATAATTCAAAAATAATAAAAACCACAAACGCATCATACAATTTTTATACAAAAAGGTTCCAAAGACCCCCACAATCCTTCATTAAATATTAAATTAAAACAGTTTCTACTAGTTTTGAAGTTTATATCCCATCTTAAGGTCAATTCTAAGGCTACAGACAGCCAATATACAGGGTTAACTATCACTAAGTACAACTTTAATCACGTGCTCTAAGAAGCCTAAAAGACAACAAAAAAATATTATGTCAGAATTTTAACTAGACCACCACTTTTCGCGGTGTTGCCATTTGGAAAAGCAATGAAAATAAACATTCACAGAGTGTTTTCTTTAGTGGTATAATTAAAATATAACGATTGCAGTATAATAATTTTAATCACGAGTAAGCATTTTGAAGCAAATATTTAATGTGCTGGTCAAATCTCAAATTTGTATCAATTATAAGACCTGAATTTCTAGCCTTATTTGTAATAACTAAGGGTGTATTATCAATATTAATAATAAATATCTGTTACAAGTTTTAGTCCTTTCTTTACTGCCAAAGCACATAACTATACATTTATTTTAATTTAGCTTTAAATTATGTTTTTTTAGATATATTTTTAATATTTGTCAATTCTGAATTTAAAAGTTCAGCAGCATGAACCATGCCTTTAATGTTTAATGTCGAAATGCCCTGGTGGCATAATCCGAATCGCTGCAGAATTTTATATTCGTTCTGTTGTTGCAAACTGCCAAAACAACATTTTTATTCATTACATCTCCGTCAGATCACCTACTAATAGAATAATACCATCGCACAGTAACTATTCAAGCAGCTGCTTCAAATTTCAAATTGTTACTACTACAATAATTAATTTTGTTGAAGTAAATCTGTATATAAAAATAAATATGGATACATACCACAGAAAATTGAAACAAATTATAAAGTTAAAGAAGAATAAAACTAAAACTGATATTATATCGGTACATTAAAATATGTTTGTCACGACAAATTATAAATTTTTTTTCTCTTGGTTTGACAATTTTGACAGCACTAAAAACAAAAATATTTCATTACTACAACCAAAGTTCATATACAGATTTGGAAAGTGAGGATCTTGATGGTGAATTGTATTTTGCCTCTTGCGTGTATTTGTGTCATGCTACACGCATACTTCGACCTCAGCGTGTTTGCATCAAGCAGTGTTGCCAGGTGGGAAAAATTCAGTGCATGAGAATAATTTCAAAGAAGCATGAGGATTGGAGAAAAAAGCATGAGATGGCTTAATTTATCAAAAAACACCTCTTGACACAGCTTAATTTTCAATTACTTTTGTAATGCCATTTTTATTTCATTAAAAAGCATTATGTTCTGCTATTTTATCATAATATTACATTGTAAGTAGGTAGTTACAGATACTTAAACGTTATTAACCGCGTAACCTTTCTAATTTATTTTATTGTTAGGCCGGGCGAACGTTGAGGCGCAGTTGACGTAACGCAGGGTTACTCACGGGTCGTAAAATCTATTGTTTCCAGAAAATGTAGGTACCCTTACGGAATAGAGTTATAAATCACTGCAATACAGCGTGAATACAGCACACACACCGCATATCCGTAGACTGTCAAACCCGTTTATGTATTCATTGCTAATTAGAGAGCAGTCTACAATAAATGACATTTCAAGTACCCAAATATTGTAGATCTATCTATTCAATTTTGCTCTCGATTTTGCCTTTATTTCTCGTTAGGTCTTTGTTTTGGTAGATTTCAAAGAGTAATTTTAATAATTTTATTATTTCTTTTTGTGTCTATTAAAAAGCATGAGATTTTGTAATCAAAATATGAGAGCATGAGATTTCCTCGGAATGCATGAGATCTGTCAACACTGGCATCAGTTGACCGGACAGTTAGATTTGCAATGGCGAATTGGCTTTGGCGTTACGGAACCGATTACCGTAGTAGTGGGGAATGCTAGACCAATGCACGTCGCCGCCCCTCTTAAAGTTCGTACCTTCTCTGGAATGAAGTGGCAATTTCTACTTTCTCTGTAAAGATCCGCAATTTCCGAATCTGTATATATGAACTTTGCTACAACTGACAAAACATACATTCTTGTGTTGATGGGTGCATAACTAAGATGCAACAAGATAATCTCTGACATTTAGATTGTCATAACACCAGAATTGGTTGTTGTTGGAAAGGACTTTTGATAATGTAACAAATAAGCTAAACAGCGAACTGGAAATGTTGAATGAATGGTTATGGTAATGGTAAAACTAAAATTAAATTCAGCAAAAACAAAATGTATGGTGTTGGTGTCCAAAATAAACAACTGCAAGTATGAAAGTCAACAATTTAATATACCTAAATATCAATGGAATAACCATAGAATTTGTTCCAAATTTTAAATATCTGGCTGTCTATCTGGACCAATACCTACGTTTTAATGATAATGCCTTTATATATGCAAAAAGTAAGCAAAACGATTGGATTTTTTTATAGAATATCATTAAACTTATCAATATGGTGTTAAGTTACTAATATGTAAAAGTATTATTATGCCCCATTTTATGTATAGTAATTTTTTATTACTTTCATGTACTAAGGAAGATATGCAGAGACTGCAAGTATTACAGAACAAGACAATGAGAATAATCTTAAATTGTAGTATCTATACGCCAGTATTCAATATGTTAATAAAACTTAAGTTTTTAAGAAGCATAATTAAATCTAATATGGAAATAACATATAAAATTGGCAAAAATCAGGATTGTTTCCATAATTCAGAATTTGGTTCAAATACGAAGTTTTATAAAGTAAATAGTATATAAAACATAGATATCAGATTAATTAGTATTGTATACTAAATTGTATATTGTATTGTAGGATATAGTATATTGTACATTAAAGTATGTCTTTTAAAATGGTCTAAAATTTAAAAATTTGAAGCTGATTCGATACGCGTTGTTATTGGTGATGACGTAGGAAAGTAGTTCTAGAAAGGGCTCAGTTATGTTGATTGCGGGAATTTGGAATTTGACTCACGATCGTTCTGTCATTTCATTTATGTTCACCACATGTTGAGCTGTTAAGTGCGGTACTGCGGTTGTGTTTTACTTGTACTGTGTAAGTGAAGTCATACAAATTACAATTAGTATTTGGACAAGATGGTACAAAACACCACTTATAAAAGTTATTTGTTGCAGCCATCTTAACGCTCGCACGTGCATCTGACATTTATCTTATAATGACAACTACTATGCTACGTCATCGAATAATGCAATTCAAAATACACCACGCAAATATGTTTTTGCGGCAAATATTACGGCTTTAACTTAGCGATGAAATTACTTCCAAAATAGGAAAAAAAATAATTTAAAAATATATATAGCTTTATCGTAACTAAGTCCTAGAGCCAATCTATACAATTTTTGAAAAAAGTGATAACACACTATTACCGTTGTATTTGCAAACTTTTCTGCAGAGCTGAATTTTACGATTACAATATTCAACCCAAAAATAACTATAATATAGATCCTGTAACTAAATCTACTTATCAGAAAACATTATTTTATGATGGGCTCCGACTTTCGTCAAAGCATTAAGCTTTGCCAACTGAAATAAAAGATGCACCTAACAACAGTATTTAATAAGACATTATTACATTTTTGTTGCATGATTAACTGTGTACTGTATGAATTGTAGAATTGTATTTGTTTTTTTTTTGCTTATTTGTCTGTAAATAGCGTTGTGCTAAATAAAAATGAATAAATAAAATAAATAAAAAATAGAGGTGCTCCGCTTTCAAATGTTCAAGATTGAGACATAATATAAATCAATGCATACTCCTGAGATCTTACAATCACCTTAAAACTATAATAAGCAAAATACTCAACTTACCTCAATTTTCAACAGTTTTTCAACATTATTTCCCCAAACAGTTCGAACACCGACGTCACCAGTAATGTAAAATCCAACATTTTTAGTACTACTGCCTTTTTCATTTAGCAAAACTGTCGAATGGAAGCGATACTGTAACGATTCACCTACTTCAAACAATTTTGTATCGCCATTCTGTCCCGCGGCCGAAGAAAGTAGAACAAAACCATAGCACATTCCCAAGAACCACGTAAAAAGGGTGTACAAAATTGAATATGAATTAAGCGATGGTAACATGTTGCCTACATAAAATAGTGTAATATAATAATCACTTCACAATATTTAAACCACTAGATAGCCGCAGTACTTAGGAAGGAATATATTTGGAAGTTTTATGGTTATTAAGCGGTTTTTCTTGATAATGTTTATCTGCTGCTAGTGTCGAAGGTCAATATATCCAGCCAGATTTCAATAAAATTTCTATGAACATTTGTAGCTGTCGTTTAATGTTGAGTTAATGATTTTAACAATACCATTGTGCCTTGTGCTGTGTTCCTGGAACAAATTAATGAATATTATGTCGTTTGTATAGGATTGGTCGGGCAGGTTGCTCTTGTTTTTCATATTCATATGAAATAAAGCAAAAAAATAAAATTCGTTGTAAACTTTTTAATACTTTTAAGGAATTACTCATATCTAGATATGGGTTTAATGTAGGGGATATTTTTAAAATATGGGACCTACCAAATTGAAACGAGATAAGAAAACCATATTAAACAAAAAGCATGAATATGGATGTGAAAACGCTTAATAAAAAAGTATACAAGATCAATATGCAGGTCCAAAAACACATCTTTTGTAGTAACTCCAAAATTACATTTTTGAAAAAATATTTTTGGCCACGACTATTCTATAAAATGTTCATCATACATGTGCTTCCTCAATAATAATAATATCCATTATTAGAACAAAACAAAAATTATCCGGTGTCAGCAATTGAACCTGAACTTCCTATGTGAAAGCCATAGAACAACATAGCATTTTGGCGAATGATGGCAGAAGTTTACTAATTAGTTTGATTTGTTTTTTTTTAATTTATCAAGTGAACGACAAATGTCAAACTTGAAAGTAAGGTGATTTGACAGTTTTGAATTGTATATTAGATATGCCATGTTCATGTTATTAGTGTCAAACTATTGTGTATTGTTTTCAGTAAAATATTTTCTAAAATATTGTTAATAGTCGTGGATAATTCTACTTGCATATAATAGCTGAAATTCACTCTGGCGAACCTTGAATTACAGCCACTATTATACTCGTATGCTCGTTGAATAGTATACTATTATATAGATCAAACAATCAAAATTTTTAATGGTTAATAGTGGTACACTCCTTTAATATCTATTTAAGGTTCTTATTTGACTTTGCCAACAATACAGATTTGGAAAGTGAGGATCTTGATGGTGAATTGTATTTTGCCGCTTGCGTGTATTTGTGTCATGCTACACGCATACTTCGACCACAGCGTGTTTGCATCAAGCAGTTTGCCAGGTGGAAAAAATTCAGTGCATGAGAATAATTTCAAAGGAGCATGAGGTTTGGAGAAAAAAGCATGAGATGGCTTAATTTATCAAAAAACGCCTCTTGACACAGCTTAAGATTTAATTAGTTTTGTAATGCCATTTTCATTTCATTAAAAAGCATTATGTTATGCTATGTTATCATAATATTACACTGTAAGTAGGTACTTACTTAAAAGTTATTAACCACGTAACATTTCTAATTTATTTTATTGTTAGGCCGGGCGAACGTTGAGGCGCAGTTGACGTGACGCAGGGTGACTCACGGGTCGTAAAATCTGTTGTTTCCAGAAAATGTAGGTACCCTTACGGAATAGAGTTAAGAAACACTGCAATACAGCGAGAATATAGCACACACACCGCATATCCGTAGACTGTCATACCCGTGTATTCATTGCTAATTATTAAGAGAGCAGTCTACAATAAAGGACATTTCAAGTACCCAAATATTGTAGATACCTCTATCTATTCAATTTTGCCCTCGATTTTGCCTTTATTTCTCGTTAGGTCTTTGTTTTGGTAAATTTCAAAGAGTAATTTTAATAATTTTATTATTTCTTTTTGTGTCTATTAAAAAGCATGAGATTTTGTAATCAAAATATAAGAGCATGAGATTTCCTTCGGAATGCATGAGATCTGACAACACTGGCATCAATTGACCGAACAGTTAGATTTGCAATGGCGAATTGGCGTTGGCGATACGGAACCGATTACCGTAGTAGTGGGGAATGCACGTCGCCGCCCCTCTTAAAGTTCGTACCTTCCCCGGGATGAAGCGGCAATTTCTACTTTCTCTGTAAAGATCCGCAATTTCCGAACCTGTATATAAAATATTATTAAGTAAAATAGTGTCGTTATGTGTGTTGATTAAGGTGGCGTCATCGGTATACATAACTATGTTGTGAGGAGATAGGTAGAAAAAAGGCCATTTATAAAAATAATAAACAACAGTGGCCCCAGGACCGATCCTTGGGGCACGCGTTTTCGAATGCTCTAAGTTTTGACATGATTCCGTCACCATGCACACACTGCCTTCGATTATATAAATACGACTGTAACATGTATGTCAACCTATTTCATTAATTAAAACCACAAATTGATTATATTAACAATTAAAAGAAAATCCATGGCAATTTGACAGGCTCAAAATTTTAAGTCTGTAAATAGTTTGCATTATTTCAAAAGTTTCTGTGAACGGCTTCCCCAACTTCACACAAAACTTGGTGCTAATACGTTGCTTTACAATGAAACTCGTCATCTTCTCTCAAAATTGTCGGGCACAAAAATATTTTTACGGACACAAACAACAACAAACAGCTGATTATTTGCGAAATTCACGAACTACTAGATGGCGTTGTAAAATTCAAGATGTCGGATGTAGAGGTGATCAACGGTCTATTAACTACACGGTCGGGGTCATCAGTAGGTAGCCAATGAAAATTGAGGACTTTTATGAGGTACGACACAGTCTATCTCAGCCTATATTTCGAGAAAGACTATATTTTGTCTTCATTTACGTGAATTTTGTGACGTCACCTGGTCCAGATGCCCCCAACCGTATAGTTAATAGACGATGGGGGTGATCAACAAATTGTTTACAATTGTTAGACAAATTCCTAGAGTGCAAATATATTATGAATTCCTAGTATCCTCGTAACTTTGTAAACTTGCAGATTCAGATAAAATGATTCGGCTCGAGATATCTATAATAGATAGCTTAGACTACTTGAGCGATCATGTGTGACCTCTAAAAGAAGGTTTGGCGAGGCACATAATTTTGTATGGGGTAGAATGTGAGAAAGCCTGTGTTTATAGACGTCTGCTTTAGTTCAGTCACTCCATGAAATATCTACGTACAAATGTTAGCGAAGAAATTGATCGAATATGCATACGGCAGGATTGGCAACAGTTATAGGAATACCTTTGTTTAGAAATATTTGCAAAAACTGTCAATTATAGACCTAATAGCCATTTGTTTGACAAGACAACAGAGAAACATCAACATAGCAACCGCCTACTGGCGGTTATCAGTAACCGGTGACGAAAAGATGTTTAGAGTCAGGAAAAGAATTTTTATTTTCTTCCGCGCAAACTGTTGGTTGTTTAAAAAAATGACAAGAAAGAAAAAAGTATTCAAATTAGGTATAGTATTAAAAAAAAACTTTTGTTAAAATCGGCCACTGCAGGATAAAGTTCTGAAAGAAATAAATCTAGGGTTGCTTATTCCCGCCCTCCAGAAACATAAGCTAAAGAATAGACACCACCACAAAATAGCCTTTGATTAGCTGATAATGTGTACCAAAATTGAAATTTCTAAGTGCAACCGTTTTTAAGGAAAAATAAAAAAACTATTTTTTTCCGCCATTTTGAGACTCGAATATCTCAACAGGGAGGGCCCAAATTGAAAAATTGTATATGAAGGTATACCCTGAAATGGCTTGTGAGATACACTGGTAAAATATTTGACAATCATTCTGGAACACCCTGTATAGTAAGAGTAGCACTGAGGAACAGCCACGAGATTTTATGCAAATATTCTTGCATAGATTTTGCATTTTTGTACACTTTTTATAAACTAAATATCATGCGATCTCAATAAAGTTTGCAAAATTACTAATAAATATAGAAAATTTCCACTACACCAACATAATATACAAAACCGATTTGTTGGATTGTTGTTCACCCCCACATTCGATTTATTAAAAATTCTTATACAGATTCTGAACTTTTCTTTATTCCAGATAACATTATACTATTTAAACTGTTCTGGTACTGTTTACACAGAAAAAAAAACTATAGACAAATATTAAAAATCAAACAAAACATCGCACTTTTATTATGCAAGTATTATGCAAGTAATTCGTCACCTCTACAGCAATTCTGAAATCTATCAACAGATGTCAGCCACTTCATGATTTTCACCAATTTTTAAAATTATGTTCAAAATCGTGCTGCCAACTTCACGACGACGCGACACTACGATGTCTGGTTGTCGCATAATTTAAACAGACGTGACATTTTTTGATAATTGTCACTTGCAAAAGATTCTACAGCTTTTAAAAGTCGTCGATAAAAATGTTATTTTTTTGTTGTTGTTTATTTTCAGTCACAGTATTCGTAGTATCGTAGCTACACCTTGTACATGCAACAAACAATGTTCCATATCTACAAGGTGCCCTTGTGCTGATACCTGATACATCTAAAGTTGTCCTGAGATTAGTACAAACAAAGACCAAACAGAGGTTCTGGTTTTTGAACGAAACTAATGCAAAATTATATTTAAGCTATTCATCACATACACAGTGTAAAATATTTGTATAATCTTATATTACGAAATCTACGCAACATATAATTATATAGACAGACACTCAGTATTATTAAAATATACAGTTTATTAGTTTAAACTACAAAAATAGTTAAAGACAATCAGATAAACAACTTATTTACTAATGCAAAATATATTTTAGAAAATAAAAATTATCAAATTAAATTAAACGTAGCCTGGATATGAATCTTTCACGATATCCGAAATAGGTACCTTTACAGAGTGATTCTGAACTTATCTAAAACAAAATTTTTGAATATACAGGGGACAATTTTGTAAAAAATAAAATCAATAAGAGCAGTTCAAAAATGATTTTAAAATACATTTCCGTACGGCACTGGTAACTGGTCTACTGTAAAACCTGATAAGGCCTATAGCCGACGACCGGATAAAAATTAAAAGAAATTCCCAAGGAAAGAAATAAATTTAATTTTACAACACCTATTTTTATACAGCAATCTTAACTGCTTTTGCCGCTATTGTTATTAATTATGTTATTTGTGATTTTAATTAGTAAAAGAGTTTGACATATCTGATGTTACAACATTTTGGACCAGCGTTACCCAGTTTTTACAAACTAACACAAAAGTTTCTGCTTCTTGTCCATTTTGAACTTGTAAGTTATTGGCAGCATACGTCTGCGTAAATCATCAATAGTGTCCATTTCGGTGCAATATACTTAATTTTTTAAATATCCCCACAAAAATAAGTCCAAATGATTTAAAGTCAGGAAATCATGGCGGCCATGGTACCGATCCTTCTTGTCCAATCCCTTGGACACACTGTATATGGTACTGATATAATTGAGTCTCGTGTGTGATACGCCACATTGCTGCAATACGCCGTGGACGCCATGGACCTCTATTTCCTCCACGATTTGGTTACAAATTTCCCGTATCACGGCAGCGTTTGCACTATACTTGCATTCACTGCACACCGTTGTAAAAGTAGCTGCATTTGGAAGATGTTTACTGGGAAATAGTTCTGTTGAAGCATTTTCACTTCACCATAAATTAAAATGATATCCATCAACTGCGAGTTGCTATAGACGTAAGCCATTTTTGATATTTGAAAAACTAATGTAAATATTTTCATCATGAAACAGTTAATACGAATCCAGCGATGTAATGGTTGAAACCGAGGGGTAAACTACTGCTTGAAATTTGTACAATGAAATACCATTTTTTTTAAATATTACAAAAAAAATACCTCATCAAATAAGCAAATATCTCAAAAATACCCAAAAACCACGAATTTCCCTCAAGTGCCCAAAGAAGATTTATGACTATTACCCAATAATATCCTTAAGTACCTAAAAATCCCGTGAAGTACCCAGAAATACCAAATAGTATCCAAAAATACCCTTAAATACCCAGATACCTATCTAAGAAACGAAAAATACATTAAATGACCCATGATTTTATTTAATATGCCTTTAATTTTCCAAAACTGTCTTTAATTTCCTTAGAAATTATTCCATTTACAGATCTACACGTAAATAATATAGATTTTTAAGGGCTCCTTTGACTCGATCTGAATACATCATCTGGAAAATACATTTTGGATTACATAAAATGTATCATAAACCCATTGGAGCACCCAAGAAGGGTGCCAATACCTACACCATGCCTCCTTCAAACTAACTAAAAACAAACTTCTTCCTCGTCTATGAAATCATAATATTCGGTCTATACGGGGTGTCCCTAAAATTATTGTCCGGATCCCAAATACTCATCGGGTACCATTGGCGTCTCCAGTACAAAGTACAACCAAAATCTTTCATTAGCAAGTGTAAATGCATGAGTATCGAGGGAGAATTTAATTTTAGCCCTAGCTTTCCGTCAAGTATGATTAGAATTAGATAATTGGCATTTGTTTACATAAAAAGACTCCTTTTTATTAAATAGAATATAAATATGATAGAAAAACCTAATTTAGCAATATTTAATTTTTAGTATAGACTTTCATTCTCTTTTTATTACATATTTTTGATCAATAGAATATGTCGGAGAAGTTAGATCAAAGTTATCGTTAACACGTCGTATCGAATAATATGTAATATACTGATTTAAAGATAAAGTGTAACAAACTATACCATTTATTTCGAACTGCTGACATATTCGTAATGAAATCTACTTTCAATTTTAAACATTATTGTTTGTATTGTTCCACTCACCCACAGAGTAGTCAAAAAACTTATTTGAGGTAGAGAAGCATGATTCTGTAAAAAAGATCAATTTTCTGGATCGATTCGGATCGGATCGCTTATGATCGATTCCTAAAAAATCGTAATGCAAAAGATCGATATTTGAAAAGATCGGTTTCCAATGGGTCCAAAAAATTCGACTACTCTATTTTCCAGACTCTGCTGAACATGAATCTAAAACTAGTTTTGTGCGTTCGAGTCTCAAACAAAAATGTTCAAAATTTTAACCTCATCGTCATGAAATGAAGATGGTACAGGCGTTATATTGCAACTTCAACCTAATGTAATGTATACATAGGTAGAGGCTACAGTTTTTTTTCGAAAACTAGACTCGAGTGCACAGAACTAATTTTAGATTCGTGTTCAGCACCCTCGAAAATAGGGATTTTTTAATTAAGATTGGAGAGTACACTATAGCAAATATTAAACTGAAAAAAAATAATGGGAAATACCTACAGTGTTTTTTTTTTTGTGAAATAAAGCAGTAAAGTAAATGTAATTACTGTATTATGAAAAGTGTGTGCATGTGTCATCAATTTCCAACTTGAAAATTAATGATTTAAAGTGATAGGTACTCTCATGAACAGTGAATGTGAATAAACAGGTATTCCATAAACATAAGCCGTTTTCCTTTCACCAGAAATCTCAGTTGTTCTAAATGCTAATTGATCAATTTCGCTCAATTGATCATAATCAGCAATTAAAACAACTAAGAAAAACGGAACACCATGCACCGCGCAACACGTAGATGTTCAACCGTCAAACGTCGACCCCTTGTAAAATGCAATCCGATCTTGATATCAATGGAAAATAATCGATTCACCAAAAAATCACTGTTAAGAAAATCGATTCAAAATATCGAAAATCGCGTTTGAAAAGATCGATTTTTTATAAAATCGATTTAAATCGGGTATCCCTAATTTGAGGAAGTGTCATTATTTTTGCAATTGAATGTATCTAATTCGAATTACCCTGTATTATTTTCTAAACTAAAGACTTACCAAGACAATAAAAGGCCACATAGTGGTTTAACAGTCCCTCTGAAAAATTTTACAGAAAATATTTTTGTATCTATTTTTAATAATTTTTATAACTCGCCATTGCGTCGGTCAGTTGTTTACTTATATTTAAACTGTGCCATCGTAATAAGTCATGTGCGATCGCTATTGTATTTAAAAATTGACGGGTAAATATTAGTTTTCTCTTAAAATACCCATTAATTATCTTCGTAACACCCATTAAATACCCTGTAAATACCCATTATTACTTTGATAGTACCCAAAAATACACAAAGTACCTAAAAATACCGAAAAAATACCTATAAATACACATAAATACCCAAAAAATTCATATTACCTTTAAAATACCTTTAATTACCTACAGCTTGTACAGTAAAATACCTCACTGGTTTACCCCCGGTTGAAACTAATAGAACTTCAATGTCTCTTTTCTCGGAAACTATAAGGATTTTACCAGCATTTGTTTTACGATATTGACTCCATTTTTCATGACGCATGTATTCGCAAATTTTTCTTAGATAAGATTATTCCTGAAAATAATTTAAGCTCTTTAAGTGACAATTTACATCTGGAAATTTTGAAAGATATGTTATTCACGCACGATGATACTCCACCATATTCGTTATTAAATGCTCGAAACCACTTAACCCAACAGTATCCAAACAAAAGGATAGGTAGGTCATGACAACCCTGCAAATTGGCCATCACGTTTTCCATACTTGAAACCCTTAGATTATTATAAAATATAAACCTTAAATCTTAGGTTTACAAAATGTGCGAATTACGAAAAGCTTTGGCAACGTATTCAAGATGAAATAATAGAGAATAGAGCTATAGCGATGTTATACAAGGAATACAGTACTAAATTTTATACTACTCATTTATCCATTGGTGTAGAAATATGAAATAAACAATTGCAAACATTTCTACCTTTGTTTTAATTATCAGTTTTGTTATTGTCCCATGACACTATGCCAACGTACTAAATTTTAGCTATATGACAGCTATTTTAAATTTATAATACAAAAAAACATATTTAAGAACACTGGTTTTTAAGTCTTTTTTTGTCCTACAACTCGAGCTGCCAAATCTTGTCTTAGTCTTATCCTAGTCTTGTCTATGTCTTGTATTGGTATTGTCTTGGTCTTGTATTGGTCTTGTCTTGGTCTTGGCTTGGTCTTGGCTTGATCTTGTCTTGGTCTTGTCTTGTTCTTGGCCTGGTCTTGTCTTGGTCTTGTCATGGTCTTGTCTTGGTCTTGTCTTGGTCTTGTCTTGGTCTTGTCTTGGTCTTGTCTTGGTCTTGTATTGGTCTTGTCTTTGTATTGTCTTGGTCTTGTCTTGGTCTTGTCTTGGTCTTGTCTTGGTCTTGTCTTGGTCTTGTCTTGGTCTTGTCTTGGTCTTGTCTTGGTCTTGTATTGGTCTTGTCTTGTCTTGGTCTTGTCTTGGTCTTGTCTTAGTCTTGTCTTGGTCTTGTCTTGGTCTTGTCTTGGTCTTGTCTTGGTCTTGTCTTGATCTTGGCTTGGTCTTGGCTTGATCTTGTCTTGGTCTTGTCTTGTTCTTGGCCTGGTCTTGTCTTGGTCTTGTCATGGTCTTGTCTTGGTCTTGTCTTGGTCTTGGTCTTGTCTTGGTCTTGTCTTGGTCTTGTCTTGGTCTTGTATTGGTCTTGTCTTGGTATTGTCTTGGTCTTGTCTTGGTCTTGTCTTGGTCTTGTCTTGGTCTTGTCTTGGTCTTGTCTTGGTCTTGTCTTGGTCTTGTCTTGGTCTTGTATTGGTCTTGTCTTGTCTTGGTCTTGTCTTGGTCTTGTCTTAGTCTTGTCTTGGTCTTGTCTTGGTCTTGTCTTGGTCTTGTCTTGGTCTTGTCTTGATCTTGTCTTGGTCTTGTCTTGGTCTTGTCTTGGTCTTGTCTTGGTCTTGTCTTGGTCTTGTCTTGGTCTTGTCTTGGTCTTGTCTTGGTCTTGTCTTGGTCTTGTCTTGGTCTTGTCTTGGTCTTGTCTTGGTCTTGTCTTGGTTTTGTCTTGGTCTTGTCTTGGTCTTGTCTTGGTTTTGTCTTGGTCTTGTCTGGGTTTTGTCTTGGTCTTGTCTTATCTTGTCCTGACCAAGATAAGACCAAGCTAAACAAGGCCAATGATTTTCATCTATAATATACACTAAGTCTTGATAATATCGAGATAATTTTGTCACTGAGAATGCTGAAAGCGTGTTGCTTGGTAATTACCTTAAAGCAGTATGCTAGAAGGAATCTCAATGACAAAATTTTGAGTATTTATCAAGATGAGAGGTCTATTCAATAAGAATTATTTTTACACACAAAAACATTAATTGTCCATCTGATATTTGTTCATTTTCAATTCAACATTTTAATAAATCATGTAATCTTTCTGAAAATATTCCCAGGTATGAGGTATTACTGCTGTAATCATTTCATGTTTGAATGGATGCTGTTACATGACCTGAAGTACAGAAATTTGATTGCTAGCTATAATACAGCAAAAAATTATATTTAAAATGGACCCACCTAAAAAATCGTAGCAGGCCAATTATCCGCGTCTATAGCAAACCACGAGTTGTCAGATGGTGACTTTGCAGAACCCTCTCCATAAAAAATAGTCCCGCTTGAACCGACTTAAGACTTAAGGAGGATATGAAAACCCACGCACACTGTTTTTCTTTATTACCAATCATTTAAAATATGTACATATTTGTTATAATAATGATATAGTATTAAAATATAGGGTGATTCACAACTTATCTAGAAAAAATTGGGAATAGATGCGCTATAACAAATGAAGTCAATATCGTAAAAAAATGTTTGTAAAATCCTTAGTTTCCGAAAAAAAATTATTGTTGTAGTATTTTCAACATCAACGTCGCTGGGTTACTGTAGTCTCTAGCCAGGCGATTATTTAAATCCAATTATTTATAGTATTAAGGTTTTTGTGATGCGAGTATTCTTATAGTTGATGGATTTCGTTTTAAACAAAAGCGAAACGATTTCCTTGTAACCATGTGCCAAATGCAGCTACTTTTACCGCGGTGTACAGTGAGTGCAACGGTAGTGGTGCAAGAAGCAGAGAAATTTGTGTTAATTTGTAGAAACTGGGTAAGACAGGCCCAAAATTTTGTTGTTATAACATCAGCAGTCTGTCAAACTATTTTACTGTAAAACCACAAATTAATTCTATTAATAATTAATAACAAAAGCGGCAAAATTAGTTGAATTTGTTGTATAAAACAGGTAACAGGTGTATTTATTTCCTTGAAAACTTCTTTCCTATTGTTTGTCGACTCGCCAAACGTATTTCAAATCATTTTCGAACTGACATTTATGATTTTTTTTACAAACTTGCATTTGTAATAGTACATTCATATTTTTGTTTAGATAAGTTCTGAATCACTGTATAGTGTATATCTAATTATACAAAACGATACGGCTAATATAAGTAGATACGTGCCTATAGCATTATTTTTACTCAGCAATGTATCTAAGTATGTAGGTAAGTAATATTTTTGTGATAAAGTTTTGAAGAAAATACTCCCCGATGTTTCAGAAAACATGTTTTGTTAATTTATGAAATTTATTGTTACACCCTGTATATTTAGAAACTTTGACAATCAATTATCAGTATACATATCTCAGTTAGACATATCAGAGCAAAGTTAAATAAATTCTGATTAAATATTATATAAATATACACAAGACGATAAGCGTTTAATATCAGAAAAACTTACCTGCTTCTATGGTTTTCAACTGATTTCTGCGAACTCTAGAAAAAAATGCTATTTAAAACACAAACAATCTATTTAGCTCCCGGAAAATCACACAGTTTATAAAATATCATTTAAGCCACTTCATGTAATAAAAAAAAATTGATACAGACTCACAATCACACATTTTTGTGCAGGTTCTGCCGCACGCTACTTTAAAACAACTGATCAAGTGAAGTGGACTACCATTCAGCAACGAGACAAACATCTTAGAAACCGGATATTCATGCATTCGTTATTCCCTCTTCTTTATTGTTGGCTGTTGAATCACCGGTTAAAATTCTTTTGCCTATACAGTACGTCCTGTACGACATCGCACGCAACCAATCAATCAAAATA
Source organism: Monochamus saltuarius (assembly GCA_025584915.1). NCBI lineage: Eukaryota > Metazoa > Arthropoda > Insecta > Coleoptera > Cerambycidae > Monochamus > Monochamus saltuarius. Next base: position 24,091,274 of record CM046727.1, on the reverse strand, counting down.
CTTATACAGGCTTGGCAATACCACCAGTTGCTAAGCAAAAAATTAGTATATTCCGCTATAGAATCTACATCAACAGGTAAAATATTAACAGTTCCTTATGAATCATATCCTGTATGGGTGGCGAGATACCGTGTAGGCATTTAAAAAATATTTTTTTATATCTAAACCGCTCATTTCATCAAAATTCTGGAAGACCCTAAAACTTCCAATTAGTATCACCTATATAAAAAAAAATTGTTGTCATTATTGCACGAAGGGAAAAAAGTTATGAACGGATATTATCGCCATACATTAATTTTGTAGGAGTTGTAAGTTTTAAAACTCGGTATAACACCAAAATGTGTGTGCAAACATTTCTACCCCAAAAATAATCAAAAACGATAATACGTATTTGAGTTATTTACAAAGTTTGAACAATGTTCACGAACTTCGATGCTATTTAGTGGCCAAATGAAGCGATTTCGGATGGATATAGGTCAATCAGCCTATTTTGAGTCCTGGAATCTGTGGCCTTCCGTTGTACACGTTATTATGGGGTACCTTGTATAAGGACTCAAATTAGAGTGTATATCCCCACCTTCCAATGATATTCTAATAAATGGGTTCACTTTCTATTTCCATCTAAAGCTTCCGTTCTACTGAAGCTTTTTTCCCTACCTACTAACTTAATAGCCGGCTTGCCGGTGATTCGCTGCGTCAGCTTGTTTGTCCCGCAGTGGGTGTGGAAAATTTGTTTTTGTGAAGGAAATAGGTGAGATCCTACTACTACAAATGGACAGCAAACTTGTCAATATATAGCCATCATTGTCTATAGCATTAATGTATATTCAGTTTCTTGTTCCTTTCATGCAAAAGCAATCGAGAGACCTGACCTTTCTTAACAAATATAAATGTTAGCTATAAAAGACGCCATGTCGAGCCAGATAAGTGAGCTACTGACTTTAAGCGTGGTTTCACACAGGACAATATTATCTCTGTCGGTATCGGTCTGGTAGAAAATTGAGTCAGAAATACATGACTTCAAATAGAGCTATTAACACAGTTTCCGATACGCGACAGAAATATTTATCGTTCCTTTCTAGAAGGCAATTCAAAATACATACATGTGCTCATTGTTCACACAGACCGATGTCGGTAAAAGTGCAGTGATCAAATTGTAGTCATTTCTCAGCCAATTTTTCATGGCATCAAATGTACCATTAATGTATCTATCAGATATTATAACAATGGATGCACCTAGTATCTTTTTTATCTGAGCATCTGCTATAATGTAGATACAATAAGTATTTTCCTTCATCATTATTATTTTTAAACAATATAATTTCCAGCTATAGTTTTGAATACAGGCGTAAAAATATATATTGTAACCTCTACGTTTCCTCCATTTCCGTCGCTCTTGATCTCGTCACTGGCGTTCACTTTTATACTCCAAACTCCTCCTTTATTGAACGTTGCACTTCTGACATCAATGCAACCTCTACGTTGACTTAGCCTTGAAACACGTCACGTAGAAAAACAAACCTTATTGTCACTACTTGATTACACGGCAAATTATAGACCTGATCGCACAGCAATTGGAAGCCGTTTCCAATCGTCCGACGCACGCGCAGTTTATTTAAAAAGCCTCCATAAGGTTGAAAATCCATTGTTTTAGTTGGAATGCGCACAATCCGGACGATTGGAAACTAATTTGTGCACTGTGCGAACAAAGCTTATACTTAAAACAAATTCACAACCGTCACGTCTTTATTTTGACGTTTATGTTATTTCCGTTCGACTGCTCAATATAAACTGAAACTATGTCGGCGAAACCGATCCGCTTATAGATAATTTTAGAGTTCTCGAGTTTCTGCAGTCACGAGAACGTGTCGAGAAGCAAATAGAATATAGCCCAGAATGTTCTAGAAAACATAAAAAAAAAAGTATTACAAAAATTATAAATTCTAACGCAAACAGGAACATAATTAACACACTAAAAAGGCATCCCAAAATTAGCGCTCAATATTTCTGCCATGTATTATACATGTGAAGATAAGTCAAAAAGTTCCTATAAACATGACCCGAAAAATGCTTCATAAGGGGCCTAGAACCGCCCAAAAGGAGAATCTTGAAGATGGTTTTTCCAGAATATCTTTCAAACTATTCAAAATAAAATCAAGAAATATGGTGGGTAGCATACATCTCGCATGCTACAAAATTTCCTGTTCTTACAACTTAAAATATTTGCTCAGAGGCGTCACATGCATGAGGGGACCCAAGGTAAATATTGCCCCACTTTTTTTGTTTTTAGGTATTTTCTCTTGTTGAGATCAAATTATAAAATTCCATAGTTTTCTACACAAAAAGGTACTCTTGTTCGAATAATAAAAAATAAGATATTTTTACAGGTTTTTACACTTGTTTTATGGGAATTAGGAAATTTGTTTGTTAGTTGAGCAAATGCTCGAATAAGTTCCCATTTTGTTCAATACAATATCTAGCCCGGCGTAGAATATTCTGCGAGGCACGGAGCATTTGAAAATTATTCTCTTTTATTTGATTGCCAAAAATAATTCTTTGAAGTAATTCTTCACGAGTATCCACCTCAGCTGCATAAACCAGATTACTCATATGACACCAGAGGTAATAATCTAGCGGATTCAAATCCCGTGATTGCGCTGGCCAGACTATCGGACCACCTCTCCCTATGCACTTCTCAGGATACTTTTCATTCAGCCAAGTACGAACCGCCTGCCCAAAATGAGCTGGTGCTCCATCATGTTGAAAATACATCTCCACTTTTGTCTCTAAGGGAATATCCTCTAATAATTCAGGTAGGCGATTTTGTAGAAAGTCCAAATATCGTTGGGAATTCAAATTATTTGGTAATTCAATTGGGCCAATCAACTGATTCCCAATTGAAAATTAGTTCGCCGTACTCCTCTAGGGTTTTCGTCTGCCCAGAAATGGGTATTGTGGCTGTTAAAAACTTTACATCTGCTGAAATTTGCTTCGTCAGACCACAATATCTGATAATTTATTTCTATGCTCCAAAACCCATCGGTAGAACTGCACCCGAGATGGAAAATCTTGAGGCATTAAATCTTGCACCCTTTGAAAATGGAATGGATGAAGACCTAGCATTTGCGTCATTCTTCCTATCTAAAATAAATAAGAAGATAATTTTAGATAATTATGAGGTTGGTACTTAACGTATTTATTACAATTGGCTTTGGTATACGTGTGTCTCTGGACAGCAGTCTGATTGAAATTTGTGGGTTTTCCTCTATCGACCGAGGGCATGTTTCAAGTCATTGTTTCCCATAGGTCGCCCTTGTCCGCGAAGACGTCGCAAGGATCCATTTTCAACTAAGTTCCTGTGCACTGTTACGGATACTCTGCACCCAGGCGCTCTTCGTTCTGGAAATCTTTGTCGATATTCCCTTGCGTCGGCAAACGCACTTCCATTACAGTATCCGTACACAAAATGAATATTTGCGAGTTCTTGGTTTGAAAAATTCGGCATTATTTTGTTAAGGGAAAGAGAACTTCTGAAATATTTTAAAGGAAATGACAAACTGTCAAACAAGCTCTTACTGTATCTGTCTCTTTTTTCATGGCCTGCTATTAGAATTAAAAATTTATTTTTATTTTATGATGAGATCAATGTTTTCTTTAAATCGATTTTGCTCGAAAACGGCGTATCCTGTCGAGATCGAATAAGAGTACCTTTTTTGTGTAGAAAACTATGGAATTTTATAATTTGATCTCAACAAGAGAATATACCCAAAAATAAAAAAGTGGGGCAATATTTACCTTGGGCCCCCTCAGCATGTGACGCCTCTGAGCAGATATTTTAAGTTGTAAGAACAGAAAATTTTGTAGCATGCGAAATCTATGCCACCCACCAAATTTCGTGATTTTATTTTCAATAGTTCGAAAGATATTCTGGAAAAACCATATTCAAGATTCCCCTTTTGGACGGTTCTAGCCCCTTTATGAAGCATTTTTCGGGTCATGTTTATAGGAACTTTTTGACTTATTTTCACATGCATAATACATGGCAGAAATATTGCGCGCTAATTTTGGGACACCCTGTATATCGCCGAATACCTCTTAGATCATTCATCATATGGAAGAATTGATAAATGAATTTGCCGAGCTTAGCTAGGCAAAATACTCATTCGAAAACGCAAAAGCATTTTGCGTTCGAGATCCAAACAATAATTTTTTGAAAACTGCAATTATGCGTTATGTGCAACAATTTAATTTATATTATTTGAAATCGTCTGAACTTGGTTTGAATCATGACGGTTTAGACGCAGTGACTATCATAAACACTAAAAATTAGTTTGAAAAAGTACCTAGTGTCACAGTTATTTATTTTAATTCATATCTTCTAAGAATGTTTAATTGAAAATGAGCTTATAATTGTTACTATTTTGTATTGAAATATTATATTACTTAAAATGTATATTGTTTAATTAATAAAATCATAAATAAGTTTCGAAAAAATGACGAATTATTTAGACATTTGCTTTATGTTTTGCAATGAAAAATACGTCAAATGTCAAGGTTTATTTAAAACATAGGAGCTGTTTCAAAAATAAACGAAAATATACTGACATTTTTCATAATTTTCATGAAACTATTATTCTATTTATTTCTACCGTAATTCAACACGAAGAAGTCTTAGATAAATAATGTATCATACGCCATTGACTTAGAAAATTGAGCTTTAAATAAAAAAATTCCAAAAACAATAGTTTGGAATTGCCTATCAAACGAATGTAATTTTAAGACAATAGGCGAACGCTGAAAAATATTTAGATGGAAGAAAGGGGCTGTAGCCTCCCTATTACAGGGTTCTAAATAATATTTTGTGTCCAAGATATTTTCCAAAAACATAAAGTAAAACATATTTACCAATAATTATTTAATCAATAATTTAAAAATACTTTGTATTTCGAAAAATAGGCTTATCCGGGATAAGCCTATTTTTTCATTACATTATCTTATTTTACAAAGTTCTATAACCTGGTAAGGTTTAGTCTCTGCAATTCAGAACACCATGTATATAAATAAGTTGTAACACTCTCCAATTTTATATTTTCGTTCCCTCATCAATGCTTATTGTCTCTTGGGAGATTTTAGTGGGCGAAAATATATTTGATTTAGTGACTGAATTTATACGATGAATCCAAAATAATTGTAAATGCATAATTTCTTGAATAGGCTATGAATTTTAGATGCATTTAATGGATAAAAATTAAATTTGAATGTATTTTGAAATCATGTTAAAAATTAGATGAGAGATTGCATTACGGATTAACAAGAAACATATAGCAAACACAAAATTCCAGGAAACAACTATACTCTGCGGGTTAATGCCCCGACCAGCATCGAATTACACCTGGAAAACTACTAGCAAGCCACAGTCCACAGACACGAAGCGGTCTACATCGCCGTAGAAACCATTGAAAAGCTAGCGATCTCTCTCGCGATTGCGACTTATCACACATTTAAAACCAATGTAAGCTTTCAGTTATAATAGAAATGATTAGATAGAATTTATAAAGATTTATTAGTACCCTATTCATTAGATTACGAAACTAAAAACTATAATATATGTGACAATAAACCATTAATTAAGAAAAATTTACACTGTATTATCAACATAGATCGCAAGAAAAAGCAAAACTGGAAAAATAAGAAATGTGTAATCGACACACTTGATTGTTTCTTATTTACAGTAATAAAATGTACTATTGTATTTACTAAGTTTGTAAACAAAATTCAAGGCAGAATATCATAAGTACTTAGTCCTAAATATAACTTAAAACTCAACAATACGAAAAACGGCAACAACCTCTTTTTATATAGAAAAGTAAAACAGGGCCGGCTATAATTTTTGGTCCCTTTTATAAAATTATTTTGATTATCTTTATCAAAATTGCCCTAAAAAGTATTCTGGTTATATTTTATTAATCATCACGAGCCTAGGATTTTAATATTATTCATTAAAAGCGCCACATTCTGTTTTATCGCTAGATTCAGTTTAATTAAATAGCAGTGAAGCTTCATTCGATAAACCTACTAATAAGTAATTAAGGTAGGTAGGATTGAAATAATACTGCTAGGTATACTACAGATTTTCTATGAAAAATATTTCTAGGCTATTTATATATACTCGCAACAAGAATTCAGACAACTTACGTCATACGAACAAATGAATAATTCATTATATTTTCATTAAAATATTTAAGAAACTGCAACTGATAGTAATAAAACTATATACTACACTAAAAGTTTGCATTATATACTGCACTAAATTGCACAAAACGGTTGTTTTTAACGCGACCAAATATCGAAAATTACGTTGGCAATAAAAACAAATGTGTAACGTCAGCTGTGACGTAAGACGTCTGAATTCTTGACTTGAGTATACTTATGACAACCAATTTTTAACCTCCTTTATTAATTAAGTTTTTTATTTTATTTCAATTTTTTTTTATGTTTGCATTGTGGCATTGTCTACATTGAGGACATTGTTATTGTATGCATACAAATCCGGTCTCCGCGCAATACAGAGTAATTGTACCGTTGTTAATTTACAGTTACAATGTTTGTTCGTTATATTTAAGTTATTTGCTGGTCCTAAACGATCCCACTTATATGTGCTGTGGATTGTCAAAACTACAGGACAGGAACATATTGTTTATAAATATTGATGTTTACCAAATACATGCATCAAACGTCAGCAAAGTGCCAATTAATGATCATTGCCTGCTTAACTTATTTTTTATGATGACTGATGACAATGACTTTAGTGTTTAAGTGGCTACCCATTAGGGTACCCATTTAGGTACTAACATAAATTCATGCCTAATTTGGATGTCAATAGAATTCTGTAAAACTCAAGGTATTTTAGTAATTAAATTATGTATAGGGTGTTCCAGTTTTGTTAGAATTGAAGGGTATCTCGGAAACTACAAGAGATGGAAGGATGCGGTTTTCACAACACTGGGCTGCTTCTTCTAGAAACTTAAGATGCCGTAATCAGAGTTTTAATATACTTCTTCCATGTACCAATTTTATATAATTATATAAAAATGCATGGCTAACTGTTAGGGTGACCGCAAAATATCGGAATTTTGTTCGTCTGGACCCCACACGATTCTCCTTTCCAGATATTGAGATAGCCGAAATTTGAGCTCGATTAAACGAAGTTAACCCGTGCCATTCATCGCTCAAAGTTTGAAAAATCCAAATTTTTTGGCCAAAAAGCTGACATATGGAGCCATAACTCCAGAACGGTAAATAATAGAAACACGCTTCTCAAAAGAAAGCTAATGTTGTTCTTCAAAATTTATATTCTATACATAATTGTTGTTATTTTAAGTCAAACCGAGTTACAACAGCCTTTAGCCCCAAAAACGTGACTTGGTACCACTAGGAGCATACTTCGTATATTTTGTTATTAAGTGATAAATTTTGCTTTTTTCTGGTATATTTTTGAGTTTAAAGTAGAAATATAGTAAAAAAAAACAAGTAATACTGATAAGTCTAATGACATTTTTTATTTTAAAATATAAAAATCAGGTATATAATACATATAAAACAGACACAGAAAAGATACAGACGTAGTACCTACATGAGTTGATAATTTTACATAGTTATCTAATCTATTCTAGAGCTTTTATTAGAGTAGTTTTTGAAACGTTAGGATATAATGCTCGGCATTTGCTTACAACTTGCATACATATTGGTCTTCATCTTTTGTCAGAAGGTCGTTAAAGTCGGTTATTAATTTAACATCACGCTCAGCCATATCATTAACTATACCTACTTTTAATGTTTTGACAAATTTCACGATCTAAATCTACTACTAGAAAATTTGCCATTGCAAACAAGACAGGAAATGTATTTCATGCATGATGGGGCACCGCCCCACTTCAGTTGTGAAGTTAGAAATTACCTCAACGCAACATTTGGTGATAGGTGGATTTGTCGAGGCGGACCACACTTATGGGCACCTAAGTCACCAGATCTTAACCCCCTTGACTTCTTCTTCTTCTTCTTGTGGGGTTACCTAAAAGAATTGGTGTATTCAACTCCGGTTTATACAACAGAAGAGTTGATGGCAAGAATAGAACATCATTGTAATGCACTCTAAATAGCATTTGTGGATTCCGTTTAATTTCAACAAAATAATCTTAAAATAATAAGAAAGTGCATTGAACTAGATGGAGGACATATCGAGCATTTGCTGAAGAAACCTCTTTTAATCCATATGTTTCATATTTAACTTTTTTCTGTTGCGTTGTGTTCTGGTTGTAGCTACACAAAATACAGAATTTAATTATCTTGGCAACCGTTCATTTTTTCATAAGTTATGAAGTATACCTTATTTGTAGAAAAGTAGCAGGGCTATCTGCCTGCGAGGGCAAAATGACAAATTTGACAGCTCCGTCAAAGTTGCGTAAATTTTAGAACATAATTTCGAGCGTCCTTGTATAATAAAAAATATTTGATTCAATTTTAAATGCACAAAGATACATTTCAATGAGTTGCATTGATCCCCCAAATTTCAAGTTAAGCAAAGTAACCCTTTAGAAATTATGGACAATATTCATTTTTCAACTTCTTACTTTGGTAAAAAGTTTATATGAAGTACTAGCACTCGTTTGACCTGCTCTATATAACCCTTTATTTTTTCCCCGTAGTTACCAGACACCCTGTATATCTGATTTTTATATTTTAAAATAAAAAATGTCATTAGACTTATCAGTATTACTTGTTTTTTTATATTATATTTCTACTTTAAACTCAAAAATATAACAGAAAAAAGCAAAATTTATCACTTAATAACAAAATATACGAAGTATGCTCCTAGTGGTACCAGGTCACGTTTTTGGGGCTAAAGGGTGTTGTAACTCGGTTTAACTTAAAATAACAACAATTATGTATAAAATATAAATTTCGGAGAACAACATTAGCTTTCTTTTGAGATATTAAGCGTGTTTCTATTAGTTACCGTTCTGGAGTTATGGCTCCATATGTCAGCTTTTTGGCCAAAAATTTGGATTTTTTCAAACTTTGAACGACGAACGGCACCACGCATCGTTTAATCAAGCTCAAATTTCGGCTATCTCAATATCTGGAATGAGAAATCGTTTTGTGGGGTCCAGACGAACAAGATTCCGACATTTTTTCCCGCCCTCTATGATATCCGGTCACCCTATACTAACTATGCATCACGCCACATAAATTTTTTTGACAACTTTCAAAATATAAAGTAGCAACCGTTATATGTACAGGGTAGCTCAGGTATCACTGACATCCTTGGAAGGGGTGATTGTACAGTCAAAATAAATGAGATTTACCCATATATACCTATATCTAAAATTCATCGTTTCCGAGATACAGAGTATGTAAAATTTTGAAATTTTTATTATATTTTTTATTTACTTGGAAACTCTTCGCGATAGAATAACAATACATCTAGGTTGTAATGGGATGCCTTAGGTCTAATGATTCAGTATGTTTAAATATTCCCAATGTCACTAGTGGCGTAGAAATTCTGTGTCACTTTTCTTTTATATATATTTATAATAAAAATGGGACGCCACTGTCATAAATATAAAAAATGTAAGATACTTTAAGTTTCGATTATTTTGAGAAAATAATTATTCTTTGCAATTTCCTTTAAAATGCATTGAATTCAAGTAATTGTTCATTTAAAATATCTGCATTTCGTGTATTTTTAGTGGAAAAAGAACTTTATTTGAAATCAAAACAATTTTTCTCCTGTGCATAGATTATTTCGAAAACGGTTACTTCTAACGACTAACACGGCTAACACGGTATACTTTTTTCACACAAAGAAGGTAAGAGTCGATTGTTTTAATAGTCAGATGTATACATATGACATTTGAAAAAAGCATGATGTGCCATATGTCTACTAGTAGCGTCAAAATTGGAAACAAATTTTATTTTCTCGCCTCCAAAAACTCCAGGTCTCCAAAATGTACACAAATATTTACATTTAAAAAAGAATATATTTACAAATATATTATTTTGACACTATTTTTTTAACCATCAAATTTTGACTAAAGTAAGTTTAGCTATATCGTATTATTTTGTCGTCAGGAATCTACTGGTGCATTAATTTTGGAACAACCTGTATTGAAGTGTAATAAGTCACCACGCACAAACTACGAAATGATGAAATATTTTTAAAAAACTACCGAAATACGATGTTTAAAAAAATTTAAAGAATAATTATTTGTTCAAAATAATCAAAATTGAAAGTAGGTATTTTACGTCTTTTTATAATTAGGACACTGGCGTACTATTTTTAATTTAAATAAAACAAGAGCGTCACAGTAATACCTGAGAGACCTTGTATAGGTACCTTTATGAAGGCAAAAAAATAATGCAAATTGAACTGCATAAACATATTGACGTTTCTAACACTAAACAAACATTTTTCCATTGCAAATAAACATAGATAGAGGGCACATTGGGGCTGAGTATAAATTATAATATACGGAGGTAAATAATGTATTAGATTGTTCATTATGCAACCAGATATACACTGCACATATTTTCAAATGTAATTTAATTTGACACGAAGTCTTCATATAATTGGATATGTCCGCTTGTGCATAGAAATACTAAGAGAGGGAAAATTTTGTAAATTGATTGTTCTATTTACTGTATTTTTTTCACATCAAGAAACGTTTAGAATAAAAAGTTCTAATTAAAAAACAACAGAGGTTGGTGGTTGCCACCCTTGTAGACATTCGGTAGAAATAAAAATTGTATTCAACAATGTCACTTAATTAACTAAATGTATTCACCGATTTTCATATTTATAAGTTTAATCGAATTTGAGAAAAAAATGCAAACCAAAATTTTTTCAATTTTTTTAGAAGTCCTTATATCGTACACTGAAATGTAATTTTATATTATGATGGCTGGAATGCGCTAAAAGTTGCGCGAATGAATTATTCATGATCAGCGCTATATTTTGTTTTGTGTCTCTAGCAATGGCGGAGCAGTAGGGCTTTAGCTGATTGTGAATTAAAATGAAATTGAAATCTGGATATGAAGAATTATTTCGTGCTATATGTTGGTTAATTTTACAGTCCCTTATAAAACATGACATGTTCCAACAATAACACCCACAAAAATACACTAAGATCTTTATTTAGATGCGCAATGCGATTAAACGCATTTCATATCGTACATTTCAGTGATCTCGTAAGGTACGACAGCTCAAATCGAAAAATTGTATACAAAGTACCCCCCCTAAAATGACCCAAGGAACGCACCCTCCAAAAGAGCGCACATCATTATAGGACACCTTGTATAATAGTAAGAGCAGCACTGAGGAACAGCATCGAGATTTTATGCAAATATTCTGGCATAGATTATGCATTTTTGTATACTTTTTATAACTAAATATCGTACGATCTCAATAATTTTCACTACACATACAAAGCCAATTTACTGAATTGTTGTTCTTTCCTAAACCCGACTTATTACAAATTGTGATGCAGATTCTGCATGTCTGGTCATTCAAGATAAAAATATACTATTTTCAAACTGGTACTATTTATGCAGAAAAAGATATAGGAAAATTTCACGATTCTATTATGCAAGTAATTTCTTAAGAACCCTACAGCAGTTCCGCAACCTACCACCAGATGTCAGTCATTAAGTGATTTTAAAAATTTTTGGTTTTCCTTCTATGTTCATGTTCCTTGTCTTGGCGGGAATTCACCAACATTAAATTCATAACCCCCTATTATCCAATATTTGTATTTAAAGTTTTATTAGTTTAGTAATAAAAATGGGTGATTATCTAGATCCTGAGGAAGAATTTGAATTAATGTATGGAGATGAACTCGACTTATTGAAAGAACAAGACGAAGGTACTATTTTAATTTTGAACTACTTATAGGGTTATAATATGTATTTTCAATTTTAGAAATTCATGAACCACCACGTAAAAGCAGCAAAAGTTTAGATTTTAGCACACCTTCAACATCTAAAGTTAATGGAAAATCCTCTAGTAAAAATTTTAGTAATGTTCAATCTGTAAGTTCGATTGACGAATTAACTTTCGATTCTCAAACAGATGCATCTCTATTTCCAACACAACAACCATATAGTAAAGAACGTACTGCAGAAGAATTATTGGAGACACCTGCAACATCTGAAGTTAACAAAAAACCTTCTAGTAAAAGTTCTAATGACATTCAACCTTTAAGTTTGGTTAACGAAGTATCTTTCAGTTCGCAAACAGAAACACCTATTTTCTAACTGAACAGTCAAATAGTAAAAACGTACTGTAGAAGAATTGTTTGGCGATATCGATGATATTGGAGATGACATAATATTTGAAGATCATCCTAATGTAAAGAAGAAAAATCCGATGAACACTCGGAAGATCTAGCATTAATAGAGCATATATTAGAACTGAGAAAGTTGTCAAAGGAAAAAGATTGTATAATTACTAAGAAAGATTACTCTACCTCTAGTACAGAAAGAGATAAACGGAATTTATCTTACAACGTACCCAAATATCCATTTGTTATTGTTACTCGAGTAGATAAAGAAAGAATTTATGTTAGGTTTCACTCTGAAGAGTTCGAAAAAGAAGATAGTGAAAGAATTGTGAAGGAATGTTCATTTCATGGTGTCATGGGCGATAGTTTCAAAGATGTATGGAATGAGGCACGCAACTTGGTATGTAATTTTATTATTTAAATAGTAGAAAAGTAGATATAATATTTCAATTTTCAGATCAATATGCAGATGGACTCGTTAGAAACAGTAAATTCAGATAATGAGCTATCAATTATTCAACAAATTGATGAAAACAAACAATTGTGGGCAGACTTATACAAACCAAGAAAATATTTAGAACTTTTAAGTGATGAAAGTACCAATAGAATAATGTTACGTTGGATGAAACTTTGGGATAAAGTAGTTTTTAATAGGAAACCGAAAATAAAACCAATGAAACCTGAAGATAGCCATAAAAATAAATTTTTTAAGAAGCAGGAGCTCAATACAAAGTTAGACGAGCATGATAGACCTGAGCATAAGGTAGCCTTATTATGTGGACCGCCTGGATTGGGTTAGTATTCATCACTTTTAAATAACACACATTGCGAAAACAAAATGTCAATATCAGGATGATTATTTGCATAAGTAGGTAATCCCTTTTTTAAAGAATTAGTATGTACTTAATATGAAATATTTGATGGAAAAATTAATGAAATTCATTAATATGCAGTATGTCCACAGGAAAGGTGTTAAAGTTTCTTATATTTCATTTTATCGAAAAAAGTTACCTAATCCTGATAAAAATTTTTGCTGATTTTTAAAGCAGAGTTAGGATAGAAAAATTTAATATTTCTTGTTCAAAAAATTGAAGAAACTTTAAATGGTACACGGGTAAAGTTCACTTATTTGCGAAGATGTGTAAATTACTAGTAAAAGTTGTTCAAAAGTAATGTTTGAAAAAATAGGCCTTCTTTTATTTATTTGTAATCTTTAATTTTTTTTTTTATACAAATTCAGTTATTCCAAAGTAACAATTTACAAATTTTAAAATTTTATTTGCTCAAACAGACTGCTACCATATTGAACACAGGTTTTTAAACGGACAAGTAATTTATCAAAACTTCAACCTCATCTAAAGATATTGAAGCAACTGCATATCTAATCGCATCCTTTCATTGATCAATATTGAAATCCATTAGAGTCCAGGTCTGGACTCCTAGGAGGCCACTGAACTGGTCCTTGTCTCCTAATGCATGGTCTAACTGTTGTCTTACATTTGTCGCATAATGTGCTGGGTATCCATCATGTTGAAAATAAAATGAACGACCGTATTCTAACATAAAGTTTTCTAATTCACCGTAAAGAAAATTTCTTAACATATCTAAGTAACTATCCACATTACAAAAAGTGTTAAAGAAGTATGGCCCTATTTTTTTACTGTTTAAGAAAGGTATTTTAAGCTAATATCTATCAAATTCCTACAATTCCTATCAATGAAGTCATATGTATGTTCTCTGATGCCAAACATCTAGGTATGCTAATGAACATCCACAGACAAAACTATTAAATAATTATCTAAAGAATTTAATCTATTTTTACTAACTTACTCTGGAGTGGGAACTCGAAATTCAACCACAATAGATGAGATCTGATCTATTTCTGCATTTTTTTGGATTGCTTCATCAGGTGGCCTCCTTATTATTTCGTAATAAGAAATGGCGTACCACACATTTATTTAGTAAAGTACTGACACCTCTGTGGTATCCGAAAATGCATATTAATATCACTACAATGTTGTGCATGTTGTAAAGCCACAACACCATTGGTTAAAAAAGTTGATTAATCAGAAAATATGATTTTTTTATGAAATCCTCTCCATACTGCCAACCCACAAACAAAAATCCAAATGTATCGCTGCATCAACGCTTTCCAAAAAATCATTAAAAACTGGCTTGTATGGATGTGTCTTATTATGTTGTACTCGTTTTAATATCTTATTAATTTGCGATTTTTTAACAAATTGGAGATTTTCAGCTCTTATTCTTAATGATAATGGGGATAAGGGTATTCCTATACTGAATGTTTACCAACAAAGTGCTTGCATCATCTTCATTGTATGTATTTTTCACTCAGGTATTTGTAATAATGAGCCAGTTCTTAAAAACTTCAAAATTATTTTACGGCAAGTAGCCTCCAGAACATACATACATATTCGGGAATATTTCATTAAATTCCTGAATAACTTGACAAAATATTTTTCGCCTTGCCCATAATATTGTACTAAGTACGTTTTTTTGCTGTAAAGTAAGCATTTTAACCTGACAATGGCGATGTCTAATAAATTATAACAGCGAATTGTTAAATCAACATGAAAATATCAACGGCTACTAGAACAAGATTGAAATTGGGATAACTGAGAAGGCTTTGGCCAACTCACATTGAAACTTATCTTTTGATACTTGTTGTATCCTTAACATTTTCACAATTTGGACAAGCCTTATTATTTATTATCGTTAAGTGCTTATAGTATCGAGAAAAATGAAATGAGCTAAATGCTCAAAATCTGTACTAAATATCTATTGTATGAAATAAAAAACGATTTTTAATTGGTTAGAAGGATATTAGCAGGATGTGTCAATATCAAACAATACAATATTCAGCAACAATTTAATTACCTTCTGTAATTTTTTAAGGATTAATGCAGTCAGACATTCTACTTCATTTTTCTCAAAAACCATGTATTATGGTAATGACCCAAATCACCATTTTTGTTTAAATTTAACAAATGTTACATACTTTTTTAAATGAAACATTCTATACATGGGCGTTGTTACAAAATTTTTCAAGGAGGGGCAAATGCCAAAAAATATTAAACCCTAATCACCAAAATTAACATTTTAACATTTTAAAAGGATATATAAGGTCCATATAACTCTTAAGCATCATATCTTCAATAACGTAACAACAAAATATTATATATAGGTACTATAACATAATAAAATAAAATATAATAAAAAAATAAAACAGCAGGATATGATGTCAAAAGTTTTGTTTCTGCTCTAAATAGAGTCAATTTGAATAGTAACACTGCCCCCTCATCCCTGTTAAAGAAATCAGCAGAACCAGCAAATGTGCGATATTTTTGACAAAATTTATTAAAAAAAAAAAAGTAAAGCAAAGTCTCTACTTGATTAATAGTCGGTATGACCTTCACCACGTTCCAATAGAATATTGATATGTCTGTACATTGAGATAATCAAGCGGTTAACGATCTCTTGCAGAATATTGTTCCATTCCTCTTCTGCTGCCACGACTAACTCATTTGCAGTCTGATCTGGGGGAATGTGATTATGAATGCGTTGTCGTCCATAAACACAAACTTTTCACCTAATTCATTACGTAGGGGATAATGGGCGTAATAACTTGTTCGATGTAAATTTGACTGGTCATATTCTGTGGCATGCGAATGAATGGGGTGCGGTGGTTGAACATTATTCCACCCTAAAACATTACGGTACTCCTCTTTGTACGAGCAACTTAACGGGGAAAATCAAGTCGCTGTTGACGACCTGGTTCTTTCCAGACTGTTTGTCGATTGTCATCAGCCAGCCTAATTCTGGTTTCTTCTGTAAATAAGACCCACCACCACTGGCATAAAAGCCAATCCCTATGCTCTCGCGCCCATCGGAGACGGGCAGCATGATGCCTTGGAAGTAGAGTGGGGACCCATAATGGTCTTCTAACATGTAAATGTGCATTGTGGAGTCGTCTTCGAATAGTAGGTGTCAATATAACACGGCGAAACATACCTTGAAAGTGGTCCCTGAGAGCTGAAGCTGAAGATGTGCGGTGTCTACGGGCACATTGCACCAAATACCAATCTTCTCTTTCATTAGATAATCGAGTACGTCCACTACGTGATACGTTTTCCACTGTCAAATTCTTCATATCTGTGTACTATTCGTAAAACAGATGATCTGGGAATGGCCAACATGTTCTATATCTGATGATTAGAATGTCCTGCATCATGTAAAGCAGTCATTCTTGCTCAGCTAATTGCAGAAATTTCACATCCTGGCATTATGATGTATAAAAATTCAAAGGAACACTTGGCTGAATACACTGCCAAACTCACCAGATTTGTAAAAACGTTCGTAATAAAGGTTCATGGTCTGCAATCTTTTATTGTCTTTTTTGTTCCCTAAGTGCATGTACTTTTTTATCACAATAAGAAAAACCAGTATGTATTAGAAAAAAAGAAACAAAACGCACAGCGCACGAGTGTTGTTTACCTAAGCTATAAGTCTGAAAATTACGACTTTTTTGCAGTTGCCCCGAAACCAAAACCACGAAACGACGCCCATGACTATATATTTTTTGATATCTGAAGTCTGCATAAAATTAATAGTTTTATCTATTTTTTATATTTTAAAATATTTTCCTTGTTTACTCATGTCATATTTAATGCAGATCACCAATATTATAAGATGTAAATATATATCTATTAGTGTTAAGCTATCTTCAGAGAACAACGTACTGTTGCCAGCAACACAAAGGCACTTGATGTTTAGCCAATGAAATTAATTTTATTCCCCTCTTTTCGCTGTTAAAGTTGAGTGAAGTTCAAAATTTCCAACTTTAACTGTACAGCAGAGCAACAGTCGTACATAACATAACCAGTAAAAACATAAAATCATAAAATCTTTATTTCATATAAATTAAACTGGTGGTGGGGATGTCGCCAGCAACACTACATTGTTCTCTGAAGGAGGCTTTAATTATAAGAAGTATTTGTACATCCAAATTAACATTCTCAGGTTCTGCCAAATCAAACTAACATGCAAAAATTAAGCTAGTTTTTTTTTTAATTATCGTAGAAATAGCTTATATGCTTTTATTTATTATAGGAAAAACAACATTAGCTCATATGGTGGCCAAACATGCAGGTTATAATGTCATTGAAGTAAATGCATCAGATGATCGTAATACAGAAGCGTTTAAAACTTGTTTGGAAAATGCCACTCAGATGCGTTCGGTCATAGATAGGGAAAAGCGTCCAAATTGTCTCGTATTTGATGAAATCGACGGAGCACCACAGTCCTCCATAGATTACTTGGTGAAATTTATAAGTGGCACTGCTTCATCTAAGACTAAGAAAGAGAAATCTGAAAAGAAGTTCATTTTAAAAAGACCCATCATATGCATCTGCAACGATGTTTATGTTCCGGCTTTGAGACCTTTAAGACAAATCGCTTTTGTGGTTAATTTTCCACCCACGTCAAGTGCGAGATTAGCTGAACGGCTTATGGAAATAGCACGCAAAGAAAACGTTAAAACTGATGTTGGTGCTATGTTAGCTTTGGCTGAAAAAAGTAATAATGATATCAGATCCTGCCTGACGGTGTTGCATTTCTACAAAGCTCAAAATAAACCAGTCACTCTTTCTGAAGTTCATAAAGCTAGTATAGGTCAAAAAGACATGCAAAAAGGTATGTATTTTATCTTGTCTCTCACCTGTATAAAAACATTTACCTAATTCTTTTATATGTATTAAATCTAATCTTCTAAATTTTCATATAGTTGTTGTAAAATTGCAAAAATACATGTAAAAATTGACATTTCAGAGCCATATCGTTTTTTTTCTTCTATATTTTGATAGATATACATACCTACAAGGTATTTTATTTAAATATACATACGTTAACGGTGAATACAGGGGATCTATTTAAAAATTTGATATTTGGTAAAGACAGGTACTCTACCTAATTTTTCCAAGCCAGTCTCAAAAAATATATTTTTTTTATTAGCAAAAACATAACTTTATATAAAGGGTTCTGAAACATCTGTATAGGTAGAACCAGGGCCGATCCTGAGGTATTTGCCGCCCCGTGCAAAATATAAAAAAGCTGCCCGTTCTTCTGCAAGTTCTGTTAGTAGTATATATTTTTTTAATTTATGAGTTTTTATAGGTTCTTTTCTAATAAATCTATATTTTATTCTAAAATAATTATCATTAGTTTGGGTTTTACAGCGCTGTGAAATGAACACTAATTTTCCCTACTGATAAATATTTTAAATCAATGATATTGCATAGTTTTTAATTATTACTAATGAATATAATAAAACAAGTATACAGTGTGGAAGAGAGGTATGGAATAAATTCATTATTTCTAAAACTACGAAGTTTCATGAAATTTCCTCGGACAGGTCGATTTTGCTTTTTAAAAATACTTTTTTTTTCTATACCAACGTTCATTTGTTTTCGCGTGATGACATCATCGGATGGTTTTCGGTACGTGTGGACTGTCGTAACTAATAAATTTTAAATACGGCCGCCCCTTGCAGCTGGACAGTTTGCACCCTCGCCAGGATCGGCTCTGGGTATTACAGTTAGTAAACGTATATTTGACATCACATTTATTTGTTTAATACTACTTTGCCATATAGAAAAATAAGTTGTTTTAGATGCGGTAGTGAATATATACAGGGTGATTCAGAATTTATCTAAACAAATTTGGGAATGGATTGGCCATGAAAAATGGAGTCGATATCATAAAAAAATTGTTGTAAAAATTGTTGTTGTTCCGAATATTGAAATTCGATTACTTTTTGTAGGTATAAAAGTTTTTGTGAGGTCAATCTTTATATTAGCCAATCTTTTTATTAGTTTCAACTGTCAAATATGGTTTAGGTGTATGGCAACACGAAGTTGATGGATATTTCCAAGTAAACATGTGCCAAATGCAGCTACTTTTACCGCGGTTGGCAGTGAGTGCAAGTGTAGTGCAACGCGAAGGAAATTTGAAACTGAATCGTGAAAAACAGGGAGATCCATATTTTTAAATCATTGTCGAACTGCCCTTTTTGATATTTTTTTACAAAATTATATTTGTAAGTTTGTAAATGTCCCCTGTACATTTAAAAATTTTTTTTTAGATAAATTCTAAATCACCTTGTATATATTTTTAAATTTTAAAAAGTGCATTCTCTTTTTGAGAATTACAATTTGTTTATTGAAAATCAGCTGGGCAGTAACAAAGAGAAAATCTATTGTTAAGTTGCTGTTAACTAAAACCATACTTTCAGTTATTTTAAATTTATCAATGCCTGATGCTTACATTTTATGAAAGAAAATTTTCTATAGAAAATGTGAATTTTTAATAAGTATTTCCTGAATAGGCCTGCTCGGGATTTATTTTTTAATTTTTTATATAAATTGAACATACAAATGAAGAATAATATCAGAATTTTATTTGCACTCTCAGTGCCTTAAAAATAATAACAAATTTTATCATGGGGTGGGCACTCAATACAAAAATTATTTTATTTATTTTTTTCTATCGTCTTATTATTTAAATTATGAAATGTTTTCGTGCTCCGTCCAATTTTCTTCTATCGAAAATTGTGCGCTTCATCTTCATCTGTTTTCTGTGTGATTTTAGTGTTTTCTTCGATGGACAATTATATGTTATCTTTATTTATCTCTTATTTAGAATAAGTATACTAAAAATTATTACAATTTTTAATGTATATCCATAAATAATTTTAAATGTAGATTATGGTTGTTTCTTGGTACTGTTCTTTATTGCGAAGATAAGAACTCACCAAGACATCGAAATCCTAATCCCTAATAGATATTAGAAATTATATGTATGGAAAGTGTAGTAGGTATTAGATTAATACATATGGATACCAAATATTTAAAAATAAATTTTTTAAAAAGAATTATAATTTATAAGCTATCAGTTAGAAACTCACAAATGTAAATTTAATTTAAAATTCTATGAGTTCACATTTACATAAAAGTTATCTATTTGTAAATGAACATTTTTGTTTTGCATTAAAGTAATTCAGTTCATTATAATTTAGGTAATATATTGAAACGAGAAAAATATAATTTTATTGAAGGATTTTGAATTTTGAGATAAAAAACATGCTCATCATTGTTTCTTGATAAATTTTGAAAAATTACTCTTGTTGGACATTATAATTTAAAAACAGAATTAGTATTCATTATTTGTTTAAAAAAATTTGTTATGATTTTTGTAATTATTTTTATGCAAAATGTTTTTGGGCTAGATTGCAAATAAATTTTTATTATTTCGATTATACTTATATTGGAGGCATTTTAGAAATAATAACCCTGTGATGTCTGGAATATAAGTGTCGACACTAAAGAGGCTTGTATATCTGACTAAAAGCAACAAAAATCTCTTATGAGAAAAATGTCTAAAACGAATAGTTTTTCTACAAATGCATTTCAGAAATAAAAATACAGCTGCAATAAAATGCAAAACTGTGTTACAAAATTACAAATTAAGGTACAACTAAGGTTAAGTAAAAGCTCCTGTAACATAATTTGTTTACAATTTATTTTTTTTACCAGTATCAAACAATAGTGTAACATACTATAACCTTCGACAGCATTGCAATCCATTCCTTCCTGTTCTAACCTCAAATTATTATTTTTTTTACCAGTACCTATCAAACAATAGTGTAACATACTATAACGTTAACGTTCGACAGCATTGCAATCCATTTCTTCCTGTTTTAACCTCAAATTATTATTATTATTATTATCATTAGTAGTAGTACTAGTAGTTGTGCATCTAGTGTGTTATGATTATCTGTACCTAGTGCTTGTTTGATATTTGTGAGTGCACATAAACAAAAATGGAACAGTTTATATTAACCATGACCAGCTGCATGACATGTTAACTTACAGACAAAACTCTCTGGCTATGAGGTGTCTGTACGGTAAAATTAGATGCATTTGTTATTATTATGTAGAAATACTTGATATGGTTGGTAGGCCACATTGTCACATTTTGAAGACTTGTTTGCCATCACTTTTCTATTACTGTTGGTCAGAGAAAAAAATAGTTAAGTCAAATATGTTTGTGATACAGCAAAATAACGGCATTCACTTTTCAGAAACTTTGTGCGTTATTATAAAATCACAGAATCTGTAAATTGTATCAGCATTTCTCAAGTTTTAAGGTATGTAAATAATATTTGCAGATATTTTACACATAACGTTGACTTCTCAGGAAGCATATTAGAAAATTCGTTAAAAATGTTCTTAGATTTTAAAGTAGTTTTTAAAATACCTGTGGAGAGTACATAAAATAAATATAGTTCTAATTAAAGAGTTATTATATTTCTTTCTATATATTCTCAAATATTTTAAACACTGTAGGTACTATGAAATCTAAGAACATCTTTAGTGAACTTTCTTATATTTTCCGAGACTTCAGAGTGTATATGTGTAAAACATTGCAAATATTATTTTTCAAATTTAGTACAGCTTAAAATTTTAGTAATGTTACTGATGCAATTGGCATTGCATTTAAAATTTTTAATAAAATAAAATTGAAGGAGTTATCCTAGATTTAAAACAGATTAGTTTTACCACGTACCAATAGATGGCGATACATATGTCTATACATTACAGTGCCTTTATAGTAAACACAGTGGCGACAATAGCATGTCCAGTTTTCTATTGGTCGCCCGTTTTTGCCCCATAATGGCGGTATTTTGTTTACTTTTACAAGTGTCAACTGTCAAGTGTGTTGTACAAGTTTGTTTGTATATGTATTATACCTTCGTTAATATTCTATTCTTATCGATTTCTATCACAGATTACTACTAATTTCTATATTACAGGTAAGCTTAGCACACAAACACAGATATGCATACATAAGTAGGTATATTGTAATTATTGTATCATTGTAAAATAACAGAAAACACTCATAACCTAACCAATCTTATGAGGTATGTTTATCGAAATCTTTGCTGTTTGACATTCATTTAATAAATTTGTATCACAAATTTACATACTTATTTACATTTTAGCTCAGAAAATATGCCAGGTTGTGCTGCAGTTGGATGTACTAATTCAGCAAAATGGGATATCTTATGAAGCGTTTTCCTAAAGATCCTCGGTATAGGAGAGAATGGGCAGTAATTTTTGTAATGAGATATACTCCTACAGACAAGTAAACCGCATAGATATAAATATATACCTATTATAGCATCAGTGCGTAATGTTCTATGCATTTTAATCACAAGCGACCGTCTGTTAATAGCTTAAACGAGAATAGAAAACTAATACGTAAAACGTAATAAAAACCTCATATTTTACTTGAAATATAAAAATTGAGATTTATTACACTATTATTTTGAAATTACAGACCACATACATTACTATACGCATAAACTTGGGGATTTATTAGTTGTCAAATGTTTATAGCCATCAAAATTTCACGTAATTTCTGTGTATTCTTAATTTGAAAGTAATTTTTACTACAATTTTTTTCACGTACTAATTACTTGTCACGAGTAATAAATCCCCAAATTTATGCGTATAGGTTGAGAATCGCCCTGTATAAACTATGTTTATAATTTAACACCTTTCCAACTTTGTAAACAGTTTAAATTACCATTGTCTAATAAATTATAAAAATATTCCAGTTTTTTTTAATCTTTTATTTAATTTTTATAATTTTTTAATAGTTTAAGCCAATATTAACTATGAATACTCGTATTTTTTTAATATAGCTACATTGAATAGTTATTTTGTTGTTTGCTGTCTGGTACACTCCATAAACAGGCTAATAAACTGATATTTACCTAACTCTTTAATACAACAGATATTACTAATATTTTTATCGGTTAAAATTATATAACAGTTTCTAAAATTTAGTTATCTTCAGTCGTTTTCATGAAAACGTATATCCCAGGATAAATTTATCACCCATTTTAGTTTGTAGCATTCCGTGATTATCAGTCTCCCACATCATGTATTTTTCAACCTGTAAACAAAAACAAGCATGATCATTTCCTCCAACAAACTGTACAAAAGGAGACACTTACCTGTAATGAAATGTTTACTGCAGACCCTCATTCTTCAGCAGTGATGCTAAAATGTTGGTAATTTGATTTGCTTTATTAATAGCAAATAGTTCTACAACTCTCATAATTAGCAGCATCATAACCCAATTCCATCATTTTGTTTAATATATCTTTTAGACCAAGTATGGGCAAAATGTCCCTATTTTCATAAGAACTATAGAAGGTTTTCCACAATTCATGTTGCACACTCGTTCCACGGAATTTGTGTGGTGGTTGAGGACATCACTCAAGCACTTGGTACATCAGTACAGAATGCATCCTTTAATTTGCATATTCACTAGCAAATAAAATAGCACCATCTTTGGCAGTGATACCGATACAGGAAACATCTTAACGGTTTTGCACAATCTGAGAATGTTTTGCCTGAAAATAATGTTTACAAACTAATGTTAATCCTATACCTAACCTGTTAAGTCATACATATTATCTAAATCTACCTGCTTAATTTCACAAGGAAACGTACCTTTCCAATTAAAATGTAGAAATCATTCATTACTTTTGTCCCTGCATTTGTAACAAACCCAGGTTCAAAATATTTGTAAGACTGCAAACTTTTTGTAGCTTTTCATCTGCTCTTTGTTGTAATAATAAAATAACTGTGTTATGTTAAAACTAAAAGGGAAACAATATTTGTTTATGTGAAACTCCGTAGATAGCATTGTTATATGCATATATAAATTGAATATATATTTAACGTAAAGGGGTCCACATCATCTATTAACTTCAGTTTCATTACATATCTGCAAAAATATATTTTATGAGAAACATGAACACAGCAACATTTTCAAACTTACCTTTCTCCAACATCAGGATTTTCCAATAATATTCTTTTAAAATATTTAAACATAATTTATTGCAATTTTTATATAGATTTTAGATGTCTAATAATGGCTTTTATTAACATAATTATTTTCACATTATTTTGTTCAAATTAAATTTTGTTGTATCTTTTCTAACCTCTCTGTTGTCAAACATGTCAAATTCAAATTTGACGATATTGAAGACAAGATTTCGCTAAGAATTAAATTAAAACTTATATGTTTGAAATGCTCACGCCCTCGGGATATATTTCAACTAATAGTTTTTCAAATTTGAACTAATTCCGATAAAAATTAGAGAAATGAGAACCGGACTGCTGAGGGCCTACAACAAGCGGTCCGTAAATGGCTCCGGAAATTGTTTAATTTTAGTCATAAATGAAAACTTCTCATTTATGGGGACCGGTATTTTATATCAAAAACTCATTGTTACGGCTATTTTCTAATACTTTAATCACGAAATGTTTTTTATTGCAGTATATTTTAAAATTAAAACTCGGTTTCAGCAACGGGGAAATTGTTCGCGCCAAAAAAATTTGCCCCTTAATGGCGGGTGGGCGGGGCATAGGCTCTATTGTCGCCACTGTGGTTACTATAAAGGCACTGTACTATACATTTACTAGAGAGTGTTTGTCCATCTCAACTGTGCTATCTGTGATCTCCACTGCGCGAGAATGGGGGTGTGGCTAGGCGCTATGTCACTATACGCATACGCATGTCGTATATGCCCGGCGATCCGCGATTTGCGTTCGGCTTGATGCTTTTAGATGCTATAGTACAGTTATTTTCGGAGTATTGTTTGTGTTGCGTATTGTTTGCTTAATTCGATATGAGTGCAAAAAAAAGGAATTATAAGTATTGCATAGTTCCAGAATGCACAAACACAAGTACAAATGCTCCAGAAAAATTATTTATTTGTTTGCCAAATGATCAAAAGCAAAGAAGAGCATGGCAACGTGCAATGCGGAGATTAGATTTTGTTTCTGACAAAGGCACGAGATTTTGTTGTGAAGATCACTTTAATGTAAGTAAGTTTGTAATATACATATATATTATACATATACTGTCATATGACGTTTTTATAATGTGTTTTTTGTTTTAAATAAGGTTGAAGAGGATATAGATAATTATCTTTACATAAAAACCATGAAATGTGGGAGAATAAGATTGAAACCAGGTGTTATTCCTCACATTTTTGATTGCCAAAAGAAGCTTTCTCCATTACAAACTTCTAAGCATCGATTATTAATTCAGAAAAGAGAAAGAAAAGCTGTTATAGAAGAATTATTGCGAGAAAATGCGGCAAATGAAATTCATTTACAAAACAATAAAGAGGAAGAAGTTCCAGAGTGTATTTCAATTGATCAAGGTATCCAAGCTAATCTCAAACCACTAAGACGATCCAAAAGTATTCAATGTGAATTAGTTCAAGTAACGTGCAAAAAACGTAAGGCAAAAGATGTTAGAAGCGAATAAAAGATTAAAAAAATCTTAAAATCTGTGATTGTCTGAATCAACAAGTTCCTCAAAAGATCCAGAACATCCGCATTCTCAATAACTGATAATAATGTATCAAATTATTTTGTACAAATTTGGAATAGGCACTGAGAAATATTCAAAAAAGAGCTAGGTATGTATTTGATTAAAAAAAATCCAGAACTGCTTAGAAATTCCTAGTAACTCTTTATTTGTTATAGAAATGTTGTCTCAATGCAAAATGGCGAAGCTTGCATATTTATAACATTTAAAAAATAAAACTTGTGTTGTATTAGATGATGGCTTCTGTTTGCCAGTTACAGTGTGTTCAATAACACAAAATTGTATTTCATTGCTGGCTATATTTCTAAAGTCCTTCCGGGTGCCGAAAGAATTCCAGATACCATTATTGTTGAACGTTCAAGTTTTTTAAATCTGATTGAAGATGGAGTATACATTATGGCATACAGGTTTTATATATCTTGGAGAGCAGCTGGCATGCAAAAATGTCCAGCTAGTGAGGCCACCATATGCACAAAAAAGTTCAAAAGAAGTAAAAGAAGCAAGGCGGATAGAAGAATTAGGAAATTTAATATACTTCAACCCCACGCTCACATTTATTTACTGTTAATGAAATATGTAGATTTAATAATTTGTACTATACAGTGCGTTCATAAGGTAACATATAAATTAATTGTTAGCTAAATAAACAATACTATTAAAAATTCCCGAAACAGGTCGATTTTTGATTTTAATTTACTGTTTTTTTTCAAATAATAATTTAATATACAGGGTGACCTACCTAATGGTAAATGTACCATTTCCTTGCTGAACTGATTACAAAAATGTATCACAAGTTGCTTCAAATTTGCTACAGGGAGGGCAACAATACCAAAATTACATGTTATTTACAAATGAATACATTATGTATTGTTATTACAACTACTTTAATAAACTCTTAAAAAAAATCCCAAACACGTTTCTTAGAGATCTCTGCGCGCCCGAGCAGACTATCTCATTCATGAGTTGGCTGAAGACATTGACCGAAGATCTGAATTCTGGTATATGCACCAAAATAATCAAAATAACAGTTTCATTGCTAAGGTTTTATTTTCCGACGAGACAACGTTTTATTTGGACGGGTATGTTAATCGGCAAAACACCCGTTATCGGTCTCAGGAAAATCCTCATTGGATGCACGAATACCATACGAAACGACCACAAGAGGTCAATGTGTGGGCCGGTATTGTGCTGGTCCATATTTTTTTTGATGAAAATTTGACAGGAGCATTGTATCTGAATTTAGTAACGTATAACTTTCTATTAAATTTTTATAAACACCTTTGGTATTGTTGCCTATGCTGTACGAATTTGAAGCAACCTGTGATCCATTTTTGGAATCAGTTCGGCAAGAGAAATCCGGAAATCGGAAAAATGGATTGTTCCATTAAAAAAATGGTGATGACGTCATTACACGAAGATAGGTCACCTTGTATATTAAATTATTATTTGAAATAACAGTAAATTAAAAGAAAAAATCGACCTGTCTCGGGAATTTTTAATAATATTGTTTATTTAGCTAATAACGAATTTATGCGTTACTTTATGGACGCACTGTATATTGTTTGTGGAATTATGTAATATTTGAGATTTTTTAATTAAATAATAAACGGGTTTAACTTTTATGTGTATTATTATAAATAGCATTGATCTAAAATGTATTAACCTTTTTTTATTTTATTTTTAACAAGTTCATTATCATGTATGTACTTATAATGTTTGTCAGAGAAAAGTTTCGTTTAGTTTAAAATGGGGATCTGCATTATAAAAATAGTTTTTTCTCGTTTCATTTGCAGCTGCATTTGATAACAACATTTTGTTTTACATTGCTAACGGAATACCACTAATTTGTAAAATTTTGCGTTTAATTTCTATCACAAAATCATCGTTTATACCATCCGGAGATGCTGCTATAGGTGGAAAATCTTCCAACTGTTGCTTTGAAAAATTTTGTTGACATATATTCCCGACAATATTTTTAAAATATTGTTCTCTTAGTTCAGTGACATGGGTTCCGCCTGAAATATTTTTGCACCCAAAATTGTTTCACTTATAATATCCCCAGTACTTAAATTATTTTAGGAAATTTTTTCGAGATCATTAATATTTTGAAAATTATAAATATGTAATTATAAAAATATTCAGGTTATTTAGTATTAATAAATTTCTATTTTTTCCACCAAAAAGAGGGTTTTTATGACAGCGAATGGTAGTTTAAAAATAATTTTCTTCAATTTTTGTTAATCGAACATTTTTTTGATAAGATTGTGATCTGTAAAAAGTGTCTTTTTTAATTAACTTGTGATAGGTATACACCGATTAAGCAGTTTCAATGAAGTCATGAAATTTTATTTTCAAAATATATTTTCCCTGACGATATAAAACTGGTCTGAGTCTGTCCTTGAGCGCCCAGCGGCACGCTTTGTTTATTTCGTATATCCAAAATTATTTTTGTTTGCGGAGGGTTGTCTCATTTTAGATCCGGTACTATACAGACAATCCTATATTTTCTGAAAATGCAGACTATGAGCTTTCGATTGTTATATCTTTTGTTTTGTTAAATTGCTCATGATATTGGGCAGCAACAATATAAACATTAATGTTTATAAACATCCCATGTTGAGAACCTCCTAAGGGATGACAATCTTGTACAATTTTACTTATCGGGTTGTCAATTTCCAAACGGATTATTTATTTTATTAAAACCGATTTGTAGTTCACCTTCATAGTTAATATTTGTAATGCATAGTCAGAGCTGAGTAATAATTAATTACTCAGTAATTTAATTACTAATTAAATTACATTTCTAGTAAAAGTAATTGTAATTGAATTACTTTTTTAAAACCAGTAATTGGCAATTACAAATTTTCTGTTAAGTAATTGTAATTTTCTATACTAAAGTAATTAATTACCACGACTAATTACTTTTTAAAATTAACGGTCTAAGAAAAAGATTAGTTTTATACTATTAATAAAGACTCGCAAGATGCTATTATATTGCCGCTACTGTACTGCCTATAATGTCAAGTTACATTGGTTACGTGTTCAAAGAAACTGAACCCACCGCAGACATCAAAACAATAATAAAACTAATCCTAGGCAATTCAATCTCGTTATTTGATTGAGAAATACTCATTAAACAGGATCAATCTCGACCAGAATAGCTCTCTAGTTAACGACTTTTTGTATTTTCCCTTGTTAAATAAAGAAGACGTCCAGAATAACAAATTTGAAGACTTATTGAAAATTAAAATTGAACTAGAACTTCTCAAATTGCTAGAATACAGGAGAACAACGATAGATATGCTAAATGGTTATCAATTATTGGTCAAATAAATTTTCATTAAATATAATACGAGTCTACCATCTTTTATTTCAATCATACTGGAAGACTTAAATGCACAGTTAAGGCAGATTAATAATATTCTACTTTTTTCGTTATTATCAATAAAGAAAATGCCGATATTTAAAGAATCGTCGCTATTAGTACCAATTATGAATATTCTGACTAACTGAAAATACAAATTTGCAGACTGATAAATAAATTACTGGGTTTTAAACATATTAGAAGTAGGTACCGCAGGTGGCGCCTTCGAAGACCAAGAGTCAAATTAGCAGCTTCTTTGAATTTCTTAGGTAGAAAAAACCTTGTCTGCCAATTTTTGTTGGATTATTATTTTTTTAAAGTTACTAAAGAAAACCGAAAAAACTTTTACAGCCCGCGCTAAACACACTACAGATTTATTGGACGTTTTATATGGTTAAGCAGATTTAGGTTTCCCTTATGTTGACATCTAAGTATGCGTATATGTGCTCTTTCATTAAGGATGGAGTAATAAGGATAGTGCTTGACCATATTTAAGTAAGATTAAGGCAACACCAAACAATCCCTTATTTGATAGATTAGGTCGTTCGGCCGTAATCGATCGTACTCGTTGTGATATTCTTCTAACCTAAAATAAAAATAAAATGTGTTCCTTTTTTTTAATTAGTTTCCGTTGCATATTTGAGGAAAAATGATTCACCATTAAGTTGTCAAAATCGAGATAAATAAAAGAATAAGTGAATCCCGTCCGACAAATTGTTGACCAATAACTATTTTCTTTGGGCAAAATAAGGGTAAACAGTATTTAAATAAAGTCGTACTAAATACTGATGGGCAGTATTAAAGGAATTTCCAATAACTCTCTACTATAACCGTATGCTATCCCTAACATATTCCATCTTTGCCTACCCGTATCTCTCATCTTCTGATTGTATTTGAACATGAGCGGTTACTCAGGACTTTTTTGGTTCCAAAGTTAGTAAAATAATTCGCAGTTTCTAGGACGCCCATTTATTTTGTTCTCTTTAAGTTTTAAATCCTAGTTTATTTGTATCAAATTATATGGTTTAAGGCATCCTAGAAACTAGATCTCGGATCATTATTACGGGAGTAATTTTGATAATAGTTTCAAGATACCTAAAGAGGCCCTTTAACACCCCATGTTTCTATAAGGAACCTTTAATTTTTTAATCAATTAATTGCGTTATTTTTACATAGAGAAACTGCTTTGTGTCCTTTTACTTAAGGTTTACCATGTATACTAATTTTAATATTTTCAGGTCTTTTTTCTGTGTGGCAGGAGATATTCAAAATTGAAAAATCTAAACTTCAATTCAATTCAGCTAGTTCTGCGAGTAACAAAGAAACTGTAAAATCTCGCATGAAACAAGTGTTACAAACAGTGTCATCATTTGGAGATTATGACAGAGTGGCTCAAGGAGTTTTTGAAAATTATCCTTTACTGAAATTAAAGGATTCTTCACTTGTAGGCATCAGTGAGTCTTTGGAATGGTTTGTTTTTAGTGATACAATCAATAAACAGATTTATGAACAGCAAAACTACAGCTTAACTTCTTATCTTCAGTATGCATTTGTTGTTTGGCATTTTGTATTTGCAACAACTCATTATCAAAAATTGAATTATCCCAGTGCTGGCTATGAGGTAAGTTCACATATATAATTTTTTGTAAACTAAAAATTTACAAATTTCATCACTGTTCTTAAGGCTGCATGACACGGTGTAACATTTGAAATAGTTTTTTATTTTATATTATAATTAAGTGGTTCGTGCCGTATCACAAGCAAAATGTACAGTCTTCTACATATAAAACTGAAAATTAAAACATGTTCTATTTATATAAAATTCTCAATACATTTTTATGTGAACAATAATATAACCTCCAGTGCAATACAATGCAATATAACTTGTACTTTTTACCGTGCATCAAAAATCGGAAACAGTTGGTAAAAACAGTTTATTTCATGATAACGCAGTTTGATCTTAAAAAGCATCGTTTTTTTAGTCTTTAAAACATGGTAACCCATTTGTGACATCAGAAATGAGATAACATTGCTAATTACTTGACATTTCACTTACTGTATTTATTTTTTAATTTAAAAAGATGTAGGTACTTATACCTGAGTAATCTTTGAGATCTCAAAGATGTTGAGCATATACCTAGTTAGAATTTTTTTAAGGTATAAATATGGCACTTAAATATTGTGGTTCTGTTGTGTACTAATTTTTTTTTTTTGGCGACTTCCAATTTGCTAACCATTATCGCTGTAGGAATTTATTAAGCTAGAAGTGCTGCCATCTCTTATAATTTTGTGGAGTTCGGTTCACTGTATACTGTGCATCATATTAAGAATTCTATAATGTTTAGACATTTCTGTGAATAGAGTACTTTAATCATTATTGTTATAGTTTCTCTATTTTGTGTCAGAGAGCTGCAATAGTATGATGATTTGAAATCGGATATAGAAACTGTCATAGAATTAAGTAAAATATTTGTTGCATACTCACATTTAAGTGACTATAATATGTACAGTTTTTGGCTAGGTGAATATACAGGGTGTTATGTAAAGAATGGGTCATACTTTAAGGTTAGCTGCCTTGGACAAAAATAATAATCACCTTACCTTAATATAATTTTGCTTTCTTAAGAAGTTACAGGCCGACGAAATTACTTTTTTTATGATATTTTTTTTTTGTTTGTTGTGTAATTTTGCTGCTTTATTAATAGAGCAGAGGATAAAATCGTATTGCAGAAAAAGTTCGTAAACTTCCGACTACTGTTACTGATTTTAGCACATTTGGTCTTGTTTACAGACAGAGTTTATTGCTGAAAACACTATAAAAATCTTTAGAAAAACCGCGATTGAGACCCAAGTCAAAGTTTCAAACATAAAAATACACTTGGTATCGAACTTGGTATACCTTTTCTTACTTGGAATTCAACCTATAGCCTTGTCTTCATGAACGCAAAATTGGCGAATTATATAATGGCGGGGAAAGTCTCAACTTTTAGCAAATTTTGCCAACTGCAACATTCATTATTCAACTGTAATAGATGTAATAGATTGTGATGGTAGATTGACAGAAGTTCAAGTTAAACTTGCCAACTCCATAAAATGATGAAATTAGCGATAATATTCCTGTTTTGCGAAATTCGGGGGAAGTTGACACTTTCCCGAAATTAATAATTTTAATCAAAATCTGCGATATTCACAATAATTTTCGCGTTCATGAGAACAAGGCTTTACACAGCGCTAATACTCTGACAAATTTTAAGACGCAGAAAACTCAGCTTCAAACGACTCAGTACTAGGATTACAAAACATTTTTTACACTGTTCAAGGTAGATTAGTTGGTTTACTCAACCAAAAAATATTAAAATTATAGAAACGTCCTCCTTTTTTTAAAGTTTTTTTTAAGCCATGAAAACGAAATTTGCGAAAATACTCACGAATTTCGCAAATTTTGATTTAAATTGTTAATGGCAGGAAAGTGGTAATAATATTAATAATAATATTAATATTGATAGTAATAATAATATTAATGCCAGCTCATAATCTACATTTACTAAATATTTTTAAGAAAACTCAAAAGGAAGAAGATATGGATAAATCAACTGTTTAGAATAAAACATTAATTTTAATATATTTAGGAGTTTTTTTTTTCGGTTCATCGCACCAATATTTATGATCTATTTTTTACTGTTTATTTATTTCATTCAATATTAATGCTACAAAATCAATATGTAGCAACTGCGAATAGACACAATTTTTCCAACAAAACGGGACTGTTTACAAATTATGACTGTATGCACGTATACGTATGAATTGACCTACAGCTACTGTGAAAGCTTCTATGTATTTATAATAAAGAGTTCCGATTGTTCACGCCATATAATTCGCACGTACTCTCATCCATTGTAACAGAAGTTAAAAGTCTAATAGCGATTCTTTTTTCCTCAAAACATCGCGGGAAGGAGGAGCAGGAGTAAGAGCACGAGCAGGAGGAGGAGCAAGAGTAGGAGTAGGAGTAATAGTAGTTCTGAAAGCAATCCATGGCACGTTTGATTTCAGAATTTAATTTTGTCATTTAGAAAAACGTTTATTTTCTAAGAAACGGTACTTTTTATTAAACAAGAGTAGGTACCTATGTAGTTACGTATGTATTTTTCGATTCAACTGAGATACCTTTTCAGAAAAATACATAACTTTTCTGATTGTTGTGAAAACTCCTATTGTATCATGTATATGGTAGTAAATAAATTAAACACATTACAGTTTAAATTTTACAATTTTTAAGAAAAACGAATAAATTACAAAAATAATTAAATTCTGATTTATTACCATTAAAAAGTTTAAATAATAATTAATTGTTTATAGTTTTTATATTTGATTATTTGGTTTGTATTCAAAACGAAAGAAATACAATAGTCAAAATGTAAGGTTATCTTTTTAAAAATATTTAAAAATCTTATCACCTAACTTCTCCGATTCTTGTTAAGCGTTGGTGAGATTCCTTTAACCACTGACGCAGACTTTCCTAAGTACATAGGCCTGTCAATTACTGCGCTACTATTGGATGATATCTTTTTAAACGTAACGAGTCCGTGGAGAACGACGCTACATTATTCAAAACCTCATTAGGAGGTAAAACGGCAAGAACAACTCGTTCCTTGTAACGTTTACACGGCATTTTCAAACACTTTGAACATCCCAAGCATCTAGCTATTTATAGACGCAAAACTGTTATATGTTTAACAATAAGATTCATACCAAGTTATTTTGTGTTTAGTAATAATACAGAGTTACTATTACATAGTTATTTAAACTAATTGAATATGCTAACTAAAAACATTAAATGTACAATTTGTGGCATTTCAGTGATGAGAGATTCTGTTCTTCAGTCACGGAACATACTGTTACTGTTGATATACTACGTTCTTCAGCACGGTTGTCTTGAAGTTCTAATGAGGGCTATTTTTTTTTTATCCAAATAATTCTCAATGTATAACTCAGGTACCGCTGTGGACTTCCAACCACTATGCCGATTTGTGTTTCTAATAATGAACCCGGAGTTGGCTAATAATATGGCAGAATAACGCCTAGCCCCTTTATATAATAAGAAAAACCGATCTGAGGAGTATCTCTAGGATACAATAACATTTAATTCTTTCTTCGTTGTTCACCGCAAATTTTCTTGAAACTTTGGTTTTCCTGTTGGGTATGACAATAATAGGCACATCCCCTTTGCCTTCCATATCGGGGATCGTCATATTTGTTAGGTCTTCGCGGCGAGAGCAATTCCAAATATCATCGCTACGTTGATCATAAGATACCTATATGTTTTTTCATATATTTTCAGGTATTAACAATATTGTGTGAAACTAACTACTCAGTGGACAAAAGCCCCAACCTGCGTTGAATTACACCCACAATATCTACGCATATACAGGGTGTCCGGAAAAGACGTGTACAACGGAAGACCACAGACTCCTGGGCTCAAAATAAGCCGATTTAGCCCAATTTACTTATTTCCAAAATTGCTTCGTTTCGCCGCTAGGGAGCGCCAAAGTTCGCGAAAAATTTTTGTTTATTCCGAATATCTCGAAAACGACTTGATCGATGTTAACCATTTTTGGGCTACGCAGTTATAAGTCTAACCGACACTTTTTGACATTATTTAAAATCTTTTGCAGTCATTAGAAATATAAGAAAAATCATGTATCATGCAAATATAAGCACATATTTTTTTAAACCCCTGTACAATTACTCTCTATTTTTTTTTATTAGTAGGTGACTTTATTTATCAACTTTTTTATACTTTCAGAATTTTGAATAGATGAGTAGTTTAGGCAGAAAAATAGTTTTCGTATGTCAACAATATCAGCATTCGTTCTGCAACAAATAACGAAAATTTCAAAACTCATTTATATTTTGTTTAATAAATACGAGATAATAATAATATAGCAAATAAAAAAAACGTTATGATCTCTTTACAATAAATGCTCAGTGACCACCGTTTTCTCGTACGCAATAAGTAATCCGTTTTATGGTTTTACGAAGTTGTAGTGCTTTCCATGATTACTGGATTACCTCGTAAAATGTTAACTGCGTCTTGGATTCGTCTAAAAAATTCCTCTTTATAATTAACTGCGTAAGCATATACTTTACAAAAATAATCGCAAGGAGGTAAGTCTGGTGCTCGAGGTGGCCATTTTATAGGAGCATCGTTTTCTCTTCCAATCCGCCTGTTAGGATACAGATTATGTAAATACTGAGTAACGGGTATTGTAAAATGGGGGGTGCACCATCGTGCATAAACCACATGTTACGACGAAGTAGTAAAGGTAAATCGTCCAATAAATTAGGTAATACTACTAAAAAATTTAAATAGTTGACCCCATTTAATCGATGTGGAAACACAACCGGGCCAATAATAAAGTTGTCTATAATTCCCGTCCACACATTTACTCTGAATTCATATTGAAAATGTCTTATTTCACTACAGTGGATTTTCATCAGTATAAACGTGTTTGTTATGGTTATTAATAATTCCTGACCTAGCAAAATATGCTTCATCTGAAAATAAAATGTATTTGCTGAAATTGATATCATGGGCTCTTTGATCTTGTATAAAATTACAAAATGCTAAACGTTTTTCAGGGTCAATGGGTTCATGAACCGATTGAATGTGGTAAGGATGTAGTAACTGCTCCATCAAAACATCATGAACTATGGTTTTTGGTATCCCTATTTCTTGTCCAATGCGTCTTGCACTAATTTTTGGGTTCTCTTCTATCTTATCTAGGATTTGTTCCTCCACCTTTATAGTTTTCGTGGTACGTTGACGCCCTTGAACCGTATTCATTTGGTGGAAGGAACCATATTCGCGAAGTCGCCTTTCGATGTTGGCAAAAGTTTGATGATTTGACACTCGTCGATGAGGAATCTGTCCATGTAGACCCTAACACTTTTGCGGCTGTTATCTTGACAAACTCCATAAACCAAAAGCATATCTACTTGTTCGGAATATGTATACGTATCCATGATGAAATATTGAAAAATGAGGAACATAAACAAACACAACAATAACAACAACAAATAAAGGAAGATCTAAAGTAACTAAGTAATTGAGCAAGAAGAATAAATCGAGACTAACTTCAGTAGCTGATTAGATTTGACATACAAACAAATATCAGAGCCTACTTCTGGTACTTCGTTATTTGTTGCAGAACGAACGCTGATATTGTTGACATACGAAAAATATTTTCTGCCTAAACTACTCATCTGTTCAAAATTCTGAAAGTGTAAAAAAGTTTCTAAATAAAGTCAACTACTGATAGAAAAAATTGAGAGTAATTGTACAGGGGTTAAAAAATATGTGCTTATATTTGTATGATACATGATTTTTCTTATATTTCTAATGACTGCGAAAGATTTTAAATAATGTCAAAAAGTGTCGGTTAGACTTATAACTGCGTAGCCCAAAAATGGTTAACATCGATCAAGTCGTTTTCGAGATATTCGGAATAAACAAAAATTTTTTGCGAACTTTGGCGCTCCCTAGCGGCGAAACGAAGCAATTTTGGAAATAAGTAAATTGGGCTAAATCGGCTTATTTTGAACCCAGGAGTCTGTGGTCTTCCGTTGTACACGTCTTTTCCGGACACCCTGTATTCCTTATTATTAGCTTTTGTAACATTTTTTACGGTTTAAGTAAGGTATTTTAAGCTAATATATATCAAATCGAAATACGAATATGGGAACTCGAAATTCAACCACAATAGATGTTTGGTATCAAAGAACATACATATGACTTCATTGATAGGAATTGTAGGAGATTTGATATATATATATATATATATATATAGCTTAAAATACCTTTCTTAAACAGTAAAAAATGTTACAAAAGCTAATAATAAAGAATATATGGGTAGATATTGTGGGTGTAATTCAACGCAAGTTTCACACAATATTGTTAATACCTGAAAATATATGAAAAAACTATACATAAAAGGTAATTTTTTTTATTTATTTTAGTAGGTCGTTATGATATTTAAATTCATTGACAGTTAATCAGTTTGACATTGTCGACTTTAATTTCATTTTGACATTGTCCACATTTAATTTCAAATGATTTTAATTTATTGGTATAGTAACTTTTATAGTTAGATATTTGACTCAAGTTAAAGGAGGCCACCTGATGAAGCAATCCTAAAAATGCAGAAACTGGTCGGATCTCATCTATTGTGGTTGAATTTCAAGTTCCCACTCCAGAGGTTAATATATAGAGTGTTTCCATTAAATCAGGTTAGTAAATTTAAATAGATTAAATTCTTTAGATAATTATTGAATAGAGCTTTGTCTGTGGATGTTCATTAGCATACCTAGATGTTTGGTGTCAAAGAACATACATATGACTTCATTGATAGGAATTGTAGGAGATTTGATATATATTAGCTTAAAATACTTTTCTTAAACAGTAAAAAATACCTATATGTTGTCTGGGGCATTTAAAGGAAAATTTTCTATTTCTTTTCTTTCTAATACCTTTGATTTTTTGGCTTGTAACTGACATTTGATGTCTTCAAATATGCCATTAACTTGAGGTAATTTCCAATATCAATGTCATTCTTTACTTTGCAGCATAGTTTGAACATCGAATACTTCGACCATAAGGTTGACGGAGTGTTACATTTTGCAATATCGTGGAAACAGGCCAAAAATTCATCTTCTTTTAAAGATTAAGTGTTATTTTCCAGTCTCCAATATCTTTGTCGGAACATCATTGGGAGACCTCATTCATTTTGGGTAGACCTATATTTTTTTCTATTTGTTACCAAATTTTTAAATGTTCGTAGAAAAAATAGTGCATGCAACTCTCATATAATCGCCATTAATACACTCATATGAAATATACGAAATGGTTCGTTTTGTATCCTACTTATAATACTCGTGTATCAATGACGATCACTACTTGATCATTGTTTAATATAATCGTATCTAGTATTTTTTTAATCATAATATTTTTATGACCTAGATTTTAAAAGGCTGTGCCATTTTTGGTAGAATACCCTGTATATTATTTGATACCAATTTTTTTTCACAATATATATTAATTATAGAGTTGAATGACATCTGAAAGTCAACATGTAGCTAAATACTGTTAATGAAAAACGCATACTTTGCAATGCTCACTTTTGGATATTAATGTAGTATTTTTTGCCGCGTTTTCGACTGAAATGTATTCTTTTCTATTTAAAACACGTTGCAGTCTTTCTCGTACTCGGTCTTCATTAGTTTGGGTTGACTCTATCGGTGCTGGGGGTCTTTGCATTGTTTTACACTATTCTGGACTCAATTTGCGTACAGCGGCAAATCATAAATTTGAACATTCAATAAATTAATACTTACATTACTGCTAATTCTTGATTTGGACAAGGCATGTTGAAATAAAAAAAGAAAAGTATATCCCCACTCTTAAACACATAACTTAGTAACTGAATTGTAGACAAGACGGTTAAGTGGGGTACTGGAAGGTAGATCCAAGGTTCACCAAAATAATTCTTGAATAGTTTTCTGAAACATACGCCACTTAGCATCATATGTTTAATGAAAATTGTTTATTTTTATTTGCCGTTTTAAATATCATTAAAAAAAATTCTGTTTTGAGTCTTTGTTGGTCTTACAAAATACTCACCAGTCTTCTTTCAGTAGGGTTAAATTTTGTTGGTACCAGTATTGGTTTATTGCTTCAGGTAAAGTGCTTGTTCTACTGAAAATACAACAAAATGGTACTTGCTTAGAACGGTAAATTATGGAGATGTGCAAAATTTCAAACAGATCGGCCTGCTTTGATAAAATCTTTGTGCTTTGTTGAGAAATGGTTTCAGCAAACCTCGCCCATCATCTTGAAATTTTGTTCGTCTCCATAATTTACCATTCTGAACAACAACAAATATCATTTTGCTGTATTTTAAGCAGAAAAGGCACTTTACCTGAAACCAAAACAGTTTTTATTCGTTGCACTGAGTATTTCAAATAGGATTATTTCAGAAATGGTTACTCCTACCGACTTCAGCAAGGTAGGTACCTTTTTCAAATAAAACAGGTAGGATAACAGATTGTTTCGATAGTCAGATGGATACACTAAGCTGCAAAAAAATTCTGCCATTTAAAAGAACACGGTGTGCCACCATTGGCGCTCTGTACTAGTGACGTCAAAATTAGAACCAAATTTGAATTTCTCGCCCGCAAAAACCCCCGATTTACAAGTGAGATATAAGTGGTCTGCTTACTTCCTGCTCGGCCTAAGCGGCTCGACTTACAGGAAGCGGCCTACATTGCAGCAGGTACTTAAGGCAGACCTCTCGCCCTGGGCGACGAGCCGTTAAATCTGTAAATGATACTGCATGAAATAACTACTCCGCGGACTAATGCCCCGACTGGCATTGAATTACTCCTGCAGTATCTCTGTGAACAGCCAAGAACCCTTGTCGGACACACCACCAGACATAGATCAGTTTCGGGCTTGTTAGCCTTCATCAGTATGCCATAGGTGAGATGACCGACAATTGAACTGGCTGTTCTTTCATATGTATGTTCACATATAAATTGAGTGCAGGTGAGATATAAGTGGTCTGCTTACTTCCTGCTCGGTCTAAGCGGCTCGACTTACAGGAAGCGACCTACATTGCAGCAGGTATTTAACGCAGACCTCCCGCCCTGGGCGACAACCCATTAAATCTGTAAATGATACTGCAGGAAACAACTACTCTGCGGACTAATGCCCCGACCGGCATTGAATTGACTGAATTTTTTGATTGAAGTGACCGACGGTCAACTCATCTATGGCATACTGATGAGGGCTAACAAGCCCCGAAACCGGTGTATGTCTGGTGGTGTGTCCGACAAGGGTTCTTGGTTGCTCACACAGATACTGCAGGAGTAATTCAATGCCGGTCGGGGCATTAGTCAGCGGAGTAGCTGTTTCCTGCAGTATCATTTACAGACCCCGATTTACAAATTTTATGTAAAAATTTGGATTTGTTACATATGCCACTTAGCATCATATGTTTAACGAAAATTGTTTATTTTTATTTGCCGTTTTAGCTATTATTGAAAAAAAATTTGTTTTGAGATAGTGTCTTTGTTGGTCTTACAAAATACTCACCAGTGTTGTTTCAGTAGTGTTAAATTTTGTTGGTACCAGTATCGGTTTATTGTTTTTTGTTTTCCATATTTAAAATTGTTTGTGAAATTAATAGAAAAGTTTACTGAACCATAAAAAAATATCTGTCAAATTTATTTCCGAAAAGAATAACCAGTCATATTCCTAAAATTTTATTTTTTGTCATTTGTACTATTCATACGAAATATTTAGCTACTTGAATTAATTTAACATATGCTTGTCTATGTATATTTATTTATTACGTTGTCACTGACCAAGTTGTTTAAATATACCTCAAAATTCGCATCGAATCGGTGTAACTCGGTGTAAACTTGGTAAAGTAAATCAGGGAAAATCTCAATTTTTCGAGCGTGAACTTTTTAATACGTTTTCATTTCTTTAAAAGGTTTTCTCTGGAAGCGCAGTGTAATTACACCACACAATAATAACTCGTTAATAATTAAGTAGGCGGTGCTTTGTGCTTCCCAGCCAGCGAGGAAGGGTGAATTATGATAAGCGATATAATAAAAAATAATTCCGCTGCCGTCAAAAGTTTCCACCGTGCAGCCCTACCCTTTCTTTTATTCCTGCCATTCCTAAACAAAGGGATCGCAGTGTGAAGGACGTGATTTACGTTTCATTTAAATTCTTTACAGGGAGATTTTTTGCTTTAAGAAGATACACATTAATTTAGACCTTTTACTGGAATGGGTTTGTGCAACAAAGACAAACCGTCATGCTATGACGTTTTCATTAAGGAAAATAGTTTATGTAACAAAAATATTATGTTGCTGCAACAATAACTATTAACACTTAATTATTTTTTCTACAAACATGTTAAAAATGCAATTTTTAACACTCCCTTGTAGAATTAAAAACATTGTTTTAAGTCATCAGTGCCTTAAAATGATCACTTTAAAGCACTAGTGCCTCAAAGTAAATGTCAAATTATAACAAGAAGAATTTTCTTTATTAACATGAATACTTATATTACAATTCACACAATTTGAAGAATTAAATCCTTCCACAATTCTATCACTATCAACTGAAACGACCGCATTCGTAGTTGACGTATTGATGGCACTGAAAGCAGTTTTCGGGCAATCGAATTTTTACTTTCCAACGAACCTTTGATCTATCCCTCGGCGCTGTTGAAGATTTCAATCCCCATGCCGCTTAATTGTCGTTAAATTTGCTCCACTATCCGCTAGTAAGCTTGCCGATGAACGCTGAAAACAATGTCCAGTATAGAGGTTCGAATTTGGAAGTTGCAGAAATTTAGTAATAGCAGCAGGGAATTTCCCAAACGTATTTATCCCCACAGGGTTTTTTTCGTACACTTGCCTTTCACATACTTTAGGAAAAGCCTCCGATGTCCCACATTTGCTGGACGAAGAACTATGTATCTCCGGTAAATATCCAAATAAAAGTCTTCAACGATAGTGAAATTGTGGAACCTTGGTGTCTGATAACCAATACTGGAAGTGACCACAATTTTCAAGTTGTCGAGAGTCAACTGGCAAAGCTCCTCTCTACAGCAGGCACCAAATATTCCCAAAATACTAGCTACTTTCATTATAAGATATTCGCCATCCGGTGCGCACTTCAAAAACTGTTCAATTTGGTATCTGGTCAAGATCTTTGATTGTTTGGGTTGATAACCTTTTCCTTGACGTTTCAGAAACGCAATGAGCGTAAAATGCTTGCTAATATCTACGTCGCTATTTATTCGTAACATAGCTTTAATCATAGAATAATTAGACCATAGAGATGAAGATTTCCAAACCTTTGATTTCTTCTCAAAATGGGCGAAGAGTACATGTTCGGTATATTTTCTAGGAACGCCTTTTCCTTTACACCACTTCACAAATTTATTGTATGCAATTTCATATTGAATCCGGGATTTTCTTGGTAATAAGTCCAAAGCAGCTCGGTTGGTCGCTTCATCGATTTCTTTAAATGATTTGTTTGTTTCCATATTTTCTTTATACATTTTAAGGGCATAAAGACACAACGTCTAAAAGTGACAAATCCAAAGCTTTCAAACTTTTCGTAAATGATGAATACAACAATGGTTGCCACCATGGCTTCTATATATCATTGGCAAGTGCCAACTTCGAAAATTTGATATAGTGCCTGCGATGCTAATTAATACTTCCGGGTTAATTATTTTTAATGCTGTTTGTAGAAAAAATATTGTATGATATTTGTGTTAAAAGTGTTTTTAAAGCACTCATGTTCATACGAGTACGTGCCTTAAAAATGTACTTTTAACATTCACATCATAAATAATATTATATCCGTTCATTCTATGTAAATTAGACTGCTTTATGTATTCTATATAGTATTATCGTTTTATGTACTTATTCTATAAGTCTGCACTATTGGTTTAATGGGGATTTTAAGATTTGCTTTAATATTTTTACTAATGTTGTTCGAGTAGAATTGTTTATTAATTCTAATGAAAATATATTTAGCAGGGTATTTCTTTTTGGAGATTTCGAGATTCATTTTCATTTTAGCAATATACAGGGTGGTTTTAAATGAAGTAGCAAAAATGAGATCACAGACTCCTTAGGTGAAAATATATCGATTTAACCTAACATACGTATATCCCAGGTCGCATAGTAAAAAGATACAGGGTGTCAAAGTTAAAATTTTATTTTCGATATTTGTAGATAACTTAAAAAATCCGAATATTTACATAAAATTTGTAAATAAGGGGTTTTTGCGGGCGAGAAACTCAAATTTGTTTCTAATTTTGACGTCACTAGTGCTTCACTTATGGCACATTTCATTTAAATGGAAGAACTTTTTTG
The DNA here is from genome assembly GCA_025584915.1 of Monochamus saltuarius. Taxonomy (NCBI): domain Eukaryota; kingdom Metazoa; phylum Arthropoda; class Insecta; order Coleoptera; family Cerambycidae; genus Monochamus; species Monochamus saltuarius. Next base: position 24,048,113 of record CM046727.1, on the reverse strand, counting down.
CTGCTTAGTGTATCCATCTGACTATTGAAACAATTGATTCTCCTACCTGTTATATCTGAAAAGGTATACCTTGTTGAAGTCGTTAAGAGTAACACTTTTCGAAATAACCCTGCTTGAAATATTCAGTGTACCGAATGAAAACTGTTATCGTTTCAGTTAAAGTGCCTTTTTTACTGAAAATACAGCAAAATGTTATTTGAAAAAGTTGTTGAGAACGGTAAATTATGGAGATATGCAAAATTTAAAAAAAATCGGTCTGCTTTAATAAAATCTTTGTGCTTTGTTGAAAAATGGTTTCATCAAACCTCTCCTATCTTCTTGAAATTTTGTTCGTCTCCATAATTTACCATTCTGAACAACAATAAATAACATTTTGCTGTATTTTCAGTAGAAAAGGCACTTTACCTGAAACCAAAACAGTTTTTACTCATTGCACTCAGCATTTTTGGATCGGTCAGTGGTCGCGCGGTTTAAGGCGTCAGTACTTGAATCGAGGTGACTGGATCGCTGTGGGTTCGACCCCCGCAGCCGGTAGACCGTATATAAGCTATATTCGTGGAGAGATTGGCACCCTCTCTGCGGGTATGGTAGGGTGGAAGAATGTTGGCTTGGGTCAATGTGAGAGATTGATACCGGATGACATTTGACTACCCCCCTAATTAATGAGGTTTTCCAGGTTTTCCTCATTCCTGCACTGAATGGTGGTTAGGGCCTACCAACGTAAGTCGTTCCTGGGCGCAAATGCGGCCTGCTTAATAATAATAATATGCCGCCCCCTCTCCCGCACAAGTCTTCGACTTCTGGGCTAATCCTCGTGATTAGAATGAGGGGTAGAGATATTATTATTATATTATATTATTATTTCAAATAGGATTATTTCAGAAATGGTTACACCTACCGACTTCAGCAAGGTATACCTTTTTAAAATAAAACAGGTAGGAGAATCGATTGTTTCGTCAGAGGGATATACTAAGCTGCAAAAAAGTTCTGCCATTTAAAAGAAACAAGGTGTGCCACCATTGGCGCCCTCTACTAGTGACGTCTAAATTAGAAACAAATTTGAATTTCTCGCCCTCAAAAACCCCAATTTACAAATTTTATGTAAATATTTGGATTTGTTAAAAAGTTATTTACAAATATCGAAAATAAAATTTTAATTTTGACACCTTGTATCTTTTTTATTATGCAACTTAGGATATAGGTATGTTAGGTTAAATCGGTTTATTTTCACCTAAGGAATCTGTGGTCTCATTTTTGCTATTTCATTTAAAAACACCCTGTAGAGTGTAGATAGCAGGTAGTTTTAAAAAGTTAAATTGCCAATTGTTTTGTATCAAACATTGTGCATGTGTATGATAAAGATAGAGAGAGGGAGAACGTGCAACGCAGCAAACAATTATCCGAAGGCGTGTTGACAATTCATTTGATCTTAGCTATGAAAAGACAATTTGGAATGAGAAGTAACTCAATTTTCCACGCATTTAACACTGACATAATATGACAAAAACCGGTAAACCACAAAAAAAATGCAAATTGCGACTAACGGCAACTCTGTACACCGAAGTTTACTATGTGTAGTTGTAGTGGTGGGACGAGTATATCAAATGGACATACGCATAGAACAGTAAGCAACATTGCCACACTTCCTCTACATTTGGTTGGTATGGAATTACAAAGAAAGAAGTTATAATTAATAAAGCATATATTATCCAAAAACGTCTTTTTGAATATAGAGGGGACTCTTACAAATACAATTTTGTAAAAAAATTAGAAAGGGCAGTTTGACAATGATTTTAAAAGACACTTCTGCGCGGCACTGGAAACTGGTCAACTGTAAAACCTGACCATGCGCAAGGCAAAGCATGTAGTCTGTGATCGGCACGGCGGCAAGGTGTAATAAAAATGAAAGGACAAAAAATTGAAGAATTTTCCAAGAAAATAAAATTTTATAACACCTGTTTTATATTAGCAAATTCAACTGCTTTTGCCGCTATTGTTACTATTAATTAATTAGTGATTTTAATTAATTAAATAATTTGACATGGTATGTGATGTTACAACAACTGTTCGAAATTTTATCCACCGACGTGTAAGCACATTTGGGCCCGTTATCCAGTTTCTGGTTCTTGTCAGCTTTGAACAGGTAAGTTATTGGCATAATTGAACCTCGTGTCTGATACAGTGGCGTAGCCACGGGGGGTTTTGGGGGTCAGAACCTCCCCATGGGTTCGGTTGGTTGGGCCATATAGGTATAATGTCCCACTACAAACCTGCAATCACGCTATTCGCCAAGATTTTGCAACGCGGTGAGTGAACTGGATCTCCTACGGCAACCTTACATACATTAGGGTTCACCTGCAACTAAGTACTGATTTTATGTTTGCCATTTTTGTAACAAATATTTTCGTACCTGTTTATTATTTACATGTTTACGATGAGATCGGTTTTTATTTACTTTTTATTGTTTTAATTTATGATGTATTTACAACAGCGTAAAACTCTCCAATCTTAACAAAAAAATTCGTACCCCCCTATTTTCGAGGGTGCTAATCACGAATCTAAAGTTAGATTTCGATGTAGTTTACGAAAAAAAAATCAAAATTGTAACCTCTGTGTATACATTACATTAGGTTGAAATTGGGATATACCGCCATCTTCATTTCATTACGTCACACTGTTGTTAAAATATATAAAGGCAACGCTGCATGCAAGGCAACTCGATCGTTTCACTAAGCGCATTGCAACCGTCCAAGTTCTCATACTTCTCATCACCTGATACTTTATGGACGTAAGCGGCTCCTTTAGCAGGCCTTAACTTAAAATGCAGTTTCTTAGTTCTAAATTTACAAAGTTATTATCAATTATTCTCAGGAAAAGTGTATATAAATTAATAAAATAATTTGCCCTACATCGTAGAAACTAGATGTTTTCTAAGAAAACTGGTGCAAGCCGGATCTAAATCGGATCATTATTACGGGAGTTAGTTTTAAACTAGTTTCAATATCGATATTGGGACAGTTGTGCATTGCTTATCTTACTTTTTTAGGCAAGACTGAAAGAAACGCGCCAAAGGGCTCTGGTTTCTGAAATCTTAAGAGGAATGCATCCTTCCGTACGATCTTATTGTCAGCGGATATCTCTCATTCTTGACATCCTTCCTCTACTCATCAGGATAATCGTGCCACCCTTTAGGCCTGTTAGTCTTCATCTTTATACCAAAGAGGAGAGGGAGAGCTTGTTAAATGTGGTTCATATCATGATAGATTATAATTTGAACTACATTCAGGAAAGAACACTTGACGGGACATATTGCTATAACTTAGGTAGGTAGTAATTAAAATGTTTCATCAAAATTTAAAAACATTTGTATATGGGACATTTGCAATGCTAATTAAATCTATTATATTAATTTGTAAATATTTCAAACATTCATTGTCTTTATAAGAATTAGTATTAAAAATAGAAAAATATGGGATATGTTCAAATGATATGACTAGATAAAACTCCTGTATTTTTTGCACCAAATAACTCATATTGTATATCTATAAACATTGGCAATAGAGGGTGCTCTCTAATTCCATTGTCATGGACTTCAACTTAGAAGATTGTGACTTGACCGTTTCAGGGTAAAACTCCTTATTTAATGAATCAATGGCATAACACCACCCACCGGTTTTTGAGATATGGTGTTGAATAAACCTTATTTTGGTTTATTTCTTTCCTTTCTTTTTTTCCTTATAACAGTTCAAAGGACAACAATAAACCACTTATTGTGTATCTGGAATATTTCATTTACCACATCATCAATTGAGATCAAATGGACCTTGCAAAAACAGATAGTGTATTAATTTTGTTTTATTTTAATCTCAGTATATAAAGTAGCCTTTGAAGAAAACAAGTGCGGTAACTTGCCATAGTATATATGTAATTATTGACTGAATAATAAATATCCCACAAACTAGCAATAATAAACGTAACGAAAAAATCAACTACATATGCACAATATCTACCCATAGATTATAGCGTTTTCTTATTTCGGATTAAGTTATTTTTTTAAATTATAAGTCGATATTCGATTGCAGACATCCGTAGTTCAAGTAAAAAAGGAAGTTGATTTTCAAAAGAACTGAATATATAAATTTTTAATTATTTATTAATTGATTTCGTTATGTTTATTAGTATTGTTCCTTTATGGAACATTTGTTATTAAGTCAATTATTACATTTATACTGCAAAGTACTGTCACAGAATTTGGCTCGCTCGCACCCAATTCGACGACTGTGGTATCGCAACCCGATCGCCCCTACGTGATTCTGGTAAGCAAACAAATAATGGCATGTATCGAGGCGTTACTGAAAATATGGAGAATCGACGAGAAGCGTTCGAGTCGTTCGAGAAAATGGATCTAGAGATGCTAGAAAATACCTGGAATATTCGTTTGGTCTATAAAAGAAGAATAAAGACCGAGTCAGTCAGTCTTGTATTACAGTTTTGAATTGGAGTGTTTAGAGCGATTTAGATAGCGATTAAAAGTGAAATAGTGTTTAGTTGAGCTGTAATTAGTATTCAGTAGTGTACAGAGTAGTTAATAAAGATAAGTGATTAATTAACGGATTGTTTTTCTGGCAGCAAGAAAAAGACGGGTTAGGAAATCCGTGACAGTACATTTAATCTAAATTGACGATTGTTGTGGTAAACGAAATATTCCAATTACACAATATCTTTTGAACTGTTGTAAATGTAAACGCAAAAGTTATGTGGAAAAGAAGCTTGAAATAATAATAATATTAAAAAAAATGTTATGCTTATAAGAAAAAAAATTAGGCGTCATGACGTCCAGTATGGTTAAGTTATGGTTTTGTTATCTACCTTAATTTCAAGATTTGTTTGGCAATGTACATTTTGCTTCGTCCATTTACAAGAAAAACTTATTTCTTCAGTTAAATTGATCACCTTATACATCAAAAGTCTAAAACTATTTATAGAAACTTTTAATATTTTAGGTAGAAACAGTTTCCAGATGAAATCAGAACTTCTACGCCGATGATGTTTTCTATATATTACTAATAAAAAATGTCTGGAATAATTAAATTACTTTGCATACAAATCTTCCCAAAATGTACTGACATTTTTGTAGTGCATTCACTTGACTACTATTAATGACATACAACTCCTTGTTTATTTTAGAGCCCAATATACAGGACGTTGTTATTTTCGACAAGAGCGAACGTTTACAGAGAAGGACATTGTCATATTCCAATATGCAGCTTATATCTAGGGAGATTGAACTGGAAAAGATGAGGCGGTTTGAGGTACCAAAAGTTGCTGAAACATCTAAGAAAACAACCACTGCGACTGAGAACATAAAGGAGAAAAGCAAAGGAGTTACTGCTCTGCCGAACCACTTACAGAGACTGCAAGTTAAATCTGTGAAGACCGTGAAACCGGTGAGTGATTTTATTTGGTTTATTATTATTATTCAGTTACGTTTGTACATGAAATATTTAAATTATAATATATTTATGTATCTTTGATTTTACGGGAATGAGTAATATTTTTCATAATAATTATCAATTTATAAATCAGCATTTACGAACACCGTCAAATTCATTTCGGTATTGATGAGCTTTCGGTTTGTAACCCTTAACTGCTGACATTGAATCTGTGGGACTCTGCTATTAGCATATAGCATAGACGTCTAAACTTTAAAATTGCTGAGGGGGCAAACGTTGGTGACGTAAAAAGCCCATATTCCATTAGAGTATAGCTGTATTGAATGAAACTTCACTATACGCCTATCACCCTGTCACCAAAAACAAGTGATGTTTTGTTGCTAATTTGTACCACCAATTTTAGTTTTGCAGCTTGGGCCGTTCTTGAGAAAAAGGTGGCTGCGTAATATTACTCTAGCCGACCATTGAATTTCTCGGCAACTAAGAACTATAGCAAACCGATTTTTGCACTATGTTTTGTTGCTCGGTGAGTAACTTCAGAAGGTGTATAGTTTTTTTTCGAAAATAAAAAAAAAATACCTTCCGCGAGTCTAAAAATGAAAAACAAATTAGTTATTAGTCAAACTTTAATTATATTGACAAGAAAATAAATATTTTGTTTCTTCCATTTTGCTGAGCAATTCGATGGTACAATAACGATAATAATATCTCTATCCTTCATTCTAATTACGAGAATTAGCCCAGAAGTCGCGGACTTGTGCGGGAGAGGGGGCAGCATATTATTATTAAGCAGGCCGTATTTGCGCCCAGGAACGACTTACGTTGGTAGGCCCTAACCACCATTCAGTGCAGGAATGAGGGAAACCTGGAAAACCTCATTAATTAGGTGGATAGTCAAATGCCGACTGGTATCAGTCTCTCACATTGACTCAAGCCAACATTCTTCCACCCTACCGTGCCCGCAGAGAGAGTGCCAATCCTCTCCACGAATGTAGCTGATACACGGTCTACCGGCTGCGGGACTCGAACCTACACCGGTCTAGCCATATCGATTCAAGAACTGAGGCCCTAGTGCTAGTTATATTACGCTAGCAACCGTCATTTTTCTCGAAAGTGGTACAAAATATAAAATTGAAATTGGTACAAATTAGCAACAAATTGAGAATTGTTTTTGGCGGCTGTATTTTTACTTTTTGGACAGACGTATAAGGCAGCAACAAATGTTTAACTAATCATGAGTTGAACGACCAATTTTTTGTTATCTTTGAAAACAACTATATATATGAAAGTTCTTCTAAGAAGAACAAAATATGACACGTTGGAAGCCATATCTTAACTAAGATTTTTTATTTTGTTTTTATAATTTTATATTATGAAATTTTTAAATTTGTTATATTTTTAATTTTTCTTATTGTACTACACTTTTATTAATTATAACTAAATAAATCTACTGCAGATACAGTAATACTTATAATTATCGTAATATTTGAAAATGTTTAAATCACTATTTTTAATTCGGTATCTGATAAACTCAAAGATAGTCTAAGTGTTCAGTAAAGGAGTCAGTAGTTAAGAGTATTTGAATAAAATCTTTATGACTTTTCAAGTAATTATGCAAAATGATAACAATTGTTTCGTTTTCATAAAATTTTCAAAAATTATTTTAAAAATTCATATAGTCGAAGTTGTAATTTAGTTATCAAGATGATGCATACCATATTCAGGTAAGTATCTTGTTTTTTTTTACTGTAGTGTTGAACTAGAAATGTGTAACAGGTTTAAGAGTGGGCAATGATAGACACATTGGTCAAACATACGGTCGCGGAAGGGGGTAACCATCACCGGGAGGCATGTCCTTAGAAGCAATAAATTATCTGGGCTGCAGTAAAAAATGACACACGCTCGACAGAGTCGAACTCGGACTTAAGCTCGGCGTATTAGGTAAAATAGGTATATCGGGAATAGGAATAGTCCGTGACGTCGCGCGGACTGTTAAAATTAATAATGCTTACTTAACATATTGTTCCAATTCATGACCATTTTAATATTAGCTCAGTTGTAACACTATATATTATTTGTTACTAACATCAAATAATTTGACAAATATAATGAAAATTATATACCTATAGTTGTGTTACTACTTTTACTCATAAAATACAGGGCGTCCCTGAAATGCATATACCAGTGAATCACACTATATTCTTAATATATAATAATAATAATGGTTATAAAACAACAAAGCGTCGAACGATTAAAATTAAATTTGACATATGAAAATATATTATATTGTCTGAAGCTATTTATTTGTGGCATAATTTTAGTTTTTCTTTAGTTTTGTTGGGTTTTGCCACACTTCTGAAAAATAATAAAGATTAATTAAATAAGCCCTTGCGCCAAACGGAACAGTCAAGGGTTATTTTCGAAACTACTTTTCCTGATGCAATTAATGTTAATTATCAACATGCATAAATGGCTTAACCTAGATACCTCACTCAAAAAAATAATATATATTTTTTGTGTATTATCTGTCACAATTTATTTTCTAGTAAAAGCCAAAACTTTGTAGAACAAATTCTCTTCCAAATTTTTGATAACATAGTTAGGCGGTATTACCCACTATTTTCAGTTTTTAGAAATTATTTCTTTAGTTATTTTTATATTCGCATGTAAGTTTGTACGTTGAAGTTTTCTGTTGTAAAACATTTGTTTAATGTTGTTCAACTTTTGTAAAACATATATCAGTTAAGTTGTTTCTATTATTGAGTAAGAATATTTATATTTTATATTAAAATTTATGTAATAAAAAACATATACAATTTAGGTACTTAATACCTAGTTCGTGTTTTTTTATTTATTTCGTTTATACAACAAATAAACTTATATAAATAAATATTTTGGTTTTATTTGAAGAATTAGGATTTTATAGTAAAATATACAGAAAGACGGCAAGATGGAGTCTGCACGCGGGCGGCCAACACCCTATGAACGACCCTGATCAGTGTACTTTTAAAAAAATTGAAACTAGTATTTCTACCTTAAAAAATATTCTCGCACATTTGTGCATTTTGTGAAAAGCTAAATACTAGAAAAATTAAAAATGTGTATTTATAAACTTTTAAAATCAATTCACTTCCCTATTCAATAATAATTGATTTCTGTAAGCAACAAAACAGTGATGAAGATAGTTATTTATTTTGTGTGGCTGTTTCTTTTCTATTAATAAGTATATATTCTTGTGAAAATATACATTATGAAGCATTATGGTTAATTTATATTACATACAATATTAAGTTAATTATTATATGTATAGACAAATAAAAGAAATAGTACATAAATACCGAATTATTGCCGAATTACCATTGCGAATTTTACCGCAAACATGATATAATTGTAAAATTCACGTAAAATTCGCGAGGTAAGCGTAAATGGGCGCCGCCGGCTCTGATACCACTAGATTCCAAGCCTGCAATCCAGAATAGTGGGGAGAGCTAAGCCGTTTAACAAGATTATTAGAGATATCTCTGGATTCATAGGATAAAAAATTAAACAACTCATGATTTAGAATCTGCAATATATTGCTGAAGTCCGATTTCACTGGTTTCTTGTATATGGTTTGTCTAATAGACGTAATTAAATAAAATAGTTTAAAACTGGTCCTCAGCGCCATCTATACGAATTTGATTAAACTACATAGGTGCAAAATTATTTATTTGATTTAAAAAAAAACTCGTTGATATAAAGTAAATAAAAAAATAAAGGAATTAATCCTTGAATAGTAGTGCAAGTCCGAAATTTGTTAGATTTTCATTATTTATCTCCGGTGCATCAAAAAAAAATCATTAAATTTGGCGTTTATATCAGGTACCATTGCCCACTCTTAAGGGCACAGGCAGGTCTGTTAAATATGTAATTTTTATGCACTTATTAATATGAGCGCCTATTTTCTTATTCGTATATTTATGGAAATATGGAAATTATTAAAAAAAATATATTTTGCATAGTTGTTTCTAAACGGTATAAATTAGTGTTATTCGAACCTTTTATTTCGTATTTACGGAGTAACAGAAGATGTTCTGTTGGTCTACATAAACCTAACTATCTGTTAGATTCAGTCCCAATACATTATGGGCAAAATAATCCAATGCCAATGTTCAAGTTCGCAGTTTGTTTTTTATTTAGAATTATATGGTAAAATGTGGCGTTTAGTTGAGTTGTAGATTTCTAAAGGTAATTGCATTTCTCAAACGAAAGAATGAGCATTATATTCCAAAAAAGGCTTTAACCAAAGAGGTTCTGTTGTACGCTAGTGATGACCATTGCGAAAATTGTAACAATATTCGGGATTTATGGTTGTTCTCGATGTGATAAACTTCTGTCCTTGCCATAGTGACGGAGCAGATATGCACAAATACGTAATTGTGATATTGCGACAAACAAAAAATTTAACAGCAAGATTTACCATAACCGTTGATGGCTGAAGTTTCGAGCTCTGCTTGTGATACAGAAAATACGTAAATTTTCTCCTAGAATAGAAATCCTGCGATGTTGTTTGAAGTATTGAAATGCAAAGTGCATTTCCATTAATGCTGGTTAACATAATATTGGCCCTGTCCTAAAGCAAATTACGAAATATTTATGTTTAAAAGAACCAGAGTTATATACCTACTGGTCATTCTTTTCCTCGATCTGGGGTAACTATAATTAATTGTGTAGATGGTTCAATTTCAACTATTTCTTCGTCCAAATTTTGCATTACCGGAAATAACGGTTATACCATGATGTTTAACATATATGATACAAATAAAACATAATAATTATCTAATGTAAATGTAAAATTGACAGTTAATGTGTAAAAATTTTATAAGTTAGTAGCTTGTAAAGATAAACTTTCTTGATTAATACGATGTTTTGATAAAGTGACGTTACAAATGTGTAGCAAATATTTAATTTGAGCATATACGGGGCGCAATAAAAAGTTTTTTCCCGAAGTTTGTAACACCCTGTGGGGTGCAGCAGCTACAGTCGCTATTGCTAACTGTTGTTACACTGTAGCCTCATCTTCTGTGAATATTTTGTTTTTTTAATCACGACATTATATCTGTTTTTATGGGAGATACACTGTTTTAAAACGAACGTCTCGGAAAAAGGCAGAAATTTCTACGTGTAAATAATCAAGGCGGCATAGGCGGAAACGCATTGATTGTTTGAAATATGACAATTAAGAGTTTGTCAACGATGGTCTGCGAATTGCACTTCAGAAAGAATTTGATGCAATTTCACAAGGATTTGTTACAAACCTGATTGATTCGATGCCACGTCGATTGAATTAAACCATTTTGAAGCGAGGAGGCCACACTAGATATTAGTTCCTTAAAGTTTGTTTATCTTTTTTTTTAATTTCAATTGTTTTCACATTAATCTACGTTTTGATGTTTATTTGTTTATTTGATTTGTTTTCTGGGTTTTTCCGAGGAGTTTGTTTTAAAACAGTGTATCTACAATAAAAACAGAGATAATGTCGTCATTAGAAAAAAACAACATATTTACAAAAGATGAGGCTACAGTGTGACTACAGTTAGCAACAGGGACGGTTTGGCGGTTTTTTTCCCGGTGAGTGTACTTTACTTTATTTTTAAATGAAACTGCTACGTGTACTGTACTGTGCACTGTACTATATTGCTGGAGTTTATGGACAATAATTTGCTATTTATTCAATTATATTTTCGAAATTTTGTTCAATCAAATCCTTCATTTGAAATTAAAATAAACCACTCTAAAATACGATGTCATCTGCAAAAGCAACTGTCTCATCATTAGTGTTAAGCTTAAAGGAATCATTTATATAATGATTAAATAAAAGTTGACTCAAAACTGTGCCTTGAGGTACACCATACTCTACCGTTTATTATAACATTACCAATAGCAACACACTGCTGCTTATTATCCCAGTAGCTGTGCATAAGTTTTGAAGCAGTTCTTCTAAACCGATATCATACTGCTATTTTGATATATTTGTCATAGAAATAATTAATATGGGCCTTACGTAATAATAAATATTTATCTAATCTTGACATACGAATGGAAGGTGATATTTTACCCTCTGAAGCTATTTGCAAAAATAGATTAAAAGCATGAATGAAGGCCATTCAGTTTTTATTAAAATTTGAGTTTTTTTATACAAAGTACTAAATATTGAATACTTTTATCACCAGACGAATCTGATTTTGACGTTGATATAGTTCGGGAAAAGCCACTTTGTTATGCAAAGGCCATCAGATAAAGCGGGCTCTTCCGTTCTGAAACGGACCAGCGTCGTCGAATAGTTCATTGAAGGCATATCTGCGACCAATTTTCCGTACGCCGGGGCGTAAATGCGGCCTTTAGGGGTGCCAAAAGTGTTTTAAATTGTTCTAGTGTATAAAATAATCCGGCCAGGAAGTCCCGGACAGGCAGTATTTCACGATGGAGAAGGAACACGGATTTTGCCGAGCCATTTAACAAGCGCTCCGCTGGCAGAGGTCACCAACAGTACGGGGAGGGCGAAATAAAAAAATGTGTGTCGACCACTGAAACGATATACAGGGTGTCTCTGGTATTGCTGGAATTCTTGGAAGAGGTGATTGTACAGTCAAAATAAATAGCATTATAAAACCTTTAGTCTTTTTGATAAACTTATCGTTTGAAAGTGGTTGTTTTTCTTCAAAACTGAAACTCGGGAAGGTCACTCCTGTTTATAAAAAAGGTGATCATTTTTCGTTAAATAATTATAGACCAATAACGATGTCATCACCGTTTTCAAAAATGTTTGAGTATTCCTTCTTGGACAGACTTATATCGTTCATTAATAAGCATAGAATTATAATAGAACATCAGCATGGTTTTCAATCAGGAAAATCAACTAGTAGTGCCATTCATTCATTTTATGAGACTGTTTTAAAGTCTGTGGAAGCAGGCGAATGCCCTGCTGGGATCTTTTGCGATCTTAGCAGGGCTTTCGACTGCGTCGATCACAGCATATTACTTAAAAAAATATCATATTATGGTCTACGAGGTATTGCATTGAATTGGTAAGTTCATTTTTGAATGGCCGGAGACAATATGTTAGTATTAAGCATAGAGATTCTTTGAGTGTTCAGTATGTAAATTCAGAAATACAAAGTTTAACCATGGGTGTTCCACAGGGTTCTGTACTGGGTCCTTTGATGTTTATTTTATACATTAATGACATAAACACCATTGCTTCTAATATTCATTTTACTATATATGCCGATGATACTTCCCTTTTAATTTCTGATAAATCTTCCTACGACTTAGAAGCAAAATGTAATATTTTACTTAATAAATTATATACATACTGTAATAATAACTTATGTTTGAATGTGACAAAGACTCATGCGGTTTTATTTTAAAATCGCCAACGGACAGATATAGAATTGAATGTTGATATAAATGGCATACCAATTAATAATGAGACTTCTGTAAAATTTTTAGGAATTGAATTTGATAGCAATTTGTCCTGGAAATCTCATTGTTCAAATCTTTGTTCTAAACTGAATTCAATATGTTATTTATTCCGTAATTTGCGTACGGTGCTTGTAACTCCGCAGCTTATAAATCTGTATCATGCACAGGTGGGCAGTAGAATAATGTATGGTGTCTGTTTCTGGGGCGGGTCCACTATGTCTTCTGATGTATTTATATGCCAAAAAAAGATACTAAAATGCATTTTTAATGTTTCAAGTTCACATTCATGTAGAGATATTTAAAAAATATATTTTATTTTAACTTTACCTGGACTCTTTATATTTGAATTGTGTAATTATATTTTCAGTAACAGATCTAAATTTCATACCAATAAGGAAATTCACCATATTAATACTCGTCAAAAAAAATTAATATCATATACCGTTTATGAGATTAAAGCTTATCATGAATTCACCAAACTGTATGGGCCTTAAGCTATATAATAAATTACCTAGTGATATAAAGACTTGCTGCACACTTGAACGTTTTTAAAAAAGACTAAAATCGTACCTAATTGATATGTGTCCGTATTCGTTAAATAAATATTTCAAGGTTTAAAATTGCGATTTTGGTTTTTCTTTTATGTGATTTTGTATGATTTAGTGTGTTGTTTATTTATTTACTTTAATTTAGAATCTAAGTTTATGTATTGACCATTTCTTATACAGTGTAAAACTGTCCATTAGGAAAACAAACAAACAAACAAACAAATGAGATTTAACCAGATATATCTATATCTAAAAGTTCACCGTTTCCAAGATACAGGGTGTCAACGATTTAGACATTTTTATTATATTTTTTATTTACTTTCGTGATAAAACAGCAATAGTTCTAGGTTGTAATGAGATATCTTTCGTCTAACTATTCAGTACGTTTAAATATTCGCATTGTCACCAGTGGCGTAGAAACCCTCTGGCACTCTTATTTAAAATAAAAATGATACTCCTTACGTCTATAAGAAAAACGTAAGATACTTTAAATTTTGATTATCTTCAACAAATAATTATTCTTTCAAATTTTCTTTAAAATGAATCGTATTTCGGTAATTGTTGTTTTAAAATATCTCTGCATTTGGTAGTTTGTACGTGGTGTCATGCTTCAGTAATACAGAGTGTCCCGAAATTAATGAACCATAGGGAAAGAGTAGATTCTTGACGCTAAACTTACATTATTTAAAAGTTGATGGTTAAAAAGATAGTGTCAAAATAAAAAAAAATATATTATTTGTAAATATTTTTTTTTAAATCCAAATATTTTAATACATTTTGGAGATCTGGGGTATTTGGTGGCGACAAATTCAAATTTGTATCTAATTTTGACATATCATGCTTCTTTGAAAGGGCATAACTTTTTTGCGGCTTAGTGTATATATTTAACTATTAAAGAAATCATTTATTCTACCTTTTTTTATCTGGAAAAGGTATACCCTAGTAGCACGATATAGTCCCATGTACATCCGCTGAACATTCATATCAGGATATACAGTAGATCCTATGGATGTACGGAAATATCCATGGACATTTGAAGGATGTACAATTGTATTACATATGTCACAACTTCGGACATAAATTGAAGGAAATGCAAGGATATCCATACAACATCCTAAAAAGTTAAACAATATGCATCCGCAGAGAACCACAGAAGGATGATCATAATTCTACATTCACTGAACATCCACATTCATACATTCAGTATATCCTGTGGATGTACAGAAATGTCCATGGATATTTGAAGGATGCACAATGGTGATACAGAATTCACAATTTGAGACATAAATTGAATAAACTGCAAGGATATCCATACAACGTCCTAAAAAGTCATTCAATACGCATCCGCAGAGAACCACAGATGGATAATTATAATTCTACATTCACTGAACATCCACACTGAGACATTCAGTACATCCTGTGGATGTACAGAAATATCCATAGACATTTAAAGGACGTACAATTATTGTGTTACACATGTCACAACTTTGGACATAAAGTGAACGAATTGCAAGGATATTCGTACAACATCCTAAAAAGTCATTCAATACGCATCCGCATTCCGCAGAGAACCACGAATGGGTTATCATAACTCCACATTCATTGAACATCCACACCGATATATTCAGTACATCTTGTGGATGTACAGAAACATCCATGGACATTTGAAGGGAATTGCCAGGGAGCCAGGGCCCAAATCTTGTAGATATCTTACCAAAACTCGGTTACACAGTATCAGTGAGATATAAGTGGCGCCACCTGTCGGCTATTAATATGCATATAATTGACTGAATCGTTTCGTTATTTTAATAAAAAAAAGCATATTTCGTTGCATCGCAATTTTTCTTTTATAAATCATGTAACTTGCACCCAAGTACTAATATGTAACGTCACAGAAACTTTTTGCGGTTCACTTATAACAAACTATCTAGTTACAACATTCATATGAAATATTCTAGCAAACGTGCATTTACTTTACAGTGTAAAATTGCATATTTAAAATGAATGCAACTTTGTTAAAATGTTATGTAAGGTCTCTTGTTTAGTGGGTAAATTCATATCCCTAAAGGATATTCACGCAATATCCATGGCAAACATAAAAATATGTATGTTCCAGTTAGAATGTCCATAAGACGTCCACTATGAATAGTATAAATGCACGTCCCTTTAGGATATTTATGTAATATCCTTAGGGAACATAAACATATATATGTTCCATTTAGAATGCCTATAAGACGTCTACTATGAACAGTATAATGCACGTCCCTTTAGGATATTCATGTAATGGGAACATAAAAATATGTATGTTCCATTTAGAGTGTCCATTGGACGTCCACGATGAACAGTATAAATGCACGTCCCTAAAGGAGATTCATATAATGTCCATCACTAACAAAAATATGTATGTTCCACTTAAAATGTCTACAGGACGTCCACTACGAACAGTACAAAAATGCACGTCCCTATATAATATTTGTGCAATATCCATTGCGAACATAAAAGTAGGTACGTCCTATTTTGAGTGTCCATAGGACATCCAGGATGAACAGTATAAATGCACGTCTCTTCAGGTTATTCATGTAATATCCATTGCAAACATAAAAATATGTACGTTCTTAAAGAATGTTCATTGGACGTCCACGATGAACAGTATAAATGCACGTCCCTTTAGGATATTTATTTAATATCTATTGTGAACATAAAAATATGTGTTACATTTAAAGTGTCCATAGGACGTCCACGATAAACATTATAAATGTACATCCTTTCAGGATATTCTTTGGATGAGTTTTACAAGCATAAAAATAAACACGTCGCACTAGAGAGTTCAAAGGACATTCTTGATGAACAGTAAATATGTACATCCCTTAAGGATGTTCGTAGAACATCCACAATGCACATAAATATTAATATGTCTTTTTGAGACATTCATAGGATATCCCCAACAAGCATAAAAATATGTATGTCCTTTGAGGATGTTTGTAGAACATCCACAATTATCATAATATTTTTTTATCCCAATAGGATATCTATCTAACATCCACAGTGGTTGTATTATAATTTACATGTTATTCGGATGGCCATATTACGTCCATTCATATATACTGGACGTCCATGGATGACTCGGACCTTATGTGGACATCCTGTGGACATTGAATGCTACTAGGGTACCTTGTTAAAGTCGTTAGGAGTAACCGTTTTCGAAATAATCCTATTTGAAATATTCAATGCACTGAGGAAAAATTGTTTTGGTTTCAATTAAAACAACTTTTTCACTGAAAATACAGCACAATGTTACTTGAAAAAATTACTCAAAATGACAAACTATGGCGTTTTAAGAGTGGATTTTCAAGTTTCCTTCAGCTTCTGACATGCACAACTTATGAAATGCAGAGATATTTTAAATGATAAATTACCTGATACCTTTGGATATTTAGAAGGAAATGATCGAGAGTGTGTCAAGAGTATACTCTGAAAGATTTCCAAAACTTAACATATCGGTATATTCTGCACTGGTGTATTGTATGTTCATGAAAAATGAAAATTTAATTGAAATTATTAAGTAAACGTCAAACTTTTCAATCTTAGTAATAATTTAGGTGTCTTAAATGTCCGAAGTTTTATTTACCAACCAACCAACCAACCAACAATCAAAATTATTTGCATAAAGGAAGGACCTGGAAACTTGTAAAAAACATGGAATGCCCGGAAGCGAATAAGCGTGTATGTTAAAAAGTCTAATTTTTATTCCAAGAATATCAGGAACAATTGTGAATCATTTTTTCCTAATTTAATTTTTATCTCATAAGGCATTTTAAATTTATAACAAGAAAACGATATCAAAATTGCAACTTCAGGGTCGTATAATAGCGCCTAAACGGGTCAACTTTGAACTAAGATAAGTTTAGTTAAATCGACTTATTTTGAGCCGCACTGTATTTGGTCGAGCGTTGTAAAGACCTTTTAGGGACACCCTGTATATATTCTTTATTTTACTGTATTTTAAATATATTTAAACTAATTCAAAATAATTTTTCTATCAATGAAGTCATGTAAATAAATGCCCATATTTTGTCCATATATGGATGGCTGGACTTTTTTTTATTAAGATTTTTTTGTAAAATGATATTTGTATTTGAAATCGAAGTAGGCCGATTTGTTCGCAAACTGAAATTTTGCTGTTTAATTCTAATTTCATTATTTTCGAATTTTTAAATTTCAATTATTATCCTGAAAATTAGTTTATTTTGGGATTCATTATATACCACTGAAGATAAGACCGCTCTTTGTATTCATCAATTTTGCCTCGCAATTTTTTAAACTGATTTTTCTATATTTTTGGTTGACCTCACACCTCCACTATAGTAGTTATACAAGATGTCTTGAAATTAGGGGATAATATTTCATGTGCGTCCCATTTTTTGATAAAATAAAGGTTGTGCCAAAAATTGTACCGGATTTATGCTATATTGTGCCATAAAAATTTAAAGAAAAATAATAATTTTCCTAGAAAATAAAAAAATCCCCCAATTTCGCGAAATTCGTATTTTCCTTTCATGTGCTATATTGTGCTAGTGGTTTGGAACATTGTACCGTTTAAAGAAATTTGATATTTGCCATAATTTTCAATCACAATCCAATTTTTTTCGATGTGCTGAATTATCCTAGTTGTTCCGAACATTGCACCATTAAAAAAATGGTATCTGCCTCCGTTCTCCTGAAAATTGGAAATACCCGAAAATTTTCAGGCCTCTCATTTCTTAAAATTCTATTGTTTTTGCTTTTTTGACATTCCATTGTGCTGAGTTGTGCTGATCCTTCTGAACATTGTGCCGTTTAAAAAAATTGATATCTTCCTCTGTTCTCCAGAAAATGCAAAAAATCGAACATTTTTGCGTGACTACTGTGCCCTTTACTTGGCGAAAATGTATTTAATGTGTTGAATATTTGTGCTAGTTATCTCGAACATTGTGCCATTTAAAGAAAATTGATATATATATGTTACACACGATATTCGAATTCGGACAATGTCCGAAAAAAGTATGCAAAACTAGTTCTGAACTCAGAAAAGTTCCCATACCCGAAATTTTATGTTTAACCGACTTTTGACAAATTGCAAAATATGGAGAATTAGTTCTGGGCATTATTTATTGTTAAAAACTAGTTTTGTAGATTTTTAAATGATCATAACTAGTTCCCTTCATTTTCTGAGGATTATAATACACACGATACTCGAAAAGGTATGTAAAACTAGTTCTAAGTTCAGAAAATGTGATGACTGATGACAATAAAGACATAACTACTTTTAATTTGTTCATTAATTTAACTTTAATGCACAAAACTAGTTTTGAACAATTTATAATGCCCAGAACTAGTTCTCTGTATTTTGTAATAGGCAGTAACCGTTTAAATGTATAATTTCGGGTAGGTATGGGAATTTTTTGGAGGTCAGAACTAGTTTTGCATACTTTTTCGGGTATTGTCCGAATTCCAGTATTGTGTGCAACATATATATCTCCGTTTCCTCCGTTGCTGAATTGTGCAAGTTGTATTGAATATTGAAAACGTTGTGCCACAATTCAGCACAAACACGTTTTTTAATTTTTAAACAAAATGGGAGGCTCAGTCAGGTCATGTTAAAATTTTCGGGTTTTTTCGAATTTGTCGGAGACCGGAAACAGATATTAAATTTCTTTAAACGGCACAATGTTCAGGACAACCAGCAACCCCGATATCTAATTTTCGAAAAAATGAGGGGACCAAGTTCACGCGCGCTTAAATTTCCGGAGAACGGGGATAGATACAAAATTTCTTTAAACGCCGCAATATTCGACACAAGTAGTACAATACAGTACAACTAACACAACCCCGCATTTTAATTTTCGAAAAAATGGGGGGTCAAGTTCATGTTTAAATTTCCGGATTTTCCGGAGAATGAAACCAGATAAATAAAAAATAAAATTCAACACCCTGTATCTCAGAAAAGAAGCGTTTTGAGATTCATATTTATAGGAACTTTTAGTCTCAAAACGAGGTTCTCTGAAGACTGTTGAAGTACTGCCATTTAAAAGTGAGACACCCTGTATAAATGAGATAGATTAGATGCATACAGTTAAACAGTTAATTTTCAATATTTTTCATAACAAATTTTCAAAACCTCTTTCATTAACGAATCGTGATTGAATTGACCATTGTAATAAAATAATCAAACAATGAATACATTTTTGTGGGCCCTATACAATGTGTCCTTCTTACACACACAATATACAAACTAATTGATGTATTGGTGACAAATTTGGTGCACGATTATAGAACCCAATTTTGCAGGTTTCTGTTGGTATTAACATCTCGGAAATAGAGGTCTCTTCATCGACAAAGCCTTCATCTCATAAACGGTTAATTTTTTAGAAAACAAGCAAGAAAACTTTTACGTAAAAAGTCTAAAACTCGTAGAAATGGTGATAAAAAAGTAAAACAGGTCGAAAAGTGAATATATTAGCCGAAATAATTTCAGATATCATAGTGTCCGAAAATTATCAATCATTCTGCAAGATAGAGACATTGTCATACACCATATATCTATACTTTCATTAGCAAAACATCATATAATAATGTAGTAATGTAATAGTACATTAAACAAGTTAAGAAAAGCAGAGTCACCACTGAAGATGCCGACAGTGAAGAGCGGCGAAACGTTTGGAAGCATGGGATGCGACCAGTTACAGCGGCGGCTACGGAACGCCTCGGAGGACCACCAGTATCCGAGAAGCGGTTCCGACCGTAGCAGTCGTAATACCAACAGTAGGAACCGAAATCAATATATGGACAGGCCCAGAGACACCGAATGCGGGTCTGTCCCCACAGAGCCTAGCCCGAGAACAACCAGGGCAGGTAAAAGTATCCCAGCTAATGCTAGGGATGTGCATTTTAACTCTGTTTCTGGCAGCTACCAGTTACCGAGGTCACGGCATAACAACCCGGAAAATCACCATGTATCAAATTAAGAAAAGCAGTTTTACTAAACGAATATAGCTTTTGAGTACGAGCAAGTATCTTAAGAGCTATATGAGTTTAGCAAAACTACTTTTCTTACAAGATTTGTTTAACTATTGTTTCGCATTTTGAGTTAGTAGTTAATTATAAGCAAATATTGATGGATATAAAAGCATTACAAGTTAGAAATTTAAAACATTTCATAGGTACTCTTAGGTGTAGGATTTTCGTAATCTAATATCCTGACAATCCGGATATCCAGGAATACAGATAGAGAATCACAATAGTTTTTGGGAAGAACAAGTAGAACTGAATAAATTTTGTTTGGTTAATTTTTCAAATTTGAATAATTGCACTTTTAGTATATATAACAATGTTTCCAATATTTAAATAAATAATTTTCTGTCAAACTGTTTTTTATTAACACAGTGACATCGCCATATAGTAAAGTAACATTTCAATGTGGTAAAGTGCCACTTTCATAAACAATTTTGAATTTAGTAAAATAGCATATTACCAGTCAAAATGCAAAAAAATATAATACTTTTTTAACTGTAATTGTTTTTTGTGAATAAACTAGCCTGTTTATAGTTGTCAATTCTTTTATTGTGTCTTGCGATCGTTTTGGTTTCATAAATATTATTACTGATATTAATTTCCTCAATAAAGATTAATCCGCAGTGTTTTAATTCTTTAATAAAAAATAGGCTTTTAAAGTACAATAAACTAATTTTAGCATTAAGTTTTATTACTTTCCACTAGACATATAATAAATAAGCGACGACAGTTAATTATTATTCAATAGGGTGATATTTTTTTACCTCGTCTACATTTCATTAAAAATAAATTTTAGTACTGTATTTTAAAAAATCTACACAACCAAAATAAATGTTACATATTTCCACCAAATTGTATTAAGGTGCCCGTATCTCTCGCCGTAAAATGATCAAATTTATGGTGTTTTTTAGGTACTGAAATCTCGAAAAATAAAACACGTAGAGCAAAAGTAATATCAAAAATAGAATTATTGATGTTTTGTTTATCCACTTTTACTATTTAAACTTTCCTCAAATAATGTAATAACTTTTAAAATGCATTTATATGACACACATAATTTCGCTATTCTAACCCCACATTTTAACAATTATTTTCACATACTTATAAACAAAAGTGAACAATCTTATATGCAGCACTATGTAAGTGTATGTTATAACAATGTTTACATCTATAGTTGAATTTACAAAAATACGTATTTTGAAAGATTTCAGTACCTAAAAATTCATTTGATAGATTGCTTTCTGATGTTATATATTGATTTTACTTCGGTACCTTTGAATATTTGCAGATGGCATGAAATAACATTCTTGTTATTTGCTAAACTCTATATTAATCAGTTCTTAAATGTCTAAAATTATTTATATTTGTAGAAAACACTATTTCAAGAATACGGTGCCCTTAAACAATATATTTACTTGTGATATCCTTTTAAAACATTTTAGATCTAGATATTCATATATCAAATATTTTTTAAACGAGGTAGAATTTAAAAAGTTGTGGATAAAATAATTACTATTATTTCACGTAAAATGTAATAATATTGTTAAATTTACTATTCTAAGGTTTAGTAGGAATAAACATTTTACCGCATTAATTCGATATCTACCAGCATACATGTAGAGGTTTATTCATTATATTTAGGTAATCTTGTATTATCGATATTATTATTAGAGATATCAAATAAAGTTCATGGAAGCACAGTGGCGTGCAGAAGTTGTTGTATTGTTAAATTTTTAAATTATTTTATTTATGATTTCAAAAATATAACATGCTATTTCTATCTTTATTCGTTTTTGAATTATTTAACAATGAAATTCGAATTTAAGCTATTTGTCATATGAATGGAAATTACAATTATATGTATTATAAAAAATCTTTTGTTATATGCCATTTATTCAATCAAATTAATTGAAATTGAAGTAATTAATTGAAATTAATATTTCTTTTCTTAATAATTTATTCATTGTCAATAACTCAAAAACGGTTAAGAATAGCAGTGTCATATATCATATTTTTGAAATCAGAAATAAAAAAATAATTAAATAATTCAACAATACACAGGGCATTTCATAAAAAAATATATTGCATTTTGTACCCCTCAACTTCTGCACGCCACTGTGCTTTCTGCTTTCATCGGCGTATTAAAGAAGTTCAGCATGACAAATACCTACCTTAATTTAAAATTCATTGACAGGTTAAAGACACTTTTGACATTGCCGATATTTAATTTCAAATAATTTTAATTTTTTTGATATAATAATTTTTTTACTTAGATATTTGACTCAACTTAAAGGAGGCTACCTGTACAAGTAATCCTAAAAATGCAGAAATAGGTCAGATCTCATCTATTGTGGTTGAATTTTCCAGTTCCCACACTTTCAAAAGTGAACTTAGATATTTATAGTGTATTCATTAAACCAGGTTAGTAAATTTAACTAGATTAATTTATTTTAGATAATTATTGAACAGAGCTTTGTCTGTGGAATTTTTCATTAGCATACCTAGATGTTTGGTATCAGAGAGCATACATCATTGATAGGAATTGTAGGAGATTTGATTTATATTAGCTTAAAATGCCTTTCTAATACAGTAATAAATGAATACCCTGTACAAACCTATTTCATAAATGAACCAACTCGGTCGCCTACCGCAAAGTTATAAAACTCCCAACAAAGTAACACAATATTGCCCAACGTCAAACTACATTTAAAGAAATTACCCGGCAGAGGAGTTATCGCAGGATGCAAGTAAAACGTTATCCTGTAAAAGGACCTTTCTGGCGCCCGAGTGGTTTCGCAGGAAGTCGAGAGTTAAAGTCCTTTCGTCCAGATCGCTTTACTGGCCGCGCTGATGTGTTAACTCCCATCAAATTGCTTCCTCACTTAATGGATTTTTTCGGTGAAACGCCGAGAGTTGGATGGACCGGAAGAGGGTGCTCAGGAAATGAAATAACTCTTAAGATGTTACTTATTTTATTCGGGTTTTCGCATAATGCCCAGACTCTGAAGACTAATTGAATTCCTAAACGCAAAACATAAGCTTGCATTGCAGGGCTTTTAGTATAACATAGTTATATTTTCGGAAATTGAATTTTGTTAATCGCGGATATTACGGTAGGTATTTAAAAAATGTATTATTATTTATACATGGAAAGCAACACGTAGATTTTTATGTAGTTGCAGATATGACTTACAGTTTGAAACAAAGCAGGCACCAAATGTAGGCAGTATCTATTTATTTCTTATACATGCTAGATACACAAAGTGTTTGCACACGTCCAATGTTTAGAGAAGAAGTAAGTATAGTAACTAAATCATACAACTACTTAAATACATATTAAATGTTAAATATCAAAAATACAGATTAAAATGAAATATAACGAATATAAAGAAGAAAGAAAATAAAATACATACAAAACAAATAATAATAATCACATAAAATCATTAAAATTACAAATCATCAAAAGAGTAAATCATATGGAGGCAATGCATTGAAAAACTGTAAACTCAAAAAGTCCGTTCCCTTTCTCGTTCTTTGGAGTCTAAATAATCTCATCAAGGTCATTTTTCCTTATAGTATCGTAAGAATGACACTGACCTCTACTATAAAAAAATGCTGATTATGTTTAACGTAGAGGAGACATTAGAACATATAAATAGATGGGACTGTAAGAATGTATAAATCAATAAAAGAATTTCTGCAATTGACTTTTGTTGCAGGGAAAAAACTTGTGCACTGAAGGGTGCATGCCCCCATATCAGGATGGCATAAGATATGACAGAATGAATGAGGCTGTGATAGAGGTTTTTAATGTAGGCAGTGAAACTTGTGAGCGCAACTGTGAAGGAGATACAGGCGTTTGAATATTTTCTTAGATACATGTTCAACTTGATGGTTCCAAGATCATTTAAGATCCAAATAAACTCCCAGTAACATTTTCCGGATTATCTACGCCATTAAGGCTGCGAAGACTATATATCACAATTTCTTTCTTTGTTACATTTACGGCCAATCGATTGCTAAGTCATTTGCAAGTGCATGTTGTCAGATGTGCATTGTTAAGCAATACATATAAATTCGAATTTGCTGTGATTACACTAGTATCATCAGCGAATAGTATACATAAACTGTTGTCAAATATGGTAGGTAAGTTGTTGATATAAACTAACAAAAGTAATGGACCCAAAATTGAACCTTATGGAACCCCATGTTTGATTTCTAGAGTACTTGATTTTACACCACGATAAACAACATACTGATAATATATCGATTAAATAAGAAGATAATATAGATACTATCCATCGAAAATCCATAGGAAGACAATTCATTTAACGAAACATGCGAACACACACACAATCGAAAGCTGCCAAGAATTGGGAACCTACATTATATTTTTCCTTCAAACCCGTTAGCTACAGGAGATACCTGTCGATCGATTGCTAATTCAATTGATAAATTGCTTCAAAATCCGAATTGTTGATGGTTGAATAATTGGAAGAATTCCATATGATTAGTAATCTGTGTCTTGAGAATTCATTTGAATATATTTTTTTTATATATTTTTAAGTATTGACAATATTGTGTGAAGCTAACTACTATGAGGACTAAAGCCTCGACCAGCGTTGAATTACACCCACAATATCTACCCATATACTCTATTATTAGCTTTTGCAAATTTTTTAACTGGATTTTAAGCTAATATAAATCAATTATCCTACAATTCATGTCAATGAAGTCATATGTATGCTCCCTGATATCAAGCATCTAGGTATGCTTATGAACAATTCCATGGACAAGCTATATGCAATAATTGTCTAAAATAAAAATTAATCTAACTAAATTTACTAACCTGGTTTAATGAAAATATTCTATAGACACTAAAGTTCACTTTGGAAACTGTGGGAACTCGAAAATTCAACCACAATAGATGAGATCTAGGATTGCTTCTACAGGTGGCCTCCTTTAAGTTGAATCAAATATCTAATTATATAATTATAAAAATTACAATACCTATAAATTAAAATTATTTTAAATTAAATATCGACAATGTCAAAGGTGTACCTGTCAAGTACTTTTAAATTAGACATTAAATTTATGTACATATTTATCCAAAAATTGTTACCCTTTATATCTTTTTTTAAATATTTTTAGGTATTCACAATATTGGCATCAGAGAGCATACATTTGACTTCATTGATAGGAATTGTAGGAGAATTGATTTATATTAGCTTAAAGTATCATTACAATACAGTTAAAAAATACACAATATTTTGGCAAAGTAAGGAATGACAGATAAGTTTAGTACAGTTCACACTATTTTTGTATTAAATATATTGCAATTAATGCACTCCGTTTAATTACAAATATTTATTCTAAAATACAAGAGATAAACGTTAATAGCAAAGAACATCTTGTCACCCGAGTACTGATAATGTAATTGACGATTCCCCAATACCGAAATACCTATCTACACACGGGTACTTGAACAGGTCCAATGATTAATATCCCGCGAAGGTGTTTTGTAAACCATATGTTTCTCCTTAGCTGCAAAGACATATTCTTCAGAAGAGCAGCAAGTTCTTGTAGGAAATTTAAGTAACTCATGCTGTACAATGTATGTTCATAAAAATAAGGCCCAATTAAATGCCTACTCATGATACCGCACTATATATTTACTCCAAAATGGCTTTGATTTTGGACTGTATTTACAATGTGGGGATTTTCAATGGACCAGTAGTGTTCATTTCGTCTGTTTCGCAAACCTTTACTGAAAAATCGACTCTCGTCCGCCCAAAAAACGTGTCGAAAAAGGTGGTGATCAACATTTCTACATTTACTACAATTAAGTTATAAAACTAAGTCTGTTTTCAATGTGACGCTCAGGCAAATACTCCAAATTGTGAATTTTGTAGTCATGATACCCATTGGTCTTTAAAATTCGTTGAACGGTTGATTTATCCAAATTCAATTCCCGGTTAGCCTGCCGTACAGAATTTCGTGAATTTTGTTCGAAATACTGTAACAATCTAGCTGTATTAACATTGTTTCTTACTCTTCGATCAATTATTTGATTCTTCCGAACAAACAAATGCATCTTTATTTCGTCGAAAGGTCGCGTCCAATTTCGTAAAAGTTCTATGATCGGGAATGAGGCGCTCTGGATACCTTTCCCGATATAAGTACAGCTCTTCTGTAATTTGTTTGTGATTCGCCGTAAATTAGCAACATATCAACTTTTTCTGAATGAGAAAACATTTTGTAAGCACAAAAGGCATACGTTTGACGTTCGCATTGAGTAATGCAACATTCAATTATTTTCCAACGACTACTTGATTCTTTCGCCGCTCATGTGATTTTTAGGTGGTATTTCTTTTGAGACTCTTTAGAACGATATTGCTTATAACGTTTTAATGGGAAGTAATACCGAAAAACGTCTCTAATAAAAGTTTATTAGATCAAGTAGAGCTTTTTAACAGGAAAATAAATTGGGTATGTTTCTGGACAAATATAGTTGATGAGATCATTAGTCGTTTCAAATCCCAAAGATAATACTTTCGATTGGAAATGGAGCTTACCTCATCCCATAAATTGACAGTTGACAGCTGTCAACTGTCAATTTTTCCAATCCGATATTAGAATTGAATTCAGCTCCCTCAAAAGCCCAAACTCCTAATGTCAACAGAGAATATTTACTTTTCTGTTCTTCGTCGACAGTGAATTAACAGCT
This sequence comes from Monochamus saltuarius, assembly GCA_025584915.1. Lineage (NCBI taxonomy): Eukaryota > Metazoa > Arthropoda > Insecta > Coleoptera > Cerambycidae > Monochamus > Monochamus saltuarius. The sequence goes on along the minus strand of CM046727.1, from coordinate 24,020,871 downwards.
GTCAACGGTCAATTTGTCCAATCTGACATGAGAATTGAATTCAGCGACCTCAAAAACCCAAACTCTCAATGTGAAAAGAGGATATTTACTTTAATATTCCTCGTTGACAGTCAATTGACAGCTGTCAACTGTCAATTTTGCCAATCTGGCATGAGAATTGAATTCAGCTCCCTCAAAAGCCCAAACACTCAATGTGAAAAGAGAATATTTACTTTTCTATTCTTCGTTGACAGTGTATTGGCAGCTGTCAACGGTCAATTTGTCCAATCTGACATGAGGGTTGAATCCAGTGACCTCAAAAACATTACTCTATATATTAGAATAATTAAAATATGCTTTTGCGATCTGTAAATAGTATTGAAAATGAATAGTTTTGCAACGGGTCAGAGGAGCTTTGGCAGCTCCGTAGCTGCCAAAATGTTCATTTTGGCACTTTGTGCCCATGGACACTTTTGTTCAGGATGACAAAATCTACAACATGTCAAAAATTCAGACAATTTGACAGAAACCCAATTTCCATAAGATTATTGCGGGGTTCTTTGGCTAATTTTCTCTAATAAAAGTTTATTAGAAACAAGAGAGCTTTTTGACAGGTACAAAATGTGGGCATATTTCCGGAAAAATATAATTGATGACGTTTCTGACAAATCCCAAAGATAATACTTTCAACTGGAGTTTACCTCATCCCATTTAACATAACGTGCCCCAAATTTTATTAAATTTTTTGTATCCTTGCAGTAGGCCTATATTAACGAGTTTGAGACACCCTGTACATTAGTTTGTAATTTCGTAACAGTTTTGCATTTTACTGCAGCCGTATTTTTATTTTTGAAATGTGTATGTAGAAAAACTATTCGTTTTATACATTTCTTCGTTAGAGTTTTTGTTGTTGTTAGATATATACTCGAGTCAAGAATTCAGACGTCTTACGTCACAGCTGACGTTACACATTTGTTTTTATTGTCAACGTAATTTTCGATATTTGGTCGCGTAAAAACAATTATTTTTTGCAATTTAGTGCAATATATAATATAAACTTTTAGTGGAGTATATAGTTTTATTACTACCAGTTGCAGTTTCTTAAATATTTTGATGAAAATATAATGAATTATTCATTTGTTCGTATGACGTAAGTCGTCTGAATTCTTGTTTTGAGATAGAAGCCCCTTTAATATCGGTCCTCATATTCTGAACACCTTGTATAACATTTTACGAACGAATATTGATTTATCTATATCTCTATTCTTCGACCGCGTTTCCATATCTAAACATTGGGATCCATATATTGTTCTACAAAACTATATATCAGAATTTTCCTACGGATTCGATTAGGATTTAATATATTTTTATTTGCCATTACTCTTCATCTTTTTTCCAAAAAAGGATGCCAGAAATGATTTTCCGATAGCGTGGTAAAGCGATTACAATAATCGGTAGACAATGAATCCATCAGCGCAGGGAGTATTATCAGTTTGAAAAGCGCCTCCGCAGACGATGACATGATAAATTTATTATTCCCATCGACTGTGCATTATTGCCATTAAACATGGTGGATTGCGGTCCATTACGGCATAATTAAAACGTTCCATTGGGCAGAATTCCTCCGTCGATATTCTTTTCATATTGAAATCGCGAAGCCATTACGACGAACCAGCTAGCCGCTGCAATATTAATATACTGCGAATTTTGTTTTTAGGGGCCCCCGTAAACGATTTATCATCTCCGGAGATGACTTAAAGGTTGGAGATTTATTATTTATTATCCTTGAGGTTATTTGTGTACATTTAAAAGGGTTTTGTCAGGTTTTAGGAAACTCTGACCAGCATTGTTTTGGTATCCGATATAAAACATGAAAACCATATTTCTTGTCCGGCTTTACAACGTTAGGAACAAGGGAATGGCGTTTTATGAAAAATGGGACTGGAAATGTTGAAATCATCCTGTAATAATTTGGTACACTAACTGAGCCTAGTCATGAAAGATGAGTTATTTCTGTATAAAAACATTATTTATCTGAAACATGTTTTTCTTTCACTTTGGGTATTTTGCCACCTGCGAATATCTATACAGGGTAATTGGGGGACCCCAATATTCGAAAGGGGTTCAGGGAGCAAAAATGAACAAAAAAAGCCTAACAAACATACGGTCGAACATCAACGGTTACTGAGATAGCAATGAAAATATTGTTCCCCTAGTTAATTATTGTAATCCATCAGTAGAGAAAAGTGTTTATTCTGTAAGTATTATTAATTATAACATTGATTAAAGATCTAATACAGAAAGACGACCATCTGACCCAACTGGACCAAGTAATTGATTATTAATCATACTTTGTCACGATGTTCATTGTGATAGTTATTTCGATAACGAGTGAATTGAGCCTCATCAATGAACAAAATGTTTTTGTAAAGTGTACTGCTTGCGTTTATCCAATTGCTAAAATGCAGCCGCAATTCATTATCACTATCCTGAACATTCTGGAAGCGCTGAATATGGAAAAGTTTTAAACCATTTTTGTGAATGACTTCCCATGCCGTAGTTTGATTAATTTGGACATGGATTGCAATGCGCCATGCACTTACACCCGGGCTACGTTCTACCATATTTAGAATTTCTTCCTCCATTGCTAAACCAGGACGAACTTGCCTCTCAGATATAATTCTCACACTGGGAAGCATTCCAGTTCCACGTGCATTGTTGAAGACTGTCTGGAATACATTTCTATCTGGAACTCTTCTGTTCGGGAAGCATATTCTCGATGACTAAATGTGGCAGGCATTACGAAATTATGTGTGTACAATACCGACTAAACAAACGCACATATAAAAATAAATGCGACAGTTATAAAATAATTGTTTAAATCACAAAATTAATGTGACAATTAGTAATCACTAATGTGAGTTTGATTTAGAATGCTTAACCTACTCAAAATAAAATATAAATTATAACAGCTTTTGCAAAAATATCAATAAAAATCTATAGCTCGATAACTTCGTTCTGAGATCTATGATTATTTAACCAGATTATCACAATTTTGTGCATAATAATACGTGCTGTGATTTTTTACGAATACTTAATAAAGAAATTCAAAATGTTAGCCTCAAAATAATTTTTTGTTAGCATATATTAGAATGATTTGCAAAAGCTCATTTAGCTCTTATAAAACTACCTTCCATCTTGCTTTTACTAAAAACAGAGCTTTGCGTAACTTGGTGAAGCTATGGTTTGGTGAAGTATGGAGATTTCCTTTGTTAAAGGGAGATCTTGAAGTAGTGTTTGACCAAAAGTTAATCTGGAAAACTTACTTTGCTGCATTTATTATAGAGCCAGAATAGTCCTTGAAAGGTGCAGGTAACTTTATAGAGAAACACTATAATTAAAATAACCTTATGGTTATACAGACAAGACATAAGGTTAGTGTCAATGTATGAGATTATGGAGTGTGGTGGCCGAAGACGCTGCAAGTGAAAAGTAGTCACAGACTGGCTTGCCTTAGAAGCAGATCTATTCCAACAACAACAAAGAAACCTGCCAATTGTCAAGTAAGGTAGAAGGTAGGGTATACTAAAAACTGTATAAAGGCACATCAGATTTCTGGAATGCCAAGAGATCGTCTACGTGTTAATTAGAGCAGGCCTACATGAGTCGGAGTCCTCCTATGATATTGCTAGATGCGTTAGTAAATAGTAAAATACTCATGTAGAAATTAGAAGACCGGAAATGGTAGGAAGAAAATTCTAGAAACGGACAAGCCAAGAAATTCTTAAACGGACCATAGAAGAAGTTAACGGTATACCTGCTAAAACAAGACCAGTCAAGACTGGTCTACGACTGGTAATGAGACATTACCCACACAAAAACCACCTGAATAACATTGGTCTGTCAGGTTCTGCTAGGAGGAAGAGAAGACTGCAGCCTGCAATGTGAGGAGACGCTGTGAAGCCTAATTAGAATGTTAAAACCAGATGAAACACTCTGAATTCTAGGAAACGTATAGTAGACCTATGCTAGTCGCAATGGAAAAAGATGTGGCCACTTCATACAGTTTATAATCTGCATTGTAAATTTATAACTTTGAAGTACTTTTGATGACTTGCAAAATACAAATGGTATACAAACGAGGCATTCTAATGTATATATGAAAAAGGTGTATACATATTCGGAAATTGCGGATCTTTACAGAGAAAGTAGAAATTGCCGCTTCATTCCACGGAGGGTACGACGTATAAATGGCGCGGCGCCGTGCATTGGTCTAGCATTCCCCCCCACTACTACGGTAATCCGTTCCGTATCGCCAACGTAATTCGTAGACGGCAAGCCATAAGCCATGGGCCACAGATACAGACATGAATCCGGTAACTTGATGCCAGTGTTGCCAGGTCTCATGCTTTTGCATGAGATCTCTTGCTCTCATATTTTGATTACAAAATCTCATGCTTTTTAATAGACACAAAAAGAAATAATAAAATTATTAAAATTACTCTTTGAAATCTACCAAAACAAAGACCTAACGAGAAATAAAGGCAAAATCGAGGGCAAAATTGAATAGATAGAAATGTAGGTATCTACAATATTTGGGTACTTGAAATGTCCTCTATGCAGTGCAGTGCAATGAATACATAAACAGGTATGACAGCCGACGGATATGCGGTGTGTGTGCTGTATTCACGCTGTATTGCAGTGATTCCTAACTCTATTCCGTAGGGGTACCTACATTTTCTGGAAACAACAGATTTTACGACCCGTGAGTCACCCTGCGTCACGTCAACTGCGCCTCAACGTTCGCCCGGCCTAACAATAAAATAAATTAGAAAGGTTACGTGGTTAATAACTTTTAAGTAAGTATCTGTAAGTACCTACATACAATGTAATATTATGATAAAATAGCATAACACAATGCTTTTTAGTGAAATAAAAATGGCATTACAAAAGTAATTAAAAATTAAGCTGTGTCAAGAGGTATTTTTTGATAAATTAAGTCATCTCATGCTTTTTCTCCAAACCTCATGCTATTTTGAAATTATTCTCATGCACTGAATTTTTCCCACCTGGCAACACTGCCTTATTAAAGAGTGGGAGCACGCGGTGGTGGAAGTATGCGTGTAGCATGACACAAATACACGCAAGCGGCAAAACACAATTCACCATCAAGATCCTCACTTTCCAAATCTGTATGTTTTCATCTCGTCTTTTTGCTGTTCATTTTACAGTAATACAGATTCAATTCGGTCTTAACCCGTGGCTACAAGGGGAATTAAACAACTGGTTTTCAAAAAGCAAAACATATTGTCCATTTTCTCAAAGTATTTTGCTAGGTTTACTGCAGTTGTAAGGAAAAATGCAGCTATATAAAATATTGTATAATGCTAAAATGTCGTAGAGGTAGTCTTGCCTCACATATTTAAAAATTAATTAACTACGATAAATGCAAATGCAAAACTAAAATTTTGATCTTATTTTGTTCTTTGGAATTTTTGAGCTATGATCAACGGTGCGATCGCTTTTTATTATATCTTCTACGCTACCTTCCTCGGAAGACAACATCATTTGCATAAACATCAGTGAGTTTTAAATTGATAATAACAGCGTATACTTTGTATTTGCTTCAAGTTGTATCTTGGAATACTACATTAACAACTTGGTACACATATAGTTAAGATGTAGCTTTAAAATAACTAACTTTTGCGGTTCATCTTGTTTTTAAGCATCTTTTATTTAGAAATTATGTATACCAGAGCTTTTGGATAACTCTGGTATTTACTTACATATGTGGGTGTGCGTACATTTTAACAGAAATATAACTAAGTGGAAACATGTATCAAGTTTGCTTTATCTTCTAATAGCGCCCGATTTAATATGCCCCCATATTAGTTTTCAGTGTTTTCCATCAATTAAAAATCACAATGTGTCCCCCTTTGTTCATTAAACAATTCACCACGCGAGTGGTTGTTTTGTCCCTAACAAAAGCCGTTGGCTAAGTACCATTAAAGATTAAACTCGATACAGTATTCATTATATTTGCTTATAATAAACACTGCGGTATCAAAATCGAAACCGTAATAAACAAACAACGCGTGAAGAGCAACATAATAAAGATTAAGCTTCCCCAGTAGGCCGATATCCTACTTGTGTTTGCAGAGTGCAGGCTACGGTTACGAAACGGAACTAATTGTGTAAAGTAGAAGTGTCCATCTGGAAATATTTAATGACAGTTTTAAATTAAAAATATGTAAAACGTAACATATGAGTTTTTTTACTGTATCGTAATAGTATATTAAACAACAAGGTTGAAAACGACTCTTTAAAATTTTAACTTAAACTCAGCCAACTTGAAACATTGCATAATTTGGGTGACAACATCAAACAAAAATCACAATCTGGAGACGCGTGTGCAAAGATGACATAACCGTGTGCAAAATACCGTTTTCAGAGCGTATTTTCCGTGTGTAAAACCCCCTTTTGCAAGGCAGTCACATAAAAATGTATTTAAACTAATATAAATAAATCCTACAATTCCTATTAATAAAGTAATATGTATCTTTTTTCATACCAAATATCTAGGTATGCTAATGAACAATTCCAGAGACAAAGCTATATTATCTAAAATTGAATCTAGCTAAATTTACTACAAAAAAGACATACTTGGTTTAATAAATCATTCTATAGCATTCAAAACTCAAATTCACTTTTAAACATGTGGGAACCGTAAATAGATGAGATCGGACCTATTTCTGCATTTTCAAGATTGCTTTTTTAGGTGTTCTCAGCGGTTACATTCTTTAGAAGCAACTCATAGCAGAAGCTATTCTTTTCTGTTCTCGGTGGTAACGTAAAGATGCCAGTTTTGTCACCAGAAAATAAAAGAGTGTGATGGCTGTGTTAACCGATCCCTTCAATTATGATGTTAACAGTATGGCAGGTTAAAGTTGTCATAATGCAAAATTATTAGATTATACTTGAATTACGCCAGTTATGCCAATCTGGTTTCCGAAAAGGCCGGGGGTGTATTGACAATGTCTATGCGCTTAGTTCAATTACACAACTTCATTTAAGGCTTAAAGGTCACAAGGGTTTTGTAGCATTCGTGGATTTTAAACGTGCTTTTGACTCCATTGACAAAAACTTTACAAAACTGGGGTAAGCTGTGCCATAATTCGGATTATTAGAATTTATATTTCAACGCGCATATTAAAATCCGCTCAAATTTTAACCAAACGAAGGCCTTCGACTTAACCACAGGGGTTCTACAGGGTGAGTCTTTAAGTCCTTTGTTGTTTTCCCTTTTTATAGCAGACATTGAAGATTTTTTAAGTTGTCACCATGTCCACGGTCTTAATATTGGTAATTTATTCATTGATGTTGTAATGTTATTGTATGCGGATGATTTGGTCCTGTTAGCTGTTTCCGAAATAGATCTATGTCGTAAATTTAGTTTGTTGGAAAGATATGTTCTTTTAAATCAGCTTACAGTTAATACAGATAAAGATATTGTGTTTTTCATTAGGAGGTCCAATTAATACCTCCCATTTCGGTTTAACGGAGAGTCTGTTATTTGGGCGTTATTTTTTTATCTTCCACGTTTTTCGTGTTATGGCAGAATCTTCAGCTGGAAGAGCCAAATAAGCTGCAGCCTCTATTATCTCTCTAAATGTCTAAATCTAAAATAAACTCCTGGAACTAACGTATGGTGCTTTATAATTCAATAGTAATTAATTGTCTAGCAAATTCCTTACCAATATGGGGCTCACAGTACACAGATATATTAGAAAGGGTCCAAGTTGGTTATTTCAAAAGATTGTTATTGCTACCAATTAATAGTGCTGGTTATATTGTTAGACTTGAGACAGCTACAGTTGTTAAATGGCGATCCACGATATAATTGGCTTGTACAAATGAAATAATTTTGCTAAAGTATAATATGTGTTGATGTGTGGGAGAACTTGACTCATATTAATCTTAAAAAACAAATTCCTACGATATTACTTACACACGATGAGATGCTCTACCAAAAAGACTTAAATTCTCTCTTGAAGCCTACAATCCCTATATGATACTGAAATTTTGATATAACAAGGTGTACTGCTAAAGATTATCTGCAGTTTCAAATTCTAATATACATAATACGAATCATTGCTCAATTCTGATCCCACGAGAGTGACTGCTGATACTGAATCTTTACTTGACTTAATAATTACTAACTCTGATTTGTGTATTAAAAATGTAGAAGTTTTAGATATTTGTTTCTCAGATCATAATGTAACATCTTGTGATATTGCATTAACCAGTAGCGTGCCTAAACCTGTTGTAAAGGAATATCGTTGCTTCCGTAATTTTAATTGGGTAGCTTTTAATCGTGATGCTGCCAGTATTGATTGGAATCACATTTATAATATTGATTCTTTGTTTAGTAAAGTAAAATTTTTCAATGATTCTATTTTAAGACTCTTTGACAGACATGCTCCATTAAAGAAGCGTACTCTTAAATCTTCTAAAAAAAGGGAACCATGGTTTACGGATACTTTATGGGAAATAAGGAAGATTAAAAATAGAGCCTGGTTAAGATACAAAAAAAGTGGAAATGCTGTTCATAGAAAATTCTTTTGTGACATTCGCAATTATTATGGTTTTGCTGTAAAGCAAGAACTCGCTGCCTTTTATTCTTACAGTATAAATAGAATTAAAAATGATCCAAAGCAATTATGGTCAAAATTAAGATCTTGGGGGGTTGTAAGTGATAGACTAAATGAAAATCTTCCTGACGAATTGTGCAATGCTACTCTTATTAATAACTATTTCATTGATTCTACACCTAATTTAAATGTTAATGAAGATTATATCTCTTACTTTTATAATTCTAAATTTATGGATGATTTGAATTTTACATACAGCCCTACAGACATTAGTAAAATTGAAGATCTTATTATGAAACAAAAATCTCATACTATAGGTTCAGATGGTATTTCTGGTAAAATGCTACAGATGTCGGTTAAATGGATATCAGCGCCTCTGACACACATAATAAATTATTCATTGGAGATTGGTCAATTACCGGAACAATGGAAAGTTGCTTGTATTAAACCATTAAAAAGAAAAATCCTAAAGAATTTAAAGATCTCCGTCCAATCAGTATGCTATCTGTACCTCTCAAAATTGCTGAATCTGCTATCTCTGAACAATTGGTTGAATATTGTGTTAAAAATTCTATAATTCCTGTAAATCAGTCAAGTTTCCGGAAAGGGGTTAGTTCTTCAACATTATTGGCTAGTATAACTGATGACATTTTGACAGCTATTGACAATTCCCAGATTTCATCTCTCACATTACTAGATATGAGTAAGGCATTTGACTCAATCGACATCAATTGCCTTATAGCTAAACTTCATTATTACGGTATATCTAGTAATATATTGTGCTGGTTTTGCAATTATTTACATGGCAGAGAACAATATACTAAGTTAAATACTTTGTCCTCGATACTTACTTCACCTTATAGATCAGTTGGTTCTGGTGTTCCTCAGGGTCTATACTAGGACCACTTTTATTTAACATTTTCACAGCAGACTTGTCGAGAGTTCCTTTGAATTGTCAACTAAATATGTACGCTGACGATATACAACTTCTTTATAGTTTCAAGTCCTCCAATTTAAATACTGCCACAGAAATAATTAATAATGATTTAAAACTAATTTATGACTGGGCCATAGAAAATACTTTATTAGTTAATCCTAACAAAAGTCAAAACATTCTATTTGGAACATCAACTCAATTGCGAGATTTAGATAATGTTTCCGTTTTAATTAATAATGAGAATATTTCTTCAACTAATGTTGTTAAAAATCTTGGCTTAACTTTTGATTCCTCGTTAAGTTTTTCGAATCATGTAACTGATATATGTAAGAAAGCATTTTTATCCTTAAAACAGTTGCAATGCTTTAAAAAGTATCTAAATTCTCAGACTAAAATTTTACTTACTGAATCCTTAGTTCTATCTCATTTGAATTATGCTGATATTGTATATGGCCCCTGCCTTACTCAAGACGATAAACACCGACTGCAAAAAATACAAAATTATTGTGTTCGTTTTATTACAACTGTCCTCAGTTTAGTCACATAACTCCATATTTGCGATCCTTCAATTTGTTGAGCATGTCTGAGAGGAAACTTATTCACTTTGTTAGTTTTCTAATATTTTAAAGAATACCAAACCTACTTACTTATGTGATAAAATAAAATGGAGATCTGAATCTCACACTAAAAATTTGAGATTACTGAGTAGCAGAGCGTGCATTCCTCTTCACAAAACTGAGAAATTTAAAAATTCTTTTCATATTTGGCTTCTTATGTTGTTAATAACTTACCAATCCAGTATCACAATTTGTCAGTGTCAGCAGTTAAACATAAGATAAAAAATAATATACTTTCCTCTGATTTGGTATTGTTTGATGTATGTAGATTTTAATTGTTTTTTTTTTATTGTTTTTTTTTTCTGTTTTCATCTTGTCTTATTGATTGTTTTATTTACTGTATTTGTTTTTATTCTACTATTTTTGTCTCAGGAGGTGTTGTAAATCAACTTTGTTGATACACTGTCCTTTTGTAAAAAACGTTTGTATACTTTTTTTGCAATAAATGTATTATTATTATTATTATTATTATTATTAATTGCGCCTTTGTAATAAATTCTGCATAAAATTCTTTTTCAATGGTATTTCATACTCATTTGATCTCTCAGTGTTGTGTTCAATATGTAACCAATATAAATTAGAAACCATTGAGCACATTTTCACTTAATGTCCTATATACACTACTTTGAAGCCGCCAGAATTAAAAAATATCACATCTGTCAAAGTGTTAGTACAGTTTCTCGATAATCTAACACTCAGCAACGCTAAGGCATTGTGTAGATTTGTAATTGGTTTTCTAAAGCTTCGCACATTTGTGTTGAGTGAATAATCTTGCTCTATTGTATTTGTTTTTATTTAGTAAGCAGACCACTTATATCTCACCTGCACTCAGTTTATATGTTAATATACAGATGAAGGAACAGCCAGTTCAATTGTCGGTCATCTCACCTATGGCATACTGATGCGAGCTAACAAGCCCGAAACCGGTCTATGTCTGGTTGTGTGGCCGACAAGAGTTCTTGGTTGTTCACACAGATACTGCAGGAGTAATTCAATGCCGGCCGGGGCATTAGTCCGCGGAGTAGTTATTTCCTGCAGTATCATTTACAGTAGGTACTCTTCTTGTAAAAAATGTATTATTATTTTTTTAGGAATAAAGATTATTATTATTATTATTATTATTATTATTATTACTTCAATTACGTCCTCAAAATGAGTTGTTAAATAAACCTCAGCAATCACACAATTCACATTCTTTTTCGTGTTTACGTAAAGTTACCAAGACTCATTACCAGGAACAATCTTGGAGAAAAACTGTCAATGTTATCGACAGGATTAACATAAATAAATCGTTCAAATAATCTTCATCAGTCGAATGGTCTACCTGAACATTGCGCCTCGCATGTGTGAAAACCACTCTCTTTGAAGCTAAAGGGTATATTATAGTAAGAATAATCGTTAATTCGTTAAATTCCGTAACATCTTTAAAAGAAAAACATTTTGGTTCAAGATTAACAAACTCAATAGTTTCTCATGTTTATATCCGATATGTGTAGTACAGGGTTCTCAGCGTCAGGGAAAACCTGAAAACCTGGAAATGTCAGGAATTTGAACTTTGTCAGCAGGGAAAGTGCCAATAATTGTCAAAAATCAGGGAATTTTTATTGTCGTCAGGGAAAATTTCTGAATGCTACTCCTGCCGTGTTTAAATTCTTTATTTAATGAACGCACCCAGTTGCCTATTTCTGTTTGTTTCAATCACACGTACCCGCAGATTGATATAAAGAAACAGATATATCTGGAGTGTATAGCTGTTTTTTTATACATATTCATCGCTTGTTTCAAGACGTATTCAATGGTGACGTTACTTATGTAATGCACCAGGAAAATGTATAGTTTCAAAACGTAACGTCATTAAATATTTGTTTCTCTTATAACAAAGCTACACTAGATTTGGATTAAAATAGAACGATTATTAGAAGCAGAAATTATTAACAATATAATTCTGGTTCATGTTTTTGTATATACATATATTTGGAAAATGTGTGAGGTCTGCAACAAAAACATGGAATTGATTTTAGCAATTGCAAACCAGAAACAGATAATTACCTACATGTTCGTGTGAGTGACAGGTTTAATGAAATTTGTAGAGAAAAGTAATTGGATTATGCGTTTGTAATGTAATTTAAGATGTCTAAGAATACGTTAAAATTTGTAGAGGTACATACAATAATCCAATTCCTTTTTAAATAAACAAGATAAGAAACTTAAAAGTATCAACCATTTTAAACATAAAATCTGAAAATTTAAATCACACCGATTTTGAAATCTCTATCTAGCAACTGCTGCATAGACCTTAGCAAAGCATCTAAAGAGTTCAAACAGGGATCAGTGGACATTTTAAACACGGTTTAAAAAGCGACTTATGTGACGTTACTTTTTCAATGCAAAAATATAGTGTTTTTAACCGACTTGAATATGGCATACATATGACATGAGTGACATAAAACGGCTAAAGCTGTTTTTTGTATAGCTGTTTGCTCAGTAGTAAAATTTATTTTTATTGGTTTTTGTTGTTTGTTTATACATATTTCTATTAGATTTCTTAAATATTTATATTTGTTAATATTTAACACAGTACAATGTGTTGCAATGACTGAAATAAATATTTCTAATAAAATTAAGTATCCATGTCACTTATTTGTCATCGAATGGGCTCATTTATGCCTATCATTTGACTTGTTTTTACTTTTGTTTAATTTTTAAAAATATGATATTTTGTATGCTTTTGTCAGGAATTTAAAAAGTATGTCAGGGAAAACCTGGAAATGTCAGGGAATTTGGTTCTGAAAATTGCTGAGAACCCTGTAGTAGCCATCATATTAAAACAATAAACGATACTGAAACTGGAATGGAAATATAATAGAAAGTATTATAAATTACATCTAACTAAAATAAAGAAGTTCTATAGCGTCCTGGGCTCAAAATCCATATTCTCTATTAGCTACAGATATGTGTCAATGTAAGTATTAACTGATAATGTTGTTGATTATAACACCACGGTCTCAAATCGTTTTTAGTCATGGTAAAACTGAATCAAATTTAATGCGGGTCAGTTTGGTGGAGAAATACAGAATATTACATTTTTTTTAATATCTAACATTATCCTGTTACCAATACCATACACCAATATTAAATATCATTAAACTTTGTTGAAGAGGTGAATACAGTCAAAATTTAAATCAAAATTGTTAATAAGATTATTGAAGACTCAAATTTATTATAAAATATGTATTGTATTACCTTATGTTGACTAATGACTAATAGTAGATAATATTTGAAAAAAATAATGGGGTGTCAATTACCTATACTAAGCATGCTAAGCTTTTGAAGGAAAATTGAGTTATCAAACTGATCTGTCGAACGTCGTATCTGTTTGCACGTTACCATCAAAACTGGTTTCAAAGTTATTAAGATATTTCAAAATAAAATTCTAGCATTGAACGCCCTGTATTTTTGAAACCAGCAACATTCGGATAAGGGATATTTGGCTTAATCAACTTTTTTTGGTCTCCAGCTCCGAGATTTTCCAACCTTTCACAGACACCCTGTATAATCGTTTTGCTTCAGTACTTTTGAATATTCGCAGATGGGATTAGATAACATTGTTATTATTTGTTAAATTCTATATTATTCAGTTCTTAAATGTCTAAAATTATTTGTAGAAAACACTATTTCAAGAAAATGGCGCCCTTGACGTATTCGGTAGTATAATTTTTTAGAATTATTAGGTTTGCTCAAGCAAGGAATCATGACTGATTTCAAACTCAGAAATATTCGACTAGTAAAGTTATGATTTATTTTCAGTAAACATAGTGCAATAAGTAGTTGGACGAACAGTTTGGAACCAGTCTGAATTCCTTGCTTGAACAGATCAATTATTGATAAAATTGCGTTTAATTCTTAAATTTACCACCAAATTAAATAGTCTCAAATTCAATATTATTCATTGAAATGAAGGATTATGAAAAGTACATTCAATGAGTTGTATACTCTTAAAATAATGTAAGTTTTGACCAAAAAATGCATTTTTACGAACATGTGTGAGACTTAAATTTGAAAAAGCAGTCAATCAATTTACACATGAAAAAGAAAAAAAAATCAATAATTTCTTAAACGATTAAAATAAAAACGTGTGAAATTTAAATACTCTTTTGTAGATGTTTTATGACACACTGGTAAACTAAATAACTGAAATATTTCCTAAAAATGCACACAATGTAATATTTCTGCATCAAATAAACTTTTTTATTATAATGTGGTGTAACTGGTATGGTCTATAAAATTTAAATTTATTTATTGATTTCAAATAAAAAACTGCTGATAGAGGGATATATCAACTTTAGGGCCAATAAATGAGATATTCTGAATTGCCACCATTAAAATTTATTTGTATTAGAGTTAAATTACTTTGGATTACTTAGTTACTGGTTTTTATTTCATTGTTATTGCTCTTAATCGCAGTAATAGTGGCCAAAGATAACAGTTTTATTGCGTTTTCTGATTTGCATTTGTTGGCCATTAAAAAGTAATATTTGTATTTGTTCATTCAATAGGATTAGAAAATATCTATATATCTAAGAAAAACGTTATCTAAATTCTGAGCAGCAATATACAAAAATAAAGTTACTGTTGAAATTATAGATTTAAACACGTGTTTCTAATAAACCGCATTGGTAGTGACGTCATAGATTATGCAACCAAGATTACAAGAGAAAAAAAATTTGACACAATCATCACACTAATTAAAAATAATCCTCTAGACTAAGTGATGTTCAGTGCCAATTTGAAAATATGTATTATATAATTTAATTTGTTAATTTGCTGTTAACTTTTATTTGCACTAAATGTATAAAGTTGGCAATTGTAACTACAGTTGTGGCAAGAATTCAGATGACGAATACCACCACACTAAATGTTTGAACCATATATAGTACTAAATTACAAAAAATGATTGTTTTTAATGCGACAAACTATCGAAAATTATATTGACAACAAAAACAATTGATTAACTTCAGTCGTGACATCAGTAGCCTGAATTCTTACTGCAACTATATGTATTTAATTCCATAAAGCACAAACTTACTTATACAAGATTTAATTTTGAAAAAAACATAAAAACAAAACAATCTCAATATACTTGTTGTAGTTAACTGACAGATGACAGTTGAACCAAATGAAGTTATTATTCAAATGAACTTAATTCTGTTTTGCTATTGATAGAATAAGACGTTCTATAAAAGTTTATTCAAACCATTTAAACGAATCTACTGTTTCATTTTTCTCAACTATTTTCCACATACCCTGTATGTGCTCTAAAATGCTAGATTATTGATGTTAGTTCAAAGTTAGGAATTATTAACTTTGTTAAAGTTGTAAATAATGATGAAGGAGGTTAGTATGTTTATTTTAGTATTGTTAGTATTTATATTGTCGAAAGATGACATGATGACAATTTTCAATGTCACTTTATATGTAATTTCAGTAACTCCGAGATCTAATATCTTTTCTCCGTTGCATTTCAACTGTCATACCTGTAATGATTTGCACAGCAAAGTTGATTAATCTTGTACAACTTCAAATAAAATAAAAAATATTAGAATTGTTTAGAATATAGAATTTGACATTCAATTTTAGATTGTATTGCTATTTTATTGTGTTGATTTGTAGATTTTACATTCTTCTTATGTTTTTTTTTGTAATTTGTGCGTTGTGTTTATGTAATCTTGTAATTCCCCTGTAATTGGTCATTGACTGTTGGATGGTATAATTCGAAAATAAAATAAAATTAATAAAAATAAAACTTAAAAAATATTAAGGCTTATCATAGGCCTCTCTTTATCTTAGATACCTTAGCAGAAGCCTAGAATTAAAAAGGACCATGTCAATCCTCATTTCCTCCTCTTTAATCTGCCAGTTAAAGTTTGCTTGTAGGGATACTTAAGTATATGTAATAATTTTATTTTACTTGCTTTGGTTGCCAATGGGCTTTCATATAAGTTAACAAACTTGATACTTGCAATGCTTGCTAATGCTAAAAACATTGTGTTAAATACAATAGCCCAACCCACATATGTATATCCCCGACAATCCAAAGATTCTATTGTTACCACCAGCTAAACAATGTACTGAAATTGGAGGGGTAGCTTCGGAACCACGAGCCCTCTGCGTTGCGAATATTTACTGCGAAGGAAAAAATATTTGCGCCAGTGGTGCATCTTTTTCTTTTACTACTTATTCTATTGTCATAAGAACTTTCTAATGAATAAAAGTTCTAGATATAATGTCATTATTTTTGGACATACTTTCAAATATGATATATTTTTGATATATCATGATGATGTTGCTGCACTGAATGATTTCAATAGACTGGGAGCTAGTGTTAAATTAGCTGTTGATGTCGCTTATAGGAATTATGTACACTCAGCTGAATTAAATATTAATAACGACCCAAATAAATTATGGGCTTTTGTAAAAAGTAAAACTGGGTCGACTAGTATTTTCAATTGCATGCATTACAATCGTAGAAGTTTGGATAATCCTGCATATATTATACATTCATATGCTACTTCTTTTACAACGCGTAATGATAGTGCAGTTAATTGTGACGTGTCTTTTACTAAACATGTACATATTGCAATATTTGAGGAGACCCAAGTTTTATCTGCTTTAAATAACTCTAAATCTAAGATGACAACTGGACCGGATTTGATACCTGCTTTTATTCTTAAGGATTGCGCATATGTTCTTGCACCTCCGCTAACTTATTTATTTAATTTATGTCTCATCTATGTAAGATTTATAATGTATGTCCTGTTTTCAAAAAAGGCGATGTATTATATGTAATGTATTACATTTTCTTTAATATCTCTCAACTACTTTAAGTTAAATTCATGAAATTTTGTATCCGGAGGTTTATTGGGACGGGAAATTTAAATTGGCTGTATCTCCAAGAGGGCGCCACAAGCGGCTATTAGGATCCTTTTAAATCGCTTCAACTTTTTTATACCACGGTGTATGTCATTTTGGAATAGAAAAACATTTTCCCTTACCTTTTCTACTTATTGAAGTCTCTAGGAGCGGCCGTTTCCGTTAAACACTCATCTAAAGATGATGATGCATGCAAATTATGTATTAGAGTGCTACCTTACTTTTATCTAAAAATCAAGGCATAATACTTTAAAGACTAAGAACTGTTCTTAATCAAGACAGTTTGAATTTTTCGTGAAAATTGTAAAAATAAAATCTCTAAAGAAAATGTACAAAACCTTAACATTAACTTTCGATTCACTGTAATCTAATATTTTTCCTTTGCAGCAAACGTGAGTCAAAAAGCATATATACTTTTAGATGGGCAAATTTTCCATCGCTTTATAATTCTATGTTACAAACAGACTGGTCATTTCTACATAATGTAGATGGTGTTGAACGGTTTCATGAAAAATCGTATAAAATAATTGAAGAGAATGTATCTTACTATGTTCAACTTACATGCCAATTTCCTAAGTGGTATACGTTTGAGGCTATTAAAAAGTATTAAAAAAGTATAGAAAAATTTGAAATGAACAATTCCTGCACGAATTTAAAATGTTAAGAAGGAAAATCAAACCCCAAATAAAACATAATTATTCAAACTACATAACATCCTAAGAATAGGTTATCTAGAATTCCCGGTATTGTACATTACGATAATAATTCATATGAAAACCCAGAAGATATTGTAAATGCATTCAGTAATTTTTTTAGTTGCATATACATATCTAGCGAACATCAAGATATATTTACAGCTACATCACCATTATGTAACGTCAAATATAGAATCAAAATCGGATAACGAAATATTAACTGCTGCAAAAAAATTGAAAATAAAATGACGTCTCGTCCAGCTCAGCATAACATCTTTCTTAGTAAAAGACTGTATTCGCACAATGATTAAACCTTTATTTGAAATTTGAATTGTATAATCTAGTTCTGAAAGCGAAAACATTTCCAACTAGATGGAAGGAAGCCAAAGTAGTTCCTGTGTTTAAAAGTGGCAATAGAGTTGAAGTAACTAATTACAGCTCAATTTCCATCTTATCCTATTTTGCTAAACTCTTTGAAATAGTATATACAATATAATGTATCCTTTGGTGCATCATCACATTTCAGAATATCAACATGGTTTTGTAAATAAACGATCTATTACGAATTTAGCAGTTTTTTCACAATTCACATAAAATATATTAGACTGTCGTGGGCAAGTGATTTGATTGGGAATCTGGAATGCTTTGGTTTTAACTCAGAATTAATACAATTATTTAAGTTTTACTAGTTTGAAATATTGTGTTGTATAATGGATTTCGTTGATTAAAATATTTAGTTACATCGGGAGTCCTCAGGATCTAACCTAACTCCCGTGCTATTTGTTTTATTCATCGATGATTTAAGTTACATTATACAGTCACATAGACTTGTCTTGTTGATGATTTAAAAATATATTCCATAATCGAATCATTAAACGGCTCCAAACTTCTACAAATTGATCTGGACACAAAACAAGAATGGTGTAATAAAATCAAACACGGAAATCCAGGAAACAACAGCATTGAATTACACCTGGAAAACATATAGCAACAGCTAGAGTCACTCGTCAGTAGATCACCAGACATATACCGGTTTCAAGCTTATTAGCTCTCATCAGTATGCCTTAGGTGAGGTATCTGACGAATAATATATGTCTGGTGGCAATCCTTTGCATAATCAAATTGATTGTTCTCAAATTTTAGCACAAACTTCAGCATTGCTCATTTATGCGATATTCACAATTATAAGCTGAATTATATTATCAAATTAGTTCTGTAAGTATTCGGTATTGTAATTAATTTTGAATATTTTTTTTTGTTAATCAATTCAATTAATTAATAATTTTCCTGTCTATAAAGAAGGTCGTTACGATACTTTCAGTAAAATAATCCTTCAAGTTACATATAAATTCGAAAGCATTCTGTATAAGAAATGAAGAAAGCATAATTCGAGTTTCGTCGATGATCACATGAACGTCCCCTATTAAAATTTTTTAACCGCTGGTGGAATACGTTCCCGGTGAATCAATATTCCACCCCATATGGTGATATCAGTTCCAGCGCAACGCACGCACACTCCGCCACTCATGCCTAATGAGCTAACCGTTTCCAAACAGTTTATCATTGTGCGAATGTAATTGCTCTGTTATATCATCATTAGCCGATGACACAGCGTAATGTGCGCCATTGGCTTTAAATTACCCGAATTTATTTCGGGTTGCTATTACCCCGCTAATTCATTGTCGCTTATTGCCGTTATTTTAGCTACTAAAAGGTTTGCGAGGTTAATAGGATTGTAATACTAATATTTTCCGAAATGTTTTTTTGTATTTGGTCTGGGCTCATATATTTTCTTAATAGAATAGTGTATTCAGGCGGTGGTATGTTATATTTAATGGTTGCACGTATTTAATTCCATTAATATTTAGAAATGGGTGTATGTAGAAATAGAATTTGTCTTCTGTTATATTATTAAGCATAAATATTATGTGTATCTTTTCTCGGTCAATGTAAGTTGTCATTTAAAACAGGGCTGTCGAACATCGTTACGACAGTTTTGCGGCTCCCGAAGTGGACTGTAAAAAATTTAGAAATATGCTTTACAAACGATATAAAACGACACAAACCGTTCCTACACCAACGATGAAAATAAAATAACCCATACATGGGCTATGTGACGCCACTGGCGTTGAATAGATCACCGCAAGTGCAAAAGGGCACTTCGAAAATTATTTAAAAATACACTTCTGCACGGCACTGCTACTGTTCCACTGTCAAACCTGATAAGACGACAAAGCATGCATCGGCGACTGGACAAAAAATTTAAAGAAATTCCCAAGGAAAAAAATAAATAACATTTCATAACACCTATGTTATACAGCAAATTCAACTGTTGTCGCTATTGGTATTAATCATTAATATAATTAATTTGTGGTTTTAATTAATAAAACAGTTTGACATAAAAAAAGGAACTTCAGCTTACTGGTAATTAGGCCATATTTGGCCCTTTTTACCTACTAACTTACACTACCCTCCACCCCTACAATCACAAACATCCATGGGTAGGACAGAAAATTCTGCCCCGTGTTGGATTCGAACCAACTTCCGGCCGCTCATGCTCCTGGCAGCAACTGTTCGTCGCCGCCTTGGCTGCTCGGTTACCGTCAGCCCAACAATTTGACATACCTGATGTTATAACAAAATTTTGGGCCCGTCTTACCCACTTTCTATAAACTAGCACAAATGTTTCTGCTTGTCCGTTTTGAACTCGTAAGTTATTGGCAGCAGCTATGATACGTTTTCGTAAATCATCAATAGTGTTCACTTCGGTGCAACACACTTCATTTTTTAAATATCCCCACAAGAAGCAGTCCAAATGATTTAAAGTCAGGAGATAGTGGCGGCCATGGCCTCCTTCTCGTATCCCTTGGTCACACAAGGTATGGATATAATTGACCCTCGGGTATGATACGCCACACTGCTGCAATACGCCTTGGACACCTTGGACCTCCATCTCTTTCACGATTTGGTTTCAAATTTCCCGTGTCACGCTCGTGTTGCACTACTCTTACTCACTATACACCGCAGTAAAAGTAACTGCATTTGTCACATGTTTACCGGAAAATCGTCTGCTAAAGCATTTTCACTTCACCATAAATTAGAATGCTGTTGAAATTTGAAAATATCTTCATACTTTTTAAAATGCTTGAAATAGAGCAAGTTTCCAGGTACAGGTACCAAGTAAGTACAGTACACGTTTATGCAGACGAAAATCCGCACACAGTGGAAGTTAGACATTTTCAACACGAATTTAAAATTAATGTGTGGGCAGGAATAATTGGAATTTTTATTGTTGGTCCTGCCATTTTACCACAGAGATTAGCGGGATAATTATTTTTTTTTAACATCTACAAAATACATTGTCACACTTGTTAGAGGATATACCTACAACTTCGGAGAGATATGTGGTTTATGCATGATGAGGCTCCACCACATTTTCATTACCTGTTCCTAACTACTTAAATAAAAACAGTACCCAAACAAATGGATAGGTAGAGATAATGACACTCCTGTAAATTAGCCACCACCTTCTCCAGATTTAAATCCATTAGATTATTTTTGTTGGGTCCGTGGTTTATATGACATCGGTAGAAAACGAAGAGCAACTATGGCAACGTCTTCAAGATGCAACAAATACTCTTAGAGGCAACGAAAAAATTATGCAAAGTGTAATTTTTGTCGTCGTGTAAATTTTTGTATGTGTGTAAATGGTGGCCACGTTGTAAAGACCTTTTAGGGACACCCTGTATATAATTGAAACTAGTAGTTTTTTACTTAGTAATACAATGAGGCACAAATTGTCAATCTAAGTTAAGTATCTTTAAAGATATTTTTAAATTTCAAATGTTAATGATTGACAATTACGTGGAGATGCTACATTTTTGTTGGATCGAGCTATATCAAATGACAATGTAAATTATACGTTCCTTGTATGTAGAATATAGAGAGTGTCCTCTACAAAACACTTTTAATGGACCAAAAGGCCTGTTAAGAACTTAAATCGGTAAGTAACGTTAAACAATAAGAGAGTTCTGTACATTTTCTAGGATATTTAGAATGCTATTAAGGATTGTATAAAATAATTGAAGAGAATGTATCTTACTATGTTCAACTTACATGCCAATTTCCTAAGTGGTATACGTTTGAGGCTATTAAAAAGTATTAAAAAAGTATAGAAAAATTTGAAATGAACAATTCCTGCACGAATTTAAAATGTTAAGAAGGAAAATCAAACCCCAAATAAAACATAATTATTCAAACTACATAACATCCTAAGAATAGGTTATCTAGAATTCCCGGTATTGTACATTACGATAATAATTCATATGAAAACCCAGAAGATATTGTAAATGCATTCAGTAATTTAGTTGCATATACATATCTAGCGAACATCAAGATATATTTACAGCTACATCACCATTATGTAACGTCAAATATAGAATCAAAATCGGATAACGAAATATTAACTGCTGCAAAAATTGAAAATAAAATGACGTCTCGTCCAGCTCAGCATAACATCTTTCTTAGTAAAAGACTGTATTCGCACAATGATTAAACCTTTATTTGAAATTTGAATTGTATAATCTAGTTCTGAAAGCGAAAACATTTCCAACTAGATGGAAGGAAGCCAAAGTAGTTCCTGTGTTTAAAAGTGGCAATAGAGTTGAAGTAACTAATTACAGCTCAATTTCCATCTTATCCTATTTTGCTAAACTCTTTGAAATAGTATATACAATATAATGTATCCTTTGGTGCATCATCACATTTCAGAATATCAACATGGTTTTGTAAATAAACGATCTATTACGAATTTAGCAGTTTTTTCACAATTCACATAAAATATATTAGACTGTCGTGGGCAAGTGATTTGATTGGGAATCTGGAATGCTTTGGTTTTAACTCAGAATTAATACAATTATTTAAGTTTTACTAGTTTGAAATATTGTGTTGTATAATGGATTTCGTTGATTAAAATATTTAGTTACATCGGGAGTCCCTCAGGGATCTAACCTAACTCCCGTGCTATTTGTTTTATTCATCGATGATTTAAGTTACATTATACAGTCACATAGACTTGTCTTGTTGATGATTTAAAAATATATTCCATAATCGAATCATTAAACGGCTCCAAACTTCTACAAATTGATCTGGACACAAAACAAGAATGGTGTAATAAAATCAAACACGGAAATCCAGGAAACAACAGCATTGAATTACACCTGGAAAACATATAGCAACAGCTAGAGTCACTCGTCAGTAGATCACCAGACATATACCGGTTTCAAGCTTATTAGCTCTCATCAGTATGCCTTAGGTGAGGTATCTGACGAATAATATATGTCTGGTGGCAATCCTTTGCATAATCAAATTGATTGTTCTCAAATTTTAGCACAAACTTCAGCATTGCTCATTTATGCGATATTCACAATTATAAGCTGAATTATATTATCAAATTAGTTCTGTAAGTATTCGGTATTGTAATTAATTTTGAATATTTTTTTTTGTTAATCAATTCAATTAATTAATAATTTTCCTGTCTATAAAGAAGGTCGTTACGATACTTTCAGTAAAATAATCCTTCAAGTTACATATAAATTCGAAAGCATTCTGTATAAGAAATGAAGAAAGCATAATTCGAGTTTCGTCGATGATCACATGAACGTCCCCTATTAAAATTTTTTAACCGCTGGTGGAATACGTTCCCGGTGAATCAATATTCCACCCCATATGGTGATATCAGTTCCAGCGCAACGCACGCACACTCCGCCACTCATGCCTAATGAGCTAACCGTTTCCAAACAGTTTATCATTGTGCGAATGTAATTGCTCTGTTATATCATCATTAGCCGATGACACAGCGTAATGTGCGCCATTGGCTTTAAATTACCCGAATTTATTTCGGGTTGCTATTACCCCGCTAATTCATTGTCGCTTATTGCCGTTATTTTAGCTACTAAAAGGTTTGCGAGGTTAATAGGATTGTAATACTAATATTTTCCGAAATGTTTTTTTGTATTTGGTCTGGGCTCATATATTTTCTTAATAGAATAGTGTATTCAGGCGGTGGTATGTTATATTTAATGGTTGCACGTATTTAATTCCATTAATATTTAGAAATGGGTGTATGTAGAAATAGAATTTGTCTTCTGTTATATTATTAAGCATAAATATTATGTGTATCTTTTCTCGGTCAATGTAAGTTGTCATTTAAAACAGGGCTGTCGAACATCGTTACGACAGTTTTGCGGCTCCCGAAGTGGACTGTAAAAAATTTAGAAATATGCTTTACAAACGATATAAAACGACACAAACCGTTCCTACACCAACGATGAAAATAAAATAACCCATACATGGGCTATGTGACGCCACTGGCGTTGAATAGATCACCGCAAGTGCAAAAGGGCACTTCGAAAATTATTTAAAAATACACTTCTGCACGGCACTGCTACTGTTCCACTGTCAAACCTGATAAGACGACAAAGCATGCATCGGCGACTGGACAAAAAATTTAAAGAAATTCCCAAGGAAAAATAAAATAACATTTCATAACACCTATGTTATACAGCAAATTCAACTGTTGTCGCTATTATTATTAAATATTAATATAATTAATTTGTGGTTTTAATTAATAAAACAGTTTGACATAAAAAAAGGAACTTCAGCTTACTGGTAATTAGGCCATATTTGGCCCTTTTTACCTACTAACTTACACTACCCTCCACCCCTACAATCACAAACATCCATGGGTAGGACAGAAAAATTCTGCCCCGTGTTGGATTCGAACCAACTTCCGGCCGCTCATGCTCCCTGGCAGCAACTGTTCGTCGCCGCCTTGGCTGCTCGGCTACCGTCAGCCCAACAATTTGACATACCTGATGTTATAACAAAATTTTGGGCCCGTCTTACCCACTTTCTATAAACTAGCACAAATGTTTCTGCTTGTCCGTTTTGAACTCGTAAGTTATTGGCAGCAGCTATGATACGTTTTCGTAAATCATCAATAGTGTTCACTTCGGTGCAACACACTTCATTTTTTAAATATCCCCACAAGAAGCAGTCCAAATGATTTAAAGTCAGGAGATAGTGGCGGCCATGGCCTCCTTCTCGTATCCCTTGGTCACACAAGGTATGGATATAATTGACCCTCGGGTATGATACGCCACACTGCTGCAATACGCCTTGGACACCTTGGACCTCCATCTCTTTCACGATTTGGTTTCAAATTTCCCGTGTCACGCTCGTGTTGCACTACTCTTACTCACTATACACCGCAGTAAAAGTAACTGCATTTGTCACATGTTTACCGGAAAATCGTCTGCTAAAGCATTTTCACTTCACCATAAATTAGAATGCTGTTGAAATTTGAAAATATCTTCATACTTTTTAAAATGCTTGAAATAGAGCAAGTTTCCAGGTACAGGTACCAAGTAAGTACAGTACACGTTTATGCAGACGAAAATCCGCACACAGTGGAAGTTAGACATTTTCAACACGAATTTAAAATTAATGTGTGGGCAGGAATAATTGGAATTTTTATTGTTGGTCCTGCCATTTTACCACAGAGATTAGCGGGATAATTATTTTTTTTTAACATCTACAAAATACATTGTCACACTTGTTAGAGGATATACCTACAACTTCGGAGAGATATGTGATTTATGCATGATGGGGCTCCACCACATTTTTCATTACCTGTTCCTAACTACTTAAATAAAAAACAGTACCTAAACAAATGGATAGGTAGAGGTAATGACGCTCCTGTAAATTGGCCACCACGTTCTCCAGATTTAAATCCATTAGATTATTTTTTAAGTGGTCATCTTTAAGTCCGTGGTTTATATGACATCGGTAGAAAACGAAGAGCAACTATGGCAACGTCTTCAAGATGCAACAAATACTCTTAGAGGCAACGAAAAAATTATGCAAAGTGTAATTTTCTTCGTCGTGTAAATTTTTGTGTGTGTGTAAATGGTGGCCACGTTGTAAAGACCTTTTAGGGACACCCTGTATATAATTTAAATTAGTAGTTTTTTACTTAGTAATACAATGAGGCACAAATTGTCAATCTAAGTTAAGTATCTTTAAAGATATTTTTAAATTTGAAATGTTAATGATTGACAATTACGTGGAGATGCTACATTTTTGTTGGATCGAGCTATATCTAATGACAATGTAAATTATACGTTCCTTGTATGTAGAATATAGAGAGTGTCCTCTACAAAACACTTTTAATGGACCAAAAGGCCTGTTAAGAACTTAAATCGGTAAGTAACGTTAAACAATAAGAGAGTTCTGTACATTTTCTAGGATATTTAGAATGCTATTAAGGATTGTATTTGTCGGTGTTTGGGCGAGACGCTTGAAGGAAATAAAACTCAGTGACTGTTCGTAAACAGGAACACCGATTATATGAAAGTTCCTATTTTATCAGGAACCTCTTTTGAATATTGAAGTCTTTATTTGAACATCGTAATCATTTTAACCTTTGATTAAAGATAGTTGTCTAATTTATGATTATATAGATACATTGCGTAGTTCGTGCAATATCAATGATATGACATAAAAGTTGCACCAAATCAGTTTCCTCACCTCGCTTTGTTTCTAATAGATTAAAATCAAAGTTACATCTAGCGACTATTCGCTACTCCATGCAGTACTGACAAGCCACAGACACGAGAAGACTAGAATCAGGTTCCAACTGTCAGACGCATGCGCATTGCATGTAAAATAATTCACCTTCACTTCAATTTATGTTATTGTGTTATTAATCAATTCATTTTTAGTAAGCTGACGTAATGTAATTTTGTTATATAAAACATATAGCTGTTTACAAGAAATTTATTTGCACATTCGTGTAAAAATATTTCAAATATATTAAGATCGCCGTATTTCTAGTCATAAAATGATCAAATTTGTAGTGTTTTTTAGGTGCAGAAAGCTCAAAAAATAAAATACGAACAAAAGTAATATCAAAAATAAAATTCTTTTTTTGTTTATCCACTTTTACTATTTAAATTATTCTTATATAAGTCTTCTTATATAAGTACCGAATTATGTAAGTTTATGTTATAACAATATTTTATCGGCAGTTAAATTTAAAAAATATGTATTTTGAAAAATTTCTGTACCTAAAAATTTGTTGGTTAGACCGCTTTCTGTTGTTATATATACGTTTTACTTCGATACTTTTAAATATTTGTAAGTGGCATGAGATAACATTCCTGTTATTTGCTGCTCTATATTATTCAATTCTTAAATGTTTAAAATTTTTTGTATTTATAATAATAATAATAATAATAACACGTTTATTTCCAACAGGTAAATTACCCAATTACAGGAAACATAGAATCTGAAATACACATTTAGTAAAACTACAGAAAACAAAAAAAAAAAAAGGAAAGTGAAATTTCTAGTAATTACTACACAAGATGCGGATACATTAATTTTTACATTTTTCTAGATATGAGCCAATTATAGTTTTTAACGTGTCATAATTAATATCACAGAAACTCGAAATAGTATTGAATACATTACACATATTATATATTGGTGACTTACGCATAATGTTCGTACGGCAACTAGGACAATAGAAACAATTATTTCCACGAGAATGTTGCCGAGGAACCAAATAACAAATTTTATTTACAAGGCACATACATTCAACATTATAATGTACTAAATTATATAAAAATGTTATAGCTGTACAATTTCTTCTATCATATAAGGAAGTCATGTTAAACATATCTAACAAGATTCTGTTGTCGACACCTCTTTCAGGATAAAACCCCTGGGACTTAAAAAACAGAAACTTTAAAAATTTTCGTTGAACCGTCTCAATCAACATAATATTGTTCTGATATATAGGAGACCATATTAAGGACGCGTATTCTAATTTAGATCTTATAATATCTCTATAATAATATCTCTACCCCTCATTCTAATCACAGGGATTAGCCCAGAAGTCGGAGACTTGTGCGGGAGAGGGGGCAGCATATTATTATTAAGCAGGCCGCATTTGCATTATGTATGAAAAATATAGTAATTTTAGACTTCTAATATTTGAAAAACAATTCCAGTTTCGCATAAAATATCCAAGTAATTTATAAGCGGATTTAACAATTTGGTTAATGTGACTGGAAAAACTAAATTTACAGTGTATTTGTAGGAACACTATTTTTAGTTATTGAAGTGTAGAAGAAAAACAAATCTTTTTATAACAACTATGCCTATAACTTTTTTATTAGGAATGAATGGATTATTTAAATTATTTAACCAATAAAATCCAAAGTGGATTCGATACTTATCTAAAACTTCATAAACATTGTTTTTCTACTTTGTAAAAGCGAAGAGTTAAACTTAAACGTGGATTTTATTTAAACCTTTGTTTATTCAGATATTATCAAAAACTTACCTAAGCAATGCTCTTTCACTTCTTAGGAAAAGTTTCTTGATAAAATTCTAAAAATTAGGGACATTAATCTTAACACTTTCAAGTATGCAGGGAGCGCATTCACCAAAACAGAGGATAGCCGTTTAGTATGTAATAAAAATAGTTTAAGAAATGAAGACATTTGCTAACAAGAACGCAACCTTTAGAAAATATTGAGATTATTAAAATACCGGAGGATTCAAAAAGCTAAATATTTATTTCAATTGTTCAAATCTTAAAAGCTAATTTAAAGTTACGGCGTAAAAAGGGAAAACAATGTTTCTAGTATATAGCTTCGTATGCCATGAGAAAACAATTATTGTCGTTAGTTTCCATAGCAAGCGTAAATGTAGGTCAACTGTCAAACTATACGTTCGAATTTCAATTAAAGTGTGCTATTCTTAGACTCTTAGCCCCTGCATATTTAAACGTGTTAAAATAAATTTCCCTAATTTTTAGAATGTTTATTAAGAAACTTGCTTAAGAATTTCTTAAGTAAATTTTTAATAATATCTGAATAAACCTACACACAAAGGTTTAACTAAATCCACGTTTAAATTTGACTCTCTGCTTTTACAAAGAGAAACCATGTTTATGAAGTTCTAGGTAAGTAACGAAGCCACTTTGAGTTTTATAGGTTAAATAATTTAGATATTCCATTCATTCCTAATTAAAAAAAAATATATAGAAGTATTTGTTATAAAAATGTTTGTTTTTCTTCTACACTTCAAAAATTGTAGAAAAGCACGGTTAAATTAAAAAATATAAAAAAAATTATTATTACAAATATTGTAACACTTGGTATATAGGTATGTTTCTATAAATGATACTGCAGGAAACAACTACTCCGCGGACTAATGCCCCGACCGGCATTGAATTATACCTGCAGTATCTGTGTGAAACAGCCAAGAACCCTTGTCGGCCACTCCACCAGACATAGACCGGTTTCGGGCTTGTTAGCCCACATGCCATAGGTGAGATGACCGACAATTGAACTGGCTGTTCCTTCATATGTAGTTTCACATATAAATCGAGTGCAGGTGAAATGTAACTGGTCTGCTACTTCCTGCTCGGCCTAAGCGGCTCGACTTGCAGAAAGCGACCTACAATATCGTAGGTACTTAACCGCAGACCATACACTAATGTCTTCAAATATCCCCAAACAAAGAAATCTAGAGGGTTCAGATCAGGCCGGACCTGTTTTATGGCCTCCAAGATCGCCTGATCTGAACCCTCTAGATTTCTTTGTTTGGGGATATTTGAAGACATTAGTGTATGGTACTCCTGTAAATAGCCTGGAAGAGCTGCAGCTACGGATTAATCAAAAGTGTCAAGAAATCCAAAACCAAGGAGGGTGTTTTCGAAAGAGTTCGAATATCGTTGAGACGAAGATGTCGTGCCTGCTTGGAAATGGACAGAGGGCACTTTGAACATCTTCTGTAACTTTGTTTTTTGTTTGTTAAAAGCTTCCTTTGTCGGTTTATTCCTAATAAAATAAAATGTTTGAAAAACGAATAGTGGTTCATATCTCCGCAACCGTTACTTTGCGGACCCATGTTTATTAAGACTTTTCTGCTTATTTTGGTTCATACTATTACCTCCTGAAATATTTTACACTCTTTTTTTTAACACCCTGTATATACTAAATTTCACTTACAAATTGTAGCTACAACGTGCAACGTGTTATCATAAAAATATGTTCCTTTTTTGATTTCCTGTCAAAACTATATAAGATGTCTTGCAAATCGTGGGGACTTTGCGGACCCATGTTTATTGAAATATTTTACACTCTTTTTTTTAACACTCTGTATAACTGTGTAATTTATTATAAAATGACAAATTTACTTATTGGAATGTGGCATATACAATTTGTAGAACAAAATATGAAGCGCAGGCGAAAGAGATAAGTAGCAAGTTGGTAAGTCTATATTGTTAAAATTTTTATTGAATTTGTTACTTGAAATTAATAAGTATCTACCTGTATGGCATGTTTGGCGATAAATAGGTACCTAATTCTAATACATATTTTATTTGGTTAGAAATCAGAGACGTATTCAAAGAAATTTGCGAGAAAGGAGTAACCCTTTTGAGATGCCCATACTCTATTCTTAAAATTGCGCTTTAGTAAAGATGCATGTCTGCAAGTAGTACATCACAACCGAAATTATTGAGAATTCTAACGGCTTTGTTTTTCTTTGGTCGCTGTAGTTACCAGGTAACCAGATATCTATTTATTAGCTAGCCATGGCTATTCATTTGCTTTAAGTCAACCAGCAGTTAGTCGTTGTGTTGCTGAAGAATCAATCATAATTGCTACACATTTTTTACATGAATAGATAATGTTTCCACAAAACAATACACAAAAAGATTTTTTACACAGGGATTCAATTCACTAGATCATCGTTGGCATAGTTGATTGCACGCTTATTAAACACCAGCAGAACAAATACCAATTGAAAGTTAAGAAATATGTTCACCGTCACTTGCAATTGACAGATTTGATGTCACCAATAGTCAGAAACTAAATCCAGGAGATTTGAACTACTCTAACAAATATTTTGAGGCCTTTAAAATTGTTATCACATTAGCGGCTCCCTTAAATCTTAGAATACAGAATATACATTTACAATTGATATTTAAGAGTCCGTTCTCTGTACACTCCTCGGGTTGTGCTCCGGGGTCGGGTGCACGGGCGTTACGGCTGGAGGCGGAGATTATCGCTCTCCCACTACAATGACTTTACGGTGGACGTATTTAGAATATTTAGATTTAGTGGAGTGAAATCAGCTAGCAATTATGCCGTTTTGTTTTTAAGAAAATATAACCATCTTGTAGAAGGACATTTTTAGTATCCAAATTGGACGTGTACAATTTGTTTTAATAGGGCCGCATTTTATAAAAATAAAATCAAATTATCGATGCTTGGGACATTATTTGACAATTATTACGTTTTTTGTTACATCGCGTTTGTAAATCAACGATTTTACTTATGTTCGTAGTTTTTTTTTTACAGCTTATATGTATAAAAAACTACAGTACTTCTCACGGTACACACCAATAAATAAAAACAGTATAAAAACTAGGTTTATAGCGTCGGCATATCCTTTATTAAACATTGGCGGAGATAGAAATGCTAAAATGTTGTACCATAGTTAAATTAATTAAAATTGTATCATTAAATTTTATTGTCTTCACCGATATCGAAAACCAATAATTACAAACAGTGCACATTAAAAACATTTACTACAACATTTATTTTCATTTCCGCTACAATAAATAACAATGCCTGGCTGTACCGCACTGTTTTTCTCAATATTAACTTAAATTATATCAATTTCTTGTAATATTGCTTCATGGGGTGCAAAAACTTTTTATCAATGAAAATAAAAACATCGAATTCCATAAGATCGATTAATTCAATACTGTATCAACTGAGAACGTATAGATTATAAGTGACTATGTATTTCTTTGAAATCCGGTCCTGCCTGCATTTACCAATCTCTAAGCCCATCCCACTGAGTGAAACACACGTGGTAGCAGAATTTAAAATATATTCGTTTTGGAAGTTGTAGACGTTCGGCATTTAGCATAGAATTTTGAGTAATTTTTATCAATTCGATATAATTTTGTTATCGTTGCAAAGCTAAAAGAGAGACTTACTTCCGTCGTGTAACCAATTTTCGATATAAGCCTTTATTTTCAAGTAAATAAATTGTAAATATGACGATTTCTTGCAGTGTTTACTCTTTAAATTTAAATAATTAAAAACTAATTTTGAAAAGAATATTACACAGCAGCCTTAGGAAACAACTTTGTCTTTCGATTATTTTTTTATTTGGAGCGCTATGTTTATTCGTTGTCTCAATAAGTGTTATGGGCCGAGCGTTAAAAATCGGTTTATTTTAAGCGCGCGACGGACTCTTAAAGGATCTGTTTAATATTGAAATTTTAGCAAGCCTTTAAAATTTAACAGCACCATACAGAATCGACCCTAAGTCTTTATATGTGGAAATTTGTATTCCGAATATATTTTCTAGTTCATACTTACGACTGCAATATTTCTGATACAAATGTTCCTTTATTTGATGCTGTCAAAAATGCTTTTAATAAATTATCCTTTTTAACATTTTATTATTGATAACCCCATTGTAAGTTAAGCAGTTAATGCTTTATGTTACCCGCCACTGAGTCAAATCTAAGGATCAAGTATCTGTTTAACGACCTAAATAAAAGAGTTTGGGACTGGTAAATGGAATCTGCAGCTTATCCGGGAGCGACGGTGGCGGGAGCGTAGGCGGTGGCGGTCCGCCCGCTCCATTACAAGCCGGAGTTTCCGCTTCTCTAACCGATTTTAACATCTTTAGGATGTTCTTAGCTTTGTTTCCACTTATTGCCAACATTAGCGAGCCGCTCCTTAAAGAACCGGTCTCAGCACGAACAGTATCGTGACAAATTACGCGTTTTAACAGACAATTTTTAATAATTTTTATTTAGTAATTCTAAAAACGGATTCTATGAGAAGACCATATTATAGAACCAAAGATTTTAAATATGTTCAACAAATATGAATTGGTTTGGACGCAAGACAGTTTCAGGGTTGTTTGCAGTCCGTTGGTTTAAATTATTTGACGTTACAAGATGTATCTCTCTTCCTCAAAAGTTATTGAATGAGTGATTGGAAAAACGATAAGATTCCAGTGAAGGGTGTTTTTAGAAAATCGAAAAAATAGTTTTTGCGGCTAAACCGTCGGTTACATAAAAAATGTTTCTATTGGCCAACTGTATATTTTGATAAAGTGCATTTAATGACAAAATATGAATTTCTTATATCAATTAGGAATTAGATATTTGATTTTAAAGGAACTGGAATATTATCCTTTTTCCAATCAACTTAATGAAATTCAGTTGAAATATAACAAGCCGAGCGTCGGATTGTTCTACTTTACCCCCCAACCATCGCCAAGCGTCAGATTGTTCTATTTTACCCCCCAGCCGTCGTATTGTTCTACTTTACCCCCCTAACCATCGCCAAGCGTCGAATTATTCTACTTTACCCCCTTTGTCATCGCCGAGCGTCGGATTTTTCTACTTTACCCTCCCCCAACCATCGCCAAGCGTCGGATCGTTCCACTTTACCCCCCCAATCAGCGTCGGATTATCAAAGTGGCCAAAATCGCCAAGCGTCGAATTGTTGCACTCCTTATCATGGCGAGGCATATTTCGCCAAGCGTCGGATTATCAAAGTGGCCAAAATCGCCATGCGTCGAATTGCGAACGCTTGGTAAATTTACATGGTTAGCGTTTTTAGACAATAGAAACCAACTTACCAAACCAATGTAAGCAGGCAAATTTATAAAAAAATAAGTATGGTCTAGAACACGTGTTGCCTCTACAAAACTGCCGGGCCGATGATGTAGGTGGCTCTCACGTTGCTATGTAATGGTATGTAAACAACAGTCACGTAAAAAATTGTGTGGAAAAAAGATAACATTCCGGGAATACTATCCTTTTTCCACCCAATGAAACCCGCTGCATATAAATACTGCGTGAGTTAACGCGGTTACCTTATCCTTCTTCCGCCCAACGAATAAATGATAAATTCTTAGACAAATGGCTATCTTACTTTAGTTCGCCATATTTATGGAATGTTATCCTTTTTCCAATCACTCATTCTATTATTTGGTCGTCTAAAATAATTCTTGAAATTTTCAGCGGTGGTATTAGTTACAATGGAATATTGTCGATAGAATATGACGAATCAAATTTCTTATATGCTTTCTTATTTCTTATAGTTAAAAAGTCAGTAAGTACAACATCTATTTATATTCAATAAGTGGTTGTTGGATTGAGACCATAGATAGAATGTATTAATATCTTGCAATTATTTATTTATCTATGTATGGTCTTCGGAAGGCTGAGAAATCTCGAATGTAGAGTTAGATGTACCTACAAGAGACCCCGCAAGAGAACAACATATGTTAATTGTGTTAAACATATCTTAATCCAGATATTGATTGGACTAATCAATCTGCATAGTATTTTATGTCATCAACTAATTTTCCTATAATTATAGTAGGTATAGCGAAGAAGTTACTTTATATTGTCCTGCTCTTCATTTGTATTAATTTATTTATGTATGGCTTTTCTATTTTTCTAATAACTTTCTACGTAGAATGAAGGTGAATAACTTATGTGATATTGTGTAAAATATATAAAATGCTGTTCAATAAAACATATATTTTCCTTCTAATTTACATAATAAAGAGAAACTTCTTAGAAGATAATTCTGTTGTTAAGTTCTACAATCAAGCTGTTGATGTATTCGAAGCAAGCATCGCATGGGTTTACTTGAGGAACAACTTCTTCCTCTTCTTCTACTTCTGGGATTTCTGGGAATGATGGTTGGTTGCCAATATCACCGTCTTCATCTTCAACTTCTGGGATTTCTGGGAAGGAAGGTTGGTTACCAATGTCGCCATCTTCATCTTCTACTTCTGGGATTTCTGGGAATGATGGTTGGTTGCCAATATCACCGTCTTCATCCTCAACTTCTGGGATTTCTGGGAAGGATGGTTGGTTGCCAATATCACCGTCTTCATCTTCAACTTCTGGGATTTCTGGGAAAGATGGTTGGTTACCTATGTCACCGTCTTCATCTTCAACTTCTGGGATTTCTGGGAAGGAAGGTTGGTTACCAATGTCGCCATCTTCATCCTCAACTTCTGGGATTTCTGGGAAGGATGGTTGGTTGCCAATATCACCGTCTTCATCTTCAACTTCTGGGATTTCTGGGAAGGATGGTTGGTTGCCAATATCACCGTCTTCATCTTCAACTTCTGGGATTTCTGGGAAGGAAGGTTGGTTACCAATGTCGCCATCTTCATCTTCTACTTCTGGGATTTCTGGGAATGATGGTTGGTTGCCAATATCACCGTCTTCATCCTCAACTTCTGGGATTTCTGGGAAGGATGGTTGGTTGCCAATGTCACCGTCTTCATCTTCAACTTCTGGGATTTCTGGGAAAGATGGTTGGTTACCTATGTCACCGTCTTCATCTTCTACTTCTGGTAGTTCAGGGAAGGATGGTTGGTTTCCAATGTCACCTTCCTCATCTTCTACTTCTGGTAGTTCGGGGAATGATGGTTGGTTTCCAATGTCCGCGTCGTCATCTTCTGCTTCTGGAATTACTGGGAAGGATGGTTGGTTTCCAATTGAAGCACTTTCGTCGTCTTCCAAAACACCCGGCAACACAACTAGGTCCTCTACTTCAGGGATCCTGAAGGCAGGAATGGCTGAAAATATTTAGAAAAAGTTGTTTTCTTGTTTTCTATGCAAATTACCAGTTATTTCTAAAGTTATAAGTAATACAGAAAGTCACACTTTACTTACTTGGCGCTACAGCCAAAGCTAGAACCAAGATTACCAATTTAACCATGTTTACTCTTTAGTGAATTGGAGTACACTACCCATTTGTTGTAAACTACCTTCTTTTATATCTAACGATAGCGATACGAAACAATTGTTTTATTACTGTTTATAGCTGCAATTGCTATTGATTGAATCGTGTTATCTAACGGTAGAGGATATTCGATTTATATTTATTGATTCTTGAAAATAAAATTTTATTATTTTATTTTTATTTAAAAATCGGGATTATCCATTAGAAACCTTAATTAAACAAATATTTGTCGTGAATGACGTGCATACGTGTAATGAAACTTTGCATTTAATGTAGACGCAGAGTAAGGGTTGCAACACTATATTTGTATTAAATAATTTAGTTAAATGATATGATAATGAATTTTAAAACCTTTTGCTTATTGTGAGGATGTTAAGTTAAAATTTGAAAATAGCTCACGGAATATATATAAAACGTCTAAATGCGAACAAGTGAAATTTACAGATGTTTTCTTTTATTTTTGTATGCCAATTGTAAACTGAAATCGGATGAAACGAGCGCCTAGAAAAAATGTTACGCCATATTTCCTAGTGTTTTTTTTTTTAGAATTGTGAAATTTGGCCTTTTGATTTTTTTTAGAACCACTTTGTACTTTATATGAGAACAAAATTTGTTTACATTATTTTCTTATCTGGATATTTGTGTATTTTGGTGTAAATCAAAATATTTGAAAAACTATTATGCACGGCACAATTTCAAAATTGCATAGTTAATATACATATTAATGGTATAGTTTGTGTGTTTTGTCAGAGAGGTAAAACAGTTTTCAAGCTATTAATAATTTGCGGACTTTTTTGTCAAAAACATGTTCAAAAAAATGTTCAGAACGTTATGTTGGAGAGACCTTTAGTTCTGCATACAGTGTGTTTCTAAAATGTATTCAAAATTTCAGTGAATCTAGAACAAGTCAAAAGGTGACGAAAACCTTAGTTGTAGGTATTTTCAATAAATAATAATGGCACTTAAAATTTGGTAATAAAATAGTAATTTTATAAAATTCTCCTTTTTTTTACAAATTATCGTACGTAATATGCGAATATGATACTTTTTGATAGTTTCGCCTCGATACACGAAAATTAACGTTTTACAAGAAAATTTATAAGAATACATTCAAGTCAAGAGGGACGAAATTTGGACAATGAATTAAGGGAGTAAAAAAACAATTCAAACTTTACCAGGGAAGTACAAGAAAAAATTTCTGAAGGGTTTCATGATAGCAGATCCTTGAAAAAATATCACTCTTTATAACGATTTTGAAAAATGAACTTATAACGTATAATATCCGAGACTGAGCAGTACATGCATCAAATTTGAAAGCGCTGTGTGCAATATGAACTTGAAAATAAAAAAAAAATAATCTATTTTTTCTACACTTTAGCCCCCTGTAACTCCGCTACTGATTGAGAAAAAGACCTAGTTCATATAAAGTTTTCCTCTTAAAACTGCTTATTCTATCTACCGTTTTAATTTGTTCCAAACAAACCGAAACATCCTGTAGGTGCTAATTATCGTTTGGATTTTAGATAGCATTGATATTATGAATATCGGGAGCATCTAGAAGCAAAGAGTTATATAATATGATCATTCAGGATATTGACGATCAATCAACATATATAGTTGTAAAAATTCCGCAAACAAAAATAAATATTAGGTAGGAGAATATTTACTGTTACAAACAGACAGGATGAAAATATCAATTATTTTGAAATTTACCGTAAGTACATCAATTTGCGGCCAACAAACATAAAATGCATGTATTTTTTAATTATTCCAATGGAAGGTACTACTGATTGTAAAAGTGGGAAAAGTAACAATTGGACAGTGACCGTCGAAGGTAGCCGAGCGTTTAAAATTACAAAATCCCACAAATTATACGCCACCCTTCTAGCAAATAGAAGTATGGATGTGCTCGGATTAAAAAAACATGGGGGATGGAAATCGTCGACCATTGCCGAAAACTACATCAAATATGCCCTTCAAAATAAACCGCAGTATGCAGATAAAATTTTTCACTATAATGACAACACATCATCCTGCAATACTTCTGAATCATGTTCTGAAACATCACCTGCTACTACAGCTTCTACTTCACTGACCTTGGTAGCTAATTTTAATTTAAATAGAAAAATATAACTGAAACCGAAAAACATGTACTGTTCTAATTTCTTTAAGTAATTATACAAACTGCACATTTAATTTCAACATCAATAAAAAGTTAATATTGTTAATACCTGAAAATATATGAGAAAAAAAAAATCAATAAAAAGATTTAAAACACATCTTTTAAATCAATTAAATTTCTAGAAAACCCTTTCCAAATCAACGTGATGTTAAAAATGTCTATTTTGACGGTAAGGAAATTTCTTACCGTTTTGTTAACCTCCGCAATAAATAAGTGCATTTTATTGTCCTAGAAACAAACATGGTAAGTGAACTAATTTGATTGTATAAAAAAGTTTTTAAAGTGTGCAATGAAAAAAATTGCACAGTTTGTTTGTGGCAGATAACAACATTGTCAAGTATTGTTAAATTTTCAACTAGTTTTAAGTGAGATTGAGAATGGTGTTAGGTTATTAGTAGTGATGGAATGATAAGGAACAGAATCTTAAACCATTTTGATGGCCATTCGTGCATAAGTATTCAAAGATGTGGTTGTCAATTAGAAATATGATCAATTCTAAGGACTCTTAGAGCATCCAACATACTTACTGCCTCAAAACCAGCGACGCATGCCAGTATTTTGCAACTGGATATTAAACCAAGCAAAGGATGTTGTACTGTTTACAAAAAAGTAATCTTTACAGATGACGCTGCTTTTACGAGGAATATCATCTTTAACCAAAGAAGCAGCTACATTTAGTCTCATGAGAACCTGCAGGCAGTACGAGAACATAGTTTACAGCATTACTTTCAGGGCAACGTGAGGTTAGGTGTATTGTATGACATTGTAATTGGTCTTTATTTCCTCCAAATACAAGAATGAATAGTTGGTTTCAGCTGGATGGTTGCCCTGTCTACTATATGTAGTAGAGGTCCTAGGGGTTGGCTAGATATTCATTATCCCGGAAGATGGATTGATCGTGGTAGACCTGCGGTGTGACCTGCACGTTCATCAGATATAATATTCATGGATTATTTCATATGATTTGTACAAGGTGTCCAGAAACTAGTCAATAATGAGTAGCGAGGGAGTCAAAATAATATCAGTACTTGTCCTATCTGGCTTCCTCGAAATTTTGGCGGTAACTCATAATAATACAACTTTAACTATTTGAATTAGATTTAGACGTGCTTCATTATGCAGGCATTTATTAATAATGAAGTTAGTATTTCCAGGCAAAAAAAAAATTAATACTCTTAAGGAACGAGTTCAATATGAACATCTAGAGTTTCTATACTATCTTCTATTTTCTAAAATTGTTTAAACACCTCCGTTGCATACGAAACGACATGTTCGGGTCATTTTTATTTTTTTTTGCTTAGAAATACTAACTTTATTATTCAATAAATTATTACTATATACATCATTAAATATGCGTTTATCTCGAAAATGGTAGAATATATCGAGTAAAATAACGTATAACTATTTTGCAGCAAATTGATATCGGAATCGAACTGTGAATGCAAAATAACAAATTCGGCAACACCGTCAAAATTCTAAATATTTTAAAAATTTATATTTGCCATACCTATTTGTTTAAATGACAATTTAAATAGTAAAAGTTATATTACGACTACTGTCACTCAATTGTCGAGGTAGCCAAAGTAGCGGTTTAAAAATTATGACTAAAATTTAATGTCTAACTTCTTACTTGGAAGCCTTGTCTTTCTGTAAGGAAGCCATATAGGACAAAAAAGTATGTGAATTACTGATGTTATTTTGACTTCCCCTGCATGCCCTATCATTTTTGACCACTATTTTCTGGACACCCTTTATATGTACGTATATTTTTAAATTTATGTGATTTATATACAAGGTATCACACTTTTAAATAGCACGAATTCGAGTCTTTTGAGGACTTCAAGTTCCCATAAATATGGGTGCTAAAACGCTTCGTTTCAGAGATACAGGGCGTTGAATTTAATTTTTATTTGTTTATATATTTTTTAAGAAGAAAAACCGCTGACAAAGAAAATTGTCTGGTTGCGGCAAAAGACTTAATATTTAAGAGCAAATAATTCGATACCGAACAATCATCGCACATTAATTCTTGTGGTGGAGATATATGAATCTTTTTGTAAAAAAAGCATAACCAAATTGAAATTGTGAAAATATTTTCAAAAAATATTAAAGAGCATTCAAATTTATCAAAAGAAGGCCTTTTGTCCAAGTTTGACTGAATTTTTTAACTATTTAGTTATAACACTAGGTTTAAAAATTATGAGTTGATATCTAATTAATTTCGGTTTTTCTTTAACTTCGGAGGAGAGGTATCCCGAAGCCTTTTCTCGGTAAAGTTGAATGCTCTTTCATATTTTTCGAAAGCATATGCAAAATTTCAATTTGGGTATACTTTTTTTTTACAAAAAAACTCACAGATCTCCATCATTGAAATTTATATGCGATGACTTTCGGCGTCGAATTATTTTCACTCAAACACTTCTTCCCGCAATATGACTTTTTTTTTTGTTAGCAATTTTTTCGTTGAAAAATAAATAAGTAAAAAATAAATTTCAACGCTCTGTATCTCAGAAACGAAGCGTTTTAGGTCCCATATTATTGACATGAATTTAGTCTCAAAATAAGATCCTCTAAAGATTCTTGAAGTTCTACTATTAAAAAGTGCAAGTGACTCCGTATATATTTTTCAATTAATTTTACTTGAGGATCACTTCATTAAAATTTATCGACATAATCCTAAAACACCCTGCAGATTACATTAATAAATTAAGGAAATTTAAGAGCCACGATTAAACGGTGTGTCGAATTATTCCGCTGACTTGTTGACTATAGAGATATTGGGGTAACAATAAAATAATATTTACGTAATATACAAGTGTACTAAGACACTCTTTATTGCACGATCAGCTTAACTGAAAACATGAGCGAAGCAAGTGTTTTTTTAAAATCGCGTGAGTGTAATAATAGTTATTTATGCAACAAGTACAAAAAGTACTTGTACGTGTTGTCCTACTCGGCCTGACGGCCTCGTTGGACAATTTCACGTCGCGTGCAATAAGCACTTTTTGTACGAGTTGCATACAATATTTTTTCTACGTTCATGCAAAAACCAAAACATGTTATTGATATGACACTAAGTCTAGGAAAATGTGACGTCGATTTGAACGTCTATGTTTGTCATGATGACAAAACGCTGTAGTAGAATGACAGATGAATGCAATAAACAAAAAAATCAATAGGGTTCATATCGGGCGACCTGGGTGGTCAAGGTTAACCTGGTTCTTGAGTGCCTCATCCAATCACGTTATTATCCTCTTTCATATTTCATTTAAAAATTCACGAGCAGTAAAACTAAATTGTGGGGAGCCCCATCGTGCATAAAGTACATTCTTTATCTCCATAGAGAACATCAAGTAGTTTAGGTAAAACGTTTTGAAGAAAATGTAGGCACCAGTTAAAGTTCTTGGTAAAAAGTAAGGCCCACCAAGAAAATTTCCAATAATACCCACCCATACATTTAATGAAAACTGATGTTGAAATCGGGATTGTAATGTAATCCCGATTTCAGTTGGGTTTTCATCAGACCAAACGTGTTTATTGTGGAAGTTCATTATAGATCTCTGGAAAAAGTAGGTAGTTATAATAATAATAATAATATCTCTACACCTCATTCTAATCACGGGGATTAGCCCAGAAATCGGAGACTTGTGCGGGAGAGGAGGCGGCATATTATTATTAAGCAGGCCTCATTTGCTTTTCTGAAATGAGCCAGACTCCGAAAGACATTGCAAAACATTTCTGAACATTTTTTGATTTGGAGTTGGATGTTTTCGAAATATTTTCATATAAATTCGCCTTGCGTCATTATAATTTCCATTTGCAAGGTCATAAATGTAAACCATGTTGGCCATTTCAGCATTTGAATATGCATAAGCCATTAATAAAATTTATTCTTTTTAAGAATTTTAACTAGAAGAACTTGTTTTACATTACGTTACAATTTTCTGTTACTAATTTGCGTATTTTTGCTTGACGCTACAACTATTAAGCTAATTTAATTTCAAAATAAAATTGTTATCAAATTGAGTCATATATAGATAGGTACTTTGATACGAAATATCCAACTATATTAATAAATAATTTCACAGAGAAAACTAGTAATCAATAATATAGAATATATATTTAAATATTAACAATTTAGTTAAATAGTCCTAATGAAAAAAAAGGAATACAGTTACCTAGTTTATTGAAATCATCAAGTAAAGTTTCACAGAAAATCAGTTTTATACACTATTATTTGTACGTCAATTAACAATGTTTTTTTTAACTATTACATAAAAACAATTATACCCAATCGCCAAAAATCTAGAGAGTGACCCATGTTATAAACCCTCTCACAATTTATAGCAGATGATGCAAAGAAACATACCCGTATATTTTTTCTATAAAATCGTGTACCGCATATCTCAGAGAGCAGGAATCTGAATCGATGAATATATTAACTTTTGACGAAACATGGACACATAAAGGTTATACGGAAGGCAGTACGATATAGTGTCTTTATGGATGCGATTTATTTAATGATGGGAAAATCTCTACTTGCCATATGTAATTAAAACAGTACAA
The DNA here is from genome assembly GCA_025584915.1 of Monochamus saltuarius. Lineage (NCBI taxonomy): Eukaryota > Metazoa > Arthropoda > Insecta > Coleoptera > Cerambycidae > Monochamus > Monochamus saltuarius. Next base: position 23,978,426 of record CM046727.1, on the reverse strand, counting down.
AAATCCTTGAATTTTGCGTCCATGAGGACATGGCGTAAGTGTGATCTGAGGAGTGCGCATCAGGTAGGTGTAAGTAGGTGATGGTAGACCATCGCCGGCATTCTAATTTGTAAAGAGGATGGCACAGGGGGCACATTTAAAGTAAACTGTTAATGGGCTAGGTTCACTCGACGTCAATTTATTTTATGTGCTTTGAATTCTTCTCAAGCGGCACGCTTAGGTAATCATGCCACCCTCACCTTCTGTACTCCTCTCTGTGCTGTAAATTAGTACCTCTCTATTATTTTCGACCTTGGGTTAATTATTTTCCAACGACTGCTTGATCCTTCCACCGCTAATGTGATTTTTAGATGGTATTTGTTTTGAGACTCTTTAGGACGATGTTGCTTATAACTTGTAAACGGAAATACAGCATTTATCTAATAAAAGCTTATAAGAAAAAAAAGGAGCTTTCTAACAGGAAACAAATTTGGGTATGTTTATGGAAAATATATAATATAATAATTGCAGTGGCGTGCATACAATATAAGCATTGCCTACCCTAGAAAAGTTACCAATACCACCAATACACTTTTTTTGTTATAAAAGATCTACTATCTACTATGCTCTATCCTGTCTCAGTCCTCTTAAAACTCATAATAATATAATTAATAAATTATACACCTCTCGCCGCTGGCGCAAGAGGTAATTTTATTTAAGTTTCTCTATGGCGCTCAGCGCGCACTGCTCTACTGTGTATAAGCAACGTACGTATTTAAAAAGAAAGCAAAGCAGTCTCGTCTGATTAATACAAATTTATATGGAGCGCTAAAGCACTGCTTGGCGGTAGTCGATGTGAGTCGAGCTGACCCGACCGATAACGAAAATGCGTAAATGAAGCAAAACACTTTCAGCAGCTAGATAATGTACGAATTTACTTTGGAAAACTTCAAGTTTAATTATTTTTTAGCAATTTTTAATGCAATATTTATACAAACTGATATTCTTTTTAATATAATTAAAATCAAAAATAACTAACAAAATTTATGAAAGAACTATAACTATTTGCGGCGAGCCAACAAGAAAGCGGAAGTTAATGATGTAAAAATATTGGACAATATCAAAATAAAAATTTCTGATCGTTATAATGAAATTAACCAGCTGCATTTTTTTCGCCTTCTTGATCTAGATTCTTTTTTGCAATTCAAAGATAATTTTCCTGACGAAATATTTTCGGAGCTAAAACCAAAATATAAAGAACGATTTGATTTTGACAGATTAAAAAACGAGTTGATCTGTTTATATTCTTCATCAGAATTTGCCGGTCTCAATGCCTATGAAATTATCAGATTTTGCGAAAAAACAGAATGTGCCACGTGTTTCCGCAACTTGTTACATTAGCCAAGCTTGTGACGATACCAGCTAGTAGCGCTTCGGCAGAACGATCTTTTTCCGATTTGACGAATTCATACCTAATTACGAAACACTCAGGGACAAGAGAGATTAAGCAACTTAGCAGTTATTTCAATTCCAAAAGAACTTAAAAAGACCTAAAACAAAATACAAATTTTTATGATGATGTGTTAATTGAGTTTTAAAAAAATGATCGCCGTATTGACCTGATTTATAAAAAATAATTGTGTTTAATATTTTATAATCATTAATCTAATAGACTGCGTGCTCGACTGCGTGTTAAGTGTGTTTGTTACTCGGTTTCTTATGCAAGAAAGAACCCATTGTTTTTGTTTTAAGAATACTTAGTTTTAAGTGTAATGTCCAAATCAGTTATTGACTATTATACTGACATTGACATTTCCGAACGAGATCATATTTTGGTGGATCATAGTAGTAACTAATTTAAATGTTTGCCTACCCTATTGTAACTGGCATTGCACGCCACTGAATAATTGATGACGTCATTAGTAATCTCTGTCAAATCCCAAAGATAATACATTCGATTGAAAATGGAGCTTACCTTATCCCGTTTAACATATACATACTATCGTGTTTGAGACACCCTGTACGATGGACACACCAGTCAAAATTCTTATAGTGTGCTGCCACAGGTGCAGAACCACTTAACCAGTGTCTAGAATATGTACCTACTGATAAATTTTGCCCTGACTAGTGATAGAACTAAATAACTGAACTTGTTTTGCAGAATATTTCACTTTAGTTTTATTAGACATAGTCGCAGCAAGTTGCGGATTAAATAGGGAAAAGTTCCGTATAAGATGGATCGGAATGCGGTTTTCTGCATTTGCTTCTAAAAATAATTATTAATCCAAAATTCACCTAGGTGGGAATATGCTGAAATTCGTAGTTGCATCGCTGCAGCCAAAAATGCATTTTTTGAGACGCCCTTTGGACGACTTAATAAATTTGTAAAAAAGAGTCGGAATTGGCCCAGAATGGGTGCCCTGGGGTTTTTGAGGTCGCTGATCACGATTATGATGTCCAAATCGCCACCCTGACCACCTGGGGCTCAGGAACGCCGACGAAAGTCATCTCCGTGGAACTCTCACAAAATTCATCCCGGGAAGGAAAAACACTTGGTGCCCGGGGGTTTTTTGGGTCGCTGAATTCAAATATGGCATCGGCGAACACCCCCAGACACCTGGTGCGTCCCAACCGGGACATGAACGTCATCTCCGTGGAACTCTCACAGAATTCATGCGGGAAAGCAAAACACTTGGTGCCCGGGGTTTTTGGGTCGTTGAATTCAAATATGGCATCGGCGAACACCCCAGACACCTGGTGCGCTACAACCCGGACGTGAACGTCATCTCCGTGGAACTCCTGCACAGAATTCATGCGTGAAAGCAAAACACTTGGTGCCCGGGGTTTTTTGGGTCGCTGAATTCAAATATGGCATCGGCGAACACCCCAGACACCTGGTGCGCCCCAACCTGGACATGAACGTCATCTCCGTGGAACTCCCGCACAATTCATGCGGGAAAGGAAAACACTTGGTGCCCGGGGGTTTTTTGGGTCGCTGAATTCAAATATGGCATCGGCGAACACCCCCAGACACCTGGTGCGCTCCAACCTGGACATGAAGGTCGTCTCCGAGGCTTTCCAGACACACTCGAAAAAGATGAACAGGAAATCGTTGAGGTGGGTTTTTTCGGTCGCCAAAGCAGAATTTGACGTCGAACAGGATCCCCCGAGAACCTGGTGCACCGCAACCTAGACCTGAAGGTCGTCTCCAGGCTTTCCAGACACACTCGAATAAGACGAACGAGAAATTGTTAAGGGGGGTTTTTTCGGTCACCAAAGCAGAATTTGACGTCGAAAAGGATTAAAGTTCAATTATGTATCCTGGAAAGAAATAGAGTGAATAGAAAGTCGATTTTTATGTAATTGAGTTTCAGAAACTTTTTCGGGGGCCCAGGGGGAGTTACGCATGAATGAATGTATGAGATCATGAGACGCCCCAAAAGCCCCCTTAACAGTTTTTCGTTCGTCTTTTCGAGTATATCTGGAGAACCTCGGAGACGACCTTCATGTCCAGGTTGGGTCCCACCAGGTGTCTGGGGGTGTTCGCCGATGCCATATTTGAATTCAGCGACCCAAAAAACCCCTGGGCCCCAAGTGTTTTTCCTTTCCCGCATGAATTGTGCGGGAGTTCCACGGAGATGACGTTCACGTCCAGGTTGGGGCGCACCAGGTGTCTGGGGGTGTTCGCCGATGCCATATTTGAATTCAGCGACCCAAAAAACCCCCGGACACCAAGTGTTTTTCCTTTCCCGCATGAATTGTGCGGGAGTTCCACGGAGATGACGTTCACGTCCAGGTTGTGGCGCACCAGGTGTCTGGGGGGTGTTCGCCGATGCCATATTTGAATTCAATGACCCAAAAAACCTCCGGGCACCAAGTGTTTTTCCTTCCCGGGATGAATTTTGTGAGAGTTCCACGGAGATGACTTTCGTCGGCGTTCCTGAGCCCCAGGTGGTCAGGGTGGCAATTTGGACATCATAATCGTGATCAGCGACCTCAAAAACCCCAGGGCACCCATTCTGGGCCAATTTCGACTCTTTTTTACAAATTTATTAAGTCGTCCAAAGGGCGTCTCAAAAAATGCATTTTTGGCTGCAGCGATGCAACTACGAATTTCAGCATATTCCCACCTAGGTGAATTTTGGATTAATAATTTTTAGAAGCAAATGCAGAAAACCGCATTCCGATCCATCTTGTAAGGAACTTTTCCCTATTTAGACCCGTTTTTCACGTATCTTGCTGCGACTAACAGTAACATTGATATAAATGAAAAAGAAACGATTATTTCTTGACATCATGAACTAAACGGTTTGTTTTTATTTTTCTTGAAACCATTACAATATTTAAATTAAACCCATGGACTCTCCTAATACTTGTCTTTTTTGTTGAATGTCAAAAAAATATCTCATAAAAAATGTCTATTTTTTAAAAAATAGGTAAAAACGAATCATTTCCGAGTTATTTAAGGTTCTGAAATACACTTACTACGGAATTGAAGAAATCGAAAATGATTCGAAAACTTCGTTTCGCGTTCGCAAGCAAAAGACATCACATCACTGTTCTCGAGTTAACTGTCACTTTGGAGCAGTAATGTAGCATATTTCGCTCATTACCTTGAGACAGATTTCAAGTCAGTAAACATTTATAGCTAGAAATTTATAGAATAAAATTTTTGAGTTTAATTTTCTAATTAACAATTAGAATTAAAAATTTCGAATATGTTGCAATATTTTGATTTATCAATATACAGGGTGTCCGGAAAGTAATGGGACCCAGCTTAAACATAGCTTCCTGTGATCAAATAGAACCGATTTAGACAAACTTAGCTTATATATATTTTAGGTATTAATAATATTGTGTGAAACTAACTACCCTGTGGACAAAAGCTCCAACCAGCGTTGAATTACACCCACAGTATCTACCCATATATTCCTTATTATTAGCTTTTGTAAAATTTTTTACTGTATTCTAATACAGTAAAAAATGTTACAAAAACTTAGCTTAGTCCAAAAGTGCCTCCTTTAGAAGTTACAGGGCTTAAAACAAATTGGTTTCTTGTTATGGGAATAATTAACAACCGAAACGTCCAATGATGTTAAAATTTGGTACAGTTATGTTTTAGATAAGTACAAGCATTGCGAAGGAGCAAGTAGTGCTGAATATCGTAGGGGGCGCTCTTGGCAAATTTTTTGTAAATTAATTTTGCGTAGAAAAGCTATACCTGTTCCATGTAAATGTGCCTTCTTCCTGCAGCTCCTCCATTAATTTGATTTTGACAATATACAGCGATCATATCTGCCGTTTCTGATTTGGAAAACTGATTATGTCGAGGTATGATTTCAAAATTTGACAAAATAATTCTAATAATTTGAAATTATTTACGCATTACATTTACACTTTACACAACTACACAACGATAATTACTAACTCATTACAACGATTAATATTAATCTGGCAGGCGTTTGATCAAATTTTATCTAATTTAAGCGTATCAACGTCAGTTTGACAAGTGGTAACTTGATTAGAAAATTTAATTCTATTTCAATGTGCGGAAATTTTCAAACGCCTTTTTACCAAAAACGGTGCATTTTCAGTCAAGCGTATCAGAATAGGACCACCAAAAAAGATACAATAAAAATTAATTGCAACAAAACTGTCAAGAGCGCCCTCTACGATATGCGGCACTACATACTCCTTCACAATGCTTGTACTTATCTAAGGCTTAACTGTAGCAAATTTGAATGTGATTGGACGTTTTGCTTCTTAATTATGCCCATAACAAGACATTTTTTTTCTTTGAAGCCTTATAACTTCTAGATGCACTTTTGGACTAAACTAATTTTGTCTAAATCGGTTCTATTTGATCACAGGAAGCTGTTTAAGCTGGGTCCCATTACTTTCCGGACACCCTGTATAAATATTGATAATATAGGCATAGGAAATATACTTCAATAATGGAAAAATATATATTTTCGTTTTACTCTTACATTATACATATAACAAAGCGAGATACTGTTTAGAAGATAATTCTGTTGTTAAGTTCTAAAATCAAACTGTTGATGTATTCAAAGCAGGCGTCGCATGGATTTACTTGAGGAACAACTTCTTCCTCTTCTTCTACTTCTGGGATTTCTGGGAATGATGGTTGGTTGCCAATATCACCGTCTTCATCTTCAACTTCTGGGATTTCTGGGAAGGAAGGTTGGTTACCAATGTCGCCATCTTCGTCTTCTACTTCTGGGATTTCTGGGAATGATGGTTGGTTGCCAATATCACCGTCTTCATCTTCAACTTCTGGGATTTCTGGGAAGGAAGGTTGGTTACCAATGTCGCCATCTTCATCTTCTACTTCTGGGATTTCTGGGAATGATGGTTGGTTGCCAATATCGCCATCTTCATCTTCAACTTCTGGGATTTCTGGGAAGGAAGGTTGGTTTCCAATATCACCGTCTTCATCTTCAACTTCTGGGATTTCTGGGAAGGAAGGTTGGTTACCAATGTCGCCATCTTCGTCTTCTACTTCTGGGATTTCTGGGAATGATGGTTGGTTGCCAATATCACCGTCTTCATCTTCAACTTCTGGGATTTCTGGGAAGGATGGTTGGTTACCAATGTCACCATCTTCATCTTCTACTTCTGGGATTTCTGGGAATGATGGTTGGTTACCAATGTCGCCATCTTCATCTTCTACTTCTGGAATTTCAGGGAAGGATGGTTGGTTGCCAATATCACCGTCTTCATCTTCTACTTCTGGTACCTCTGGGAAGGATGGTTGGTTGCCAATATCACCGTCTTCATCCTCAACTTCTGGAATTTCTGGGAATGATGGTTGGTTGCCAATGTCTCCGTCTTCATCTTCTACTTCTGGAATTTCAGGGAAGGATGGTTGGTTGCCAATATCACCGTCTTCATCTTCTACTTCTGGGACTTCTGGGAAGGATGGTTGGTTACCAATGTCGCCATCTTCATCTTCTACTTCTGGTATTTCTGGGAAGGATGGTTGATTGCCGATGTCACCGTCTTCTTCTTCTACTTCTGGGATTTCTGGGAATGATGGTTGGTTACCAATGTCGCTATCTTCATCTTCTACTTCTGGTACCTCTGGGAAGGATGGTTGATTACCGATATCTGCATCTTCGTCTTCTACTTCTGGTACTTCTGGGAAGGATGGTTGGTTTCCGATACTGCTGTCGTCATCTTCTACTTCTGGTATTTCTGGGAACGAAGGTTGATTCCCAATAACAGGTACCTCATCCTGGGCAGCAATTCTAAAAGCATGAAGGCCTAAAAAATAAATAAGTGATTATTTTCTTATATAATTATTATTATTTGCATGTCTGTTACTAATAGAGATATTCACAAGTTTGTTTTTATAAATGAAATCAAACTTACTTGGCGCCAATGCCAAAGCTATAACTAAGAGAATTAATTTGGCCATGTTCTCCCTTTCGTGAACTGGAGTACGCTGAAGTTTTGTTATGAACTATTTTCTTTTTATACATAGACCAAATAATAAAATAAGTTGGATTACATTTTTTATTGCGATTTATCGGTATAATCAAGAAAATTTATTGACTGTTAATTTATCTGTTTTACAAATTACCCATTAACCAAATTAAATCAAAATATTAATACTGATTTATTTATATTGAGTGAAAAATAAAAATTATTTTATTTTGAATACTTTAAAAATATTTTCAGAAAAAAACAAATTAAAATCAAACAATAAATTACTAATATTAGTTGTTCAGTACGTTTTTTTTATGAATCTATAGATGTATGTATTGAATTGGCTAGTTTCGTTTATAAGCTTAAATAAAATTACTTAAAACTAAATTACATGTAGCCTAAAAATTAATATATTAGTAGGTATATTTAAATTCTACAAATAGTTTCTTGCGAATTTTGTATTATTATGCAATAAACACCATCAAGCTTAGAACTACACCACCGTGAGGCAAAAATTTAAACTATATCTAGGTAGGACGGTTTTATTATAATAATATATTTGTTTACTTCTCTTGTATGAAACGATAATTATTATTTGTTAGATTGAACTTTATAAACAGTACCTACTTTTATCTTTATTTTTTTGAAGCAATGCGGAATAACTTGAAACATAGTGACCAAATGCCAATTGAAAAAACAGTTTACTGAAGCAGCGCGCGAAAATTAATTTGATTCACTAATTGTGAATCTATTGACCTGTTAGCTTTCCTATATGCCTGAAAAAAATCAGTTTAGGAACGGCATTGTAGAAGTAAAACGTAATATTTTGACACTTGCTAATAATTCAATTTTTCTGATGAAATTATTTACAAAATAAAAAGATTTGGCTATTTTTCATTCACACTAGACGGATTGAAAATTTTAACCTCCTTTTGTTTTAACTAGAATAGTGCTTTTAGAATTTAGATTGGAACTATAATAAGCTAAATTTTAAAGTATTTGCTATGTAAATTTCTAAAATTGTGACCATATGCGGTTACATTAGCAAAGTGTCAGTATCAAACATATTAATACATTTGTTATATCTTTAAATTTCAAGAAAATGTTTTATAATATCGTCGAAAATGTCAGACATTTTTTTTAGGTAAAACGCCTCTGGATAAAAAAGAAGGATTTTTTAAATATGTAACTTTTTTACTAAGCATTTTGGGATCTACAGGGTGTTTTTAAATGAAGTAGCAAACCTGAGACCGTAGATTCATTAGGTGAAAATAAATCGATTTAACCTAAACTTAATAAAAGTTCGCGGTGTAGAACTAACTACATCTATCGGCCGTTCGCTACTCCATGCCGGACTGAAAATGTCACAGACACGAAGCGTTCTACATGCAGTAGACACCATTGAAAGCTGTCGACCTTTATCGCGATCGGCGAGAAACGATATTTTGCAAACACGGAATTCCAGGAAACAACTACTCTGCGGGCTAATGCCCCAACCAGCATTGAATTACACCTGGAAAACCTATAGCAGCAGCTAGAGTCATTCGTCAGACGCCCACCAGACATATACCGGTTTCGAGCTTATTAGCTCTCATCAGTATGCCATAGATGAGGTATCCGACGAATAATCCTAGCTGCTTTCGTCTGTCTAACCCGACAGAAGGGACCATGAGTACGTGGTGTAGAACTAACTACATCTATCGGCCGTTCGCTACTCCATGCCGGACTGAAAATGTCAGACACGAAGCGTTCTACATGCATGCATTTTTAAAAAAAGTTGTTCAGAATGGTAAATTATGGAGACGTGCAAAATTTCAAGAAGATCGACGAGGTTTGATGAAACCATTTTTCATCAAAGCACAAAGATTTTGTCAAAGCAGACCGAGCTGTTGAAATTTTGCACGTCTCCATAATTTACCATTTTGAACAACTTTTTCAAGTAACAATTTGCTGTATTTTCAGTAGAAAAGGCGCTTTACCTGAAAGAATAACAGTTTTCACTGAATATTTCAAATAGGATTATTTCAAAAACGGTTGCTCCTACCGACTTCAGCAAGGTATAGCTTTTCCAAATAAAACAGGTAGGAGAGTCGACTGTTCCATAGTCAGATGGATGCACTAAGCTGCAAAAAACTTCTGACATTTAAAAGAAACATGGCGTGCCACAAGTGTTATTTACAAATATCGAAAATATATTTTAACTTTGACACCCTGTATCTTTTTTATTATGCGACTTGGGATATAGGTATGTTAGTTTAAATCGATTTATTTTCACCTAAGGAATCTTTGGTCTTATTTTTGCTAGTTCATTTAAAAACACTATAAATTCAGAGGAAACCTCATGCATATCCTGTGTATAGAACAATTATTTTTAGAAAATCACAGCCGGATTCATGAAACGGGCGTAGCGCTAGTCCGACTAACGAGTTTACGCCCGTGTAAAGCGCGTTAGTTGGCCTAACCAGCTTTGCGCTCATTCACGAAACATGCGTTGCTAGGTAGTGAAGCATACGTTGCTAGGTAGGCTGTTTATTTACGTCCATATTTGCGCCAAAAGTTAGACCCAGTATTGTACCTGTCTAAAAATCGCGTAACTTCGGCCTCTAGTTCCTTGCGTTTCCCATTGTATATTTAGTATTTATATTCAAAAACTGTACTTTTCAGTACTACGGATTAGTTAACATATCATAAAGTAAGTATTATACATAGTAGTGAATAGGAGTATGCTTTTTATTTAAATTAGTGCAACAGATGCGTAAATTTTTCGCGTAACCTCCGCTAGTCTGACTAACGTTACGCCCTGTTGATGAATCCGTATGTAAGTGTTTTGTAATTAAAACACATGTATCGTTATATGTACAGAGCGTCTCAATCTGATGGACGAATCCCAGATTTTTTCTTCGGCAAAATAATAATGGCGAAAAACGCATTTCTATCTTACCATTTTCGAACTATAGAGCGTTTTGAAAACCAAGTGATTCCGAATAATGCCATGTAGTTCGAAAATTGTAAGAGATAGATCGATGCGGTGTTATCATTTTCTCGAAAAAAGAGCCCAGGACATGTTCATAATATTTGCTCTATAACATAACCTCAAAGGCATGACAATTTAAATCATCTTATACAGCCTGAGTCCGGCGATGGACGGATGGAAGTTTTCATGATTGTAGTGATTATTTCTGTCTTAAAATTTGACTGTGTATAATAGAATATGACTTTTTCAATTTCCTATACCTCACCAATAAATTGAAAATATAAACCAAATTCTCTACTCACAATCAGTTTTCCAGAATTTGTTCATTATCCATGTTTACTGCACTCCAACTGAGTTATCACAATATGTTATCGTTATCACTATCACTGATTATCACTACTTGAGAAATATGCTTTTAGCATGTCAATCTTTTCACTCTTTGAATAATGTGCCATATTTTATTTAATTACACTGTATTTCACGAAAAATCTTAATTAAATACACAAGACACTTTTAAGATAAAAACACTGCCCGTGAAAATAAAAAGACGATTTAAATACGTTTTATACGTTAGTACCGCAACTCTTAAAACAGATGCGTCAAGCAGTGTATTACTTAAAGAAACCATTAGTTTAGTTTGGTTTCAGAAGATGCAAAGTGTATTGAAATTATCAAATCCCTTTCTACAAATATTACATGTTTTGTTTCCACTTGTAATTTACCCAGTTTATTTCTTTGCGCTGGACCATACTTGTGGTGCGGTATCAATGTCAACATAACCTCTTTGTCGACCTCGACTATCAATCCTAGAGAGTGGGGCTGGTACAGGACATTTCATCTACTGCTCGTGACATCTACCTGTTGCCTGTGCCTACGGCACTAGTGTCTTTTTTGCATGCGATTGACATTGGTTTTAAATACTTTATTTTGCCTTTTTTGACATTGAATATACTTCAAACTAGTTATTTTGTTATTCCATGTTTTGTGTTTATTTTTAAAATCTGTTTCACCCACTATGAAGTACGAAATGGTTGGCACGGACACGTTGTTTGAGGTTATGTGGCGAAAATTAACTTAAGTTGTTATTTGAAAATCGTAGTTTTTTTCTGTTATTCTTCATAAAATAATTTAAGGATTATAATTTGTAATAATCTCTCTAACAGTGGACAATGGCGGTATTGTATTAACTTTTGAAATGTGGATAACTGTTGGTTTTTCAGTAAGTAGGTGAGCTTTTATACACGTTTATGGATAGTTTTTGGAGTCATTGAACAAAGTAACTTCTTAAACACTTTAACTGATAGTATCGAACGTGCGGAAATTCATATTTTAATCGTTTATGATAATTTTACTTTACTTATTGTTAAAAACAAGTGTTTTTAAATTAGAAACAACCGCAAAAATTGAATTTACGTTAAACAATTATTTATCTTACAGACGATATGGCAACCTCGCATTCAATAAATCATATGGTTTATTTTATTAGGTTACGTCAGTGATCTATCTGGTCAGCGGTCCTCAAAATGTGGGTATTTAAAAAAAATAATATCTCCGTAAATATTTGAAATTTTTAAAAATGACTCACTAGACTTATCTATATGACGAACTACACCTGTAGTTAAAATATTTGTACTTATTTAAGGTTCACCGTGTATATAAAATATCCACCTTATTTTTCTACAGTAATCACCTCTTGAATTTTTTCGCGCTTATTTATTTACACCTTGTATAAAAGTGTTTAAATCTCCTTCAGTGGTTGTTCAACTTCATCCTCGGAGTTGGTATAGGATTTCACAGCTAAAATTACGACTTGTGTGTGTTTGAAAAAATGTTTCCCATAAAAGTTTTATCGCTCCTTGAAAGCTTCAAAATTTATTTTCTAGACAAAAACAATTTTAACATCGCAAATGTATTTCTATATTTTTTAAATCTACATATTTTTTTAATTTACAAATTAATTAGGTAAATACTTTAGCTTTGCTTCAGCATTTTATTTATTTTATTTTTTTTCTATAAAAAACTTTTTAGTTTACATATGCAAGATGTTTCACTTGAGAACGCCTTTATATTTAGTTTGGATTTTATTAATTGTAATTATTTTTTAAATATTGAAGTTAATTAGGTTTTCTGTGATGAGAAGTTACTTTCAGTGAAATTCAAAGCTACTTGAGAAACAAATTATGACAATCTTAGTTGGAACACATGCAAAATATATTTTGAATAACTATTATCAGTTTTATTTTGATACATGGTGATTTTCCGGGTTGTTATGCCGTGACCTCGGTAACTGGTAGCTGCCAGAAACAGAGTTAAAATCCAAAGGAAGCATGGGATGCGACCAGTTACAGCGGCGGCTACGGAACGCCTCGGAGGACCAACAGTATCCGAGAAGCGGTTCCGACCGTAGCAGTCGTAATACCAACAGTAGGAACCGAAATCAATATATCGACAGGCCCAGAGACACCGATAGCGGGTCTGTCCCCACAGAGCCTAGCCCGAGAACAACCAGGGCAGGTAAAAGTATCCCAGCTAATGCTAGGGATGTGCATTTTAACTCTGTTTCTGGCAGCTACCAGTTACCGAGGTCACGGCATAACAACCCGGAAAATCACCATGTATCAAATTACAGCACTGGCCGTGAAAGCCTAAAAACCAGTTTTATTTTATTGTTAAGTTTAAATTTTGTAATAATCCATTATTATGATTTGAATTATGAAAAAAGTGAAATGCTGAAATATATGAAAAATACCGGATGTTCTATTTAGATATCTAACTCTCGATATTCAATTGTTTTTTTTTTTCTAAATATGAATAGCTTTACAGAAAATTATCTATAAAGTCAAGTATAAAACCGTCAAGAGTAATCAATTTCTGTGGGAAATCCTATACCTATATTATTTTATTAATTTGTAGTTCTCAAATAATATAACATACGAGGGATTTATTTTTTTGCGTTGTCTAATTGTAAATTACTCCAATAATTACACAAAATATTACTGCGTAAGAAATTTCAGTTAATCCTCAAATAGACGCTTCTGAGAATTCTCTCATGTTTCATATAATTATCGATATCTTCAAAGTGATACTGTTTACTACTTAATTGTTGGATTTAATTTAGACTTAGTTATAAAAAAATTGATATGATATATAAATCAAAATAATAAAATTAAAATAATATTTTATGGTATCATTTATATGCTTCTACTATATAAAATATTAAAATATAGTTCATGATACAAACACGCGGTAAGCGTATGTGTATATTCAGTTACCTGCAAGATTTTGTCAATTTTCCCTGTTTACTAAAAGATTTTGACTTTTATTTAATTAATTTGAAGTACTACATGAATAATTTGTATTTCCATATAACTTTTAGTTTCTTTTAAATGTTTATCTCTCGATTTTAAATTAATATATACACAGTATTTTTAGAATAATAATAATAATAATGATTTGTGTGGGGTTGTTAGATTAGAAATAACAAGTCCACGGTTTGTAACACGTTAAAATAAATATATTAATAAAGATATAACAACTGGGAAAGAATGTTCCACCAATACAGAAGTCTGGACGGATGTTGCGCGAAAGACCAGCGACAAGTAACTGCTGTGGTTTTTCACCGGATCTCTCGAGGAAAGTCTCGGGGGCTGGTTAATCTCTGACCATCTCTTTATTTGATTATAATTGGGCTCAGGTCAGAGGGTACTTTTATGGTTTTATTGGCATTGATTTGTTTATTGCTTTAATGCAAACGTCATTAAATTGTAATTGTAGGGATCACAGATGTAGGTCGGTGACCGCTACAATTTGACATTTGTTTTATATAAACAGGGATCGGGAAATGCCTCGTTTTCGAGATACATGTTGTTTAAAATTTAGATACTATAGTCTTCATTTCTCGAAAACCGATCAAGATATTGAGATGAAATTTGGAACACAACAGTGTATAGTGAAGGTCTACTCTTACATGTATAAATTTCTATTGTGATATACAGTGCCTTCATAAATGATTACAAGCCACGTGGTCGAGATTCTCAAATCAATCGCAGAGCAATTCATATGCGAATATCGTTTTCCTCACTGCGGCAATTGACAGAGACAAGAAATCTATTTGCATACGAGTTGTTCTTCGAGAATCACTGTACTAGCATCAGTGGCGATCCATTAAATACTCATTTTTATCACAAAGAATTGTACGCAACTGATTTTTGGACAAATCAGTATTGCTCTTTTAAAGCTAAGCTAATTCTGCTTAAAAAGTATGTTTTGAACTGTTTCCTGCTGATAATATGATGAATTATTCCTTTGACGAAATCTCAATAGAGACGCCTAGCTTCATTCGAATATCCGTTTGCTTTTCCATACATGAAATGTATGTCGACCAATTTTTCAAAGAAATAATTCACCATATTTATTTATTTTGTAAAAAAAATGCATTAAAAACTAACTTAAACACCTCAAAAACAGGTCACTCGACACTCTGTATTATGTTTTTTTTTGGTTTAAGTCTGACATGGAATTTATGACAAACTGACACATGTCACCTAGATTATTGTTGATGCGTCAGCAGCTAAACCGACTTGGCGACCAGTCTGGAAATTGTTCTACCAAGGGTGGACTTATAAATTATTTAAGTCTCTATTTTCTCATAAAAGGTTGCGTTTCTATTTTTATCTTGTATGAACGAAGCATATAAGGTTTGAAATTACCGTCAAAGCAATATGACAGCTATCATTCAATTGTTTTCATAGTTTACTTTGCTTAATGGTAAAAAAACGAGATTCATTAGCAGGTATACCCAAACCTGGCAAACGGTCGATTTTTTTTTACTTCAAACAATAAGGCAATCAAATGTTTAGATAATCTTTAATTATTTAAATAAATACCATCAAAATGTTAATATAATTAAAGACAACAAAGTTATGATCATTTTTTCACCAAGCAATTTTTTCTGCCCCTTAGGGAGCTGTAATTTTAGAAATATTTTACCTGAAACTACGTCTCTATAAAAGTAACAAGTGTGCCAAATTTGAAAAAAATTGTTCTAGTATTGAAAAACTTATAGCGATAAAACAAATTAAAAAAATAACTTTGAGGTTACGTAGTTTCGTTAATATTAACTTTTAGAGAAAATGTTACACATTTGACTTGACACATTATTTTTTCGAGTAGTATCACCCCCTAAATTTTATGCGCAAAATTTCTGGACACCCTGTATAATATATAAGTCGTAGGTTTATTGTAAAATCAAGTACATTGTAAGATGTTTGGTTTTTCCAATATGACTGGGCCGTATTATAATATGATACAAAACGCCTACAGCCGGATTCATGAAACGGGCGTAGCGCTAGTCCGACTAACGAGTTTACGCCCGTGTAAAGCGCGTTAGTTGGCCTAACCAGCTTTGCACTCATTCACGAAACATGCGTTGCTAGGTAGCGAAGCATGCGTTGCTAGGTAGGCTGTTTATTTACGTCCATATTTGCGCCAAAAGTTAGACCCAGTATTGTACCTGTTTAAAAATCGCGTAACTTCGGCCTGTAGTTCCTTGCGTTTCCCATTGTATATTTAGTATTTATATTCAAAAACTGTACTTTTCAGTACTACGGATTAGTTAACATATCATAAAGTAAGTATTATACATAGTAGTGAATAGGAGTATGCTTTTTATTTAAATTAGTGCAACAGATGCGTACATTTTTCGCGTAACCTCCGCTAGTCTGACTAACGTTACGCCTTGTTGATGAATCCGTATGTAAGAGTCTTACAATTTGACTAAATATTTTAGACATAACAAATAAGAACAATATTTTTAACAGTTGCTAAACAAAAATGACAAACAAAATATCCTGGACGTTCGCTTTATAACCAACAACAGAACAATAAAATCCATTAGAATTTAGTCCATTAGTATACTACACTCCGTATAACTAATCGAACACAAAAAAAGTTAGTGCGAAGTGGAGAGTGAACCAATTTAAAATATCTCTTAACGGTGCTTTTACTATAAGAGAAATGTATAATAAAAATATTTTCTAAAGCGAAGCCAGATTACAAAAATGTCTTAGCATGTTCGGGAAACAGTAATATAATTTACATTTCTATATAATGTACTTAATATTCAAGTCATGTAATAAGAAAATTGCTACAAAAATTGTTCTTTTCTGTATTAAATAATTTGGGGTTAGGTTTATTGTTTTCTTACTGGTTATAGTTTTTCATAGTAAAAGGTTCTATTTACAAACACATTTTGTATTCCCTCAGTCACTTTCAAATTTTTGGCGCTAAATAATAAGATCTAATAAATAGTATCTACATAAAAATAAACACCAAATCAACATTGACATGAATCATTACAAATGCTAGATTTAAATTGAATCGAGGAATAGAATCTCAGCCTGTATCCTTTAGAAAATAATGGGACTTAAAAGTAAACAATTTTTTGGTTTCGCGGCCGTGACCTAGGTAACTACTTGTTATCAGTAACAAAAGTGCACGTATCTAGTCTTATCTGGAATCCTTTGACTTGCCCTTGTTGTTCTTGGGTTAGGCTCTGAGAAAACAGATACTCTATCGGTTTCCCTGGATCGCCTATGTATTGATTGAAACTGGAGGTTTGCGGAGTCACCACAGAAGATGCCGGCAGTGAAGAGCGGTAAAACGTTTGGAAACATGGAATTACAGAAGCGGCTAAGGGACGTTTTGAAAGACGGAAAATTCTGAAAAAAAAAATGATTATAAAAATTTTTGGAATTTTATTAATTCAAAGCAAAACTGCGATCATATATCCCTCTGTGTGAACTATGCCCATTCTAAGTTTGAAAAATATCCAGGATATTATCAACGCTTTTGCTGACCAGTTCATTAGTTTTCTACATTACCTTTCCTAACTTATGGAAGCTATCCTGAGGATGTCCTGTTTTAAAAAAGTAAGAGTAAGAATGATGCTGAAAAATATTGAATCCTGGACATTGGTCGTTTTATACAAAGAACCAGATAATTCCCAAAAGCATATATTCATGAACGAACGTCATTATTGAAGTTAGTTTACTACCAAAGCCTTCTTTAATGCATTTGATGGGCTTGATACGATAAACTATTGTAAAACTTGAAGCTTACGATGTCTGTACGTCTACATATGCTAAAATCATATTTTCCATTAGGTTCACTGGCTAATTGGCATGCCCAGAGCCACAATTCATTCACACACACACCATTAGGTTCAATCTGTACAGTATTGTGGTTACAAATCTGAGTTATTTAATCAAACATCCGAACTGCCACAAGGTTCGATGCTGAGTCCATTACTTTTTACTTTATTTATTAATGATATTGGCCTAATATTCCATCGTACGCATCAACAATTTTTTGTTTTAGATGGTTGAAATTTGCAATATTTTTCATGTACCTAAAAAATTTTAATTGATTTGGTCAGCCTACAAAAACTGTTTAACTTTCTTATTTTTGTACTCTCTCTATTATTCTGTATACTAAGCTATAAAATTGAATTGATAGTTATCTGTTCTTAATGTGTTTTAAAAAGAAAATAACCACCTCGTACAATATTTTCCGATAACTTGCCTAAGAAAATAGTTCCTTTAAATGATTCTCTTGTAACGCAATGCTTTCATTACACTAACACTTTGTCTGTACCAAATGATCAAGTTATTTCTTGAAGGCGTCCGGATTGTATTATTGCTTAACGTTCTCGGCAGTTGCGAACCGGAAGGGTCGATATGGAAGCTGGAGAAGGATGGCTGTTCCTTCCGGTTTCTATTGGGTCCAGAGCAGGGGGCGGATCTTTAACAGACTGTGATATTCGGACGGTCACTTTGGGTCATTTAAAAGACCTAAATATTTGGCTTCCATCCATTTACGCGTCTCGTTATTTCTCTTTATTATCGGCAATAAATCTTAAATGATACTTTTGTTATTTGTAACATAACAAATGTGTTTCTTCCGGGTTTGTTCCGCAGTTTAAAAGTGTTTAAACACCTCTTTATTGTATTAGTATAAAGATCATATTATTGTATTTTTCTACGTTCATGCAAAAGACAACACTTTATTGAACTATATTTAGTGGAAAAAGTGGTTCTTTATTGCACTAGTGCAATAAAATGTTTATTGCATTCATATGTCATTCTACTACAGCGTTTTGTCATCATGACAAACATAAACGTTCAAATCGACGTCACATTCTCCTAGACTTAGTGTCATCTAAATAACATTTTTTGGTTTTTGCATGAACGTAGAAAAAATATTGTATGCAACTCGTACAAAAAGTGCTTATTGCACTCGACGTGTTTTCCTACTCGGTCTGACGGCCTCGTTGGACAATTTCACGTCGCGTGCAATAAACACTTACTTTTTGTACTTGTTGCATAAATAACTATTAATGATAGCGGATATGCAAAGAAAAATATTCGGATGTATTTTGTAATCTATGTTAATAATTTTATACATATTCTGTAGTGAAACTGAATAGACCCAATAAACCCTAAAACGACTACCGATGTAGTGTATCCGCATTTCTAATAGAAGACGGTGCTCAGTTCTTGTCTCCTCTTTTCAAAAAATATAATATACTTTTATAATTTGCTAAAATCTAAGTGTCTGATTTGCGGATATGTTTGAAAGTGGATAATCTTGGGCTGAAAATATGAAGAATTGACACATAACGCTTAGATAAAATATGGCTGCTTTCAAGGTGTTTTATTTAATAAATTTTATATGATTTTTGTCCATTACTTTAGCCCTGTTTGATATACAGGGTGTTCCGGTTTGTTTGGAACAAATTGACACGGTAGATACAATAACCATTTTTAAGAGGAAAACTTTATATAAACATGGTCTTTTTCTCGATCAGTAGCGGAGTTACGGGGGGCTAAATTTTCAAAAAAAATATTTTTTTTATCAACTTCGTATTGCACACAGCGCCGCTAAAGTTTATACATATACTGCTCAACTAGTTCATTTTTTAAAATCGTTATACAGGGTGATATTTTTTCAACGATCTGCTATCATAAAACCCTTCAGAATTTTTTCCTTGTACGTCCCTGGTAAAGTTTGAAATGTTTTTTTACTCCCTTGATTCATTGTCTATATTTTGTCTCTCTTGACTTTTGAATGTATTCTTGTAAATAATCTTGTAAAACGTTAATTTGCGTATATGGAAGCGAAACTATCAAAAAATATATTCGATTATTACGTACGATAATTTGTAAAAAAGAAGAATTTTATAAAATTACTATTTTAGGGTGCAACCAAATTTTAAGTGCAATTATTATTTATTGAAAATACCTACAGCTTACGCTTTCGATAGAGAAATTTGTAAATAAAACATAGAAAGAAGTTGTTTAGATATTACTAACATAAGCATTGTTTTCTAAAAATTCTTAACGTTATGTATTCAACTTGAATTTTTCTTATTTTAATTAACACACTTAATAAAAAATACTACTAATAAGTAACACATAAATACATACATACATGTGTATAGGCTACAGTTAACTTAGAATATTCAGTGGTTATTTCAAATCTCATTAAAAATGTGTAGATCTGTTATCTTATGTAGAATTTCTGGACATACATATATATAGGCTACAGTTAAATTATAAGAAAATTCAGTGGTAAAATCTCCAAAAATTCACTGTTATTTCAAATCTCATTACCAATTATTCTCATCCAGATATACCGAATTCTTTTTAAAAATGTGTAGATCTCTTATTTTTTGCAGATTTTTTTGGATCCAAATCACGTAAATTGTGAAAATTTACCATGCCTACTCAGGTAAGGTGTACAAACTTCTCTATCGAAGGCGTAAGCTGTAGGAATTATTAATAAATAATAATTGCACTTAAAATTTGGTTGCATCCTAAAATAGTAATTTAATAAAATTCTTCATTTTTTTTACAAATTATGGTACGTAATATACAAATATGCTTGATACTGATATTGATGATACTTTTTGATAATTTCGCTTCTATACACCAAAATTAACGTTTTACAAGAAAATTTACAAGAATACATTCAAAAGTCAAGAGAGACGAAATTTAGACAATGACCCAAGGGAGTAAAAAAACATTTCAAACTTTACCAGGAACGTATAAGAAAAAAATTCTGAAGGATTTCATGATAGCTGAACCTTGAAAAAATATTACCCTGTATAGCGATTTTTTAAAATGAACTTATATAATATCCGAGACCAGTTGAGCAGAACATGTATCAAATTTGGAGGCGCTGTGTGCAATACGAAATTGGTAATAAAAAGAATAAATTTATTTTTTTGAATCTTTAGCACCCTGTAACTCCGCTACTGGTCGAGAAAGAGACCATGTTCATATAAAGTTTTCCTCTTAAAATTGCTTATTCTATCTACCGTTTGAATTTGTTCCAAACAAACCGGTATATCTATCATATTTGGCATTAAGTGTAGATATTTTAGAACATACAGTGTCTTCATAAATGATTACAAGCCACGTGACCAGGACTGTGATTCTCGAAGAACAACTCGCATGCAAATAGATTTCTTGTCTCTCTCAATTGCTGTAGTGGGGAAAAGGATATTCGCATATGAATTGCTCTGGGATTGATTTGAGAATCTCGACCCTGATCACGTGGCTTTTAATCATTTATGAAGGCACTGTATTAAAAATGCTACAAAATCATTCATGGCTACTATCAGAGCCATACTACAGAGGTAGAGGGGCAGTTTTCTATACCTAACTTCTACGTGACTGGCGGAATTTTTATTTTGGTACAATTTTTCAATTCTTCAATACTTTCTATGCAATTAATCTACTATTTCTTCATAGCGGTAAAGTCGTTATTTCTCGAGATTTTTGAAAGTTAAACATAGGGCTACACAATCATTTTTATTATTCAATTTATTGGCCATATTATTTTGTTCAAGTTGACCTAGTCCGTGAAATTTGAGTATACCCTCTACGTATATTTTTATAAAATCAATATTTTTTTATTGGTTCGTGAACCAGAGGTTCGGTTTGAGGAGACACATCTACACAAGTGATTTTATTATTAAAAGTTAAAGTCTACAAAAAAAAAATATTACACTTTTTATTACTTTCGAAAAGGGTATTCAATTCCGGGCTAATCCTATTCTTGATTCTCTGTCATTGATTATACAGTGATGTCGTTAACAAAATTTGATGTGAATTTTTTTCTTTATATTGACCTGAACATATTAGTTCGAAGGGTTTACTTTCAACAAAATCTGAATAATACTAAATCTTGATGTGATATTAATAGGCTATTGTTAAATACTGAACAATGAATGTTATGTCTATCTCCAACAAGACGACCCTTGGATATGACTATAAAATTGATGATGATGTTATGGCACGGCCAAAAACAGTTCGAGTCACTAACGCCAACTTGAATTTGTGTCTTTTGTATTAGTTTTAACTCTGGTGGATACTGCCCACGAGGAGCTACTAATAAACATTTCTTTATTAATTTCTTATATTTTCATCAGGATATTCTTTTTAAAATTTACGTAATTTGATAAATTGTCAGGAAATTTGTATCTAGTTTATCTCTTTCTCAATCTGACTTTGGCCAATTTATTTAAAGGTCACTAGATATGTTCAATGTATTCTGGTATTATAAATTTTTACAACTTTTAACACATTATAATCTAATCACACTGCATTTATTGATGACTTATTAGAGAGGATACTGAAGGTATATAATAAGTCCAACATATTTGACAATTTCATTCCGTATTTACCAACATTAAAGACGAGAATAACAAAATGAGGAGATTCGCAGTTTCTGTGATTGCCTTAGCTCTAGCTGTCGGTAAGTATGTAGATGATGTAGAATCTAAAATTTAACCTGAATATTTCGGAAACGGATTTTGCATTTACAAACTTGTTCCTTTAGCTGAAAAAATTTCTTTGTATGAAATTTATTTTAAAAAATACTTAAACGCAAATAGTTCGAAAAGTTTTATTGGTCGTTAGATACGCAAATTCTTCTGAATTGAAGAAAACTAATAGGATGTTTGAAGACAACAATTAGTTCAATTATATCAATAACATTAAATTCAACAAACTTAAAGCAATTATGTAAATGCATTACTCTTCACAATACAACTGGGTTGTTCATGTATTGTTATATGAGAACGGAGTAGTAATTTTAATTACGTTCATCAGGTTTTATTTATTAATTTATTTGACATTAGGCCTTTCATCCGCCGTACCCAAACCGGAAGTAGAGATTAGCAACTACCCTATCGACATTGGTGATCAATTGGAAGTGGAAGGTATAGCTCGCCCTCTCCCAAGCTTTCCAGGATTTGCTCCTGAGACGGATCCAGTGTTCGAACTTGATCCAGTCCTAGAAAGTGATGATGTCACGGCTCCAATACTTATCAGTCT
Organism: Monochamus saltuarius; assembly: GCA_025584915.1. Classification (NCBI taxonomy): domain Eukaryota; kingdom Metazoa; phylum Arthropoda; class Insecta; order Coleoptera; family Cerambycidae; genus Monochamus; species Monochamus saltuarius. The sequence goes on along the minus strand of CM046727.1, from coordinate 23,955,623 downwards.
AAACCCATGCGACGCCTGCTTCGAGTATATGACCACCCTTATCGATCAACTCACCGAAGTCGCCGTTCCAGAAGCAATCCCAGTACATCCAGCACTGCCAGAAATTGATTGGGAAATTGATCCAGTAATCCCAGAAGTAGGAAGGCCACTTCCCGAAACTGTGCCAGAAGATATCAGACCTCTCCCTGTACCAGTTGCTCCTGAGGTTGAGGTTAACCCTATCCCTATCCCAATTCTTCCAGAAATCGAAGTTAGGCCTTTACCTGTTCCAGTAGCTCCAGAAGTTGAAATCAGACCAATTCCTTTCCCTATTGTCATTGAACAGTAGTAATACTCGTATTGTAAATAGAAAAAAAATATATGAATTCCGTTTTAAGGTCGCCGTATTTCTGGCAAAATATGACCCGTATTTGTAGTGTTTTTAGGTACTGAAATCTCAAAAAATAAAGCTCGAAGAACAAAAATAACCACACAAATAGAATCTTTAAAGTTCCGTCTATTCATTATTACTATTTAGATATAGTTTAAATAAAGTTTTAACTTTTAAAAAACGTATTTTCATATTGATCTTTGCTGCTAACCTAATGTCACATTTTTATCAATTAATTTATCGTGCATATACATAAACCTAAACAATTTTATATGTAACACTAAGTAAGTTTATGTTATAGGAATATTTAGAACTATATATCAATTTTACAAAGTAGTTAGTTTGATAAATTTCAGTACCTAAAAATGTATTAGCATTTTTCCATAAGGGTCATTTTCTTAGCAAGTTCGGCCAACTTCATTATCTAGAACTCTGTTACAAACTATAAAAATTTGACTCAATTTAACAATAAATAGTTCAGCCTCTGACTAAGAGGTGGCGATAAAGTAAATTCTGTTTACAGGGCGAGCAAAATTTGGAATTAAGTATTATATCAGAAATCAAGACGAATTAAACATACCACATGCATTTGATTGCATTGTTATTGATATAAATTTTCGATTTTTCCACTTCGGAACGGTTATTGAACGTGCGAAAGACGTTCTGTATGCAGTTATGAGAAAATGTTGACCTTTAAAAAAACCTCAAAATTAAGGGAACTAAAAAATCTCTTTAATATTAACTAAGTTCTATTGGAACACTATTAACGAAAAAGACAGGTGTTTAAAACACCAAACCAAACTGCTGCAAAATTCAGAGAATTAAATCGATCTGATTCAAATTTTAAAATACAGGGTGTTGAAAAAAATGTAGTCAAACTTGAAAAAATCTCGAATTTGAAAATTTTTAAAGTGAAATGACAACCACTTCAAAATTATAAATTTCAAAAAGAAAATCTTACAGTTAAATTATCTGTCCACTGATACTGCTGGCTATTGTAATATGGAGTATACAGGGATGCAGGAAACAAATGACGCTTACCTGTATATTAGTGTACATTGTCCTCATGCCGTCAGTTGATTTTTTAACATTTACTTTAAAACATTTATTAGCATTCGTCTTGTAAATGACTGTAACTCGTTGGAGGTTGACATTTAGGTAAATTGGATCTCAGCAATATATTTTGACAATTAATTTTCGCCGTATAAGTTTGCTTACATATTTTAAAACCACCACACAAATAAAGATGTAATAGATATCAGGGTCAGGTTGAAACATAAAACGATTGTTTTTACTATTATCTTTTATTTTGCAGGTACACAAATTTTTCAAAAAGTATATTGCTATTTGTTTTCTGTGAATTGTCTCACTATTTATTATTAAATACCTATTATTACAAAAGGGATAAATAATGAAATAAAAATATATTTACATTATACAGGATTGTTCGGATATGATTTCAAGAGTTTAGTTTACATGAAAAATTAATATCACACTGATCTATAAAATTTTCGTTCGAGTTCCAAGGCGTCTAAAAAATTATTTTTAGTTAATGTTTTCTAATAACTTTATTGCGAGTAAGTATATCGTTTTTCTTTAAATTGTGTACCCTTCACTAATGTTTCTTTGCATTCACGTTAATTTGACGCTTATCCTGATTTAGAATTTATTTTTTTATAAATTTGGATAATACGTAACTAAACAGCATATACACAAAAATTAAAAATGGCATTAAAAACTGAAGAAGAACACAAAACTATAACGTAAACACATGGTAAACATAGGACTTAAATTATGACATGACAGGATTGACGGGGAATTTTATCGTCCTGTTGCCACAAGTGTTGCTAGTTGCTTACTCTGACTCACATAGGCGGCGTTAAATAAGGATTTAATATAATTTCGAAAATTTGTTTTTGCTTTATAAATAAGTTTGGAATTTTGAATGAGGATTCCGTTAATTCTTAATTTTCTCTATCCTCTTAGAATATTTGTACTTACTCATAGTTAACCCTGTATTACAACACACATTTTGATTAAAATTTTTGCTTCGTTTTAAAATGAGGTTGGCATGATGAAGAATAAATAAGTTTGACAACAACCGTTATAATGAAAAGTGATACCAAGCATGTTTTTTCGTGAAGTGAAATATAAAAATGTATTACTTTAAGGTAAAAAGCTACGACCTGTCCCAAATTATTATTTACACATTGGAGTATCAATTTCCACTGGTTGTAAAAAATCGCACTGGGAGGGTTTTTTATAAGGGTTGTTAAAAAAATATAGAATACATTATTATTATATTTTGGAAACTATTTTCGCTATTGACCTGAATTTATGCATCAACATACAAAATACTATACAGCTTCCGACAGTGCATACTAAAAAAATATCATTTTTCCAAAAATTAATTCTAAATTGAAAACTCATGAAATATGTAGTGATGTATACCTTAAAACACACATTATTAATTTTCCATTTTTTTTAGAACAACCCTTATAAAAACCAACCCCCTCCTCTTCCGTCATAGTGCGACTTTCGTACAGTCGGTGGAAATTGATACTCCAATGGGTAAATGACAATTTGAGACAGGTCCTAGCTTTTTAACTTCAGGAGCCTTCGAACTGAACGACTGTTTACTGCAATTTAAGTTTCTTTTTTATTTCCATTTCTTTCTGGGCCTCCAAAATATAATTAGGATCTCTACATTTCAAATTTCTTCCTCTTCTATTTAATATCAGTTCTGGAGCTAAACAGTGCATATAAAATCTTTCCAACTTTTTAAACATACTTTCATTAAATATTTTGTCTCGATATATTTCTTCTATGAACAGGTTATTGTTATCACCTGTGTAAACTACAAAATAACATAGGTTTCTCGTTGTTGCTAATTGCCCTTGAATCTAAAAGGCAAGCAGTACTGATTAAATATAGATAATACTTCATCTTTTTTAACTTACTTGGTAGTAATAGTTATGAGTTTTTCTTATAATTTCACTCGATCTTCATCATTATATAAATAAGGCACCATTTTTTTCTTCACTGGTTCTATCAAAGTAATTGCTGATAGAGCTACCTTTTCCAAACATGTAACTTTATATTATGCTATCATCTCCAATCAAACCTAAAAGTGTTATATTGAATATATATATATATATATATACGGACATATTTTATCGTAAAAAGTTAATTTTTTTAGTTAACTGCCTTTATAACTATATGTATTATACACAGTGGCTTGATTTTTATTAATCAAAACTTTAGTAATAGTCTATGAAATAAATATCTTGTCCAGGAGCTACGGCGACAATTGAATTTCTATGGCGTGTTTTAGAAGATTAAATTTATTGTTAAATTTGTAATATTATGGGAAAAATTTGAGTCCTGAGAGTATTTTCTGTTATTCTATGCTCTACGAACAACTTATCCAGAAATGACAGCGATGGTATCGTTTTTAATTTTAAAAGTGCTAATTTATGATGGTTTTATTATATTATTTAAATATTTATATGGTTAATATTAAAGTATCTTCTGTCATCCTAAGCTTTTAAAATAACTGACAATAATGGTCACTTTAAAATTTTTCTTGCAACTTTCTCCAAGAGCGCTCTTTTATGATAAAGTTTATGATTCAAGTCGTAATTTTTTCGCAAAATGTCTACAGGGCGTTCAGCAAAGGATGGGCCATATTTTAAGGCTAGCTTCTTTGAACAAAAATTATTTGATTTCAATCAACTTAGTACAATTTTGTTTCTCCTGAGAAAGTATTTTCTATATCATTTTTTTAACTACCACTTTCTTTTTTGTTGGGTAATTGTACTTAAATTTTACAAAGGAACGTTTTTTGTGAGTTAAACCCCCATACCTAAATGGTTTTTCAGTTAAATGTACAGGACTTTTCGAGCGCCTGTGCCACAACATTATTCCTTTCAGATTTTTTAAAGATAGACATTTTTAGAAAATTATTAGCTATTTTGAAACAGCTTTCGATTAGTTTTAATAATACCAAAATGGTACACTTGTTGCATGTCGCCAAAATGAATCATTTTAATGAAAACTACGTTTAACATATTTGTTAAGCTTGGAAATCAATACATAACTATCAAATTATTATTAATTTAAAAAATTATTACAGTTTGTAATCTTATCATAACCGAAAATAAAAACAGCATGAAATACAACATAAAAAATATGACATTAAAGAAAGACAACATTTAAAAATCAGGTCGCCGTATTTCTCGTCGTAAAATGATAACATTTTTTGTAATTTAGGTACAGAAATCTCGAAAAATAAAACATATAGAACAAAAGTGTATATAACAAAATCAAAATTCTTAATGTACTGTTTATTCATTGTTACTATTTCAGTTTTCCTCAAATAAAGTAATAACTTTTAAATAGAGTATTCAGTTATTAAACGTCCGAATTTATTTGTATTTGTAGAAAACATTTCAGGAACACAGCGCCCCTTTATGGCAACATGCAACAAGTATACCATTTTTAAAACTATTCGCCTGGTTAAACATTACAAATAATTTTCCAAAACATATAATATTCTTAAAACTTCTGAAAGAAATAATATAGTGACACTGGCGATGTGAATAACGCCCTGTAAATTTAACTAAAAAATCAATTGGATATTAGTGTTAATTTTACAAAAAAAACATTCTGTTCCAAAATTTGAGTACAATTACTCAATAAGAAAGTTGTAGTAAGCTAGGTTTATTAAATCACATTATTTTTGTCCAAGGAAGCTAGATTAAAATATGGTCTGTTCTTTACCGAATACCCTGTATAGAGTTATCAAATCTGGCAGTCAATAGATATTATTGCCTACGAGCAATTTTATTATACCAAAAGGTAACAAAACATTGTAGTTTTTCGCAAATTTATAAGAAAACTTAGATTTAGTGTCATCTAAATAACATTTTTTGGTTTTTGCATGAACGTAGAAAAAATATTATATGCAACTCGTACAAAAAGTGCTTATAAATAAACACTTACTTTTTATACTTATTGCATAAATAACTATTATGTATTTCTAAAATTTGATAAATTAAAAATTCGAATCCCCTGTTCCTGTTACATATAAATATAATATAATTATTAAGTACCTATTATTTAATTATTACTTTAATTCAATTTACAAATAATGATATACATACCTTTCTATATCCAACGAACTTTCAATTAATAAAAATGTCCTATAATTTTCACTAGTATTACACACATAAAGAATACAGAAAACCACTGTTACTGCAAAGCACAGATTTGCAAACGATAAGCATCTGAACGCTGAAATTTAGAATAGGGAAAAATCGATATCCCATTTAGATGCTAGGATTGTAAATATTTTGCCGCAGGATCGAACGCATGACCTTCAAACTCAGTTTCGATCACAAAATATTGTTTCGGTCTTGTTTCGACCACCCGTTATTTTCTGCACTCCAACTGTGACATTCTTTAAATATTTGCAGTTCAAGTTTTCTCCGCTAGATATCCAGCACTTCCCGATACACAGTTTTATATCATTGTCTGTCAACAATCGAGGTACTTTCTTATTTAGAATACTGCAACCTTAATAAAACCTATGTTTCCAATAATTATTATTAATGAAGTGATACGCAATTAGTGTATATATATGATATGTAGTGTTTGAGGTCCAATGGCTGCAACATCAAGGTTTCCAACTTAACCCCAACTGGGTTAGTGGTTTAGTGATTTACAAATTGGTTTTAAATTGCCTTTAACAGTCCAAGGGTACCTTTTTACATATTTTTTTTCCAAAAATATACAGGGTGTTCTATATTTTACTGCTACCTTCCTTGGATAAATATAATATGAATTAAATTAATTTACCTTAGTACAATTCCACTTCCTTAAGAAGTTATAGAAGAAAATACTTTTTATTTCATATTTTTACGATAATTCAATTTTTATATAAAAAAAACACATGTGACAGTGTATTTGTCACTTTGACACCGGCAAAAGTTACTTGCAACGTGTACTGGCGACAATTGCGATGGCGATGCTAAAGGATATAAATTTGAGCCAGATACTTCCATCCAGCAATTGAATGTAATATTGCAAGATTGGGCTTTTAATTTGCGCAAATGTAACGGAAAATACCACAAAGAAGCGGTAATTAAAACAATTTGGACCACCACCGCTAAAATGTTGCAAAGTAAATATTATAAAGAATTCAATATTGTATTTAACTCTTTCACCGACGTACGGTTTAATTCATTACGAGCTGCACGTAAAATCCTAGAAGCACAACCCGGAAAAACAAAATCCAGTGCACGAGCTCTTAATAAATGTGGAATATTTGCAATGGCCAAATTATATGACAAAAATGAACCGGAAGGACTTCAACAGAAATTATATCACATTTTGTCGTTTGAATTAGCTTTGCGCGGAGGAGAAGCAACTTACTGCAAAACCACTTATTTCGTATCTGAAGTTGAAAATAAGGGAAAAGAAACTGGACGTATCGAGTATAATCTTCTATCTTTGAAAACGGAACACGGCGATGAGAATAAATTATGTGACAGCAAATGGATTACGCCTAATATTTTAGAAGAAGATATTTGCCCAGTACGTTTATTTAAAAAATTGATGAAAAAACGAGGCACTTATACATTGGACAGAGTATTTCTTACACCAAATCCTTTTTAGAAGAAGACAAATTTTAAAGGTTGGTATAAAAATGTGCCGATTGGAATTAATGAAATCTCCAAATGGGCTATACGCTCAGCACAACTCATGGGTGTAGATGTCAAACGTGTCAAAATTACAAATCACTCAAATCGAGCGGCAGCAGTTAGCGAATTAGGTAAAAGGGGAATTAAGGAGCTCTAATAAAAATAACACGACACAGCAATACATCATCAATAATACTTACAAGTCGACAAAGAGTATTATTCGAGCATTAATCGATTCGTTTGGAAAAAGAACAAAGTGTGCATCTACTACAGAAACGGCATCCGTAGCGGCATTAGTATTCCTCGTATGAATTTCAATAACTGCGTGTTTAATAACTGTACACTCAAATAAAAATGTATTTATTTTTAGTGTTTCATAAAAAGTTCGTATTGATATGTTTCTAAATTTATTATTCATTAAATTGTCCTGACGAATTACACTCGATGTTCGTATTGAATACAAACCTCTTGTGCAATTATAAGTGACAATTTTGGAAAATAAGTTTTGTGAGATATATTCGAATATCCAATTGATTTTTTAGCTAAATGTACATTCTAAGCGTCTGAGCCACTATATTATTCCTTTCAGAATTTTTTAAGGATTGAAATTTTTGGAAAATAATTACATACCTAGTTACTTTGAACAGTATTAGATTAGTTTTAAACAGGGCATTCTTGTTGCATAACACTAAAATGTATCATTTTAGAGAACACTTATTGTAATGTATTTGTTAATCTAATAAATCAATACAAAAAGACTTTTTTTCAAAATTTGAAAACAATTATTACTCAATTAGTAAAAAATATCATTAAAATCGCAAATCACAGAAATGAAAACATGCAGATGATTTTATGTTTTTAATTTAACTTTTTTCTTTTACTACATGCTTGAAAAAATAAAATCGTAGGGTGTTGTTGGTAGATAAAATAGGCATAGATTTTTACTTACAACGCCCAGAAAATTAAAATATATTTTCAAAATTATTATTCGAATTAATTTATTGATATACAGGCTGTATCACATATCCCATGTATCTCCCTTAATATGCGAGACACGTCAAAAATCTTCAATTGTTTTTTTGTTGAATTTTTGGAGGCCTTTATGCTCGTAAAAACAAATTTGAGATCCATGGCCAACTTTATGAGTAATAACAAAAAAACCTGTAAAGTGTCCAAACTTTAAGGCTGTCTAACTTTTTTATTTTAAGAGATAGAGAAAACTTATTGGTAATAAATTTTTATTGCAAAATTGATACCTTTCACTTGATATAAACAGATTTTTGAAATATCATATGTGGTTCGCTGCGCCCTCTAGGCGGATAAATAAATTTTTTATTGAAGCAAGCTATGGCCACAAAAAATGGCCTGTTTTTTGTCTTTTATGCAATATACTACATGTTGCCCTTATCTTTCGTAAAAATATGTGTCGGGTACAGTCGTTTCCCACAATATAGTTCGCCGGTTTTTCTAGGTTATGGGACAAGACTGCCGCGGGTGCATTAAAAGTTTTCTATTAACTCTTAGTACCTACAAATTCATTTTGTTTGATTCTCTTATAAAAATAACTAGGCACTTTATCTAACTGTACCTACGGGAAATGTGTCTTATCGGTAATGAGTGAAAATATAGTTTTGCCAGTTTGTAACGAAATTATGAAAAACGAATACAAAATACTGGAGCTAACTGGATTAACTGTTACCTATCTATCAAGTATTATTACTAATAAGAATGTTCATTTTTGTCGTTTGTGCATTTAGAAATGCTGCAAAAAGACGACCGCATGGTAGTTAACATTTTTAACAGATGTATGCTTTATCTATGGATCTAAGCGATCTCAGTCGATGCTTATCATAGGTGCCGAGTTTCCGTAGGAAAAAAGGGTTTTGCTTCATTTTTTAAATATCGAGCTAAAATTCTGGAATAATTTTTGTATTGTCTTTTAGGCCTCCCTGAGCACGTGGTTAAAATTTTTGTACCTACTTAGTCATAGTTAACCTTGTATAAAAAATAAGGCCTTTTAAAATTACAAGGAGATATTATATCTTTGCTTAAAAATCTGTGAATATATTCTATTCATATTTTAAATCTACACTCAAAAAACTGTTTGCATTTTTGGCAATTGTATTTTTATACATAAACTATATTCAAAAGTGTACCAGAACCAATTTTGGACTATTTTTATATATTCAATTGTTTATTTTTAATTTGTGTTACTTTTATGTAAAAAAACTGTCCAGTATTTCTACAATATGTATGCAATAACACAGTATGTAATATTTTACACCAATTGTGCATAACAGTATTTCAAATTGGTGCTAAAACCGTTACAGGAACAATTTATTTTATAAAGAAAGGATTTTAAAAACTTAAAAGTCCAATTAATACAAGATTTTTATTTAAAATGGTAAGAGAGTTTAAGATCAAGGTTTAAAGTCAACGTTGCCAATGCATAATATTATTCAAATAAGTACTTATGTTTTCAAATTTTAGTTAATCATAACAGTATGTTATAAAAAATACTGTTAGAAAATTAAAAGTTTGATTGATAGTTTATAAAAAAATATGTAATTAGAGTTTATTCGAAAAAAAATGCGTTTCTTTTATAAGCTAACACTAAAATTCCCTCATTTATATTGTATGCTACCCTGAATTTCTTGTATCTTTCCTGTATAGAGTATATCTCCTAGTTTCTTCTAAAACAAGAAAAAATGTAAAAAAAATTGAATAATTGACATATCATCATAGATATGCACATAGTAGCTGTATAAATAAAAAAATACTATTATAACATTCAATTTTGAAACTTTTCGTCATGCCGTTAATTATAACAAGAGATGACCTTTTAACGTGGAAACCTATTTGTTACCATTGTCCTAGTTCAATAAATACTTTCTGAAATCATGTCGTCAACCAATGTTATCGGTTTTCCACAATGTTTCTTAAATTTGCAAAAATATCTTTGTACCTATCATTTTCTAACCGCATGATAAAAAGAATTTGTCAGTATATTAAGATATAAAAGAGAGATAAATAATACATTATTGTTATATAATCTCGAGATTCTGAGAATTAGTAAAATATTGTGTTTATTTTTACCAGTACCTAATTGTTATTGAATATTGAATTACTGTTCTAGTAATATTATTAAATTAGTTAGCTATATTTTTCAAATACAATACATAATAATTATTACGGAACGAGCATTAAAAATTATTAATCGTCGCGCGCTCTTGTTTTTCTATATTTTGTTGATTTGTAGGGAAAGCGCAAAAATCCACAAGACTTCTTATTTGGATCTTGTACAACAACATCTCAGTTACCACATCGTAAATAAAAAATTACAAATTGCAAATCCTGCTAACAATGAAAACCTCTGTTGCATATGTCATTGAAGAGACATAAGATGTTTACTATTTTTTATTGTAGTAAGAGGTATAGTTGCGGCAAGAAATCAGACGACTTGCGTCACACGAACAAGTGAATAATTCATTATATTTTCATCGAAATATTTAAGAAACTACTACTATGAATAATAAAGCAATATACTACACTAAATGTTTGCATTATATTTACATTAATTTACAAATTATCGAAAATTATGTATAACAATAAAGACAATTGCGTAACGGCAGCTGTGACGTAAGTTGACTGAATTCTAGCCGTAACTTTGAGTCGTACAATGGCTTTACAGTTTTGTTTTTAAAACTAGAAGAACTGCTCTTTTTAACAGTGTATAACACATTGTCACTTACTTGATTTTTAAGTACGAATTCATTCAAAATAAACGTAAATTTATGTAAACCTCACTGTATTCCCGATTTTGCAGTTTACTAACTTGGCCATTCCTCATTCAAATAAATTATTTGATGAAATTATAAAGCTCAGTTTATTAGCTACTAGAAATTTGATATTTGTAATCTTAATTCGGATTTTTGGATTTTTTTTTGACAGGCGCATCCACCATCGTTCTATAGTGCGCCGTCTTGTTGAAACCGAAGTCTCTAAGGTACCTACCATTTTGAAAATATTCGGATTCTATTTTTCACAATTAACAGTTAGAGCATTTTCATAATACACTTTAACAATTTGTAGGCGCTAAATAATGCTAATGGTGTAATGATACATGATAATTTGAGTCAAATAACTTTAAATACACACAACGTCAAAAGTCTTGGACTGGTTGGAATGATTAGATTAAACCTAGTGGTTTTCCTTAATGTGGTAAAAAATTACAAATCTAATCAGTTTGGCAGTATATTCAGCCAAGTGTTCCTTTGAATTTTTGTACATTATAATGCCAGAACGTGAAATGTCTGCATTTACCCGAGCAATAATGACTGCTTTACATGATGCAGGACATTCTAATCATCATATATCGAACATGTTTGGCATTCCTAGATCATCTGTTGTACGAATAGTACACATATATGAAGAATTTGATATAGTAGAAAACAGAGCACGTAGTAGACGTTCTCGAGTATCTAATGAAAGGGAGGATCGGTATCTGATGCAATATGCAAGGTACACTTCGCCGTGTTATATCGACACCTACTGTTCGAAGACGACTCCACAACGCAAATTTACGTGCTGGAAGGCCATTACGGGTCTCCACTCTACTTCCAAGGCATCGTGCTGCCCGTCTCCAGGTTGGCTTTTACGCCAGTGGTTGTCTTATTTGCAGACGAAATCAGAATTGAGCTGGTTACTGATAACAATCGACAAAGAGTCTGGAGAGAACCAGGTCGTCAACAGCGACTTCAATTTCCTCATGAAGTTGCACCGTATCAAGAGGGTACCGCAATGTTTTGGGGTGGAATAATGTTCAACCGCCGCTCCCCATTAATTTGCATGCCACAGAATATGACCAGTCAAATTTACATCGAACATATTATTACGCCCATTATCTACCCCCTTCGTAATAAATTAGGTGAACATTTTGTTTATGGACTACAACGTTCGACCACATCGCGCAAGAAGGATTCAAGAGACACTCGAAGCAGGATAGATTAGACTGGCGAGTCAACTCTCCTGACATGAATCCTATTGAAAATATGTGGGGTTTCGTTGCTAGAGCCATTCATAATCATATTTCTCCACTTCAGACTGCAGATGAGTTAGTCGTGGCGGCAGAAGAGGAATGGAACAATATTTCGCATGAGATCGTTAACCGCTTGATTATATCAATGCACAGACGTGTCAATATGCTATTGGAACATGGTGGAGGTCAGACCGACTATTAGTCAAGTAGAAAACTTGCTTTGTTACTTCTGTTTGATTTAACAAATTTTGTCAAAAATGTCATACATTTGCTGGTTTTAAGTTTTCGAAGTACTCAGTTTATGGAACATATTCTTTTTATTAAAAAAAGATTCAGGAAACAATATACTTTTAAAAATGTATTTGGTTTTTCTGACAAAAAGTTTTCTTTAACAAGAATTAGAGGAAGTTCAAGACTTTTGACGTTGTGTGTATATATTATATAAAGCCGTTTACAGGTCTTTTAGGCCCAGAGCTGCGTTATTCTCCTCCACTCCGTTCTGTTTCTCGTCTTTATTTACCAATCCTTTACATTTTTCTCCCTTAGATCTATTTCCTCTTTTCATCGTTTTCCCGGCCCCCCTCTTTCTTCTTATAGTTAGGTTTACTCTCTACAAATTTTTTAACTGTTCTTTCATTTTCCATTCGTTTTAGTTGCCCTAGCCACTGCATTCTTCTGGCTTTTACAACTTCTTCTATTTTTTGTGCCTGGTACATTGCATATATTTTCTTATTATTTCTCCTTACATAGCCTTCCTCCGTCTTCTTTCTCCCTAGGATTCTTCTTAAGATGTTCCTTTCACACCTTAACAGGGTTTCTCTTGACTTCTTACTGAGGATACAGGTTTCACTGCCATGCAGCGCTCTCGACCTCAAAAGTATCTTGTACATTCTAAATTTTATTCCTCTGGACAAATATCTTGATTTCATTAAGTGGTCAATTGCTGCCGAACTTCTGTTTGCATTTAATATTCTCCTATTAATTTCTTGCTCCTCATCCCACTTAGCTGTTATCAGCGCCTACAGATATACATGTTCTTGAACTTCTTCAAACTCCATCTCACCGTGCTGCGTTCTCAAATTGAAATTGGAATATATATTTTTTGGTCTCCTCAAAAGCTTACTTTTCTGTTGATTTATCTGCACTCTCACTTTACGTGCCTGCTCCACAACTTTTCTCGTTACTATTTCTAATTCCCTACGATCTCTTGCGATAGCTTACTATTTGGTGACTTTTAAACAATGTTTCCTTCTCTGTTCAACCTTTTCTAGTACTAAATTAAAAAGAAGCGTTTAGAGTGGGTCTGCTTGTCCTGTGTCAATAGTAAAATCTTCAAAACATTCACCTTTTATTCGTACTTTGCTAATACGTATTTCTATTTTTGTTAATACTGCTTGATATATTTAATGTTTTACTTTAATATTTTATGATAACTTTTTACATGACCTAAGAGTTATTGGCCCATACTTTCGTCATAAATCTTTTACAACTCTTTCAACTCATTCATTAATCTGTGCCTTCTAATCACAAAATATTTATTGACAAATCGTTATATTGTGAACTATATAAGTACAGTCATGGAAGTCACTGTCATTCTGTATTTATCAGCCTTAAAGTCGAGAATAATAAAATGAGGAGATTCGCAGTTTCTGTGATTGCCTTAGTGCTTGCCGTAGGTAAGTAGAAGAGTAGGTATGCAAATGTTATATTATGTGCAAGATTTCTCACTAAAAAAAATATAAAGTTTTTTATAAAAGTTGTACGGTTCTTTGAAAGCTTCCAAAATGCATTTTAAAAATAAACAATTGAAAATATATACATGTAATCTTTTAAATATAGTTTTAGTTGTTAATAATGTATTTTTAATATTTTTTAAATATATTAATGTCCGTAGATTATGTCTACTGCTTCAGTAGTACGTATACTTAAGGTTCAATTGTTATTTCTACAAATCTATTTTTGGAGCTGTAAGAGGACAATAGAACTGTTATTTTAAGTTATAAATAAAAAAAGTTACCGAGAGAATAATTTCGTGCAGAAAATTCTGTACTTGTCTATATTATACACTCGGTCTTTTTTTCAAGTTGCGTTACTTGGATCTTCATTATCGAAGAGATAGAAAGTGGATCAAACCAAAGCAAATTTTTACAATTAATATGCTTATGAGAAATTTGACTTTTTTTTCTTATTTTAAAGTTATCGATGGAAACTAATCATAATAATACCAGGCTTTATTATGCTACTTTTTGTATAGAATTTGAATATGCTATTCCCATACCATAGGTATCAGAATAGAAAAACGACACTCAATTATTTTTCTTATGAGTGCCATATTTGATTTACATTTTTTAAATTAAATTTGGCATATTTTACAATAATGTAATATTTTTTTGTTTTTATCTTGCTTCAGTTTGTATCATATGCAATCATGTATATTCTTTGATAGGAAATATATTTCCTAAATAAATAATTACAGAAAAGAATGTCAACATATGATGTGTCCAGGGGGTGATTTTACAAAAAAAAAAAATGAATACCACAAATCCCTGTAAAATTTTTTTTGAAAACTCAAAATTGGCGGTGTTAGAGCATGTCAATTTTTTTTTATGAATTCTTTCTAATAACTTTTTTGTGAGTCTACAGAGCTTTTTCTAATTTTATACACGTATTACTAGTGTTGCTTTGTTGCTTTGAGTAGTAGTTCATTTAATGTACTTGAATGTTTTAAATAATGTTTCTCGAATACGACTCATTTTTTCATGATATAGCAAAAGGCTCTTTTTAAGATGTTTTGACTATCTTTAATTACGTTCTATTTAAATTTATAAAAATGTTTAAACAAGAAAGTTCCAAGTCATTATTTGAAAACCAAGGACAGTTTTGGGCAATTTGGCATTGGAGGATATGCGTCAAATTAGGAACTTAGGTACACTAGGGATACTTGTATAAAATTAGAACAAATTCGGTAGATTCATAAAAAGTTATTAGAAGAAATCCATAAAAAATGTACGCCCTGTAACCCTGCTAATGTTAAGTTTTCGAAAAAGAATTTTGTGGCATTAATTTTTCATGTTTAATCATAATCTTGACGCATTATTACCGGACATCGTGTATATAAATATTATCAGAAAATTGAATTTGAAACGACAAATGATCGATTAATTCCATTTCTGCTAGTTTTTTTTAATTTTTTTATATTATTTAAATAAATTAATTGGTCAATAAATTTGAAGCATATTTCACTTTTATTTATGTAAAAATAATGTTATTGCAAATTTGATTAAATCTTCAAAACTTTTGATTGAAGTAATACTTCGTAAATCCAGAAAATATTACATCCATAAGAAAAAAAATGAATATGGTTCCGCTGTAATAATGTCACATTCAATTTTTTTCCGAAAATGTCTCAGTTTAAAACGTCTTATGGTATTATAGTGAAAAAAGATAATTCAAATTTCTTTTCGGCACGCTAACGTTAAATTTTCCAACATTATTAAATTTTCACTGACAGATTTCAAAGAACACTAGCAAAATTATATTTTGTAATATCAATAAAATATTAATTTATGGGGCATTAGGTCTTTCATCTGCTGTGCCCAGGCCAGAAGTAGAACTCAGCAACTACCCCATTGACATTGGTGATCAACTGGAAGTGGAAGGTATAGCTCGCCCGCTCCCAAGCATTCCAGGATTATCTCCTGAAGCTGATCCAGAGTTCGAACTTGAACCAGTTCCAGAAAGTGATGATGTCACGGCTCCAATACTTAACAGCCTAAACCCATGCGACGCCTGCTTCGAGTACATGACAGCCCTTATCGATCAACTCACCGAAGTCGCCGTTCCAGAAGCAATCCCAGTACATCCAGAATTGCCAGAAATCGAATTTGAACCAGAAGTACCAGAAATTGGAAGACCTCTTCCTATGCCAGTAGATCCAGAAGGTGGCGACCTCAGACCACTCCCCCTTCCAATTTCACCTGAGGTTGAGGTCATACCTCTGCCTGCACCAATTCTCTCTGAGGCTGAGGCTGAGGAAGCTCTAGCTATTCAGGACAGACCCCTTCCAACTCACATAATCAGAAAATAAACCCATTATCGCCCTCGAAAACTACAGTTCATTATATAGTAACTGCTAACTAGATAATATATATTAGATGGTTTGTATAGCATTTTGTATAGTTTTTAATAAAGGTGTATATTTTATTGTGACGTGTAACTCAATCGACAATTAACTTATTAAATATGATATCGTTCTTTATACATCATACATCGTCACCTAACCTAACTTAACTGAACCTATCATCTATATTACTTTACATTACCATCACTTGCTAAAAATCCAAATTAAATTCTAATGTATAAGAGTATTTCGAACAAAAGAAAATCCTTGCAGACCTCATGATTAGCTTATGTCTTTTGCTAACCATACCCCGTTTAAACTGATACAGAAACTACTTGTGATATACAGTATACAGTGGAACCACCTGATATACAGGTTGTTAAAGAGATAGTGTAAAATATTTCAGAAGGTAATAGTATGAACCAAAATAAGCAGAAAAGTCTTAATAAATATGGGCCCGCAAAGTGACGGTTGCGGAGATATGGACCACTATTCGTTTTTCAAACATTTTATTTTATTAGGAATAAACCGACAAAGGAAGCTTTTCACAAACAAAAAACAAAGTTATAGAAGATGTTCAAAGTGCCCTCCATCCATTTCCAAGCAGGCACGACATCTTCGTCTCAACGATATTCGAACTTTTTCGAAAACACCCTCCTTGGTTTGGATTTCTTGACACTTTTGATTAATCCGTAGCTGCAGCTCTTCCAGGATATTTACAGGAGTACCATACACTAATGTCTTCAAATATCCCCAAACAAAGAAATCTAGAGGACTCATATCAGGCGATCTTGGAGGCCATAAAACAGGTCCGGCCCTTCCTACCCATCTATGAAGATACATTTGGATGGGTATTGTAGCTGACAGGTTTCTAGGTCCTGTTGTTTTATCGAACCGATTAACAGGCGCTGCTTACCTCAACTTTCTGCAGAACACACTGTATGTGTTTTTGCGAGACATTCCTTTGAATCAGAGGCAACAAATGTAGTTCCAGCATGATGGTGCTCCAGCTCATTTTTCCATGGCCGTTAGAGAGCATTTACACCAAACTTTTCCACATAGATGGGTAGGAAGGGCAGGACCTGTTTTATGACCTCCAAGATCGCCTGATCTGAACCCTCTAGATTTCTTTGTTTGGGGATATTTGAAGAAATTAGTGTATGGTACTCCTGTAAATAACCTGGAAAAGCTGCAGCTACGGATTAATCAAAAGTGTCAAGAAATCCAAACCAAGGGGAGTGTTTTCGAAGAGAGAATTCGAATATCGTTGAGACGAAGATGTGTGCCTGCTTGGAAATGGACGGAGGACACTTTGAACATCTTCTGTAACATAGTTTTTTGTTTGTTAAAAGCTTTCTTCGTCGGTTTATTCCTAATAAAATAAAATGTTTGAAAAACGAATAGTGGTCCATATCTTCGCAACCGTTACTTTGCGGACCCATGTTTATTAAGACTTCTGCTTATTTTGGTTCATACTATTACCTCCTGAAATATTTTCATTATATGCTAAATAAAATATTGCACTGTTCTTAAAGGAAATGAAAAAACTAGTAAATTGGTCATATTGACCCGGATTTTATTCTATGAATGTGCGAATTCCAAAATCATCATTCAGAATGGTGCAGTTAAAGCAATGGGTTAACAATTAGTAGATATAAAAGATTGCCAACGCAACATTCGATCATAATAGTTGGTTCCAGAAGGCATTTAATCTGTAACGAAGTTGAACAAGTCATAGGCTTGTTCAGTAGTGTTGTTTGAAGTAGATTTGCGCAAAAAATGCCGAATTGGCGAACTTGAAGATCAATAACGTACAAGATGCTGGCTCACATCTATTGACTTTCCATCGCTGATACCAAGATTTTCTGTTAATGTTCTGGGTGCTATGTTACTTATTCGGGTGGTAATAAAAAAAACTTATGTACCAAACTCCTCAGTTTCCTTTAGGGTTGACCTTAGCTCAGGAAGAGGAGAGTAGGTAAATATTATAAATTATTTATTTAGCTCCACCCGTTTTACAACCCTTTGTTAAAACGTACCCTATACTCAAAAAATGACTAAAAGGTAACAGTTGATACACAGTGTGTCTAACTAATTGAGTTTACTAAAGAGGCAAAATAGCGGCAATGATATTTCGTAAAAACCGTCTCTATGGTTCTATAGATTGGTGCATATAATCATGTTAAGTATTTAAATATAAGAGATTATATTATCTTTGATCTTCAGTTTTGAAAATAAAGAATCAAATAGAGGTATAAAATAAGAGTTGGGTATCTATAAGTATTCAATTTATAGAAAAAAGTACTGTTATATGGTAGCCTTAATAAATACTCCAAATATATAAAACAGTATAACCAATACAAATGAGAATAAAAATGCAAATAAGTGTTAACAAAGGCAAAATATAGTTAAATATGGATATTCAGGGTGTCAGATGGCAGCTTAAATCTTAAACTAAGCCTATCTGGTTTCGATTCTGTGAAAAGGACGTTCCAGTCCGTTCAGGATATGGTGTCAACAGCAAGCGAACACTTTGTAACTGGAGAAAATTGATGTTCCTCGAAGAGGGAGGGTTTCCTACCTGTACAAGTACAGCCAACATACCTATCCAAGTAAACCCCAATAGATAACTAAACCCCAATATTTAAACAAAATGTCTCAAAAACTAGACGCTAGAAAGAAAAAATTAAAGAATTCTTCACTTTTAAACACCCTGTAGGTCCGTATCGAAGCTTTTGCGGACTTATATTGATATAAACTTTTCTTCTTAAAATACGATTCTCTATCGCCTGTTAAAGTCCTACTACAAAAAAGTGAGCCACCCTGCATATATAAATTTATGATCTAAATAATTTACCTTTGTTAGTAACTGTTTCATCTTTGGCGTTCTGTAAAAACTTCGTTACATCTTGTTTAGTTAAATTATTTGATTTTTTATTTATATTCTTCATATTTTCTCTTGAGAAATGTCGTGACCTGAATGTATGTACTGATGTACGCATGTACATATTCTTCAGACATATAGTTGCTCGTATCATCGAATAATACGCCCAAAGACTTAAGGGCTAACTTAACTTTTGAACAAATTCTCGAAATAAGCTAACAGTACCTTTTCATTCGCCTCGTTCTTAATTTTCTTCTCATCGCACCATTTGTACAGTGGCGGCTCGTCGTATGAAACTGAGGCCGGGCCTCACTGTAAAATTTGGCTTTCATTGTATATTTTAATAAACCATAATTTCCAATCCGATTGCCTACTACATTTATCAAAAATCAATGTAACAAAATATAATAATTGCTTCAGTCTTAGCCTTCGTATGTTATAACGCAGCTCTGGTTTACATTTCAATATCCCGCCGTTTCTGTTTCTCCCCGCGTGGGGAGTACGGGTCACCCACCAATCCCACCACAGTGAGACCGAATTTTGCGAGCCTCAAATTGCATCACATGTCTATACGTTATGGTTTCCCCCCTCAATGGGTTTCCCCCATCACGCGAGACGGTTAAAATCGATGTTTTTCGCTCCATGTCCGCTCGAGACTGAGGCCAGATTTCTGACGCCTCAAGTTTTTACTTCAGCGGCAAATAGACGATGTGATTGTGGCTAGTTACCGTAGGTAACTTGTGAACTGTAGATTATTTACGTGTGTGACGCTATTAATCGATTGTTCAAGTGTTAATACTTTTATTTATGTGTTTTGAATATCCAGTGGTTAGTGTTAGTGGTTGATTAGTTGAATGTGACTTCTTAAATATTCTGAAGATTAGTTGATAAGCGCGGTGGTAAAGTTTTAAGGGCAAGGCAGGTAGGATTAATTTAAAGAAATAAAAAACGAAACAAATTTAACATAGAATAGGAATCTAATTTAAATATAAATTATCGATAGGCTCGTCGATAATTATTTATAATAATGAATCCCTCTCACGATATTGTTTTAATCTCGATTTGAAACGCCTTTTTCAATACGTAATGAAGTAGAGGAACGACAAATTTTGAATAGTCGGCCAACGCTTGAAAATATCCCGAATATGCAAACAAATTTCCGGAAATATCGTTTGATTGTTTACTATCCAAACATATTTGACATAGATAAGTTGAAAAACGAACTTTATGTTCTGTACAGAGACGAACAATTTTATAATTCAGAAGTTCAGAAAACGGTAGGAATGTTATACAAACATACAAATTATTTTGCTTAGTTTTAACAATTCCTGCAATAAGTGTTTCAGTAGAATGACACTTTTCGTGCCTTAAGCGCATTAAGACTTACTTAAGAAATACGATGACACAAGAGCGCTTAAACAACTTATCGATGATGGCTATAGAAAAAGAACTGTTGCAAAGTCTTAGCGCCGATACCCAATTTTATGAAGACATTATAAATAAATTTGCGGATTTAATAGCGACGAATAGACTTGTTTTATAAGAAGTAAAATTATTAAAACATTTTTAATAAAAGTGGCTTTGTTTTGTATGTAAATAGATAAGTAGTTGAAAATTGGTTTTTATATTTTTTCATATTTTTTAGTGTTTTAAACACGTAGGAACAATTTTTTAAATTATTAGATGCTGAAACATATGTTTTCTATTATTTATATTGTAAATAAAAATCGGAGTTCTGATGTTATTTAGTTTTTTAATTTATGGTTATAGTAGGGCTATTGGCGAAGACCTCCATAATAAAAAATGGTCAACGTGTCAAGGAATATTACCTCAGGGGAGACGTATTCCTATTTAGGTATTATTGGGCCTCACCTCTTGAAGCTACCACGAGCCGCTACTGCATTTGTATAAACATGCATAGGTTTCTTCATAGTTAATTCTTGATTTCTATGGGAAAAGTGACAAAACTACATTTGTTGCAGCTTCTTCCACGTCTGATGGAAGAGTGTCAGACTCACTCATTATGATAAAACAAAGAGAAATTATAAATTAAAATTGTTGACGTACAAATTAAAAATTTGCAAAACTGTTAACCTACAAATTTTCTCGTTTTTATGACGTCGGAAACCATGCTCCTTCGATTGAAAAAAAATATATTTTATGTTAGTTTTTTCGTTTTTAGCATATAAAAAGTTGTAGGCTAACGGCCACTCGTGCTAACGCCCTCGTATGCGCATCTGAATAAAACGTCAATTATCATAGTGATTGTGGATACCTAATTGTATATTATTTAACGAGCATATAATGATGTAAATATCCCGAGTGAATTATAGCCATTATATGCAAGTAGAATATCTACTATACTTTCTCCACGACTATTAACAATATTTTAGAAAAGTTTATTGAAAAATATATATTTTGATTATTTTGATATACAATTCACTGTCAAAACAACTTAGGTACTCAGATACGACATTCGTCGTTCACTTGAACAATTTAAAAAAGCAAATAAAATTTGAATTAGTACACTACTGCCATAATTCGGAAAAACTATTAATATTATCGTGAGGTTCGGTTTCAATAGGTGACACCAGAGAATTTTTGTTATGTTAGTCCATTCCCGATTCTGTCGCACTGATAAATTTGTATATAGTAACAGAAGTATAATTAATTATTAATCACAAGTGAATTATATAGCGCATTATGTACATCATTATACTTAAAGAAACAAACGAATAATGCATATATCATAATATAGTTTTAGATATAGTATTGTACATAATGCTAAGATAGCATTTTTAAATTGAAGTAATATATATTATTGTTTATTTATTGTTATTTCAACACACCTATGTCTTTTGTAGATCCGTGAAATTTAAAAGAATTAAAAGTATCTAGTACCAAATAATTTTATTGTTATGCTTATAAAGTACAACATCAATGCCGTTACATTGGTTAAAATTTATATTCCATTTTAATAATCTTCTAGAAGTTCTGGAGTGCCGATTGGTGCAGCAACAATATCTTCTGGTGCAATTGGGATGGGAATGGGGTTAATCTCTACTTCTGGAGCCACTGGAACAGGCAAGGGCCTGATTTCAGTTTCTGGCAGAACTGGAATGGGGATAGGGTTAACATCAACCTCAGGAGCTACTGGAACAGGGAGTGGCCTAATGTCTTCTGGAACGGTTTCGGGAAGAGGTCTTCCGATTTCTGGTACTTCTGGTTCAAGTTCAACTTCTGGCAATTCTGGATGTACTGGAGTTTCTTCTGGAACAGCGACTTGGGTCAGTTCGTCGATAAGAGCGGTCATGTACTCGAAGCAAGCATTGCATGGGTTAATTTCAACAAGCTCTGGAACGACTGGTTCTACTTCTGGAATTGGAAGGGGTCGGACATCTGGGATTGGCAACACTCCGGGGAAGTTAACGATACCAGCGTTTAGGCCTGGAAAAGATAAAATATTTGTTAATACTCTGACAAAATAAATTTGCCATCTTAGCAAAGCTGAATAATATCAATTGATATAAAAAGACATATAAATGTATTATTCCTTGGAGTATATTATAGTACAAAGTTTTTCAATGCATTTTCTGCAAATGTGTATTAAATATCTTTAAAAAAAATGTTTGTATTGTATGATGCTTACCTGGTGCGAGCACTAAGGCAATCACGATGAGCGCGAATCTCCTCATATTTCTTGTTTGTTGTTTTTAGTTGTTACAAGACTTATGATCTCTGGATAGGATGCATGCTTATTATATACGTTTCAGGCCTTATCTGCTTCGTTATCGTAATCTGTTTTTATCCTTCTCGATTCTACTTCGGAGGAGGTGCCATAAACTAATTATCAAAGAAAAAAAAAACAAACATATTTGGAAATATATATTTTTTAAATAGTAGGTAGGTACCTTTGTCTAACATTTAAGTAATTATTATTACAGTTAGTTATCATATATATAATTCATTTTAATTTAATAATAATAATAATTTAATGACTTTGATATTGCAGATATTAAATCAATTTTTATAATACCTAATAAGGTTTATTTTTAAAAAATTAAGAAATTAAAATTGAACAAGTGTAACAAAAACGATTCATACTTCAAATTAAATTTTTGAAAATACGTTACAGGTGGTATATGGCAGTTTTGAAAACGCTTCATCACACCTTTCATCTAGGAAACTAAAATATTTATAATATACAAGATCATATACAGGGTGTCCGGAAAGTAATGGGACCTAGCTTAAACATAGCTTACTGTGATCAAATAGAACCGATTTAAACTAACTTAGCTTAGTCCAATAGTGTCTCTTTTAAAAATTACAGGGCTTCAAAGAAAAAACATTGTTTTCTTGTTATGGGAATACTTAAGAAACGAAACTTGTTATCATGTTGAAATTTGGTACAGTTATGTTTTGGATAAGTACAAGCATTGCGAAGGAGTAAGTAGTGCCGCATATCGTAGAGGGTGCTCTTGACAGTTTTTTAACTGTCTCATTTTGATCGTATCTTTTTTTTGGTCCTATTCTGATACGCTTAACTGAAAATTATGATGGAGAAATTAATTTTACGTAGAAAAGCTATACTTGTTCCATGTTGATCCAATGCACCGTTTTCGGTAAAAAAAGATACGATAAAAATGCGGCATTACATAGATACTCCTTCACAAAGCTTTTATTTAAAACATAACTGTACCAAATTTCAACATGATTGAACGTTTCGTTTCTTAATTGTGCTCAGAACAAGAAAACAATGTTGTTTTCTTTGAAGCTCTGTAATTTCTAAACGAGGCACTTTTAGACTAAACTAAATTTGTCTAAATCGGTTCTATTTGATCACAGGAAGCTATGCTTAAGCTGGGGCCCATTACTTTCCGGACATCCTGTAGAGTTATAGCGTCAAGACAAATTTACTTATTCCAACACTAGGTTGGTTTCACGACTTCTCAAGTATAGTAATACCTACTTTATTGAAAGACTTCTTAAATATCATATACAGGGTGTCCCAAAATTAGCCTTCCAAAGATTAACTGTGGATTCTGCGATCAAAAATAAGAAAAACATTTCTATTAACATAGCTTGGTAAACGTCCCCTAACGGAGCTATATTCCATTGAAAGGAGACCCCAAAATTTGATTTTCTTCACATATTTTCAAAACGGATCTAGATAAAGTATTCAAATTTAAAATTGAAAATCGCAATTAGATTGCGAATCTAATGTTCTAAAAACAATATCATAGTTAGACATAGACGTGCCAAACTGGGGGGTTATTGGATAAATATTGCTATAACTTTTCATGTCGTCAGATCAAAAAATTAAAAATGTTGAACAATTTTACAAAAAAATGGTACTGTTGTTTTATTTCGATAAATTATTCCGTTTACGAGTAATATTAATTCAAAAATTTTGTAATACACCACAAAAATATTAGATAGTACTAGACTTTGAAAAGTTATTTGCCAGTTTATTACATATTACATGTTTTTAAAAAAATTTGAAGTATTAATAGGCTATATTAAAATTCAAAAATTTACAAATAATTACATTACTGATGTGCATTTAAGAGCCTACTAGGGATATTTTGCCTATTTATTGTTTCCATCTTAACCTTTTGTGGTATGTCACAAAATTTTTAAATTAAGATTACTCGAAAACAGAGCAGTTTATCGGATTGAAATAGGAGTACCTTTTTCATGGGAAATAGACCAAAATTTTAAATTTTTTGATCTGACGGCGAAAACTTCGTAGGTTACAGAAGTCAGACGTTTATAAAATATTACTTTATGAATATTACTACATATATATGAGATTTTAGGCTGTTTATGTACGAACATTTGTAGTTGCTTCTGAAGTTGTTTTATTCATATTGTTTTATGTAAATATTAATTAATGTCAATTGGTGTAATTTTAAGAAAAAAAAATTGTTAAATTAAATAAGAGAACTATTGAATGACAATACGTAAATATTTATATCAAATATATTACTGAATTAACAAAAATAATTTGAGTAATTACAATTTTAAGTACCTTTACTAGTATACAGATACAAATAATTAAGTATACCTATATTTTTTTTAAATTGTTTAACATTGTTTAACGAAATATGACTGTTTTTGTTGAAACATTATGTATATTTTCGATATTTAAGATCTACTAGTTTAAATAAAATTACCATGGATAAATACAAATTACTTATAGAAACTTTTGTCTACGTTTTTTTTTTTTCATGAAGGAAATGTAGTATGTAGAAGCAAAGTTTTCAGAATAAGTATATAAGTTGTGTCACTCACACTCGAATACGCCCCGTCCTACCAATTCCGTTCTCCTCACCCGTCTATCCAGCGGTGTCCTTCAGGGATACAAAACTTTTTTAAAAATCCAAATATTTGCATACATTTTGGTATCTTTCCAGTACCATGGAAAAAGTCTCGTATATGCCCGATTTTCAAAAACGGAGATATGAATAAGATTGTAAACTACCGTCCTATAACTATTATAAGTAACTTCGCAAAAATTTTCGAAACATCACTGTATGAAGTAATTTATTCTCAGGTTAGTCAGCACGGGTTTGTACATGTACTGCACTTACTCAATACATTTCTAACCATGTTGACATTAACACACAAGTTGACGTTCTGTATACGGATTTTTCAAAGATTTTCGACGGATTAGATCATGAAATTCTTATTAAAAAACTAAGTGATGTTGATATTTCCCCGAGCTTACCTAAATTTTTTCGTTCGTATCTTAGTAATAGGAAGCAATATGTTGAACTCCGCTGAATTAAGTCCTTTAAAATATCGGCTACTTCTAGTGTGCCACAGGGTTCTATACTTGGCCCAATGCTGTTTGTAATATTTATAAATGATATGACGATTTGGATATTTATTCTTATATGCTGATGATATGAAGCTATACTGGCAGGTTGAAACTGAAAATGATTGTATTAGAATACAGAATAATGTAAATAAAATTTATGGTTGGTGTGTTACAAATAAGCTTCCTTTAAACATTGACAAATGTCATGTTGTCTCTTATCATTGTAGGAGCGGTGCTCTTGAATTTGACTATAAATTAAATGACACGATTCTAAGCCCAATTATTTTTGTGAGTTGGGCGTTACGTTTGATCACAAATTGACATTCGTGAATCATATTGAAAACATTGTATCTGCTGCTTCTAAAAATCTTGGTTTTGTTATAAGAAACGCACATAATTTGACGGATCAACAAGTATTATTTGCATTATATAATTCTTTTGGGATGTCAAAAATGGAATATGCAAGTTTGATCTGGAGTCCCGGATATATTAATCATACCCTGTGCATTGAAAATATACAGAGGAGGTTCTTAAAATTCCAGTTGGGACACCACATAACGATCTTCTTAGTAGATTTTCTTTGCTAATATTTCTATTTAAAATAATTTATAAATGTATGTGACTGTCCAGAAATTTTATCGTATTTAAATTTTCATGTACCTAAAATTGAGACACGATATGGCAATACGTTCTATCTTTACAAGCCGCGTACCAACCTATTGAAGTCATCTCTATTGCATGTTATAACGCTGTGCAGAATGGCCTCGACATATTCAATTGTCCTGAGAAAGACATAAGAAATTTATTTGTATAGGTGGATTATGACGCCGTTTGCAATTTTGCGAAATAATGAGTGAGCGAGCAGAGAACGATCCACAGTTCCTTTTTAACATCTGTTTTTCTGATGAATGCAGTTTTTTCTTGAACGGGACGGTAAATCGTCACAATTGCCGCTATTGGTCAGATTCAAACCCAACAGTTTTTCACGAGGTGCATACACAGCAAACGGAAAAATTAAATGTATGAGCTGGAATTTTCGGTAACCGTCTGTTGGGTCCTTTTTTTGTACTTGGTAATTTGGCTAGCCACATGTAATTGCAATTACTGGAAGACGCTGTTGACCCTGCCTTGACTGATATTATTGAAAATGTTCTAGTCTGATGAAAATCATTTGATTTTTCAACAGGACGGTGCTCCTCCGCATTATGCGTTCATTGTCCGTCAGTATTTGGACCAACGTTTTCCACGGAATTGGATTGGGAGAAGAGGCATCATTGAGTGGTCTTCACGATCACCGGATTTATCGCCCCTTGATTTTTTTGTGGGGATACCTAGAAAGTAATCAAATCTATAAGACACAGCCAGTGTCACTGCAAGATCTGCTTACAAAAATCGTCGACAAATGCCGGAAATGCTTCAGAATCTGCGCGAACGTTTCGAACAAAATCTTTATTCTTGTATGGAGGCGGGCGATCATCAGTTTGAACATTTAATTAACTAATTAGAAAGTAAGCAACTAAACATATTTTAAATTTTAAAATGTAAATTTATTTCAAAGTATTGGGCGGAATTATAAAATTTAAAGTCTGTTGTACAGAGAAATGTAGGAGCTTTCAAAATAAATATTGCTCAATCCCCACTGCCATTTAAATATTTTGATGCTTACTCGTGCTGGAGGGTGAAAGTGGTAGAGTCAAAAATACCAGCAAAGAATATCCCCCTTTAATCTAAAATCGACGGATTTGAGCGTTTTTCTACAATCTTGACGCAGTTCCTGAAAATAGCTCTGTTTCGTTTTCATTTGGCCGTCCTGTATGTATATCTTGAACACAATGAAATAAATTAATCAGTCAGGTGGTATTGATGAAATAATTATTAATTTGATATAAAAATTGTTTTGCTTCAATATAAGTCAAACATGTGGTTTCCTATTGAATTTATTTTTGTTATTTTGAGCACTTTTCGGTTAAATTCTAGAGTACTCATTGAATTTTTTTTCCGGAGATAATTTTGCCTAATTTATCTTACAACTTATAATTTATACAACTTTAATTAAGAATGTGGTCATAAATCATTGATATAATCTATTCATTCATAAATGTAGCAATTATATTGGTATCAGCAATGACAGTAATCATTTAATATTTTGATAATTGGTAATTAATTGGTAACATTTACTTTACAAGCTTCTTCCTGCGTCTTAAACAACTTAAATTGATTTGTCATTACAAAGAAAATATTACTCAAAAAACTCATCTACTTACCAAAATTCTTATAGAATTAATAATAAAATCATAGTTTAATATATTTAACTATTATACTACATAAAACAATATTTTAGAATAACAAAAACTATGATCATATTCATTTATTTATGTTATTTATACAGGGTATCTTGCAAGTCGTTACAATAATTTTAGGAGTTGATAGAATACGTGATATTGAGTCGATTGAGTTACAATATTTGTGATAATTAATTTTTGAATATTTTTTTATTTTACCGTGCTTTTCTGCAATTATTGAAGTGTAGAAGAAACTCAAACCTTTTTATATCAAATATTTATATACTTTTTTTTATTAGTATTATTTAAATGATTTAACCAATAAAATCCAAAGTGGCTTCGTTGCGTACTTAGAACTTAAACATAGTTTTTCTACATTGTAAAAGCAAAAAGTCAAATTTAAACGTGGAATCTATTTAAACCTTTGTGAATAGGTTTATTCAGATATTATTAAAAACTTACCTGAGCAATGCTCTTTTATTTCTTAGGAAGAGTATCTTGATAAACATTCTAAAAATTAGGGAAATTAATCTACGTTTAAATATGCAGGAAGCGCATTTGCCAAAACAGGACAGCCGTTCAGTATGTACGGTTAAGCCCGCATTTCACTGAGGCTGGTCCAGCCAGGCTAGTGCAACCCGGCTGGTCCAGCCAAATTTGAAATGTAGTATAGCAAATGGTCATACACTCACACAGGCTGGTACACGATGAGCTTACTTTCGAGCTCAGGAGGCACAAGCCATGTTTGTAATAATTTACATTTTCAAGCGGGACCAGCTATGCGGGATCCTATATAGACCAATTAGATTTCTGCTTTTATACCACGTGAGTATCTACGTCGCTGTACAACCAGTAGACCAGGACCAGCCTGGCTGGACCAGCCTCAATGAAATTTCATTGAGGCTGGTCCAGCCAGGCTGGTCCTGGTCTACTGGTGACTGAGATTGACCATTTGCTATACTACATTTCAAATTTGGCTGGACCAGCCGGGCTGTACTAGCCTGGCTGGACCAGCTTCAGTGAAATGCGGGCTTTAAGAAATGAAGATATTTACGCTTTACTTTACACTTCTCATGGCGTACCAAGCTATTTAATAGAAACATTGCTTTTCCTTTTTTACGCCGTAATTTTAAACTTTTAAGATTTGAACAATCGAAACAAATACTTAGCTTTTTTAATGCTTCGGTATTTTAATAACTTCAATATCTTCTAAAGGTTGCGTTCTGGTTAGCAAATGTATTCATTTCATAAACCATTTTTATTACATACTAAACGGCTGTCCTCTGTTTTGGCAAATGCGTTCCCTGCATACTTAAAACGTGTTAAGATTAATTTCCCTAAGTTTTAGAATGTTTATCATGAAACTGTTCCTAAGAACTGAAAGAGCATTGCTTAGGTAAGTTTTTAATAGTATATTAAACCTACACACAAAGGTTTAAATAAAATTCACGTTTAAATTTGACTCTTCGCTTTTACAATGTAGAAAAACCATGTTTATGAAGTTCTAGGTAAGTAACGAAGCCACTTTAGGTTTTATTGGAATCATTGAAATAATCTATTCATTCCTAATAAAAAAAAATATAGAAATATTTGTCATAAAAAGGTTTGTTTTTCTTCTACACTTCAATAATTGTAGAAAAGCTCGGTCAAATTAAAAAAATAATTATCACAAATATTGTAACACTTGGTATATGGTAACTTCTAAACGAGGCACTTTTGGACTAAGCTAAGTTTGTCTAAATCGGTTCTATTTGATCACAGAAAGCTATGTTTAAGCTGTGTCCCATTACTTTCCGGACGCCCTGTATGTATAATATATAAAAGAAATTCAGAAAACTACACCAGCATAATATAATCAGTAATAATATAATAAATTTTATTGTTAATAAAAGAGCAATGATTATAATATATTTTATGACAAAGGTAGACGCGCCAGTCGACATACTCGTATAGAGGTGAAAAACAAAACATGGCAATGCAAAGACAAAACGTTTTTCGAATATGTTATTAAAGTTGTCAACAGTAAAATCCCAAGAGCTTTTGTTTTTACAAAAACTGACATGAAAAATTCCCTATACCGAAGATTGAGCGATTGTGTTATATATCAATTTTTTGAGCAAAATTACTGATTGCCAAAATTTTGAGTTAAAAATAAATTTATCCATATAAAGAAATGCTCGAGTGGTTTTTGGCAAGATAAATTAACGACCAAATATGTGAATTTAGTGACTCGCGCCTACTAATAGGATTTTTTGCGAGTAACCGTTGTCAGAATAACGGTTAGTTACCGGTATCTCTTACATGAGACCCCCACTCCTAGATTATATTTTGGTAATATAGGCTCGCTAAAATACACCGGTTATGGTTCGTTTTCCATCTGTGGTTGTTATGTTACTTTTTAAACAATCATCACCGTAAAATATAAACAAGCAACATAAACATGGATGTCTTTGTTTTTTGTGTGCTTGTTCAATTTATTTTTTAACAATGAAAAAATAAATCAAATTTATAATATGTATTGGTTTTTACGCTTTAATAAAACCTTACTTCGTTTATCTTTTGCTTCCACCAGAATGAGGCAAGTCACACTGTTTGGTTAACCGCATTGTATTCTATCAACTTACAAATAGAAAAAGTAACATTTTATAAGTTAATTAACTTTATTATGGAAAATGATAAGTATAATTTAGTATACAAGAATCAGAGTTTCTATCACTTATATACAGGGTTAACAATGACTTAGTACAAATATTTTTAGAGGGGATAGGGAAAATAAGAATTAACGGAATCATCTACCAAAAAATTTCCGAACTTATTTATCAAGCAAATTTTTTTTTTCAAAACTATATTAAATCCTTATTTATCGCAGTCACTGTTCTTCTGTCAGCCACGAGGTTAGGTATATTCTGCCAAAGTCAAAGGTGTCAAACGTAGTGTAGGTCACCGCGTTGACACGTGTATCAGTTTACGCCGCTTTGAAAGAAAAAAATTATTTACAAAATGTAGATTATTATTTAATGAGAAACACGATATCTATGGTAGCGCAGTGATGCAGCAGCTACCTTACTAATATTTATTTCCATGATTGATATTTGGAGAGATTTTACGAATGTTGTATCATTTTCTGATTTCTTACTTGTTTAAATTAAAACCTGCCATTGCAAAGATTTATTTTTGTACTTGCTGTGGAACTCTCCTTCGTCCAACCGTTCTTTTTGTTTAAAGCGAGGTATCTACTTAGTCCGGCGGTATGACCAGGTCGATTACTTACATCAGGAAAAAAACACAAAGAATAACAAAAAAATACACGCAAATGTACACAAATACATAAAAACACTGCCACACGTTTGCCGCCAAGGCATTATAACAGTTATTGAATGGGGTTCAAAAAGTATTCAGCATAATATTTTGTGTACTCGGAAAACGTCTTTGGTATTACGCTGCGACACGATAATATGCACTTGTCACACTCCCATAAATCAGCACTTTATCCGTCATCTAGACATTTGAATACGACATGTTTGTAAATACAGTAAAAAATACGCGAACAATTAAATTTGCGAAAAACAATTACTGAAAAATTATTTCGAACTTATTAGAGTACCGTAGTCATATACAATATTTTTTGACATCTCTCGGCTTTTGACGAGAGATAATTTTCTCGAAAAAATTGCCGATTATTAATTCAAACTCGTGGAGGATTCAGTAAGAAAATTTCACAGCTAAAAATTTGTAAAAGTCAAGTAAAAATCAATTTAGTTGACAATTAGATTATTTAAAGACATCGAAAATGAAGCGTTAGTTGGTTATGAATGTTTATTGGTAATTATGTCAAAAATTATACCACGTTATATATCTTCTAGTGTTAGTGTGTTGGTACAAAGTATCGAAATAGAATTGCGAATAGGACATTGTTCCACCCATTTTAGTTTAACAAAATTAGTAAAATAAATTATGTTTACTAAAATAGGTAGAATGTTGTTTTTTACATTATTTATCTTTAAGTGTTATAACTGTGGGTGGGGTATCTAAATAAAACGTTAAAAAACATTGTTCCACCAATTTTAGTTTAATTATTTAACAACAAAAATTGTTTAAAATAAATCTATTTTAGTTATAACTTAAGTTATGTTCACTAAAGTAGGTAGAACGTCGTTTTTAATTAATTTGCAAGTGTTGTTTTTGCCAGTTCTAAATATACAGGGTGTTTCAAAACAAAGGCGAAAAATTTCAGAGGGTGATTCCTTGTTGAAAATAAAAGGTAGTTTGTTATATAAACGTTGGGTCACAAGTCAACCATTAGGAAGATATCGCGTTGCAAAGATGGCGGAAAAATAGTGTTTTTATTGTTTTTCTCGGAAATGAAATGCGTGGGAATGGTAAAATTTTGTGGAAGTGTTACCATCATCGAATGATACTTGTGACATATTTTTTCACTTTTTGAAAATAATTGGAAAGGGTTGAAATAAACTACCTCTTTCAGTTTTCTTAACTATATTTTCAAAAAAACTTTCTTATCGACGTAGAAAAAAATAAATTAGGATAAGCCGATTCAATTAGAAACTTTCTTCTCTCTTATATTTTTTTGATAAAATTAACTGTTTCGATGTTAAATATAAAGTATTGCACGTCGGGAAGAGGCAGTTTTACCACATATTTTATTAATCTGTGGTTTTACTACACCCATTATTAGGAAAAACTAGTTGGCTGCTGTCAATTTCCAGATGTTTCCATTGTTGCTTTGACAAACCCTTTTCATTTTTAAAGCTAAATTTTAAGTATATCCCATGTGTCATTATTTTGACATAAATATTTCCACTTGGTAACCCTGAGGATGAATATGCCAGGAAATATTTTGGGTTTTCATGGTAACCAAACGAAAATCGAGTCTGACTTAAAAATATAGGTATGAAATTTTTATAAAAAAATTATCATTACAACCATAAAACTTCCAACAGTCCGCCGCTGTGAATCAGCTTGTATAAAAGGAGTTTGATGTTGTTTTTCGATATTTGGTCGCGTTAAAAAAAATCATTTTTTGCAATTTAGTGCAATATATAATGCAAACTTTTAGTGTAGTATATAGTTTTATTACTATCAATTGCAGTTTCTTAAATATTTTGATGAAAATATAATGGATTATTCATTTGTTCGTGTGACGTGAGTCGTCTGAATTCTTGTCGCAAGTATATCATCTACTTTCTTATGTAATATGGGCGTAGAAACTCATTTAATTGAATTTCTTATTTGTCTTTAAGAATCTCTGCAGTCTCAGTGTTCACGGAAGACAGAACTTTATAAAATTATAATTTTAATTAAATTGTCACTTTTAGTTGCAAAATCCCTTTACTTAAATTATTATCTAATTAAACTCTAATAGTAATTATAACCATAAAGAAATAAATTTTTTACAACTTATTCAGTATTAATATAGGTATAGATAACAAAATATAATGGCGTTTTAGATTACTTACAAATATTAGTCAGTATATAAAAGAAAAGACAAATTTGGTTCATTCATTCTGTTTTTGGAATTAATCAAGCACAATGATGAAATTCACAATTTTAGTGATTGCCTCAGTGCTGGCTTCAGGTAAGTAATAATTTTTTTCAATTTATTATAATATTCAGTAAATATAAATGTAAATACGTCAATTTTGGTTGGGTCCGTATAAAACATAATCGAAATTATTTTTTATATGGTTATAAAATATTGAAATAATGCATAAAGTCTTATTTATATTTTTTAAATAGGTCTACACGCAGCCAATGTGCAGATATCCACCTTGCCATTCATTCTTCCCGATACTAGACCTCTTCCCATACCAGAAGTTATACCTGAAGTAGTTCCAGAAGTAGAGCCCGTGCTTCCAGAACTTATTGATGTCAACCCATGTAACACTTGCTTCGAGTACATGACTGCTTTGATCGACCAACTCACTGAAGTTGCCGTACCAGAGCAAGAAACTCCACAGCTACCAGAAATTCCAGAAATTGGATTGCCAGAGATTGCCAGACCACTTCCAGAAAGTATCTCGCCAGTTGACCCAGAGGTTGGCAGACCACTGCCAGAAGATCTCGTACCAGTTGTACCAGAGGTTGGCAGACCAGTCCCAGAGGGTCTGATACCAGTTGAACCAGAGGTTAGACCTCTTCCAGTTCCAGTTGTCCCAGAAACCAGACCACTCCCATTGATCATCCCCGCACAATAATTTAATGTAAATAAAAAATACATAAAAGAAAATTCTGTTAAACCATGTATAAATTTAAATAGAGTCAAAATATAAAAATTGCAGTAAATTATTATGTTGCTGTTTAATTTCGTTTGCACCTAATATTGGTATGGTGCTTGGAATGTATCTACAGTTGGTTGTGCTAAATTATCATTGAGAATTACACTATCCCATAACATAGCGTGTACAAATTGTTGAAGTGTATTATGAAAGTGCTCTAACTAACTGTTAATGGTGAAAGATATTGGGATTTGATGATAATCGATTATCTGTGCCAGACAAGCCTTTGCTACGTGCCACAGAGACTGTTAATTATGTCATTATTTAAAAAAGATGACACTAACATTTTTGTCAATCCCTTAGATCAATATCACCTTATACACAGCAATATTGATGTTGTAGAAATCTGATGTAACGACTGGTCTTTACCCTTCAACACTACAAAGTGTATAGTTCTTCACATAGGAAATAACAATCCTCAACTTTCGTACGAGCTTGATGGGCTTTTTAGAAGATAAGCAAGTCAACTTGGGCGTTACAATAACGACAAACCTGTTCTGGTCTTCCCATATCTAAAACATTGTTAAAAAAAAAACTATTTTAAATCTTACATAATATTTAAAACATTCCTGAATCTTTCACCCAGACTATTTTTCCTTTTACAAATCATATATAGGCCGAATTTGCCTAAATAAATGAATATATGAATGAAAGTCATATCACAAGTAGCTACGAGTATTTTTAAAAATCAAACTTATTAAGACTAATCTGTGGCACTAAATCTTTCCCATCTATCTGAACGAAGTACAAGTGGTGTCCAGATTTTTTCATATTTAATACGATTTTACATGGTCATTTTTGTGATAATAGCGAGCTTGTGAGCTTATTATCACTCAACAGAGATGTAAGGCCTCTTAGCCACTCCTTCTTCGGAGAGAGCTTTAGATCAACTAGATCAACCATTAGGCAAAACTTTGTCTCAAATAGAGTGTTCAATCCTTATAACCACCTTCATATTGATATAAAGACTTCGACATCTGTAAGCTGTAAAGTGAGTGAACTAATTTAAGCCTTTTATTTTCTTATGGGGTTATTTGAAAACCAGAGTTTATTCCAGTGCACCTCAAATAACTGCAAATTTAAAGAACCTTGAAATTTCACTAGCTATATGTGAGAGTGTTATCAAGATTTAGACATCTTGACTTTGTGCTGTTAGTGGAAATAAATGGAATATTATCGTTCAATTAGGTGAACTCCAAAATGTGCGAAAACGATGGAAATAATTATTGCTGACATACTGTTGAGATTCCTTTTCACTAATAACGTAAATCCTTCTACTCAACATAGATTTCTTGCTGGTAGATCAACATATACTTATTTGCTTACATGCCTGCACACTCCATATAAACTTGAACACTTTGGAATTGGATAATATCTTTTAAATTGCCTATCTAATAGACAATTCTCAGTGAGGATCTCCCAGGACCACTCTCTGTTTCTTGATGTTACCTCTGGAGTGCCTCAAGGGTCTGTTCTGGGTTCATTACTTTATATCATCTTTACGGCTGTTCGGCCTTACTGCTTAAACAAGGGTATGCGTTCTTTGCAGATGACTCTAAAGTATTTTCAAATTCCTTGAAAAATTTCCAAATGCTTCAACAGGATTTAAGTTACAAACAGATGGTATTCAAACTGACTGGTTCCTATCAGTAAATCAAAATGTACCGTCCTCCATATTGGAACTAATAATTCCCAACTATCTTACAATATGGATATTATTTCAATACAAGCAGTAGATCAGTAAACAGATCTTGGAGTCATAATCACTAATAACTTAAGCTGGTGTAAGCAAGTTAGCAGTGTTTCTAAACAAGTTAACTCAAATGTCATCTTAAGCAGAGTTCTTCAATCGAGTATACCAGACTTTTGTTCGTCTAAAACTGGAATATAATGTAATAATTTAGTTTCATTATCTTGCCCGTCATGTGCTTTTTCTTGAATCGGTTCAGCGAAGATTTACTAAATGGGAATCCCGACTAACACTCAGATTTTATGAGGACATATTAGATTTACTTCGCCTGTTACCTTTAAATCCGAAAGAATCCGAAGGAGATCTTATTCAGACTTATGCATTCTCTATGAAACGTTTTCCATTGATTTCTGCAATCAAGCAAAAAAACCAGATCTAGTTGATTGAAAATTTTCACGCATACTCAAGTTTTCATTCTGCTTTTCTTAGTAACATTTTGTCGAATCTCATACAGACATAGCACTTTACTGGTGAAAAAATCAGCTTTTTCTAAATTACCAAGGCTTGCTGGATTTTATGGATTTGAAATCATGGCATATTTTGTTTCTTAAACAAGTAGAACCAAATCCCAGAAGGCCATTTTTCAGCATCAAAATGTTTCTTACAAAAGTTGTTTCACCTATCCAGGGACACCCTGTATATTTTTAAATTTTTGGTCACATCCATTTTAAACTATCCTAAATTCAGTGGCGCACTTAGATTGAAATAAAATAATTACAATTTTTTTTTGTGGTTGGGAAAAAATCGAGGTATGCATTGAAAATTTAATTTTTATTTTGAAATTTGGCACCAAAGTAGAGTTATTGAAGCTCTATCATTGAAAAAAATATTTTTTATCGTTGAACAAATAAAACTTTTAGTGAAGCGTCAAAAATTTAAACTTTTTGCGGAGGGTTATCTTACGTTAAATCCGAAAATATACAGGGTGTCTTACAAGTCGTTACAATAATTTTAGGAGGTGCTAGAGTACTTGATTTTGAGTCGATTGAAACAAACTTGCCAAGTGTTACAATATTTGTGGTAATTAATTTTTTAATATTTTTTTATTTAACCGTGCTTTTCTACAATTATTGAAGTGTAGAAGAAAAACAAACATTTTTATAACAAATATTTCTATACTTTTTTATTAGGAATGAATGGATTATTTACATTATTTATACAATAACATTCAAAGTGGCTTCGTTACTTACCTAGAACTTCATAAACATGGTTTTTCTACTTTGTAAAAGCAAAGAGTTAAATTTAAACGTGGATTTTATTTAAACCTTTGTGTGTAAATTTGTTCAGATATTATAAAAAACTTGCGTAAGCAATGCACTATCAGTTCTTAGGAAAAGTTTCTTGATAAACATTCTAAAAATTCGGAACATTAATCTTAACACGTTTAAGTTTGCAGGGAGTGCATTCACCAAAACAGAGGACAGCCGTTTAGTATGTAATAAAAATGGTTTAAGAAATTAAGACATTCGCTAACAAGAACGCAACCTTTAGAAAATATTGAAATCATTGACATACCGGAAGATTCAAAATGTTAAATATTTATTTCAATTGTTTCTATTAAATAGCTTGGTATGCCATGAGAACACAACTGTTCTTAGTTTCCATAGCAACTGTAAATGTAGATTAACTGTCAAACTCTACATTCGAATATCAGTTAAAGTGTAAAGTAAGGTGCAAATATCTTCATTTCTTAAACCATTTTTATTACATACTGAACGGCTGTCCTGTTTTGGCGAATGCGCCCTCTGCATATTTAAATGTCAAGATTAATTTCCCTAATTTTTAGAATGTTTATCAAGAAACTTTTCCTGAACTGAAAGAGCATTACTTAAGTAAGTTATTAATAATGTCTGTATAAACCTACACACAAAGGTATAAATAAAATCCACGTCTAAATTTAACTCTTCGCTTTTACAAAGTAGAAAAACCATTATTCAGTTTGATACAACAGTAGTTTCTTTTTGTCTTTATCCTCGGAAAGGGGAGGTACGATGTTTCTGAGGATAAAGACAAATAGAAAAACCATGTATATGAAGTTCTAGGTAAGTAACGAAGCCACTTTGAATTTTATTGGTTAAATAATTTAAAAATAACCCATTCATTCTTAATAAAAAAAAAGTAGAGAAAAATTAGTTATAAAAAGGTTTGTTTTTCTTCCACACTTCAATAATTGTAGAAAAACACGGTTAAATTAGAAAATATCAACAATGTTTAATCAACCCGTGTTAAAAAATTGTCTGCGTCGGACCAGACGGTGGAAGTTATACTTGTATACTTCTTTGGCCATTCTCATACACCCACTCGTACGTACAAAAAAAAAATTCTTAAAAAATAAAATTCATAAATAAAAACACTCGTACGTGCAAAAAAAAAATTCTTAAAAAAAAAACTTAAAAAAAAATATATATATATATTATTATTATTATATTAGTTCTTAAAAATTTGTTCTTAAAAATTTGTTCTTCCAAATTTGTTCTTCCTTTTGAGCGTGACGCGGTTTCTCGACTAACATCCCATCCCAATGTGTCTAACGGGCGCAAAGAAGTAAAATTTCCTAAGAAGTTACATCCTGATACATTTTTACTTATCGGCTTGTCAATTTGCAAATGGTTCATTATTCATTTCATTAGAACCAATATGTAGTTCACCTCCATGATTAATATTTGTAATGCATAATTTTAATGATTATAGGCTGTAGGCAGCGTAGCCAATTGGTACTTCTGAAATGCGATGCTCATTTTTTTTTCTTTTGATATAAGGAAAATTAGTTACAAAATCATATTTTACTTCTCCTATATCCTCCTAACATTTTTGCGTGATACCCTTTGCATTTATAACCAGAAAATTGGTTTATCTTAGTGATAGTATTGTTTATTTTAATAAGCAGAGTGGTTAAAATCCACTATAAACGCTCAATGCAGTAAAATGTGAGATATTATTCTCTTCCAATTTATAAGGATCATCAAATACTATTAGAATTTAACTTACTCTATAAAATGAGTCGTAAATAAAAAGTCTTTGTGTCAGCTTTGTTCTGTCATTGACTTTAATTGATGGGTTATTCGTTTATTATCATTAATTTAGATAATTACAAATGAATGAAAAACGAGGTTTATTATATATATTAAATAGCTGTACAGATGTACTCTGTCAAGAAATTTTAGAAGGCTTATTTTTTTATAAAAATTACAGGTATGAAAAATTTCAGAAGTTTTTATTACATTCGACTGTTGTATTCATACTGGCATGTATGTTTATATAACAAATTTGTTTATTTTGAGCTTGCTTTGAAAAATCAAATTTGATTATACATTTTAATATCGACATATAGTACTTTTCGCACAACTCGATTCGCTATTGTTTTGAATAGAAATCTACAATTTCAGAAGTTTTCAGTAAGTACTAAATTAAAAATTAGAAGTAGGGAAAACTATATTCCAATTTAGTACATCCACGTATTTTAAACTAGATCAGAAAATGATGTTTTCTATTATTAGGATCGGTCAGTGGTCGCGCGGTTTAAGGCGTCAGTACTTGAATCGAGGTGACTGGATCGCTGTGGGTTCGACCCCCGCAGCCGGTAGACCGTATATAAGCTATATCCGTGGAGAGATTGGCACCCTCTCTGCGGGTATGGTAGGGTGGAAGAATGTTGGCTTGGGTCAATGTGAGAGATTGATACCGGTTGACATTTGACTGCCCTCCTAATTAATGAGGTTTTCCAGGTTTCCCTCATTCCTGCACTGAATTGTGGTTAGGGCCTACTAACGTAAGTCGTTCCTGGGCGCAAATGCGGCCTGCTTAATAATAATATGCCGCCCCCTCTCCCGCACAAGTCTTCGACTTCTGGGCTAATCCTCGTGATTAGAATGAGGGGTAGAGATATTATTATTATTCTTGAGTTTTAAGAATAATTTGCCTAAAAAAACAATCAATATGGTTTACAGCATCTTTGATGGAAGTTATCAAATGAATTTTCCTGAGATGAGAATTTGATTTTAACGTCACATACGAAATTTCAAATCTAATTAAAAAATTGAAATTGATCTTGGCGTATAATACAATGTAAAATAATGGAATTTAAATAAATAACACGATTTAATGCAAAGAATATTGAACGAATGAAACATTTACCAAGCGTACATGAAAATTGTTAAGGTGCGTTTCCTATGAAACGGCAGACGCAGCTCTCTGCAACAGATTTTAAATTGATTCGGTTTCTTTTGTATATACCGTTATGCACTGTGCAGGAGGACATAAGTGAAGCGGCGACACCGCTTCTAGAGCAATCTCACACTTCTCCTGAAGTACAAACAGGTTGACCTAAAATGCCAAGAAAAACGGAAAGCGGCGTTTTGTTGGCGGTTAATAGTAGATACATTAAAAGTCCGCTTGAATTTAAATCCTAGCTGATCCTTTTTTGAAGATGATTGGATTTTCGCTTTTTCGTAATTTTTCATCATAATTAAACGATATTATTTCCACACCATCTAACGAGATAAATATCATGGCGCGTTTTGTTTAAAGTGGTATCCCCTGTAGGCCTAATCCACTGCAAAAATACTTACTTTTCATTATAAAATTGATGTAGAAATGAAATAAAAACTAACTACGGCATGTTTCTATAAACGCTGTGAATAAAAAGTAACTACCGCTTTTTTTAAACGGCTGGAATATGATGAATCATTTATTAAATTTATTTTGAATCTTTCCCAAAATTTCAAAAATTCTCTGTGAACAGATTCACCGGCCTGTTCTGACCATATACCCAAACCATCGTTGATTAATAACGAAATGCCCTCTTTTAAATGATCAAGTATAAATATGCATTTTAGAGTTTGAGATGTTCAAGTACTTTCTAGATCTTTGCGGAGTTTTTTCAAGTTCTCATCTAAATCGGTAATATCTGCACGTTGCGTGGAGAAACAGTCATGTACAATTTTATTCATTGTCTTAAAAGCAGCGACGTATGGCTGTAACTTGAAAGGACCAACATGCTCGTAAATTTCAGGATCAAGCAATTTATCCGATTCTTGCAGAAGTTTTCGGCAGGCATTACCCTCGAAAATTTCACCCTGATAATTTTTTGCTACTAACTTCAATTTTGATGGCCAAAGCAGAGCCGTCTCACGTACTATAGCAGGGACTATTCCAGAATAGGTGGTTTGTAAATCCTTGTAAAAGATGAAGTTCAGGCAAAACAGATTTCTGAAGAACGTACATGTTAATGCCACCTTCTTCATCATTAACGACATCTTTATACTCTTCTTTTTCATAAAAAAAGAGAGGCATATTTACTGTACTGTGGCATTCCTTAGTATACTCTTTATCTTTGTCAAAACATTTAAATCTATTGTAATCATCTTTTAAATTTTTGAATGTTTTCAAAATTATATTATCAACGTCAATTTCCATCGATTTTTCTTTATCGGCATCACCAGTCAATTTTCCAAAAGTGTGCAATTCGCTCAAAGTGATGAAACAGTAAGGGCAAGGATACGTTGCTGGTGCAGTTTGCTGTCCATTAATAATTAGTATAAGTTTCAAGTCAGAGCTGAATTTGAAGGCTATCTCGTTGACCTTTGTCAATTCAAATAAGGTCTTCACATTTTCGTAAGTTTCCTTTATTTGAAAACAATAATTGATAATATAATTAATCTGTAAACGCTTTTTAAATTCTGTTTCTGGGACATACTGCCACCAGTGAAGTATCGAGCTCTTTTACTTCCATTGAAATATGAAACACATTCTTCTTCTCCTTCTTCTTCTGTCAAAACTGTTATACATAATTTAAAAAAGCTTTGCCCCCCATCTGCCATCAATTTTATTTTAGCATTCTGGATTTCTTTAACATTCCGATTCTCAAATATTGCGTTAATAAAATTTGATGCATTAGCATATACAACATGTCTATTAACCATACCTTCTTTGGCTTCAAAAGGGCAAATAGCTTCTTCATAAATATCTCCCAATGAATTATTAGACTTTTCACGCATATGTTGTTTATAATTTTTTTGAATAGATTTTCTTTCAGCAAAACTTCTAATGATTCATCTGATTTTGAGATGCTCCAGTAGTCGATTGGAATTTGTGTAAATCTTCAGTAGTAAAAACGATTTCCTTTTGAATTTTTTTATTCAAAGTTACCCTCATTTTAGACCCTGTTGTCTTTAAAATAATATCACCATCGATCGTACTTTCATCGGACCTTCTTTTTTTTAAATCGATGTTACTACTTGGTTTTGTTGGTTTTCTGGTAATTTTTCTACTAAACTCAAGACGGTTTCACGAGCACTAGATGAAGAAGGACCTGCGCCACAAGAATGACGCACACCTTTGCCAATTTTTTGAAAACACTCACTGCAAATGTTCATAGACGTTCTCTTTTCAGTATTACTTCGTCCACTTGTAGACGGCCACCTGAAACTAACACGCCACCTAAAAATGCATAAATAAGTCAGATCTCATCTATCGTGGTTGAATTTTCGAGTTCCCACTGCCAAAAGTGAAGTTAGATATTTATAGAGTGTTTTCATTAAATCAGGTTAGTAAATTTAGATAGATTAATTTCTTTAGATAATTATTGAATAGAGCTTTGTCTGTGGAATTGTTCATTAGCATACCTAGACGTTTGGTATCAGAGAACATACATATGACTTCATTGATAGGCATTGTAGGAGATTTGATTTATATTAGCACAGAATATATAGCTATAGTTTCTGTGATATTAGCTTAAAATACCTTTCTAATACAGTAATAAATAAAGTATATTTAAACATTAAGTTCGTCGCGATCTGCGACCAAAGTGTGGACTTTACTTATCATAGAAAACGTTTTGCTTAAAATTACCTGTCTCCTGTTTAGTATAAGATTTTAGAAATATTTTACAAATATTTTTGAGAAGCGTTTTTAATCATTATCTGCACAAATAAATGACACACATATTTAATCAGTTATTCAATATACGAAGAACTACTTATTATTTACAGATTTATTATTCTTTATTTCACATTGAAATATATATCTATTTGCTAAGGATTTTAATATCAAATTGTACCCATTATAGCAAATCATGCCCTAAGCTTTTTACTCATTTCTCTTTATAAATTAAATTATTGAGCTGTTATCATTCAGACGGTTTTGTTATCCTATAACCCTATAATAACAATAATAATAAAAACATATTATTTGACAGATGATAAAGTTCACATATAAACCTGGTAGTCCCATAGTTAGTGGTAACAAAAGTAAATATGGTCCTTATAGCATTCGTCCTAGCCCTTGCGCTAGCTCCAGGTAAGATCCATTAATGGGCGTGCTTGTTGCCTTAAAATATAAATTAAAATTGGAAACACTATCTTATGCTACTATCTATTTATCCATTTTTAACCAATTTTTCAAATAAGTCCATGAATTTAATAAGTAAAAGTAGTATTGTAGGTACACGTATTAATGTCGTCGTATTCTGGCTAAAAATGGTCAAATTTCTGATGTCTTTAAGTACCGATACCGACAACTAAAGAACATTTCTTGAAATAGCGTTTTCTATAAAGACTAATAATTAACATTTAATAACTTAATAATCTTCGACTTACAAATCACAGGAATAATACCAGTGCAAAAATCATAATGTAACTCATTTGGTACTATTTTACTGTATTGTAAATTAAATAAAAAAAATATTGTTAATACCTAGTAAAAAATTATTTAGTATTAGATATAAAATTGTTCACTTTTATTTATAAATAATAATTGTTAAAATTTGGGGTTAGGTTAGGCAACAAAAACGTGTCTTACAAACGTTTTTTTTCTAAATTATTATTCTATTTGAGCATAATAGTACTGTGGTTGTGATATACAGGGCGATTTAGTCATAGTATCATTAATTTTAAGAGAATACAGGGAAAAATGAGTATAATACGAATACCCGATTAGAAACAAAAATTTAAAGCATATTTGCGCCGAAAACAAATTATCAAATCGTTCGTTATACCCCCTTTTCAGACTGTCATTCACTCAGCTTTTAGTTCAATTCGATGTCGGCTTGACGAGTCGTTGCCAAATTTAAATGTTTTCTTAGTATCTACCTACTTATTGTAATGTTAAAATATGTCCCCCATTCGATCAAATAATAAACCATTTACATTTTATTATATAAATAGTGAGATAAAGAACAATATTCACTAGGTAAATTATTAAGAGGGACTGAAAAGTTTTTCGTATTTATATAATGACATACAAAAAACCTCCGTGCTGTCAACAAAAAATAATCCGTGACATATTCACTGATAAGCAATCCGAATAATGACCTACTGTCAATAATCGTGTTTTCAATGTCTACTCAATGACAGGTGCTGTAGAAGTGCCAAATAATAATCGGTAATTAAACACCCGGTGTATTGAATATGAAATAATAAGTATTTACTATTAAACAGATTCATTGGTCATTAGTCCCAAAATAAATGCTCCCAGTAAAAAGTTAGCAGTTCAAATTCTCGTTTAATCCATTCATGGCGGAATACACCGAACTCGTTTGGGTTCGTTTTCCTATGCCGCTGAAGCCAGCCGCCGAACTGCTTTTCTCTTCTCCCATCAGTTACCATGTTTGCATAAGAAGGTGTTTTTCGTGCTTGTTGTTTGTTGTGTCGCCAATGTAG
The DNA here is from genome assembly GCA_025584915.1 of Monochamus saltuarius. NCBI lineage: Eukaryota > Metazoa > Arthropoda > Insecta > Coleoptera > Cerambycidae > Monochamus > Monochamus saltuarius. Next base: position 23,910,702 of record CM046727.1, on the reverse strand, counting down.
TTTATAATAATTATTAATTAAATTTACTATTTAGATAAATAGAAATGCAATTCAAATTCGGTGAAATTAAATTTCATTAATTTTTCTACCAAGAGCAATAATTAAAAGTGAAAGAGCACGGTCGTTCCATAAAGACATGTTTTACATGTAAGTTATTCGGTATCACGGCGCGAAAGTCTGGATAGAAACAGAAATATATATTCTGATGCACTTAAGTGAGAAAATAAAAAAACATGAACATGGTAGAACTTGTATTCGTAATCAAATGCGATTAGCATTATTTTCAACGTACAAGCTCAAATTGATTCCGCTTTCAAAAACATAACGAAGAGGTGATACAAAATAGGTATATTTTAGCCAAATTCATTTACCTACTGTATACAATTTTGCAGGGTTTTTGAACTTGCACTACGAGGGCATGAAGAACCCAAAACTTTGCAAAATCCTGGTATTTTTCGCGGTTTAGCGAATTGTACGTCAAAACTTGACATTTTAGATTGTATACTAGAAGTACGCGGTGTAGAACTAACTACATCTATCGGCCATTCGCTACTCCATGCCGGACTGTTACAATACTAGAAGTTTGTGAACAATGAACATGCTGTTATTATGTCTGTGGCAACTGGGTTTCCCTTCAACACTCGAACGCCTCATCAGTGAGTTTTTAGCGTACATTTGCTTATATTTTTAAAGATCGAATAAACATTTTTTTTTTCGGTTTTCTTGAGCGTTCCGAATACCTGGTTAAAATTTATGACATCATGACTAAATTTCTCTGTATTATTAAATATTTTCCATATATTGCTCTATTGCTCACGCATGCCATATTTCATATTGTCCAACCTAGGTCTTCTACATGCAACTGTACAGACTGGAGAATTCCAGACATTCCCAGACGTATACGCACCACCTTCGTTACTGCCTCCAGACGCTGTTCACCCACAACCCGAAGAAGAACCGGAACCAGAAGCAGTGGTAACTAATCCATGTAACGCGTGCTTCGAATACATGACCGCTTTAATCGACCAACTTACCGAAAGTGTTGTCGAACCAGAAATTGAAGCTCACCCAATGCCGGAAGTTGAGACTGTTCCAGTTCCAAATCCAGGAGCAACACTACCAGTTGGTCCCAGGCCTTTAGGACCTCTTGCATAACTGAATCTTTGATATGATGTTTCATTTCTTTCGTGACTTGGCTTTAATAAATTTATAAATATCTATTTGTTTTTTTTTTATTATAATAAGTCTATAGCTTTTTAAATGATGAAGTGTAGTTCTATATTTTAAGCCAACTTCAGAATGGTGTTTATTTAAATCCAAAAATCATTAAAATAATTACTTGAATTAACTGGCTTTCGAGATACATGCTGAAATTAAAAAATCAGAATTCAAATATAAAAATTATGCTTACAATCTAATTAAAGTTTCATTGAATTAATTATTATACAAGTACGTTAATCCAAAGCGGAGATGATGGAAGATAGTAATATAAAGAACTCTAGAATTACGATGCAACTGATTATTTTGTAAATTTATTAAGTTCGTTTAGTTCCTAGTGATATTTCCAAGAAAGAAATAATATTGTTTTACAATACGCCAAAACTATAAAAAAATCATCTACTTAACAACTGTGATTTATTTTTAAAAACTATTCATAAAGAATCCTCAGAATATCTTGAGAGAAAATTTTTTAGAAAATCTAAAACTAGTTGATTTCAATTTTTCTAAACAGTTGTAAAGATTGATTGTGACGCCCAAAGTTTGCTATTCTATAACAAAATGTCTGAGGTAAAATCTTTGATTTCCCTAGAATTCTTATACTACTTAGATCTGTTGAGTGCCATGCACTCTGCACTCCACTGTTGATTTATTTTAGTGGATATTCTTTAAGTGAGACTTTTGTTAATGTTGATCATGATGTTGTAATATATCACTTGTATCATCATACTTGTAGTTTTTGTAGACGGTATTAATACTTCTATAAATGATACTGCAGGAAACAACTACTCCGCGGGCTAATGCCCCGACCGGCATTGAATTATACCTGCAGTATCTGTGTGAAACAGCCAAGAACCCTTGTCGGCCACTCCACCAGACATAGACCGGTTTCGGGCTTGTTAGCCCTCATCAGTATGCCATAGGTGAGATGACCGACAATTGAACTGGCTGTTCCTTCGTATGTAGTTTCACATATAAATCGAGTGCAGGTGAGATGTAACTGGTCTGCTACTTTCTGCTCGGCCTAAGCGGCTCAACTTGCAGAAAGCGACCTACAATATTGTAGGTACTTAAGTACTACCTACAATATCGTAGGTATGGCGCATCGCCCGGGGCGAGAGGTCTGCGGTTAAGTATCTACGATATTGTAGGTTGCTTTCTGTTGAGCCGCTTAGGCCGAGCAGAAAGTAGCAGACCAGTTACATCTCACCGGTATTAATACTTGTTTTTCATTAAGAAGCTTCCTGCTTTAGTGTTTAGTTTACTGTTATATAGGAATTTTTAACTTTCCTTTTTCTTTTTCGATGGCTTGTTCAATATTTTTGTTAGTGTATTCTTTGAAAGCTGATCGTAGGTAACGTAACCTCTTGCCCAATTGTCCTGGTTCATATATGGTGCGTGCTAGACACTGTACTCTAGGTACATTGTTATTATAATGGTGAATGTCTGATTAATCAGAAATCCTTCTACATTGTTGTTTCCCTGAGATGATAAATATTTGTCAGTATGGCTTCAGAAGCTTTTCTAGAATGCTGATAAAGAGGAACTCACAGCTGCTGCTGCTTCAGATGATTACAGTCAATCTGTTATTTCTTGGGATAGTTAGGGATTTGAAATACGTGTAATTTTTTTTTCGATAGTTTAAAATTGTAAGATTTTTTGAATGAGGAATATAATAGCTATTTACCTCCTCCACTTGAATCTGTTTTGGTGCATTGTTTAATTTTAAATTTAGTATTTTCAAAGATTTAGTGAACCTACATTAAATTTCATCTGGTTTTGAAGTTAGAGACTATATTTCTGTTTATCAAGCAAATTTATACTATTTTTCGGTTCTACCTCGATTTCAATTAATCTGTTACTGCATACCAATTAATAGATAACCGCGATTTATTTGTATCTCATTTGCAGTGTCTACAAGAGCATCAAACGAAATATGCCACCCGCAAATAGCAAACCAAAAGAGTCTCATATGCCTTCAGAAAGTAGTAACTCCTACCGATGATTATTTAGTTAATAACTTTTAAAAAAGAGCAAGTATTTATATCATAAAATTTGTTTTCATTTTTAAAAATGTATTAAAAAGTTATAATAGGAAATTTAAAAAAATATTTGTGGCAATGATTTGCTTGTCACATAAAATAATAATACTTTTCCGCACGAAGATTTTTTCCGCATTGAGTGCGGAAAAGTAAAACTACTAAAAATTCTCATTGATAAGAAAAATTTATATTTATTTTAGCAGCTGTTGACTGTTTTATGCAATGTGAGAAGCCGTTGCAAGTGTATTCAACTCTTTTACCTTTTAATCGTAATTCCCGATATTTGTATTTCAGCTTAAAATAAAAAAAAATATTTTTTAAGTACCTTTATAATGATAAATGATTATAATATTGTCAAGCAACAATAAATGCATCTATCGACTTTGACACATAATGTCAGATTTTTCCACCGTTTCTGTCAGTAAGAATCTACAAATACCGACACTTTTCTTCCAATCAAATCAAAAAATGGTTTAAACGCTGTTAAAATGAGCAGCTCGAGTGAGGAGCTACCAGATTCCATTTTAGAGACCGCAAACTCTTCATGTTTAAATTTATTGCCCGCTAAATCTGATCAAGAGTATGAAAATAGTTATTGATGCAACAAGTACAAAAAGTAAGTGTTTATTACGCGACGTGAAATAGTCCAACGAGGCCGTCAGGCCGAGTAGGACAACACGTCGAGTGCAATAAGCACTTTTTGTACGAGTTGCTATCATATATTATTATTATTATTATTTTGAATAATGGTGCCGCAACAAAGGGACTAATGTATCAATCTTAGCCTATTTTGCAGATTTACGAAAATATTTCATCCAAATTCTTTATGGAGTAAGTACTCTACTATGTTAAAAATTATTCTTAAGGTAAAAAAAGTTTGGATATTTAAGTCAATATTTCAAGCGAACATCGTTTCTAAAATACCAAAATTTTTGACAAAAGTTTGCAGATTTATGGAAGAAGCTTCTGATCAAATTTACCTTCTAATAAAAGTCGCCACCATTTTTTGTTTGCTGGTGCTTGTAGGCGCGATGAGCCTTGCCAGATAATGGTTTATCACAAGGAAATTTGATAGTCGTCAAAAATCCTGACAGTAAAAACAATACTTATAGAATCTTTGTACAATCCAATGAAACAAATAAGAAACATTATTTACAACTCTATTATAAATATGCAAGTTTGCGAAAATTATGCACACCGCACAAGCGCTCTTTTGTGCAGTATAGACAAGGAAGGAACATGCAGTACTCAATCTGTTGGAATATATTCAGTCGATAAAATGCTTCCAGAAATAGCTGCATAGCTACAATTTAAAAATCTAGAGCAGTATACAGGACATAGTTTCTGTCGTTCTTCGGCTACCATGTTGGCCGATTCTGGAGCAGGAATCACTATTGTCATGCGACTCGGAGGGTGGAAATCGACAACTGTCGCCGAGAGCTACATTGATGATTCGACAAATAAAAGGATATGTCGAATAAAATATTGGCCATGAACAACTGCCCTTCTGCATTAAGTCAACCTTCATCAAGCTATACCAACAATTAGACTCTTTTTTTCGTTAAATCATCCTGCATCAAGCCAAAGAAACAACTTTCCTTCTGAGTTAAGTCAAACTTGATCGACCCATTTGAGCAACTGTCTTGAGTTAAGTCAACATCCACCAAGTTATAATATTAACTGCCCTTTCGCGCTAAGTCAATGTTCATTAACCCGTATCATAAGCCACCCATTAAATAAACTGATCGGATCTGCAATCAATTTGCAAAATGTCAATAATTGTTCTTTTGTTATAAATATTATGAACAAATAATTACCTATCTATTATTATTTTTTGTCATGTAATTTTTTTGTTGAATAGTTCTTTCAAGTTTAATAAAAAATTATTGAATAAATTATCATTTTTTATTTTTGTTGTTATCTAATATGAAGCTCGTACGAAGAATGTTGTCCTTACACGTGCGCAAAGTGCCATTTCCGTACTCAAAATCTTATCCATCTAACTGTATTTGCATTCGGAAAAGTAACAATTTGCACACTTGTTAGGAAAATACTCGTAACTATTGTTTTGTATTATAGAAATTTCGAAGGAGATTTTACATAAATCCGCGGAAGCAATTAATCCAGAAAGAATCATATTATAAATAGAGGTTCGTACATTCCTCTAATTTATGAATATAATTCCAACTTAAATACAACATTTTTTACTGTATTAGAAAGGTACTTTAAGCTAATATATATATCAAATATCCTACAATTCCTATCAATAAAGTCATATGTATGATCTCTGATACCAAACATCTAGGTATGCTATTGAACAATTCCACAGACAGCTCTATTCAATAATTATCTAATAAAAAAATAATCTAGCTAAATTTACTAACCTGGTTTAATAAAAACATTCTAGAAATATCTAAGTTCACTTTTGAAACTGTGGGAACTCGAAAATTCAACCAGAAAAGATGAGATCTGACCTATTTCTGCATTCTTAGGATTGCTTTTTCAGGTGGCCTCCTTTAAGTTGACTCAAATATCTAACTATAAAAATTATTATATCAATAAATTAAAATTATTTGAAATTAAATATCGACAATGTCAAAAGTGACTTTAACCTGTCAATGGATTAAACAAGACAATGACCTACTTTAATTAAAAAAATGTTACCCTTTATGTAATTGTTTTTTATATATTTTTAGGTATTAACAATATTGTGTAAATAAAACATATTAAATAGTGTTGCTAGGCAACACACATTACGGTATCAGATACTGTAATCCTCCATTTCCCGGCCGCAAATGACTTCGGGATAGTCATTTAACGAACAGTATAAAATAAATTGCTATTAAAATACATTAAAAAATACAAAAATCTTGTTGTTGAGAGTTGAGTTTCTGATAAAAAAAGAAGCTGTCTGTGCTTTGATATCTTTTACTGTCTTAATATTTCAATCGAGAGGAACCAACCACTCATGGAAATCGTGCGATATCGCGCGAAATCACGCAAAATTCCGCGTCATCTGGAGGTAAATTTAACCGTAAAGACTGACAATACTGTCCACTTTCCATCATTATCGACCTTATTTATACTTATTCGTGTTTCAATTTCACGAATAATGCAGGTTCCAGCTCGCGTGATTATGTGCGCGACACCTATCACGGTTGTTTGAAACTACTGGAAGGCTGTTTGTCTTCAAAGTTTAATGTTTTTTGTTTCATTTAATTTTTGAATTAATGCCCCTATCCACTAGTTTCTCTAAAAGTTTGTAAACATTAAAACCTAACACCATGTACCTGGAGGGGGGGGTTAACTGTTAACTCAAAAGTTAACTTCAGGGACAACTGTCAATTTCACATTTTTTGTCAATCCGAGAGTTTCAGCCAATGTTGCAAAGCGCCATCTTTCGGATGTTCGCCACTGACATCGAATATTTTTTTACGATTTTTTCTTGTTATACAGGGTGTGACTAGAATGAAAATCAGTGTTTTGACCAAGAATGTCACAATTCTAAGCAATCTTAGAAAGATTCTTTTTTGTCGAGTTAATACATCAGGATGTTTTTTCAATTTTTTATATATCTCGCGTATACAGGGTGTCTGTAAAGCTGGGAACACAACTACCACATACTTCGAGGGCCAAAATATGTTGATATATATTAAGTTACTTTAATCCACAATTTTACTGTTTATGAGATACAGGGTGTTGAAAATATAACTTTATTTTAGTTTTTCCCCATAAATTCATATAAATTATAGTAAATACATCCAATTTGGGACAGAGGAATATGTCCGCGGATTTGCTGTCAACTGTTGAAGGTGCCACTTACAGTATTTCACATGCATTTAAATCGTTATAACTTTATGGTGCCTGTACATCCAATACAAGATCTGGGCAAAAAGCTACCACATGTTCCTAGAGCCCAAATATGATGATCTAACCTAATTTACCTTATGCCAAAATTTAATAGTACATACTTAATTGAATAAAGTATGAAAGAAGACAATGGGTTTATGTTTATGAAATAAAACCTTAAAATCCTATCCAAAAATCGGTTGTTCAAGACATTTCTTTAAGAAAAAACGCCAAAGAATGAGAATTATTGATTAAACAATCAATACACCAGTGCACACAAAATTTATAACGATTTAAATGCATGTGAAGCACTGTAGGTGGTGCCCTCAACAATTGACAGTAAATTCGAGGCTATATTTCAATGTCTTGTGTCAGAAAATTCCCCACTACAAAGTTTTATGTATTTGCTACAATTTATAATAAAGTTATTGAGAAAAAAACTAACAAAGTTCAACATTCTGTATCTCAAAAATTATAAAATTTTGGACTAAGGTAACTTCATTTAGGCCATAATATTTTAGCCCCGAAATATGGTTTTTTTTCTCAAACTTTTACATACACCTTGTATAATTTTACAAATTTCGCAAAATCATTTGGAAGTCTCAATTATGCGAAATCTTGTCACAATTTTGATCCCAGTGGTTACCCCCTCGATTTCAATAAAACTGATGTGAAAGTAACAAATTTGCCAAGTAAACAAAACAATAAAATAAATTCAGTATTTTATTTCCACAACATTTGCAATAACGACTGTTCAATTAAGCTCAATAATTTGAGGAAGGACTGCAAATTCTGGGAGAGTTTCCACTTCAGGCTCCACTACTTCAATGGTTGGTATTGGGTGGGGCACGATGTTGAACTCAGGCACGGTTTCTTCCTCAACTTCTGGAGCTTGTGGCAATGGGATAGCTTCAATTTCTGGGGAGACTACTGTAAGTTGGTCGATCAGAGCAGACATGTATGCAAAGCAGGCATCGCATGGGTTAGACACTTCGGCTTCTGGCATTGGTATGGCTTCAAGTTCTGGTTCGATGAAAGCAGGGAGAGTCTGAATCAGGGATAGCTCTCCGTCAATGACGAGTGGCAAAGTGCTAATGCTTGGTAAATCTCTGGTGTCTACAACTGCACATTGTAGGCCTGAAATTAAAAAAAAGTATAAATGATTTTATATATTTTCGCCTATGAGAATAATTATTCAATTAGTTTTATAGAAACTAAATTATTTTTATACTGATATTACAAATACTAATTTTTTTGCACATGAAATTAATAGTAAATTCAAACTATGAGGGAAAAACATGACACTTTCCTTCCTGAAACTAATCGTTAGAAACATATTTTATCTTACCTTGAGCTAACGCAAGCGCAAAAATCACTACTGCCAAAACCATTTTGAGATGTTTCTATCTAACCTGCTGAAGATCTCAGCGGATTCTGCACTATATATACTAAATCTATCTATGCTATCTTCTATTAAAACTCTTTTTATCACCTACATCCGTTGCAGGACAATAAAATGACAATCTCAGATTAAAAATACAAAGTTCAGTTTTATTCTGATAATAAAAAGTACAATTCGCTTATTTATTTGTAGATCATGAATTTATGAATGAAAAATTGTGGAATCAGTTCTAATTTTAATAAACAATAGTACAGAGCGTTCCACATAAGAACCGATGCAGAGCAGATGTATGTAGAGGAGTCCCAATATTGCAATTTAACCAAATAATCCTATATACAAAATTGCACACAGGTGGAGTTACAGACCTTCAAAATGAATTACTTTAACTTGGAATAATCAAATTTGGTACATGATTTTGGTTTATTATTGGTCTTCTTTGACTATAACTTCAAGTAAGTTAAAACATTACAAGGTGTACGTACATTGAGGGTGAATTACCCCTAAAACTATACCAAACTTTATCTTCATTGATCGAATGTAAAAAGAATGATGACATCCCGCGTAAAATTTAATTTAAAATACTTTTTTCCATAGCTAAATTTTTCAAGAAAAAATGCATTAATTAAAACAAGATTTTAATAGCGTTTATTAGAAGAAATCAGTATCCAGAACTCTCAGAAGTCTTAAACGTAATCTACTACATCCATAGGTATCACATTCAAAAAGTGCAAGAGCTATTATTGCCTAAAGATTTGAATCGACGAATGACCTTTTGCGAGTATTATATCAAGGTATGCATTTTCACAAGAAAATGTTTTTAACTGATGAGGCATGTTTTACTCGTAGAGGAATTACTAATGTTCACAACTTTCATGAATATTCTGTTGTAAACCCCTATGCAATAACTCCTAGACATTTTCAACGTGAGTTTAAGATAAATGTTTAGGCCGGTATTAATGACCGTTATTTAATTGGACCAGTTATTTTTGCCAAATCGATTAAATTGTAAATGTTATTTGGAATTTCTGCAAAATCCTTTCCCTGATTTAATCGAAGATTTACAGTTGCAACTTCGACTAGAGTTTTGGTTTATTTATGGAGGGGCACCGCCTCATTTTAGTGCTACTGTTTTAAGTTTCCAAATAAATGGTTAGTAAGAGAAAATAATTGTTCTAAAATTGGTCACCACGATTGCCAGACCTCAACAAATGTGATTATTTTCTTTGGGGAATATTGAAGAATTTTGTTTCCTCGCCAATTGGATCCCGAAATGCTTGGAATCGTATTACGAATATATATAAGAAATAATAATTTATTGAACACAGTAAATTTCAATTTTCAGCGAAGAGTAGATTTATAGTGTCATTATATTTCGGGTCCAGTCCTCAATATTACACAATTGTTTACAATGTAGTACGCGTTTGTTCTACTCCGAGCACAGGGTTTAAAGAGTTTCAAAACCGGTCCTGTCCAACTGGCCTTGATGTCTCCCACATTCCGTTGTAACTCTCATTGTGTTTTTCTGTGCTCCAGCGCGCGGGTCGCCACTTCAGCATGGTTTGCTTAACAAGGAGTTCTGCAATTTATTATTGTCGTTTGCAATAATTGTAAGTATATAATACTGTAATATTAACATTTTTAGCATTCTCTTTTAGTCTGCTATGAGTAAACATAAATAAAAGTCTCATAAGAGACAAGAAGCCCATCGCCAAGCGATCGGCTTCCTTAGACACAATGGATTCTGTGAATCAAAAAATTATCAGCGAGATAATAAAGGAGTTGGATGAAGTAGTAAAACGGTAGGTATGCTAGTTTCCATTTATTTTCTAGATAGGTCGAGGGGCCATATTGCCGGCAACAAAGCAAAAAGAAGCGCTAGCCGACACACCTTGTCTAGTCACGTAGACGAAATTGTACAGGACCGGCTGGCAACATGGATTTTAATCTAGACACTGATGCATGTAGCATCTATTCTGCTAATAAAGTGAACGAAGAACCAGGTGTACTGGTTATTCGCAACAATAATATATTATCATCTTTGCCGGATGATATATATATATGTATATTACACGATGCATGTGGACGATCGCTTGTCAATTACTCAAGATGGTACAGGGCCCGCTTTAAGAGCGGATTTTAATCTAGACACTGATGCATGTAGCATCTATTCTGCTAATAAAGTGAACGAAGAACCGGGTGTACTGGTTATTCGCACCAATAATATATTATCATCTTTGCCGGATGATATATATATTACACGATGGATGTGGACGATCGCTTGTCAATTACCCAAGATGGTACAGGGCCCGCTTTAAGAACGGATTTTAATCTAGACACTGATGCATGTATCATCTATTCTGCTTATAAAGTGAACGAAGAACCGGGTGTACTGGTTATTCGCAACAATAATATATTATCATCTTTGCCGGATGATATATGTATTACACGATGCATGTGGACGATCGCTTGTCAATTACCCAAGATGGTACAGGGCCTGCTTTAAGAGCGGATTTTAATCTAGACACTGACGCATGTAGCATCTATTCTGCTAATAAAGTGAACAAAGAACTGGGTGTACTGGTTATTCGCAACAATAAGATATTATCATCTTTGTCGGATGATATATATATTACACGATGCATGTGGACGATCGCTTGTCAATTACCCAAGATGGTACAGGGCCCGCTTTAAGCGCGGATTTTAATCTAGACACTGATGCATGTAGCATCCATTCTGCTAATAAATAAAGTGAAAGAACCAGGTGCACTGGTTATTCACAACAATGAGATATTACAATCTTTGTCGAACGATATTCTCAATATCACACAATGTACGTGGACGATCGCTTGTCAATTATCCAAGATTGTACATGACCGGCTTTAATCTTGAATTTTAATCTAGATACTGAAGCATGTAGCATCTATTGTACTAATAAATAAAGTGAATGAAGAACCAGGTGTACTGGCTATTCACAACGATGAGATATTACCGTCCTTGCTGGATGATATTCTCAATATCATACGATACATGTGGACGATCGCTTGTCAATTACCTAAAATTGCATAGGACTGGTTTACAGCGCAGTTTTTAATCTAGTGACTGATGGCTGGAGCATCTATTATGTTGAAATGAATGAAATCCTGGTGCACTGGTTATTCACAATGATGAGATATTACCATTCTTGTTGGATGATATTCTCAATATCATGGGAGACAATCCCAAAAAAAAGACAAAGATACCGATTTTTCATTACATAAATAAATCATCCTAAGATGGCGAGCTATTCTTTAAAACGGACTTAAAAAGAAAGACCCTGTAGGTCTTCTCGGTAATTATAAAATTTCAATAAACCTTACAAATGTAATTTATCCCAAATTAAAGCAGGAGATAATGATCGCCTCATAAAAATACTACCCCATTACTGATTGATTCATCTCATGTAGAGATTCAGAATCAACTAAGGAAAGGGTTATGTACTTTGAGAAAAAGTGTTTCCACTGTTCTAAATAATCTTGATATTATTCCGTTTGACAAAAAAAAAACTGATTTTCTTTCATCCTTATAGGATTTAGGGAGAATTTTCTTTATCGTGTTTCTACGACGAAGGACGTAGTAATACCGACATTAAAAAATATCAAGATTATTTCTGATGCGTGCTTACCTCAGCTGAATATCCTTTTGGGTCAGTTCAGGAAAATTAAAGTTTGTGAAAACCTTATAAAACGTTAGCAAAGAATTTCTGTTACCCAGCACCTCCAATTATTCTGCCGTTCTAACAAAAAGGGGCGGGGGCACCACTGTTAATAGTTTTTCCCACAAAAAATCGTGTTTAAAATGCCCAACACCCGGCATGTCAAGCGGGGCGGGGGTTGTAACCAGTAATTAAAAAGCACATTTGCGAAAGAAGTAGAAATAGAATCAGTAAGTATTCTTTTCTATGCAGGTCGTTTACAAATATTTTAATGACCAATGGCTAACCAGGTGTGACAGTTCGATTGTCTTGGATTCGTTGCTAGGATATAAATTACCTTTTCTCGACATACCTGATCAGCTTCAAGCATCTTTATGCTTGAAGAAAAAAGAATTGAACAAATAAAAAATTTGCAAATCTTGTTCCTGGTCAACTCGTGCCTAATATATTATTAGCGGGTTAGCCATTTCAAATGGAGGACACCCGGACAGTAGTTCGGCTTGGAGTTCCAATTAGCAATTTAGGCAGCAAAAATGGATCTCAAAGATGCCTATTATTTGCCGTCTATTCATTAAGAACACAGGAAACCCCTGCGATTCGAATTTGATGCACATCTTTTACGAATTTGCTTGTCTGTCATTTAGCTATCATCAGCGTCATTTACCTTTACTAAACATACGAAACCTGTTGTACAGACTACATTCTCAAGGAATAACATGCATCAACTGGTTTCGTTGATTTTCTGCTTTTGGGTGGAAACAAAGAGAAATATCGTAGGCATGTGCAATTTACTATTTCTTTATTAAACCCTCATGAATAGGCGTAAGTTTTGGAGTTCCCTTTCGATTCGAAAGAAACAAAATTAGAAAGTTTAGAAAACTGTCCTGACAAATTAAAAAAAATAAATAAATAATTGTCAAATTTAATGGCTTCCTAACCTCTGCTTGCCTCGCTGTGAAGTCTAGCTTCATGTACACAGAAAATTATATCATTCAAAATATATAACCCTAAAAGCTAACCTTGGAAACTATTCAACAATAATGCCTATTTCCTGAGATATAATTTTAGATTTGCAGTGGTGGCTAGAACAGTTACACGTGTTGCAATGATCTAGTGACGCCAGTTTATCTGATTGCTGCAGAGATAGCGCACACGGATGGTGGACTTTAGTTCGTGCAGTTAAAAATGAGTTCTTGGAATTTCAAGATATATTTTTTGAACTGAAATGTTTTTGCCGACAATATGCGGCTATATGGGAAATTGTTAGATTCTAACAAGAATTGACAATACAACATGTCATGTCAACAACATGTGTAGTGTATCAAACTAAATGCCTTATTAAGAATATATCTGGCAATGAGGCGAAGTCAGCAGTTTGCGGATATTTGCATCTTACATTTACTCTCGTGATAATATCTGAGACTGAGTGATCTATTCATTCAGAGATTTTCAATGATATTTCGAGTCGGCTTATAGAAATGGATTTATTAGCTTCAAGCAATAATTATAAATATTCAAGATATATCTCCTGGCTATGGGATCCTGGACTAAAAGCCAGATGTATTTACGGTTAATTAGAAAATTTCGGTTTGTATGCCATCATTTTGCATTTATTCTACGAGTATTGTAGAATTTTTTACGGAAAACTTGACAGGTATCCTTATCGTTCCCCTGTGGAAATGGCAATTTATTATTCACAAAACTAGTAATTACCGATCTTTTAGTTTTTGATCCGAAAGTGATCTTGTATTGTGTCCTGTTTGGCGAAACAGCGCTCAACTTACCTTGAGCGGCACTGTCATTCATTACTTCAAGAAAACTAGAAGACAATCAACACATCAAAAGATTCTCGAAAGATGTTTCTAGACATTGACCACCTTAACCCTGGTATAATTTTACATTGAATCTACAGCAGATGCTGAAATACTGAGAGGATTCCTGTGAATCTACCCTCGAATTTCTTTCGAGTAAGTTAGTAATCATATTGGCTCTCACTTAAGGCGAAATCATTTGCTTCAATATTGATAATACTCATCACAGACTAAGTTAAAACATCGAGTCCTAATTCATCTCAGCCTTGCTTAGGGTTACCTTAGCTAACCCCAACTTATGTGTATAAACGTCAATTCAGAAATACCTGACTGTTACACAAACCTTACGCAACAGCTTCTTTGATTTACATTAGTTGTACTAATGTTACATTTTCTTCCTTCCTAGTTTATAATAACTTACATGTAAAGTTGCATTTCAGTTATTGTTAATGTATGAAATCAACACTTTGTGGTGTTTGTGGCTTATTAAATTAAACAAAGCCACTACACTTATTACTAAGTTTTACGGCAATTTTCTTTAAACATCTACATTGTAAACAATTGTGTAATATTGAGGACTGGACCCGAAATATAATTTACTGATCAAAAGAACTTACCTGAAGTTCGATCATAATTATATGAGGGTCCAGTCCGAAAATATTACACACCCGCCCGTCCCTTAGTTCCCCTGCCGTAAAACATAAACACTTAAAACAATGAGAGTTACAACGGAATGTGGGAGACATCAAGGCCAGTTGGACAGGACCGGTTTTGAAACTCTTAAAACCCTGTGCTCGGAGTAGAACAAACGCGTACTACATTGTAAACAATTGTGTAATATTTTCGGACTGGACCCTCATATAATTATGATCGAACTTCAGGTAAGTTCTTTTGATCAGTAAATTATGAACAATTTCTTTAATTTTAATTTTTTAGTGCTACTGTTTCAACATGTTGCTCTGCAGGACAAATTGTTATCTGGATTTCCAAGTTCTATAGAATTATCTCTAAAGTTATTCAGATCAAATCCTAAATTATGAATAAATAGTTATCCTCTGCTTTGAGCAGTTAAATTTTCTAAGCCGTATTTTCCACAGTTCCGTATACTGTTCCTACTATAGGTAGTGTTACGGCATGATAATTCAAATCGTAAGCAATTACAGCAGCAACAGTTTTATTGCATCCATTTCCAATACGAGTGCCATATTCTCTGGATATTCTCTTAGTAGAACCATTTTCTCTAGTTGAATTTTACACAAAACAAATCACCCATAAATAGAGTGGAAATAAGTAAAATTACTTTTTATTGTTCCATTGTTGCAATTGTGATTACTCAACAAATTTTAATTGCTGTCTAAGCAATGTGCAGTGACATTTATATGAATATTTAAATAAAGAATCAGTCAGTGGAGATCGAAGTAAATTTTTTTCTGATTAAAACACAATTTGTATTGAACAAGGTTAAAAGTTCACCGTTTTCATTTTCTCATTACAATGTTTAGTACACCTAAAATCTTTTGTCAAGTTAGTTAATACGTCTACAACTACAGTTATGTTTTCATAAAACAACAGCCAAGGTTCGAATGCTAACCTGGCAAACATTTTTTCTTTAGGACAATGTACAACTATGCAACACAATAAAAGAGAACCACAGGAAATCAAGATCAGTTTGTGACACAAACTTATACGAATAAAAATTATACACTTCCCAACAGTCTTCATTACCTTCTTTCACTACTACTTCTAATCATATCGTGACAACGATCACAATTAAATCTACTGTACTACCAAGTTAAACACATAATATTCAAAGGTACCGAAGTAAAATCAGAAAGCAATCTATCCAACAAACTTTTAGGTACTGAAATCTTTCAAAATACGTGTTTTTTTAATTAAACTATAGATGCTAACATTGTTATAATATAAACTTACATAGTTCTGCATATAAGATTGGTCACTTTTGTTTATAAGTATGTGAAAATAATTGTTAAAATGAGGGGTTAGAATAGTGAAATAATGTGTGTCATACAAATGCATTTTAAAAGTTATTAAGTATATTATTTGAGGAGAGTTTAAATAGTAAGTGTATAAACAACACATCAATAACTTTATTTTTGATATTACTTTTGCTCTACGTGTTTTATTTTTCGAGATTTCAGTACCTAAATAACACCATAAATTAGGTCATTTTACGGCGAGAAATACGGCGACCTTAAGTAAATAACTTAAGTACACAGTATCGCCATATTGTTCTTATTTAAATCCATAATAATAACTATTTATTATTTGGGATGGAAGAATTTACATTAGCTCCTCTAGAAATTATTGAATCAGCAAAGCAAATAGAATGTAATTTATTACCAAAAAAATCGAAGAAAACATTATGAAATATATCAAAAATGTATTGATTACTGAACTGAGAATAACATTATGTCTTTTTCGGAAACTAAGTATTGGCTTATTTTTCTGAATTTAGCAAAAGTATGAAATTTTCTTCGTGCTCACTAATATACCGGACATTATTGTTTCCGTAAAGCTTCAACTTGGTGGATGGAAATCTTTAGCCGTAGCTGAAGCTACACTGAGGAGTTGAGGAGTCCATAGCTCGTAGATCAGTTTTTAGCAAATAAAATTCTTACTGCAAGTACATCAAGTGCTGGAACCGATTTTTTAAATAATTCGACCACTTTGGATTCAACAGTTCATAAACCATCTATTAGTAAAGAACAATTCCACCTACACAGACGAAGTAAATGTCAAAATAGGACAGTATATATTCCTTATAGGTTGTACTAATTTCCCTATAAATGTTTACAATAAATAAAATTGCTTTTGGTTAAGAACAAATTTAATTTTTTAATTTAGCGACAGTAAAAATGATTCTGAGGGCTAGGCAGTAAATGTGACACTTCTGGGGTTGATAGTCGTCTATAAAATTACGCCGTTAATGCCGATTGGCGAAAACATATTTTTTGTTAACCACATTAACATAAAACCTTGGCATGTCCCCTTTTATCCCCCTGAAATTTTGTGCGATGTCCCGCTGGTAGATTCTAAAATACAAATTGAATCTTCTGTTTTATTGAGAAGCTACCTTTTCTGTTCTTTCGCATCTGCGGCCATTGTCGAGAAAAAAAATACATGTGTGTGTAATTGTGTGTGTAATCCAATAGGTTTTGACTTTATGACAGATTCATCTGTCTGAGCATTTCAAACGACGCAGGTAAAATTATCAAACATTTATTACCACCTCTAGGGAGGCAATCAATGATAAATATTTTATATATTAATAAGGTAATAATATTTTATTGTATATGGCGGTAAAAAATTTCAATTACTTGGATTATGTTATTAATAACTTACTATCAAATGTAACTTTTGTTAGACTTGCGTCAGAAGTGCATTTTACACAAAATAATTTTATTTAGACCGAATTCCTTCCAATTAACAAATATTACATTCTATACCAATTTCCCGCTTTTATATAAAGGGTGTTTTCAAAAGAAGTAGCACAAATCGTACCGGCGAATCTACAGCTAACAAGAACATGCTTGCATAAAAATGACCTTAGTTAAAATGTCCACTTCTTAGGAGATAGAGCTCTTCAATATTTCCAAATATTATCGGATAGCGGCTGTAATTTGAAAACCAAAAAAGATATAACAGTCAAATTTTACACAATTTTACACTGGTTTATTTTGAGACTTTTACCTTTCTTACTTTTTTGCTTTAAAACTAACCGTGTATTAACAAAAAAATAAAATTCCTTATTATTGGCATTACAATTCACACAAATAAGTTGTAGAGAATAACTTAAGGGATGATTATTTCAACCCCTTCCGAGAAGCAGAAATTTTCAAAAAATTGTTGAGAAGTATGCATGCATTAGTAGAAAATTTGTGTAAAATTTGGCTAGTCTACCTTTCTTGATTTTCAAATTACAGCCACTATTTCATATTTTTTTTTGGAAATTTTGAAGGACTGTCTCCTAAGAGGTGAACATTTTTCTAAGGTCTTTTTATGCAAATGTGTTGTTTTTAGCTGTAGATTATTAATATGAATGGGTAAACACGCCGCAACGTAAAGGTTTCCAGCCGGAATCAGCATCATATTTTGCTTCAATTATGAAACTCTTGTCCGTCACGCCTGCACTTAGACAACAATTATTGACACATATCATTGATGGTTTTCAAAATTCTTGTTAAAAGTTTACCAGCTCACCCTTTTAAAAGTGTTAGGTTTTAAATTTTTATGTTGCAGCTACTGTACACATAGTATTATTAAAATAATACTACGTAAACACAATTTTAATTTGTGGATTTTGGTTAATACATACGTTAGCGTGATCTATACTATATGATCACGTTTACGTCTACTAGTATACAGGGTGTCCAAGTATTAAGAAAACGCTCCTAAAGTATATAAGTATAAGCAAAACAGTTTATATAAGCTTAGGACCGAAAATGTACCATTTTCGAAATAATGATACAGTACTTATAATCACAATAGTAATTCTGTATTTTCAATAACAATGCCGTAGGTTTTCACCCTTTTTGTAAAATGTAACTTCTATGCTTATGACTTTTTTAAATATTATTTGTTAAAATAACAGATTTACAAAAAAAAGCTTTTACTTTCGTATTTTTGTTATATTTAGGAATAATTTTACATTACATTGTACAATGTAAAATCAGTTTAAAAAATAAATTAATTAACAGATTAATTCAAAGAAATGTATTTATTTATTTACGCCATCAAGTAGTACTAATAACTAAAACTAATATGAAAATAGTACTAACTTAGTAGTAATTGTTGCCCGAACAATGCTAGAAAAATAAGTACACATAAATTATACATAAAACATTTATAAACATATCTATAAATAATACTGCAGGTAACAACTACTCCGCGGACTAATGTCCCGACCGGCATTGAATTGCACCTGCAGTATCTGTGTGAACAGCCAAGAACCTTTGTCGGCCACTCACTAGACATAGACCGGCTTCGGGCTTATTTGCCCTTATCAGTATACCATAGGTGAGATGACCGACAATTGAAGCGCCTTTAAATTTATAAATGATACTGCAGGTAGCAACTACTCCGCGAACTATCTAATACTGTATTAAATCTTACTGAAATATCGTAAATAACATCTGACACACTTAATAACCAAGGCCGAGTAGACGTTATCTAGACAGATTTTACAAAAGCATTTGATAGAGTTGTCCATGCTTTGCTATTACATTAACCTAATTATTACGGTATCAGTGGCCCTCTACTTGAATTAATACCTTAATTGTAGACATTTATTGGCCATCTATAATGGTTTTAACTCAAATCAAGTACGTGGCAACTTCGGGCGCACCTCAAGGCTCTAACTTGGGGTCATTACTATTTGATATATTTGTTAACGATTTGCCGAACAGTGTTGATTGTAACACTTTATTATTTGCTGACTACTTAAAAGTATATAGTCTTGTAGCTAGTGAAATCGATTGTCTTAGTTTTCAAAGACAAATAAATAATAATGTAATTATTTAGTGCAACGATAACCAACTTTTTATGAACATTTCTAAATATAAAATATGTTCATATACCAGGAAATTGAATCCGCTGTATTTTAATTATTATTTTGACACTTTTTCTGTTAAAGATTTAGGGATACACTTTGCCCATGCATTTACTTTCAATGAGCACATTACCTTAACATGCCCAACTGTGGTTCCTTCACTAATATTGATGCAATTAAGACATTATATATCTCATTTGTCCGTTCTAAGATGGAATATGGCGCTCTGGTCTGGTATCTTCATTATAATATTTATATTAATATGTTTGAACGCACAAAGGCTATTTCTTAAGTTCTTGGCTTTTAAGATAGACCGAATTCACCCAGCGCACATGACTTTAATTGCTAGATTTAGCTTGCATACGTTGCATCACAGAAGAATTTTGATTTTATACAAATTATTGCACGATTTGATTGATTCTCCAAACTTGTTGGCATTTCTTAATTTTTCAGTACCTAGAGAAAATCTTAGAGCAGCTCCCACTTGATGAAATCGCCTATTTGTGTTATATGTCTTAATTATAATAAATTATCTCATTTGTGTGACATTTATAATTGCTCCTTAACTAAGGTACTTGACGCTTCTCTTTAAACACTGTGTATACTTTTAATTATAGCTTTGACTTTGTTTTGTTTATTTTGGGCTTTGTTTTTCTTTATATGAATACTTCTATTTCTAATTTGATGCAATTAATACTTTTATTTTATAATTTGACTTCGTTTTTGTTTATTTAAGTTGTGTTATTTGTACTCGTATGCTTTTTTACTATTATAGTATTTTTAGTTGTCCTGTTATTGAATTTTTAATCGGTTGAGTAAGGATTAGAAGAAATAAATAAATAAGATTTATTAAGACAGATCTCTTTTTATAAAAAAACATGTTGAGAGAGTGATATGAAATTTTTTTAACCATAAAGAATAATTCCTCGGGAACAGTAGCCTCAAAGAATTTGCCAAAATGACAAAAGGAGGAATATTGGTTTATAATTATAGACGTCATTTTTGCTACCTGGTTTATTAATGGAACACTGCGCAATTTTTCACTTTTTCGATAATCCGATTAATCCGATATTTATGCACTTATTTCTCATAATACATAGAAGATGGTATCCTGATCCGTTCAAAAACTACTGAAATAATACGAAAAAAGTTTGCAGATAGATTCCGTAGATATCAGCAGTAGACTGATTAAAATGTATATACAAATAAATAGATTTAATGCATTTCTTGTTAGCCGAAAAGACCAAAAATCTTCTTCTTTTTTAATACTATTTTCAGTATCTCCAACATATTTCTTATAGTCACTTTTAATACCCACCATCACCCTCTTCCTAACTCTTGAAAACTCTACATAAAATTCGTCATTTTTATATCTTATCCACTTTGTATGAAATTTACCGTTTTCTTTTATAGGTCTAATAGTACTTCTATACTGAACCAAGAAGGAAAGCCATATTAAGGCTTGCGTTTCAAGGACAATGAATCGTATCTGAAGATACACCAAAAATCCACCCAGTAGGTGGAGGTTCTTGTTATCGTAGTACTTAAATATAGTGCTGAAATTGAATAATTTGGAGAGGAAATGCGCTAGAGAATATGAAAAACCGGGCAATGAATCATCTAGTTTCTATTTTTTTTTTTCTTGACAACAAGGTGCGATACGAGTCACTCAAACAACAGGAAAAGTTTCATTTTAAGATGTTTAATCCTAAAAAATATAAAATTTAAAGTGTGTGCTAGGAGGCACTTTAACGAAATTATTGAAAAACTTCATAAGAGGGTTCAATAAGCGAGCAAAGATCGAACTTTTTCTCGTAAACGGTTTATTTTATCTACAATAAACAAGAATACGCTTTTTTAGTCTAAGGTTGAAGCTACCCAGATTTTAAAGTCTTTATTATACGAGGTTTGGCATTAAATTGTCAAGCTTAGCCCTCCCCCGGTAAACTAACAGAGCTAAATATGTTTCAAGGACACTATTTTAAGGGGACCTTACTAGTGAAATTTGTATTAAAGCATATTTGGTACTTTAAAAGTTATTCAAGAAAAATCGATTTCTAGAGCCATCCTCCAGGGTCACATATCTCCGTGGGGAGGGCCTTTAGGAAAAAAATATAGGATCTTGTCATCTTATATTTTCATGTTCTATCTGCACTCAAGAGATTTCCCACATTTTCTCGGACACCCTGTATATGTGCAGATCTCAGGATAAGCTGCCTCTCTATATTATATATTTAATCATGAATAAAGATATAGGCTGAGCACTTCATTATCAAATGTTACCAATTTAAGTTTCACTAGCTGGATACAAATACATCATAATCAATAAATTCAATCAATCGGTGAAGATTTTGCTGAACTGAAATACTCTTCAAAATTTTAATATAAGATCGAGATGTAAAGCATCTTATTATATTTTCTATAATTCAGTAATATTTTGAAATTTCAATCTAAAGAGCATATTATTATTTGCAGTGTGTACTTACTAAAATGGCCAACTTAATTACTGCAGTCACTTTCAAATTATTGTCAAAATGTCAGTCACTCTTTTTTTCATTGGATGCATGAAGAGAGACATTTGATTGAGATGTGTCTATCTTAATCGCTCTATGCTAAGGATATGCTATATTATACTCATTCGTAATGAATTACCCATATTTCCATATTTGAAAACATCAAGTTATTGTTCTTAAACGATGAACTTGAAGCTCTAAATGATCAGAATTTATTATTTAACATGTTTAATTTAAAAACTCCTAGTATTTTTTTAGGTTTTATTTAATAACCTTGCATACAGTCTTATTGGTCAATTATTGAGGGGAGTGGCCTAATTTCTGGCTGAACAGGAAGAGGCCTCGTTTCAGGTATGACTGGAATAAATTCTGGAAGTGGTCGAATTTCAACTTCAGGAACTGGATGAGGCTGAATTTCAATTTCAGGCACTGGCAATGGATGTGGCTCAGGCAGAACCTCCGCTTCAGGAAGAGGATGAGGCAGAACCTCATTTTCAGGTGTTGGCATTGGGTGGGGCTCTATCTCAGGAATAGTGGCGAGTTGTTCGATCAGGGTAGTCATGTAACTGAAGCAAGCATCACATGGGTTTTCTAAAGGTTCTGGTCTTAGTTCTGGTAGAGCAACTTCAGGCGTTGGAACAGGTAGAGGAAGAGGTCTAAGTGCTGGACCTTCGATATATTCTGGAAGAATTTGTACGTCATCGATAACCTCAATGGTCTGGGGGTAGTTGGCAATACTAGGCAAATCTCCTGTCTGTACAACTGCGGATTGTAGACCTACAATTTATAAAAAAAAATACTTCAAACTTCCTAGCAAAATTCAACTGCAATATAAGAAATTTCAATTTCAGTTGTTAATTCGTAAGTAGTATATTTTTTTAGAAAATATGCAAATATCTTACTACTGACTCGACAGCAGAGTATTCAAATAAACAGAGAAATAAGTATGCTATTAATAATATAAAAAATATATATTTTTACCTGGAGCTAGCACTAGAGCAACAATGATTACTGCAAATGCCATTTTCGATGCCTGTGTTGTTACCAAAACTTGATGACTGACAGTAACTGGCAAATGTTTGCCTTATATACACATTTACTATAAAGAACACCATATATTATTTTAATTGGTTTCGACAGGTTGCGATGAATGAAAGATAACAATCAAATAATCCCGTTAGAATAGGAAGCGCGTCATAAAACTTTAATCTCTAGTAGTTCTAAGTTCATATTTAATAAATATATTAGCCTTTTAAAGTTAAGCAGCAACAAGTAACAACTCACTTTGTCATTGCACCTTTCTATAGTGTTGCTGATTTAAATGTCTCTCTTTATACCGATTGAGGAATAACTGTTAACCCCTTGTTACATAAATACTCGTATTTAATTCTTGAAATTGAATAGGTAACTGCCATTATTTATTTAGAAGTAGGCAATCCAATAGACACAAACATTATACAGACAAATCCGTTGTCGGTCTATAACCAAATAGAATACTTTGCAATAAGTGTGAAGTTATACAATACTCAAATCCTAAATAATAGTAAATACAGATTGACGCTAATGTAGTAGCATGTGCTTTTAAACTAGATAATGATGTATTAAAGAAATCTAGATGAATAAAATAATCATTAATTATTCTTCTCACCATACGTATTAAAAAATTACTTGCAGAGTTCAACAAGACAAAATATAAAAAAGAATAGTATCTCTAGAAAATTGTAAATTAGGATTAAAAGAAATTTTACAGACTATAAGAAGAATCAACAGTATTGATAAGAAAGTAATTTATATAAAAATAGTTCTTCTAGAAACTAATTTTGAGGATTAGTGAGGCAAAATACATAAAGTGGGTCTGTTGAAAAATACAGACCACTTTTTTTTAGTCGATTGATACTGAAATAATTTTGAGTCCGAGAAATTTCAATATTATAGGCTATTTTGCTTAATTTTGGAATTTTCTCAAAGTTGGCATGGAACATCAAAATTTTGCATATATTCTCAATTTTTCTTGTTGAAATTTTTTTTTTAATACGATTTTATCGTATCTCATATTGAAATCAAATAAAACATCAAAGTAGTATTCAATTTTAATTTTGTGATACTTTTGGTAATATTTTTCATATTTCATAGAGACAAGACAGTCTACCAGTGAAAAATTAAATTAATTAAATTTTACTGGATTTTCCAGGATTAGATACATACTTGATTTTAATAATTTGAAATCATGACATATTTTGTTGACAAACAAGTAGGGCTTGAATTTGAGTAGGCCATACTTGAACAATACGAGTACAATTTTTGTCTCTTATAAGAATCGTTTCACCTATTCGGTTACACCCTGATGGCTATAGTCATCATAAGGATGGAAAAATGATAAGAGCTCGTGACAGTCCACACATGTTGGCCAAGACAAAATATCTTTAAAAGTGTTGTTCTTGCTCGTCACGTCTTGCATTGTTTTGCGAGAATCTCGCAATTTTGCAGGACTCTTGGGTGATTCTTGCAAGACTCTTGCATACAAATGAAACACATGGAACTTTATTACGAATTTGGTAACAGTGGTTGTTACTCTCGGTCGGCTACGGTGTCTCTCGGAGCTTACACGTAACTGTCGATAGGGTCGATTGTCGACAGTGATCGATTGGTAGGCTTTATAATATACAAAAATTGCTGTTTTGCGTAATAACTGCGTAATAAGTAATGGACGAAACATGTGAAACAGAATCGCAATTTTAATCTAGTGGCAGTTCAGCAGGACCGGACCTCAATATATTTTTATTTTAAAAATAATTATACCTATAATAGATATGAAATATTTATTTGTTCAGCTAATGTTCACTTAAATATTATCCCTTCTTATATCGCAAGACTTCGTGCCTTAGCAATATTTCTTGTCTTCTCTCACAAGAATATATTTTTAAATCTTGTATTTTCTTGCAATTCGAACTGTCAAGTTTTGTCGTAATCTTGCCTTGTCTTGTCTTGAGAGACCAGGACAAGACCAAAAAGAAGCAAGCCAAAATGCCAACATTACACGTTACTGAAAATAATTATTCTTTTTTTGCAAAAAAACTCAAATTTGTGTTTTTAAATAAGGCCTCGGAGACGTGAAGCTTTACAAAATAATCTGCAAGTAGCTAATATATGTTTTTTTTTTCTATTAAGAGATTCCATTCGAATTTATTAAATGAAAAATGTGTCCTAGAATTATTGTTATTTTAAAAGTGGTGATTGGGACAAAATAATATATATTAGGTTCTATGCATTTTTTTCGTACAGTATTTTGTTTTGGAAGTAGACATTGGTATTTTAAAGTTACACCTTGAAGTTTTTTCGGTAATAACTCCAAAACTGTGGAATTAATTTTAATGAAATCTCGGCTGTATATCCAGTACATAAATACTGAAAATGCACGGGAAAAATACAGTACCTATATGATGTCCAGAAACTAGTAGTCAAACATGTTGACGCATACCGGGGGAGTTAAAATGTCAGTACTTCTCTATCCTACCTGGCTTCTTTAAGGATACACAGGCCTTCCAAGTAAGAAGAAATATTCAATTTCAATCATAATTTCTAAACCGTTCTTGGCAACCTTGAAATGTGAGTGACAGTAATAACTCATAGTAATATAACTTTCACTATTTAAATTGGTATAGGACATGCTCTATTATAAAATATACAATGAAAATTAAATATTTCAATTTATACAATTTTGACGCTGTTGCCGAACATTTTGCATTCACAGTTCGATTCCTCTATCAATTTGCTGCAAATAAGATATACGTTGTTCCATACGATGTCTTTCACCATTTTCGATATAAACGCAGATTTAATGATGTATGTAAATAGTAACGAAGTTAATATTTGCAGGCAACCGTCATTATAATCTACTAAATTTCTAGTCTCACAATAACTTTCATACTTACACATGTATGTATAGAACTCAGCTGCCTCTATTTCACTTTATTAATTAATAATTTTTATTATTATTTTTTTAATCATGAAGGTACTCGTGAAGAGCTGTATTTGAGCTAACACTCTGTATTTAATTTCCGTTTGTGTTTGATTAATGCCGCAAAACTTTATATTTGTTTCGTGCCCTTAATAATTTAAAACTCTAGAAATATCCGACGTCATGTTCTCATTGTGAGCATTGAAATCTTTCACTAAATAACGATATGGGTTCAACACCTGATTATCACATATTACCAATTATAGTTTCCCCAACTGGTTCACATGCAAACAAACATCAATAAATTCAACCAATCGGTGAGGATGTAGCTGAACTGAAATATTCTTCATAAATTTAAGTTAGAAATTTAAAGCATTGCAATACATTTTAAAAAATATGTAAACGTAGATATGGAGGTGTATGAATATAAATTTTCGGTATAAAGAAAATATTTGCAGTGTGTACCTACTAAAATAGTCAACTTAATTACTTTCAAATTATTGTTAAAATCTCAGTTGCTCTTTGTTTCATTAAACGGAAAAAGAGAGCCATTTAATTCAAATGTGTTTTGCTTAATCACTCTGGATATGTTATTATACTCATTCATAATGAATTACCCTCATTCCAGATTCGACGAAATCATTACTCTTCCTTATTCTTATTGTTACACGATGAACTTGAAACTTTAAATGATCAGAATTTAACAGGGTTAATTTAAAAACTCATAGTATTACTTTAGATTTTATTTAGTACCATAATACATTGGCATACAGTTTTATTGGTCAATTATTGAGGGAAGTGGTCTAATTTCTGGCTGAACAGGAAGAGGCCTTGTTTCAGGTATAACGGGGATAAATTCTGGAAGTGGTCGAATTTCAACTTCAGGAACTGGATGAGGCTGAATTTCAATTTCAGGCACTGGCAATGGATGTGGCTCAGGCAGAACCTCCGCTTCAGGAAGAGGATGAGGCAGAACCTCATTTTCAGGTGTTGGCATTGGGTGGGGTTGTATCTCAGGAATAGTGGCGAGTTGTTCGATCAGGGTAGTCATGTAACTGAAGCAAGCATCACATGGGTTTTCTAAAGGTTCTGGTCTTAGTTCCGGTAGAGCAACTTCAGGCGTTGGAACAGGTAGAGGAAGAGGTCTAAGTGCTGGACCTTCGATATATTCTGGAAGAATTTGTACGTCATCGATATCCTCAATGGTCTGGGGGTAGTTGGCAATACTAGGCAAATCTCCTGTCTGTACAACTGCGGATTGTAGACCTACAATATATAAAAAAAATAAATTTAAATTTCCTTGCAAAATCCAACTGCAATATAACAAACTTTAATTTCCTTTGTTAATTAGTAAATAGTATTTTTTAGAAAATGTGCAAATACGTTACTACTTACTCAATAGCAGAATATTCAAATAAACAGAGAACTTAGTATGCTATTAATAAAAAAATATATATTTTTTACCTGGAGCTAGCACTAGAGCTGCAACAATAATTACTGCAAATGCCATTTTCGATGCCTGTGTTGTTACCAAAACTTGATGACTGACTACAACTGGTAAATGTTTGACTTATATACACGTTTATTATAAAGGACGCCATATAATATTTTAATTGGTTTTGACAGATTGCGATGAATGAAAGATAACAATCAAATAATCTTGTTTAGAATAGGAAGCGCGTCATAAAACTTTAATCTCTAGTAGTTCTTTGTTCATATTTAATAACTATATTAGCCTCTTAAAATTACCAAGCAACAAGTAAAAAGTCACTTTGTCATTGAATTTTAGTGTTTCTGAACCCCTTATTACATAGACATTCGTATTTAATTCTTGAAATTAAATAGGTAACTTCATTTATTTTTTCAAAAGGAGATAATTCAACAGGCACATGTGTCTGTGTGTGTTCTTACTATGGCACTGGTTCTAAACCAAATAGCCAGCCATTGCCATTACAACAGGCACATCAATGCCCAATTACAGAGTTACACAAAAATTATACAAAGAAATCTGTGGCCGGTCTACTATCAAACAAAATACTTTACAGTAAGTGTGAATTATCCAATACATAAATCCTAAATAATAGTAATTAGAGACGATTGACGCTAATGTAGTAATGAATTAACATATTTTTAAGCTAGATAATGATGTATTGAAGAGGTCTAGACGAATAAAATAATCATTAATTATTCTTCTCAACATATGTATTGGAGAATTATTTGCATAATTAATTCGAAAAAGATTACCAAGTATAGGAGAATGTGAATGACGATTAAATTTTTTTTTACTGAGAATATAAGTAGAATCAACAATATTGGTATTAATAGTAATACTTATATCAATATAAGTAATTTAGGTATATCAAAATAATTATTCTAGAAACCGTTTATTTTATAAATGGCAGTTTGATATAGAGTTATAAATTTCTATTAAATCTTAAATAAATTCAGTACAACAATTAACCTTTTCTATCAAATCTATTTATCTAGTTATAATGCAGGGGCAAGGCAAGGGCTCTATAAAGTCTTCCATATTCCACATTATTTCTAACTAATTCATTATATAAATTACTTCACGAACAGCAATCAAAGTATGACCAATACTGTAAGTATAAGCAATATTAAGTTATTTTCTGGAAAATCTTATTCTATGGCAAGACTTAATAATATTAAGGAGAAGTTTATGAGAATTGACATATTAATTTAAGGGAACAAATTAAACGCTCGTTTAATTATTTAACTGTACGATACATTTTCCGAATAAAATAATATAGAAATAGGATATTTTATTTGAATGCACGATACATTAAGAAATGTTTGGTAAACATAATAACAGTTCGGTGAAAATTATAAATTCTCAGTGAAAAATGTATTCGCAAACTGGAAATAATAGTTGCACGAGGGAAAAAATACATGTTCGATAAAAACAACAAATGCTCTCTAAACATATAAATGTGTTCATCACAAATAATACTTGCTAATTAAAAATAATAAATGCTCGGTAAAAATATTAATTGCTCAATAAAACTATTCATCGCCGGGTAAGAATATTAAAAACTTGGTAAGAATATTAAATACTCGATAAAATATTAAATATTTAATGAGAATATTAAATGAATCGTTAAATATATATGCAGTAAAAAAACAATAATTACTGCCTAGAAAGTGTAAATGCACAGTTATAAAAATTATTTGGAGAAAATAAATTCTTAAGTTTGAAAAATTGACTGTAGGTTATGTTAGATTAGGTTAAATAATGAAATCAGCCCGGGACAGTCGTTTGTTCATTTCACTGCTGGGGCATTCCACGCCAACTCAGCAGTCGATCCCACATCACCTTCTCAGATCTGGTTCAAAATTGGTACATCGATTAGTACTATCGAGTAAAGGATATTCCCAAATTTTCAGCCCCTAAGACCGCTCCCTGTCATCAGGGGCCCATAGTGAAGTTTTCGACCATCATTTCACTTCCAGGAGTCTGAAATCGGATTTTCGTGTACTGACGCGGAATTTTGATCTAAAAAAATGATCAAAAATACATAGGATATGCCAAATTTCCCGTAGAACACGATGCCACCATCCGTTTTCCGATATCTAGCAAGAGGAGCCCGGAAAACGCGAAAAACCGCGCTTCTGTAAAAAAATCTGATATTTCAAATACGGTCGCTTCAAACTGGCTGAAAATTTAAACAAAAGGCTCTTCGATTATTGCTCTTTCGAATGTACATACGCGCGTGGTGATCATTATATGTAAAAAAAAAAGTTACACGCCTTTTACGGGTTTTATATGGGATTTTCTGTAATTTTTTCATTATACCCGCTCCACTGGCCCTATCCAGTTGGATAATAATTGGATTTTTTTCTCTCACCAAGCGTATCTTTTGTCCCCCTGTCTTTACAAACCCAGCCCCAGCCAGTATTAGAGAAAACATTATTTATTTAATGATTTATTTCACAATTTTTCGTCAATTTTTTGATTTTTGAGCAAATTTACATTTTCTGCAGCTTACTTCTATTATTTGTAAAAAATATGAATATAATATAACATAACGAATGAAAATCGCGTTAAGAAACAAGAAAACCCACATTAAACTCATTGTTGACACTATACATCTCGATATTATTTTCACTATTTTACACATAATGTCCTTATACATGAATCAGCATTCTATCTAATTTATCGAAGTACCTTGACCCTTATATTTTTTGAATTTGCTAATTGTGTGGCCCAGTTTTATGGTGAATTCACCTGCTTTTTCAATAACTACAATCTGAGTTAATATATCAGTGTAGGGTATCGATAGTCTGGTATCCCTCTCTGACCATACATATATATTTTTCTTTATCATTTTCAGCAATGAGATCTCAGCAGTAAGCTCATTCTCTGAAATTTCGACTATATACCCAATTGACCAATTATCATTGATAACGAAAGTTACAAACATATTCCAGTCAAAGAGATATTTATTCAGAAGGTCGAATCTGATTGAATGTTCCCGATGAAAATTCGTGATTTTGCGTGCAACAACTTATTCAGTAACAGGAACAAAATGATGATATCCCCTTGTACCAGGGATAGTCTGGGCATTCATTTGAGTTGTGGCCCGCTCTTGAGTTAGTTCCTCCTTAGAAACCAAGATAGACTTCAAGTTGGGCAAGCCACGTTGGGAAAAATCGTGCAATTAGATAGAATGCTGATTCATGTATAAGGACATTATGTGTAAAATAGTGAAAATAATATCGAGATGTATAGTGTCAACAATGATTGCAATGTGGGTTTTCTTGTTTCTTACTGCGATTTTCATTCGTTATATTATATTATATTCATATTTTTTACAAATAATAGACGTAAGCTGCAGAAAATGTAAATTTGCTCAAATATAAAAAAATTGACGAAAAATTGTAAAATAAATCATTGAATAAATAATGTTTTCTCTAATACTGGCTGGAGAGAGAAATTTCTGTGTTTGTAAAGACAGGGGGACAAAGGAGACGCTTGGAGAGAGAAAAAAATCCAACTATTACCCAACTGGATAGGGCCAGTGGAGCGGTTATAATGAAAAAATTACAGAAAATCCCATATAAAACCCGTAAACTGCGTGTAACGTTTTTATTACATATAATGATCACCACGCGCGTATGAACACTCGAAAGAGCAATAATCGAAGAGTCTTTTGGTAAATTTTCAGCCAATTTGAAGCGACCGTATTTGAGATATCAGATTTTTTACTAAAGCGCGGTTTTTCGCGTTATCCGGGCTCCCCTTGCTAGATATCGGAAAACGGATGGTGGCATCGTGTTCTACGGGAAATTTGGCATCTCTCATGTATTTTTGATAATTTTTTTAGACCAAAATGACGCGTCAGTACACGAAAAAACAATTTCAGACCCCTGGAGGTGAAATGATGGTCGAAAACTTCACTATGGGCCCCTGGTGACAGGAAGCAGTGTTAGGGGCTGAAAAATTTGCGAATATACTTTTTTTAACAGTACCAATCGATGTACCAATTTTGAGCCAGATCTGATAGGGTGATGTGGGATCGACTGCTGAGTTGGCGTGGAATGCCCCTGCTTGCAAATCATTCTATTGCGCACACGCGCTTTTAGATTCAAATCTGCGAACCAACATTAAATATCGTGCATAAAGTAATGAACACTTTTGAAATTTGTATCGTGCAAAATAAATAAAATATCGAAACATACTTTTAAAACTTATCGAGCATTTAGTATTTTTATTATGCAAATGCTATTTAAATACCGAGCATTCTTATACTGCATTCATCATTAGTAGTCAAGCGTTTCTCCTATTTTATATTGCAAAATATATTAAAATATCGAGCAGTTTATTGGGACCCTTAATTTAATATGGAAAGATTTTCATCCAGTTTAACGCAGTCATTTTCAGATCGAATATATCTTGATAATTTGAGGTCATCAATAAATATTATAATTCAAATATTTGAAACAATGTGGTTTATAGAAAGACAACATAGGAGAAGTCCCAGGTGAGAACTTTGAGATATTCCAGAAATACTGTGATAATAATGGGGAAGTTGCATGAGAATATTAACATTAATAAATTTCCATGGAAAACTACGTGATCGAAAATGCGATATATATAATATACCAAACTAAACTTAACTGTTAATTCTCCTAACTTTATAGGACTAAAATTATTTAATTGTTTGCCAATAGAAATAAGAAAAATAAACACTCAATCTTTATTTAAAGTTAAGTTAAAACAACATTTAGTAAATAAATGTTTATATTCTGTCTTAGAATATTATTCTTCTATGTGATCTTTTGTAAACTTGACTATTCCTATACATATATGTTATGTCTGAGAGGAAAATAAATTATTATTATTATTATTATTTTTTTTTTTTTTTTTTTCCCAGTAAACACCTTCCGAGGCTCCGACACATTCGGAGATGTTCTGGAGAGTCAAGCAATGACTACTCTCCACTCCGTGGAGTCAGTAATCATTGCGCCCGTAAATCGTGTGTTCTGAGCAGACGTAGCGAACCAAGGACGATTGCCTTCTGCATTCTGCCGGCTAAGATCTCTGCCGAATTTCGACAAGCCGGTATGATCTTTAAGTCAGAAAGCAACGTATGTCTCATTCCACCCAGGACGCCTATAATTAGCACCACAATCTTAACAGAGTGGTCTGGATACAGCCTGCGGAGCTCGGAGAGAAGATCTCGATATTTCCTCCGTTTTTCCTCCTCTTTAGGACGATGTTGTTCTCTGCGGGAGCCGAGAACTCAATCACAAACATCGTCCTAAGCTGGTGGTCGAGGAGGACTACATCAGGCTTATTGGCTTGGATTTGCCTGAGGGTGGGGAATGAATAGTTCCAATAAATTCGGCACTTCTCATTCCCCACTACGGATTCTATATCCCCCGGAGCATAAGGCAGCACTGGCGTCTCGTCTATCTCATACGAGTGTCGTAAATGATAATACAACACCCGTAAGGCTGAATCGTGTCTTTGGATATACGCTGTGGCCGCATATACCGGACAGGCCGACAGGAGATGCATAAGCGTCTCCGGCGCCTGGCGGCAGGCCCTGCAGCTGGTATCAGGAACCTCGATACCCAAGACACGACTACGATAGACGAGTGTGTTAATTACACCATCTTGGCAAGCCATTATGAATCCCTCGGTCTCAGAGTTCAGCCCCGCTGACCTCAAAAAGCAAAGGTCAGCCTTTCAGATAAGCCAAGCCCCTCTAGATGACGGTAGAAGAGACCATGCATTGGCTTATCCTTATGTAGCTGCAGAAGATGACGCGTTTCTGCAGCTTTAATTAGGGCTTTTAACTGAGCAGGATCCGACTCGGTGACAGAGTCTGGATTTTCCCGCTCAGTATCGAACACGAGACCAAGTTCATCGGCTGCTCTTCTCGCTGCCTTATACACAAACGCTCCTATCCCTGCTGCTTCATGGTCTTGGACCATGCAGAGAAGGGATCCGAGCTCCTGATGACTTTGCAGGCTTCCTCCAAAACCACTCTGCCCTGGAGACACTCCAAACTCAAGAGTCCTCCCGATTTCTTGGGAAGTATAGCCGCGGAACGGACGATCTTGGATGCAAACTCCGATGGAGATGCATCATTTTACGGGTCCCTACATCGAGTTGCCTCAGCTCTTCTTGCGTCCATTTCACTACTCCAAAGGAGTAGAGAAGGATCGGAACGGCAAGCATATTTGTGGCACTCACCTTGTTCTTACCCGACAGCTCCGAAGACCAGATCTGTCGGAGGCGGTGCCGATACCTGCCGCGGAGAGCGTTTTTAACCGTTGCCACCTCATGAGTGCCCCGCTGTGGGACACCCAAATAGGTGTACGACTCTCCGGCATCTAGATAGTGAAAGATGCTTCCGTCTATGAGCTGGGCGTCCTCTCCGTATGGACCGCATCGTCCTCTCTTGAGATGAACCAGTGCACATTTGTCCAGCCCGAACTCCATCCCAACCGCCTGCGTGTACTCATGTACCACTCTGAGGGACTGATTTAAATCCCTCTCTCCGGAGGCGTAGAGTTTAAGGTCATCCATATAGAACAAATGGGTGACCTTATGCCTCCGGTCTCCTGGGGTACCGCAGTTGTAACCCCGGGTACGACGAAGTGCAACGGATAATGGCAGCAGTGAGATGCAAAACAAGAGGGGACTCAGGGAATCTCCCTGGAACACTCCCCTCCTGAACAAAACCGGCTCTGTCTGGACCCTTGCATTAGCCGATGTTATGGTAAAGCGGGTCCTCCAGAGCGGCATGAGTTGTTCAATACATCTCACTATGGGGTCGGCCACCGCAAGGCATTGGAGCAAGTGGATTATTAGCTCATGTGATGTCATATCAAATGCCTTGCGGTAATCTATCCAGGCCATTGAGAGGTTTCGCTTGTACTGCACGGAGTCCTGCGTAATACATCTGTCGATGAGCAGGTTCTCCTTACAGCCAGCTACACCCCTCTTGGACCCTCGCTGCTCGTATATCCGTTGATAAACGGGGTTCACTGCGTGGAGCACACGCGCGTACAAGATGCGAGTAAACACCTTGTAACACGCATTCAGGCAGGTTATTGGACGGTAGTTCTTTGGCTGGGACAAATCTCCGCTCTTAGTGATAAGCACGGTTCTCCCTCGACAAACCACGCCGGAATTTTGCTCTCCATTTAGCCAGGACGTGAATATTCTGGCCAAATGGCGGTGGACACTGGTGAATTTTTTCCACCAGAAGTTGCTGATCCCATCGGGACCAGGAGCAGCGAGGTTCTTCGATCTAATAAATGATCTCCGAACTTCATCCGGGGTTATCGGTGGGCACACCTCTTGTGGCTCTCGAAGCCTTTGACAAAAGGCCTCGAAGTGTGCCAGGGCTGGAGTGTCTCTATCCAGTGGAATCCTGCGGCCATAAAGATCTCTCCAGAAGGCTTCTACCTGATCTACAGTCGGCGGATTGTCCGCAACACGCTGAGGCTGCTCAAAAGTCGAGAAGGCCTTACACGGAACAAATTATTTTGCTCCAACCTTCTCGACCGCCTCACTAGTGACTTTTTTGCAGCCACTAGCATCCGTATCCTGTCGAGAGAATGCTGCTTGATGGTGAGCAGCACCGCTCGATTCAGGGTATGATGGACCCGCCTAAGGGAGGTAGCTATGCGTCTCACCTTAGGTGTGAAAGCCCTATTGGCTTCCACGTAGTCCATCACACATTGGATACGGGACGCGTGTTGCCTCGCCGACCGGATCTTAGCCTCCATCTTGTGCACTCGCCGCCGTGCTCTCTCTTGTGGAGAAACGGCATTTTCACGCCCTCTCTCCACCCGAGTCAGCAGTTCAGCGGCTTCGTACACCGCGCAATTGACGCGCCAGATGTCAGCCTCTTCTGGGAGATCCTCACGGAGCGCAGTATCCACTCGAGCCAGATCTGCGGGCTTCGGGGGTTTAATAAAGGCAACCCCGACGGGTGCTCAGGTCGTCCTGTTCGCGGGGAATGAAGCGCGGCGCCTCTGCGGGATCATTCAGTGGCTCTTCAACCACTTCATTCACCCTTAGTTGAGGACGCCTCTCATAGCCTCTGCGACGAAGGTAGGATACATAATCCCGCAGATTTTGTGCGGTGAGGGCGCGGCCTTCGGGGTGCATGTCACACCACCGAGCATACATCCGCGCCATGTATCCCCTTCGCCCGGGCTCGCTGCTTTCATAACAGATCAGAAGATCGTCCCTTAGCTCATCGGTCCACTCAAAACTTCCATTTTCATGGCCTTGGTCGTCAACGGGCAATCCATTCGGCTGGGCCCCACCACCTTGCCCATGACCCCCATCCGAATGGGGTCGATTGTGGGGGCCTTCTCTCCTGGCATTAGGAATCGGAGGTTTCAGTGTGTCAGGTGGTTGGCCTGACACATCGACGGCCGGCACCAGAGGGAAAAGAAGCTCATCCCTCCCGGGTGCGCAGTGCTGCCGGTCCGATTTTACACCCTTTAGCTAGAGTAAGTGGTGTCGCTACTCACCAAAGGTCGTGGATGATGGTTGACCCCTCCTGCTTATTTATTATTATTATTATTATTATTATTATTATTATTATTATTATTATTATATCATTGGTGTGACGTCACATAAGGTTCAGCGCGGTTTACGTTTCCATAGATACAGGTGCAGTGTTACTATTTTTTATGCGTACTACTAATTCCATTCCTCTTTAAACATTTTTAAAATATCATTATTTATTACTTTTGTTTTTTATGTTTTCAGAACAAAACAGGTAATTTAATGTAGTAGGTACTTAAAGTCAGATAGCAAAATTTTATATATACCGCAAATACAGTTGTTAGGAATCATGATGAAGCGCTGAATACGATAAATGAATAAAAAATGT
Source organism: Monochamus saltuarius (assembly GCA_025584915.1). Lineage (NCBI taxonomy): Eukaryota > Metazoa > Arthropoda > Insecta > Coleoptera > Cerambycidae > Monochamus > Monochamus saltuarius. The sequence continues at coordinate 23,874,261 of CM046727.1, read as the reverse complement.
AAGTTTACCTTGATTTTCTAAACGCCCTGTAGACATTCTAGTAGCTTAAGGGCGCCGTATTCTTGAAATAGTGATTTCTATAAATACAAATAATTTTAGACATTTAAGAACTGAGTAAGATAGAGCTTAGCAATTAACATGAATGTTATCTCCATGCTACCTGCGAATATTCAACGGTATAGAAGTAAAACGAATATACAGGGTGATTCATTAATAATGGAACAGAGCTTAAGGGCATGTTGCTGACCTCAAAATAGAGCGATTAAGCAAAATATTTCTTATCGGAATGTTGCTCCTTTTCGATCTACAGGGTGTTACAGTTGAAAAAATATATTCGATTTTTTAAAATATCTTGAGCATCTTTGAACGGATTATCTTGAAAGTTTGAACACCTATGTTTTCTGAGATGGTAATTACGAAAATGGTAACTATTTTGCAATCACATCTAGGATGCGCTAGTTGTAGTGTTCCGTCGGAGTAAACATATGTCAAACTTTTTTGTCCTTCAAAAATCTGAATTTCCAATAAGAAATTATTAAACTACATTATACGGTAACGAACACGGTGACCTTAATAAAAACTTTTAATTGATTCTTTGCAACTTTATATTTTACTTTTTTCAATGAACTTTTAAATCTACCTACTTAAGTATTTCCAATTAAACTTACGTCAGAATGGTATTCACAAACAAACATTGGTTCAATGTTGGACAACTTAAGGTTTTCCTTTCGTTGTGCTTTATCTCCCTTCACCACATTTTTCTTTTCATTTGTAGGCACGGTAAAATATTAGTAGGCGGTGTATGCTGAATTCCTACATAATTGCTACTTCTTCCACCCTACCACACCCGCAGAGAGGGTGCCAATCTCTCCACGAATATTGCTTATATACGGTCTACCGGCTACAGGGGTCGAACCCACAGCGATCCAGTCACCTTGATTCAAGACTGACGCCTTAACCGCGCGACCACTGACCGATGTTGAAATGCACTTTCTGTGCTCATTTTACAGTTTCTTTTGCAACTTTATTCAATACCAATGTCTATTTAACACAGTAACACCAGTGTTTATCAAAGTATAGTCAGTCAACCTGCCTTAGTTGTGCACCATGTCGGTTAGATGGCGAGGACCATAATGTGTCCAAAATAATTGAACAGCCCTATACAAGCTGGACCAGCATGAGGTTTTTGTATTGACTTTCTTTATAAAATCTTTGTCGGAATTTTTATCTAATATTAATTCCTTTAGCAAAGTACCACACATTTTATCTAGGTGTCACTGTGCAAAATTTTAAAATACTCGACAAAAATTTTTTATTACTGCGAGACACGTTTTGTATATTGTAGTTCTACAATCCGCAGTTGTACAGACAGGAGATTTGCCTAGTATTGCCAACTACCCCCAGACCATTGAGGATATCGATGACGTACAAATTCTTCCAGAATATATCGAAGGTTCAGCACTTAGACCTCTTCCTCTACTTGTTCCAGCGCCTGAAGTTGCTCTACCAGAATTGAAACCAGAACCTTTGGAAAACCCATGTGATGCTTGCTTCAGTTACATGACTACCCTGATCGAACAACTCGCCACTATTCCTGAGATACAGCCCCACCCAATGCCGAAGTTAAAGTTGAAATTCAGCCTCATCCAATGCGAACATCTAAAGCTGAGGTTATTCCTGAGCCACATGTCCGTTGCCAGTACCTGCAATTGAAATTCAGCCTCATCCAGTTGCTGAAGTTGAAATTCGATCACTTCCAGAATTTATTCCCGTTGTACCTGAAACGAGGCCTCTTCCTGTTCAGCCGGAAATTAGACTAAGTACTTCCTTCCCTCAATAATTGACCACTAAGACTGTATGCAAGGTTATTATGATACTAAATAAAATCTAAAGAAATACTTACTTGAGTTTTTAAATTAATTAAACAATAAGTTCCTATCATTTAGAGTCTCAAGTTCATCGTGTAACAAGAGAAATAGTATATACAGGGTGTCCGGGAAGATGTGAAAAATCTCTTGGATACAGATAGAACATGAAAAGCTAACATGACAAGTTCATTCACGGTTTATTTTATCGACAATAAATAAGAATACCTGTTTTAGTCTAATGTTGAAGCTACCCAGATTTATTATTTTCTTATAAGTCTTTCAAATCATACAGGGTGTGACACATATCTCCGCAGGGGGAGCTTGTACACATTTTTTTATAGGAACTTGTCATCTTATTTTTTCATGTTCTATCTGCCACATTTTCCCGGGCACCCTGTATATTTGTTGAATCTACAAATATGGGTATGTTACGTAGCTAATTAATTAAAAATGGACATAATAACAGATCGTCTAGATCAAAATAGAGAAATTAAGCTAAACACATCTCAATTGCATCCGTCTTATGTTAAAAAGGGGGATTCACAATTTGAAGTATTTTGAGTCACTGCAGTAATTAAAGAGGCGATTTTAGTACGCATTGCAGATATGTTGTTTAGACTGAGCATTTATTGCTGGATCATCTAAATACGTTTACATATTTTTAAAGTGTAAGTTTTTAAGTAAAATGCTTTACTCGAACTTAAATTTATGATGATTGACAAAAGTTTTATTCTTAGAACAGAATAAAAAAATCAATACATATCTTGGTATTTCTTTGCATAATATGAACCAATTGATGAAACTTAAACTGATAATTTTTTTATAATCAAATGTTGGACCCATACCTATTCACGGAATGATTTCTACCCACAAAAAATTAAAATAGCTTCTCCTGGGATCTCAAAAGGGGTTGTTGCACATAATGTTTAAAATATCTCTTCCCATAATTAACTGATAAGTTTGTAAATTTGTTGTATCTTTTTATGAAGCGTTTTTTATTTAACTAATATAATAATAATAATAATAATAATAATAATAATAGCATTTATTTCCAACAGGTTACACCCAGTTATAGGAAATACAAAATTACACTACCTTATATATGCAGCTTAAAATTATAAAATAACAAAGATTAATAGAAAAATATGATAATATAAAATTAGATGGCTAATAAAAAAATATAAACAAAAGGAACAAAAATTATGAGAAACTTATCAGAACTAGAACACTATAATAATCTAGGCACTGCAGTATTCAAAATTGTAGTGAGATAATCATTGTTTATATATCACCAGAACGGCATAGATTATTAAAGTTCCGACACATACTATATATAGCGCAATAAAGCATTATGTTGGTATTGATGCCATGATTATAGAAAGTTACAGATTGTCTGGATTCAGCACGCGGAACTAACCAGTTAATATGTTGGAGTAACAGCTGACAATCGACATTGTTATGCACTAAATTATATAAAAATTTGATAGTATTTATTATTCGCCTGTTATTCATCGATATCTCACCAAATCTAGACAACAGCAACTCATGATCGTATCCTCTAGGTGGGTATTGATGATCTTCTTTAAATGATAGAAATTTAAGAAACCGACGCAGTACAGATTCAACTTTACTTATATGGCAGTTATACCAGTGCAGTGACCAAAATCAATGCACCATACTCCAGTTTTGAGCGAACAAACGAGTAATATAATAACTTTATAGCATTAATGTTAGTAAAATGTTTGGTATTACGGATGACAAAACCAAGAACCTTAAAAGCAGAGGAAGTCATCAGTTCAATATGCCGTACAAATGAGAATTTATGGTCAAACAGTATTCCCAAGTCCCTAACCTCATCAAGCCTTGTTAAAGTAGTGTAATCAATATTGTAATTGATAGGAATTGGGTCACGCTTTCTATGATAACTAACGATATTACATTTGTCTACGTTAAGATGTAAATTATTATGGATACACTATGATGTTTATATTATTCTGTAGTGAAAGACAGTCATCAGAAGACCTTATTCTAGTAAAAGTTTTCACATCTTCAGCATTTCAAACTAAACATAGGTAAAGTCTCAAACTCGATAGTATATGGACCTACTCTGAGGATACAAAAAAAATGGGGAACGTGGTGGTAAATGGGATGAGGTAACCTCCATTTTTAATCGAAAATATTAACTTTGAGATTTGACAGAACCTACTAATGACGTCATCAATTATATTTTTTCCAGAAACATACCCAAATTTTGTTCATATTAGAAAGCTCTCTTTTGTAATAAACTTTTATGACTCAAAAGAAATACCACCTAAAAATCATATTAGCGGTGGAAGGATCAGGTAGTCGTTGGAAAATAATTGAATGTCCGTTGTTTAAATCAAAAGATATTCAGAATTGTTTTTTTAAATAAAGTATATAGAAAGGGGTAATAACTGTAATGGGACTTATATTGGTCAAACAAAACAATATTTGCATAAACGTATTTATAATCATCAATATAATATTTCTACTAAAAACACAAATTCTACTGCTCTTGCTAATCATGTAATAGAAAGTAACCAAAATTTTGATTTTGATAACGTTGAAACTCTCAATGATGAAAATAAATTACAAAAACGTTCTATTCTTGAAATGATTCAGATTAAGAGAAATACTAATTCTATTGATAATTATACTGATATTAACGGTTTGTCACATGTATATTATGACTCGATTAACAACTAACTTTTTATTTGCAGATTTTTACAGTACCTGTATATACTTTTAAATTTACTTATATATTTTTTACTTTTTTCACCGACACATTTTTTGTAAAGGAAAAAAATTTTTTTTTGACATTCCTAAATATGAGATCTTCTTTCATTCTTAATATCGCGTTCAAATATTTAATATTTCAATTTGTACCGCAAGACAAACTACAATAAAAATTTATATGTTTTGAAGAAATCTAAAATAATATTTCTGGAAAAATTATTATGAAAAATTAAATTTCTTTTACGGTATGTTAAACTAAATGTCTTTATGTTTTCTGTTTTGTTTTTAAAAAAGTCATTTACATCTTATTGTTGCTCCTTTAGCATAATAATGTATATATTTTTTCTGGATATGGGTATTACGAAATAAACCCGAAACGTACGTAAAATTCAAGTTAACTATTAGTTCATTTTCCTCACACCATTTTACGAAACTCTGAACAAGAGCTTCAGTAAACATGTGGAGCTCCTGACTGAGATCACTGCGGTGGTGTCATCCCCAAAAAGAGTGATAACATCTGCATTTACATCATCCGGCAAATCGTTTATAAACAGTATAAAGAACAATGGCCCCACCACGGATCCCTGAGGAACTCAATATGTTGCAGCCCTGTTGTGTGACCTTTATATTTAACAACCAATGTTCTATACGATAGATAATTTACCATCCAGTCTAAAAACATTCCATGAAAGCCAATACTAAATAATTTACTGTAATGAATTGGATGCTTAAGCAATCAAATCGAGATAAATAAAAAAAACGAATTCCATGGTGACAGTAACTAAAAATATTAAATTTGTCCAAATACTCCACAATTCTAGAAAACACAATTTTATCAAAATTTTTAAAAAACACTCGAAATAGATATCGGTCTATAATTAACAACATTATCAATATCACCCTTTCTATGTAAAGGTATAATTGATGCTGTCTTCAGAATAGAAGGAAATTCGCCAATAGTAACCGATAAATTGATTAACTCTGCTATATGTCCTACTGTCGCAGGACTAACGCGTTTTAACATTTTTGTCGTAATATATAAACCGGATGAACTTTTATTCTTTTGATTTTATAATATCTATTACATCTTCCGATACAATTGGTTTAAAAGTAAAAGTCTTATGGATCATGCTAGAAACTGTGCACGTGACTGGTCTAGAACTACCATAATACTGATTTATTAACTACCAGTTATATGCGCAAAATAGTTCCCAACAGTTTTCACCACTTCATTTGGTCTACTTATTAAAGTTTCATCAACATTAAGTACAATATCCTTATTTACTTTTCTTCGATCAATTTCTTTATCAATCCAGATACTTTTAAATTTGTTGTTGGAGTTAACAATAAATGACTGTTAAAAATTAACTTTACATTCTTGTCAGTCAGTGCTACATACTGTAACTTTGCCCTCTTGTACATCGTTTCACCTGCTTGCATAACCAGAACATATCTTTGAGATCTCTACTTGCTTTTTTAACTTCTGGGGTAATCCAGCTTATTTATTTATCCCTGATTTATATTTACACTTCTTCAAAGGACAATGCTTATCGAATACAAAATTAAAAATGTGTAAAAAGCTATATCTACTAGTGGAATAAATTTTATCAAAATTTGCATTAGCCAAACACTGAGAAAATTGTTGAAGATTGCAGTCAGATAGATAAATCTCTATAATATCTTGTCTCACATTTAATTAAATTGTCAGGAGTATCGTTATTATAACAAAAGTTCAATGTAAAAACTCACTGAAACCTGCTTCATAGACCCATAGTATCACAAAATTTATACATATTAGACAAAATATAATCCACTTTTTTTACTGTATTAGAAAGGTATTTTAAACTAATATAAATCAAATCTACAATTCCTATCAATGAATGTATGCTCTCTGATACCAAACATCTAGGTATGCTAATGAACAATTCCACAGACAAAGCTCTATTCAATAATTATCTAAGGAAATTAATCTATCTAAATTTACTAACCTGGTTTAATGAAAACACTCTATAAATATCTAACTTCACTTTTGACGGTGGGAACTCGAAAATTCAACCACAGTAGATGAGATCTGACCTATTTGGGGCTTTAATCTACAGAGTAGTTAGTTTCACACAATATTATTAATACCTAGAAATATATATAATCCACTTTAGTGGAACTTGTTAGACCTAACTTATTGGTGAATACCATTGCAGGAAACATGGAGGTGACATGCATATTATAACAATATAACAATTCGTCAAATAATAATTTGTGAGTTGAATGCGTGAGATGATCAATATTCATATTGCTCCAAGCCAATATTTTTCCACCCTACCATACCCGCAGAGAGGGTGCCAATACTGCCAATTCTATCCACAAGTATAGTTAACAGTATAGCATCTCTAGTATATTTTGATTTTTCATTTATAAATTCATTCTTATTGATTCATTGTATTGTTTATAACAGATTGCTCTATTATTCTTATATTTCTTCATAAATTATCCATAAGTTATAAAACGATACTGAAACAAAGAACCTAAATTAACTTATAGCAGGTAAATGGGTTTTGCCTTCAGCTGGTGGACTGTTTCGCGGTATGACGTCATAAGCGCTAATCTCGCTACAGATAGTGTTTGCCAGCCTCATTAGTTTCAGTGTATTTATTTTTAGTTTATTTGGAACAAAATTTTTTATTTGATAGTTAATACGTAGGGACATTTTAATGATCCTAGGACATTACCCCTAATTAATGAGGTTTTCCAGGTTTTCCTCATTCCTGCACTGAATAGTGGTTAGGGCCTACCAACGTAAGTCGTTCCTGGGCGCAAATGCGGCCTGCTTAATAATAATATGCCGCCCCCTCTCCCGCACAAGTCTCCGACTTCTGGGCTAATCCCTGTGATTAGAATGAGGGGTAGAGATATTATTATTATTATTATTATTATTATTATTATTATTATTATTATTGTCCATGAGCGCATGTTAGAAAAAACGTGGTGGTCAAAGTACCCAAAGTTCGTCCGTTTGATTTTTAGGCATTGTTCACAATAATACTCTTGACTATTTGTTTAACCACAACAAGTATCTCTATTAAATTTTAAACATATGGGAAAAATTATTGTGAAAAAACAATTTTAAAAGTTCCACTTTAAGACCGAATAGACATGTTTGTATATAGATAAATAGAATTGAATTGTCATCTTTTGTCACCGAAAATACGCGATTAGGTGGGATGATCTGATATTTTGTTACGTCCTGTATGTTACTATAATGACAACTTGAAATTTGTCCCTATTTTTTATATTGACGCATAATTTTTTAATTTACCATTTTCTGTAAAATTAAAAATAAAATCACTTCTTCAATTAGTTTACATGGTTATTATGAGAAGCGAAATTTTTTGCGAAGAACATGATATTACTTTGTTCCAACAAATATTTGAATTACTGTATCTCAAATGGTCAAAATTGAATTTTTTATTATCTACGTGGTAGTCAACGAATATTGTTTACAATTTTCAATTGGGACACTGGGGAAAGTAGAAAACATGTACCTTTCCGAATTTTTATTGTATCCCAGAGTACTTACTTTTTTTAATTAAATACAAATTTTTATCTTTGGGTCAATGTGATTAAGCGTCAATGGTTGGCCATGGCTGAGGTTCAATCACTTCAGCGTCATCAGAGAAGGCTGCTACATCAATAGTTGGCCAGGGTTGAGGGTCAATCACTTCGGCGTCATCAGATAAGGCTGCTACATCAATGGTTGGCCAGGGTTGAGGGTCAATCACTTCGGCGTCATCAGATAAGGCTGCTACATCAATGGTTGGCCAGGGTTGAGGGTCAATCACTTCGGCGTCATCAGAGAAGGCTGCTACATCAATAGTTGGCCAGGGTTGAGGGTCAATCACTTCGGCGTCATCTGAGAAGGCTGCCACATCAATGGTTGGCCAGGGTTGAGGGTCAATTACTTCTATGTCATCATCAGAAAATGGTATCACTTCAACTTCTGGTATAGGATGGGCTACAATTTCATCGGCAATAATTTTTGGCAAGCCTATAGGAAATAGTAGATATTAATAGAAGTATTTATGTAAATGCGAGTAGATGAACAACAAAAATTATTTTAATATTATAGTTAACAATTTATTTATCTTAACACAGGAATTAATGAGGATATTTCAGCAAACGATTACATATTTTATTTTTCAAAATATTGAATGCATATTTATGTGCTATAATTTAACAACCTACCTGGTGCCAGCACCAAAACCACAAGGAAAATTACGAAGGCCATTCTGTCTACTGTTTCCAGAAAACGATGGATTGACAAGATGTCCGCCGATGCTTCTTTTATATTGAATTTTTATCAAGCGCCATTTGTATTGGGTTTATGGTAGCTGATAGGTGTGGGATTAGTAAAAGATGAAATTAACTAATTTTTAACGATTTTATTAATCTTTTAAGCGAAATCGCATTATAACAGAAATTAATAGCTATAAAAGTTAAGCCAAATTGTGGTCATGATATCGTTTTAATTAGTTTACTCGTACAAACAACTCAATCCGTGATAATTATAACAATAATGTATTTAGATTTAACTTTCAGCTAAAGTCAAACTTCTAAAACGATTTAAAATTTCCCGTAAATTGGGCAAAATGAGACTGTGAAAAACTTCATATTTTGATATTGAAGTTGGTCGAGCAAAACATAATTTTTATTTCTTCTTAATGGAAGAATTAAATAGTTGTTTTCTGCTTAAAGAAATAAAAAATGTTGTGTGAAACAATTACTCTGCAGACCAAAGTCCTGGCCAGCATTGAATTACACTCGCAAAATGTCACTAATAGTGTTGGTCTTTTTGCTTTTTCTTGGTTTGAGAGACAAAACAAGAAATAGTCCTACGGCAAGAAGTCTTAAGGGTAAACTTTAAGTGAACATGAAGAAGAATATTGCATTTCCATTGTAGGTACTAGTATATACTTTACTTAACGACATCCAACATATAAAATTATTTTTAAAACCAAAGTTTACTGAGTCTAGGTCCAGTTCTGCCGAACTGAACTAATTATAAATTCACTCCTTCACTCCTACTTTGCAAGACTTTCGCATGGCCAGACGTGAAAGATCTTGCCAGATCGAGCAAAAAAAAGCCTAAAGAAACTCTTATCTTATTTTGCAAGACAGAACAAGACTTTTTCAAATTTTGCAAGTTTTCTAGTCTCAGCCAAAACCAGCCACTGATTGTTTTTTATTATCTAGCATGTGTATTTTTTTATTTTATTTTAAATTTATCATCAATGTCATTTAAACAACTGTTGAGAATTATTTAATATTGAAAATATATATAAAAATGTTTAGATTTTCCCTCTGGTGAATATTTTAAATATAATCATGAAAATAATCATCGGCAAATTATAAAATATAAGTATGTATTTTGGATTTCAACATGTATTATTTATTACATAGTGTTATTAATTGTGGTGGTAAAGATCCGTTAGATATAGCATAAAATAATATTTATTATATAACTTAATTGTTTAACCAACTGTTCATTTTGCATACATTTTTAATTTATTCTAAGTACTTAACTAACGTAAATTTCTTACCAATTGTGTATAATTATATAAAAATACGTGGCTAACTATTCACCAGGCAACATCAGTTTTATCAGTTTCACATTTCTTGACAATTTTCAAAATATAAAGTAGCAAATATATATCATTATGAAGGGACAAAAATGCAATTGAATTGCATAAACATATACAAGGTTTTCCCTTTTAAAAAATACACCCTGTAGAGAAATTACAAGTACGCCATTGAACTGTACGTAAAAAACTGGATCAGAAGCAATTTTCACCATTCCGATATCTCAGCTATTTTCCAAAATAGACATAATCCCTTAATATAGTATTTTTTAAATTTTGCTCTGCATCTCAAAAACGAAAAGGTGTATGAAAGTTCTGATCGCGGAATTTTAATTTTCTTGCGTTTTTAACGTTCGTGTACGTGCGTACATATCTTAAGCCATGTACGTGAGTCTGCAGCTGACTTTACTTGTCATGCTTTTTCTTCTTTAAATTAAAATTTGTTTCTTTTTATTAACAGTAGTGATAAGAAACAAATGTAATATAAAACATACCTTTTTCAGAAAATATTGTATATCACCATTCAGAAACTAAAGTAAAATGGGTAAAGTAGTTGTGTTAGTGATTGTATCTTTTGCATTTTTATCAGGTAAGAATTAATATAAGCGAAACATTTGTCACCTTTGATATTTGAAATAGTATGGAATACAACTTAAGTGGTATTTTTTGTATGATTTTTTTGCAATTAGTTAACAGATAATTTAATCAAATTGAAAGTATCTTTTAATTAGTCATTTAGAGGAGATACAACTTAAATGTTATACTACTATCATTTTATTTAGCAATAAAGAAACAGAGAGGAGTTACTGAATAAGGAGTTTTTTGTAATAACATATTATTATAAGTTTTATGGCAATGGCTTATTAATCGAATAAGTTTTTAAAATTATGTAAAAAAAATGAGTAGGTATTCAAAATAAGTCAAAGGATGACGAAAATCTTATATTTTTTTTCCAAACACCAGTATAGATATTAAATTATGGTCAGTTATTGAACTTTTGTGTGTTTAACAATATGCAATAGAAATTGTTTCAAAATTTATATTGGGTGTGTGAGAAAAGAGCTTGATCGAGGGGAAAAGTTCATTTTAATATTTTTATACGTGAATTTTTCTAATTAATTAAAAATATGAAAACTTGATTTTTTTCTTACAAAAACATTTCAAAATTGATATCATTGATGAGAAAATCGCTTAATGGAGTGTAAAGTCCTTTAATTTTTTTATGGGTATATTTCTTTTTAACTGAATTAAAACTTGATGTTATATATTTAAGGGCGCTACCTATTCTTGAAATACTGTTTTCTGCAAATACAAGTAATTTTAAATATTTAAGAACTGAATAATGTAGAGTTTAGCAAATAACAAGAATGTTATCTCATGCCACCTGCGAATGTTCAAAGGTACCAAAGTATAACGACAGAGAGCGGTCTAAGCAACAAATTTTTGGGTATAGAAATCTTTCAAAATACGTATTTTTTAAATTCAACTGTAGATGTAAATATTGTTAAAATATAGACTTACATAGTTCTGCATATAAGATTTTCTTTTGTTTATAAATATGTGAAAATAATTGTTAAAATGTGGGATAGAATACAAAAATAATGTGTGTTTTACAAATTCATTTTAAAAGTTATTATTATCTAAGGAGAATTTAAGTAGTGAAAGTGGATAAACAAAACATCAATAATTTAGTTTTGATATTACTTTTGCTGTACGTGTTTTATTTTTCGAGTTTTTTGTACTTAAAAACACCACAAATTTGATCATTTTACGGTTAGAAATACGGCGAAATATCGATACAACTGTTCTCGAGTAACTTCAATTTGAAAATTATATAACTTCCTAAAAAAACTATTTTCAATCGCAATTTAAACTACTTCTTCTAAACATTCTTAACATTCCTATTACGTGTCGCAAACTTGTATGTTCTTTATAACACATTTTCAAAACTTTGCACTATCTAACAGGGTTCCCTCTCAACCTGGAAAACCTTGAAAACCTGGAAAAGTCAGGGAATTGGTTTTAAGCGTAATAAAGTGAGGGAATTGTCAGGGAATTTAAAAATATGGCGTAAAAGTCAGGGCATTTTTAAATATATTCACAACAGTCAGGGAATTTTAAAATTAATTGAAATTGACAGATATTTGTTTTTAATTTACTTCGGTTTTATATCTATTTTACAATATATTACAAATCCAAATACTATGTATTCATGACAAAGAATAGTTATTTTGTTACAATATTTTGACTTACTTTTTTTTATAACGTGTCAGGGAAAACCTGGAAGAGTCAGTGAATTTAACATGAATTTAAAAGAGGGAACCCTATCTAACAGTAGTTGCATTTTAGAGCTTATTATAAAATTTTCAAATTTGTCTGGAGAACAATACATCCTATTTATATTTTTTAAGAGTACGTACCATTTGTATGTAAAAAAAAGTTTCCGTATTTTTCATTTATGAGTTAAAAAAGTTCACATATAAAAAGATTAAAGTGAACTTTATTATTATTATTTTCTCACGCCCATGGTATAAACTTTGAAACGTTTTCTATCACACATTGTTAAGGACAAAAAGTTTAATATCATACCATTTTCAAATTATTTATTATCATCATCATAATCATATATCATCTTTTGACTTGTTCTACCTACTCTGAAATTTTGAATACTCATTTTAGAAACACCTTGTATAAACAATTTTATCAAAAGCATACACTTCAAGTTAACATCTATTATACAATAGCATTCAGTACAAACAAATATTAATTTTGTTAATATTTCAGAAATACAAGCAACTACGGTGCATGATTTAAATGTTACCGGCATTCCCGCAATCATTGAAGAACAGAATGAGGAAAGTATTGTCGGCAAGACTATTCCTGAATTTAATCCTTCTGGACCTAATGTTCCGGATTCTGTTCCATTGAAGCCATGTGCTGCTTGTTTCGATTGTTTGACTCCCGTCGAAGATGACCCTGTAGTTCAATCCTCCCATTCCAAGCCCACTTCTGTTATAAACCTGCCGGAAGATGAAGATGATGAAATATTGGAGGAAGAGGAAGTAGTCCCAGAAGATGAAGCTGTTCTAGATGATGAAGTCGTAGAAGAGGAAACTCTAGAAGAAGAAGAGGAGGAGGAGGAAATACCAGAAGAGGAAACCGAAGAAGAAGAAATTGTAGAAGAGGAAGAAGAAGATGATGAAGAAGAAACATCAGAAACGTTAACTGCTGAAGAAACTGCACAAGAAGAGAAAACGGAAACTGTAATTTCAGAAACAGAAACTTTACAAGCAGAGCAAGAGGAACCTAGATGAAGTATTCAAAATTATTACATCTCATTTTATTAAATAATTACGAAATAAAACAGCCCCTAGTTCGAATGTAATCGACAACAGATATAAAAATAAATAAATTTTAACTTAAGAACCTTTGAATTTAGTACAGCCAAGTGGAATTAAATAAACATGCCGATAACGTAAATGTGGATTTTTTGTGTTAAACAATACTAGTATACAGTGTGGAAGAAAGGTATGGAATAAATTCATTATTTCTAAAACAACGAAGTTTCATGAAATTTCCTCGGACCCGTTGCTTTTTAAAAAGACTCGTTTTTCTATACCAACGCATTTCCGACGTTCATTTGTTTTCGCGTGATGACGTCATCGAATATTTTTTTAAATAGAACCCCTATATTTTTCATCGGATTCTTGTAGAGCTTAACTTTCTGAATTCAAAAATGTATAATTTCAACACTTTATTCCTTCAACTTTAGCAATAGTGCAGCTATTGAAAACTGTTATTGTTTCAGGTAAAGTGCCTTTTCTACTGAAAATACAGCAAAATTTTACTTGAAAAAGATGTTCAAAACGGTAAATTATGGAGACGTGCAAAATTTTAAAAAGATTCTTCCACACTGTATATTCAGTCAGTATTACGAGAAATAAATATGACAAATATTCACTGAGTGATCGTTTACATTTTAAATTTATAGTAATTTTACTTTTCTGTTTCTAATTAATTCTAATTTCTTTTTTAAATCTTATCAAGTGAAGTAAGTTGATATAGGTATACTCGCGGCAAGAATTCAGACGTCTACGTCACGGCTGATGTTACGCAGTTGTTTTTATTGTCAGTTGTTTTGCAATTTAGTGCAATATGTAATGCAAACCTTTAGTGTAGTATATAGTTTTGTCACTCTGAGTTGTAGTTTATCAATTATTATGATGAAAATATAATGAATTATTTATTTGTTCGTATGACGTAAGTCGTCTGAATTCTTGCCGCGATTATATATTAAAATTATAGCTCCATTATTTGTTATTTAAAAGAAGTAAGAAGTAGGTGTACTTAAAGAACCCATAAAATTTATAAAGAGTTCAGATCTTATCTATGTTGGTACTAATACTATGTAGTGAGTTTTCTTAAAATGTATTATGCTATTTAACTGTTTCATTAGTAATAATTGGCTAAACTATTTTTAATTTAAATAGTTATTTATTACCAGCATTTAAAATGAATTAGTTTAATAATAACTTTAAGGTAGTCCTGCTGATGATAAAAATATATATGTCTAGTGTGTCCGTGGATTACGACTAGAAAAGATTATTTTTTAAAGGTACACTTATGAGGTAGGATAAAATATTGTTTCTCGATTTCTCACAATCAAAAATTGAGAAAGCATGTAAAATTTTAATATCTTAAACCTATTTTGATTTTCTGCTAGATTCAGATCTTTGTCATTTCTAGCGCCTTTTTTTAAATACTGCTATATTATTAAGAAAAGTTCTACTGTGGTGATCGTGTGTTGGTATATTCGTATTCGTATTTCTCGCTGTAAAATGATCAAATTTGTGGTATTTTTTAGGTACTGGTATCTCGAAAAATAAAACAGGTAGAGCACAAAAAATAACATCAAAAATAAAATTGCTAATGTTTTGTTTATGCACTTTTACTATTTAAACTCTCTTCAAATAATATAATAACTTTTATAATGCATTTGTATGACACATTATTTCGATATTCTAAGCCCACATTTTAACAATTATTTTCACATACCTATAAACAAAAGTCAACAATCTTATATGCAGGACTATGTAAGTATATATTATAACAATGTTTACATCTGTAGTTGAATTTTTTAAAAAAACGTATTTTGAAAGATTTCAGTGCCCAAAAATTTGCTGGATAGAGCGCTTTCTGACGTTATACAGTGCTTTCGAGAAGTAACGAATAAATTCATTATTTTTGAAATTGAGAAGTTTTCGAAAGTATCCTCTGGCACGTCGTTTTTATTTAAAAAAAGGCACTTTTTGACATACGACCCACATTTTTGTCGTCATCGTTGTTCGAGATATGACGTCATCGACAATTTTTTTAAACAGCAACTTTCAATTTTGACCATACCATTTGAAAGAGCGTGTCATTCTACATACATGCATCAGGAAACATTATAGTGTTACATAACAAAAATTTCAAGAAAATAATGTTTGAAAATTTTAAAATTTAATTTTTGCAATACTGAAAATGATAATAGTTATGTAAAAAATCAACTAAATTAAATGTTCAAATTTTGCACCGTTGGCTGCCTGACAGTAGCCAAGACGATTAATAAATTCTTTTTGAACATTATCAATAACTTCAGGAGGTATACGATGTATCTCGTGACGAATTCTTGCTTTTAAATCTCCTAATTAACCGGTCTAGTAACGTATACTTTGCTTGTTAAGTATCCCCACAAGAAATAATCTAGGGGTGTCAAATCAGGCGATCTGACTGGCCACTCAATCGGTCCACTTCTCCCTATCCAACGATTCGGGAACAGCTCATCTAAATAAGCACGGACAGGTGTTGCATAATGAGGAGGTGCATAGTATTGTGAAAATTAAATTTTAAGATCTTCAAACATTGTTTTCTTGAAACTTTTTTTATGTAACACTATAATTTTTCATGATATATGTATGTAGAATGACACGCTCTTTCAAATGGCATGGTCAAAATTGCTATTTAAAAAAATTGTCGATGACGTCATATCTCGAACAACGATGACGCCACAAATATGAGTCAAAAAGTGCCTGCTTTAAAAACAAAATCGACGTGCCAGGAGATTTTTCCCAAAATGTCTCAATTTCAAAAATAATGAATTTATTCGTTACTTTTCGAAAGCACTGTATATCGATTTTACTTCAGTACCTTTGAATATTCGCAGGTGGCATGAGATAACATTCTTATTATTTGCTTAACTCTATATTTACAGTTCTTAGATGTCTAAAATTATTTGTAGAACACACTATTTCAAGAATACGGCGCTTTAATGATTTCATTATGCTTGGCATGTATTTTTTATTGGTAAATTTAGATTCAATGAAGATGAGAATTTTTGCAGTATGAAATGATGTCATATACATATTGTAACAGAATACTGTATTAATTGTACTATCATTTATAATTTGAAGGTAATTGAAAACATTAAACACTTTGCAATATTTGAATATAATATAACAGTAATCATAAGTAAAACTGTTTAATCTTTACATTTAACCAATATAAATGGTTGACAAACAATAAATTTTAATTCTTTATATTTTAGATTCCTGTTGCACAATCTCTGAGTTTTATACTGCGTATATGACTTCTGCTTCTTGCAGGTCTATTAATTAATTCTAGCAATTGCTCTACTTCCACAGGCGTTTCATCACCCACAACTTCTTCTGACGTTTCTTCTACTACTTCTGGTGTGTGTTCTTCTTCAACAGCTTCTTCTTCTGGACTTTCTTCTTCTACAAGATCTTCCGGAGCTGTCTCTTCTTCAACTCCTTCTTCTGGAGTGTTTTCTTCAACGACTTTTTTTTCAGGGGTCCCTTCTTCAACATACCCTTCTGGGGTCTCTTCTTCAACTTCTTCTTCTTTGCTTTCCTCTTCTTCTACATCTTCCTCTAGAGTTTGTTCTTCATCTTCTTCAACGACTTCCTCTTCTGGGATCTCTTCTTCAATTTCCTCCTCTGGAATTTCATCTTCCTCTGGAGTTTGTTCTACTTCCTCTTCAACGTCTTCTTCTTCTAGAGTTTGTTCTTCTACTTCTGGTATTTCCTCGTCTTCGGGATCAATAGGAGCTGGTTCAGGTATAGACGGCTCAACAACACTGCTATCTGCGCGCTGATCTATCAGTGCAGTCATATATTCAAAGCAAACATTACATGGGTTTATTGAAACAAGTTCTGAAATAACAGGTTCGACTTCTGGAATAGATTCGGGTAAGGTTTCAGGAGCAGCACTCTCTTCTTCCTCGATGATTAAAGGAAGAATCGAAATATCCAAGTCCTTAATCTGTACGACACCAGTTCGAATTTCTGAAATATTTTTTGTCATTTTTATTGAAATTATTTAAAAAATTATGCCTCCTGTTTTTATTTTGGAAGGACAGTCCTTACTGCAGCATGTGTCCTTTCGTCCTTAATTTTACCCACAGTTTATTTATTTATATAAACTGCGCAGTTACGAGAAACGTCCTTACTTGCCGACAGTGAAGAGCGATGAAGCGTTTAGGGAAGCATGGAATGCGAGCAGTTGCAGAGGTTACTGCGAGTATGGTTCAATTTGATTGATTTTAGTTTTTTTGCAACTTGGACCTTTTATATGAAGAATTGTTTTTTTTTTAGAAATTTGGGATTACAAACTGTGATTAAATTTCCAAAATACTCAACGGCGACGCCAAATTTCTTGAATTTTTGGAGTCTACCCCTGGTTGATATAAGTGATATCAACAGATTTGTACTTCTAGTCATGACATCAAACGTATTCAGAGGTATTTTTGAAAATGTAAATTTTTCCATTATGAAATAATTAAAAATGTCATATTTTGTAACAAAATTTTTATTAACTGTACTCCTTTCATTTACAATTTGTAAGTAATATAAAACATTTAAATACGTTAGAGCAATAATATTTATATTTAAATTTAATAAAACTTTAGTTATAAATAAAACTGATCAATCTTTACATTCGACCAATATGACTGATTGACAATAAAATGAATTGAATTATTTATTTAGATTCCTCTTCCACTGTCTCTGAATTTTGTTCTACGTCTGAGGCTTCTACTTCTGTAATTTCTACTTCTGATTCTTCCAGCTCTATTAGTTCTGGCAATTGCTCTTCTTCCACTGGCGTTTCTTCAACCACAACTTCTTCTTCTGGTGCTTGTTCTTCTTCAACAGCTTCCTCTTCTGGAGTTTGTTCCTCTACAACTTCTTCTTCTGCACTTTCTTCTTCTGCGCTTTCTTCTTCTGCGCTTTCTTCTTCTGCGCTTTCTTCTTCTACGCTTTCTTCTTCTGCACTTTCTTCTTCTACAACTTCCTCTTCCGGAGTTGCCTCTTCTTCAACTTCTTCTTCTGGAGTTTCTTCTTCAACGACTTCTTCTTCAGGGGTCTCTTCAACTTCCTCTTCTGGGGTATCTTCTTCCTCTTCTGGGGTTTCCTCTTCTTCTTCCTCCTCTTCGGGGGTTTCCTCTTCTTCTACATCTTCCTCCTCTTCATCTTCTTCTGGAGTCTCTTCTTCTGCTTCTGGTATTTCTTCTTCTTCTTCTACCTCTGGTAAACTTACTTCGGGATCAATAGGGGCTGGTTCAGGTATTGAGGGCTCAACGACAGTGCTATCTGCGAGCTGATCTATCAATGCGGTCATATATTCAAAGCAAGCATTACATGGGTTTATTGGAACAAGTTCTGGGATAACAGGTTCGACTTCTGGAATAGATTCGGGTAAGGTTTCGGGAGCAGCACTTTCTTCTTCCTCGATGATTAAAGGAAGAGTCGAAATATCCAAGTCCTTAATCTGTACGACACCAGCATGAATTCCTGAAATATTTTTTGTTATTTCAATTCAAATTATTGAAAAAATTATTTTAATAAAAATTCTTACCTGTCGTAAAGACAAACGCGATTATTGCTAACGACACTACTTTAGCCATTTTGTAATTGTTGTCTATGCTGGTACACAATATTTTTTTACAATACTTTTCCGTATATATATACAAAATTTATCTCTTATCACCTTCATTAATAAAAGAAAAATGTTTGGAATTCTCATTATAATAGGAAAAGTATAAAATCTAGGAGGAATTTATTACAGTGCTAAATATTTTCCACTGATTTATTTCCTATTTTTATGTTTTATGACTTATATTACCCATATTTGTATAAGGAATGAAGGTAATAAACATTTCAACTATTTCATCTCTTTTATTACTTCAGAAATATTGTTTATTATATACTATTTTTCAGATTTTTGAAAAAATTGTCCATGTTACTTCACAGACAAGTTTTTTTTCTTGCGAGTAACAATATTTGAATAATTATTTCATATATTTTCAGGTATTAACAATATTGTGTGAAACTAACCTGAAAATATATGAAAAAAACTATACATAAAAGGTACATTTTTATTTATTTTAGTAGGTCGTTATGATACTTGACAGTTAATCAGTTTGACGCTGTCATTATTTAATTTCATTTTGACATTTAATTTCAAATAATTTTAATTTATTGGTATAATAATTTTTATAGTTAGATATTTAACTCAAGTTAAAGGAGGCCACCTGATGAAGCAATCCAAAAAAATGCAGAAATAGATCAGATCTCATCTATTGTGGTTGAATTTCGAGTTCCTACTCCATATATAGAGTATATTAGGTTAGTAAATAGAATACATTTTTTAGATAATTATTGAATAGAGTTTTGTCTGTGGGTGTTCATTAGCATACCTAGATGTTTGGTATCAGAGAGCATGCATATGACTTCATTGATAGGAATTGTAGGAGATTTGCCACAAGTGGGGTAGTTGCATTTGAAATTTTTAAGTTGGGGTTGCTAGGCATTAGGGGGACGAACATATCGAGTTGGCTTGACTGTCAAAAAGTTCCCTCAAGAACAAAAATCGACGGGTCTCGGCGAATTTTGAAATATTATTCGGTTTTCCAATTATAGGGGGGGTCAAATTTTCGTTGGGATATCCTGTATGTTTTTAAAAATCATTAAGTTCTTTTATTTTTTTATTGCTTCTATTACAAAAATTTGAAATTGAAGGTTACTGCTCAAAATTAGTAGTAGTATTAAAAAACTGCATAACTCACACAGTAAAAATTGAGACATTGTAAAAAATACAGTGTGTTTATTAAAGAATGAACCATAGTTTAACGCTAGCTTTCTTGGACGAAAATAAGGTGATTTAAATCAGCTTACTTTAGTATCATCTTCCTTTCTTAAGAAGTTATAGGCCCGAGAAAATAGTTTTTTTATTTCATTTTTTGAGAATATTTATTTATTTTATGACATTTAGACATTTATTAGTGTTAAATATACATAAAGTGTTTACACGCGTAAGAAAAAAGAAAATATGGTAATACATTCAAGTAAGATACAAAATATAAATATTTAATACTAAAATAGACATAAAAATATGCATAATAGACATACCTACAAAATAAAACACACACAGGTACACATTAAAATAAGAAATAAAGACATACATAAACGTCATAATTTATTGAATTAAAATATTGCAAATAAAATATGTAAAGCCTTAGACAATATTTTTTTAGTATGGTGGGGTCACTATCTAAAAATTGTTGTACCATGTAGGGCTTAAATTTCGCACTGAAGGGATGTGCGTGAACTTAGCCCCCACAGAGGCAGATATCAAATTTCTTTAAACAGCACAGCGTTTGACGCAACTACCAGAATTCAACACAATCGCGCTTTTTAATTTTCAGGCAAAATGGCAGGTGCTGTAACGTCGTGTCAAAATTTCCGGATTTTCCGGAGAACGGAGGTAGATATCGATTTTTTTTAAACGGCACAATGTTCAGGACAACTAGCATTCAGCACAATCCCTTTTTTTAATTATCGAGAATTTTGGGGGGCTAAGTTCATGCCTAAATTTCCGGTATTTCCGGAGAACGTAGGCAGATATCGAACGAATTTTTTTTTAAACGGCACAATGGTCAGGACAACTAGCACAATTCAGCACAATCCCCTTTTTAATTTTCGAGAAAAATGAGGGGCTAAGTTCACGTCCACACAGATATCAAATTTTTTTAAACGGCACAATGTTCAGGACATCTAGCACAATTCAGCACATCGAAAAATAATCGATTTGTGGTAAAATGGGGGGGCTAGAAAAAAAATCCGGTTTTTCAAGATTTTCCGGAGAATGGAGGCAGACATCAAATTTTTGTATACGGCACATTGTTCAGCACAACTTTTATTTTTTAGTTTGTCAAAAAATGGGGGGCTAAGTTCACGCACATGCTGAAGGGGGCAATGCGTTGAAAAACTGAATTGCGTGTGCCGTTACGTGTTTTACTTAAACGATGAATGAAAGTTGGTGATTATGTTATATTTATTTCTTTTTTCATAACAATAGATTTGGATACGATCTGTGTATGTATGTATCTTCATGTCCTTTAATATACAAAATACATTGGAATATATAAGTACATGGCACAGTTAAGATACCTAGTTGTTCAAACTGTTCTCTACAGTCATCTCTATATCTCAAACCCGATATTATACGAATGGCTTTTCTTTGCATTGAAGAGACGGCCTCAGAAGAAGACGCGTATCCCCAAGCCAGAATAGCGTAAGACAATCGGGAATGAATAAGACTGTGATAAGCAGTCACTAGTGTCTGTTGAGATACCTTGCCGTATAAGTTGCGTATTAAGTATATGCCTTTGGATAACTTATTACAGAGAAAGTGGGTATGTAATGTATGTCCCATTGCAATTTAGGATCCAAATGCACACCATGAAATTTCACATAATCAGGATTAATTACTTCGTCTAAACTACGTAAGCTGAATATCATATTTTCGGTCTTAGCTGCATTAAAGCATACATTATTTGAGGTAAACCAATTCAATGTGACGTCTTCGACTGCTTTAACGTCTTACATCAGAACTTGTAACAATTTATTAGATGGGGATACATTATTGTCATCAGCAAAGAGAATCGTGAGTACGTTATTTCGTACGCTGGTTGGAAAATCATTAACATACAATAGAAATAACAATGGTCCTAGGACAGAATCTTGAGGTAGACCGTAATTTAAATTTAAAATATTTGATTTGTTATATAATACGTACTATTATCGATGGCAGAGGTAAGACTTAATCAGTAACGTGCTTTCAACTGTAGAACCACAACATTTCAATTTATTGATAAGTATATCATGACATATACAATCAAAAGCTTTAGTGAGATCAAAAAACATTGAACACACATATTTACCCTCATCGTACCCATTATTTATACATGAGCTCAACTTATGTATTGCAAGTGTAGTTGACAAATTACTCCTAAATCCAAACTGGTTGGGATTAAAGAGATTGGTATATTCTAAATATGCAAGAAGTTGTATTTTCAATATTAATTCATATTTTTTTGCGAAACTGGGGATGATTGATATTGGTCTATAATTTGATGGTTCATTGGAATCATCTTTTTTAAAGATAGGTATGAGATTAGATATTTTGAGGCAGGGAAGATACTTAGATAATTAGAAAGCTCAGTAAGGGGGAATAATATGGTGTATTTAATACCTGTAACGATTCTTACCGAGATATCATGAGGATCATGACTTTTTATGTTTTTGAGATGTGTTATAATCTCATCTACCTCATGACATGTTACTACGGTGAAGGAAAATTTGTTGTTGTGAATTACTCCATTTGTGTAATCGCTGTAATTAGTTGCTGCAGATGGCAATTTTGTTATTATTATTATTATTATATATATTAGCAATGCTAGAGAAGTAATTAAATTCATCACAAGTAATTCGCGTAGTTATATTTTCAGGCACATTCCTCTGCTGGTTTATTATTTGCCACATAGCTTGTTGAGGATTTGAGTGAGTATTTATAAAATTGTTAATTTGGAAACGGTAGTCAGATCTAAATTGATTTAGTAATGCTTTATTATCAGGAGAATGATTTTCGTACAAAAATCTCAAATATTCGCGCATTCTCCAAAGGTGATCGTTGAACCAGAAATTTTTCTTGCGATTTTAGGAACTCAACAGTCGAGTTCTTTTAGGAGAGGCTAGGTTTATCTTACTTGATATGATTTCGATAAAATTCACACGAATATAAATTGATTTAAGTCACCTTATTTTTGTCCAAGGAAGCGAGTCTTAAAGTATGGCCCATTATTTAATAAACAGTCTGTATATTTGATTTGGAATAATATCAGACTGAGATGAAAGAAAAGTTCACTTTGTAATAAAAATAAAATTTGTACATAGAATTGCATTGCATTTTTTAATAGTTAACATTTACGGAAAACAAAAAAAAATGATAGTAAAAGAAAAGACAATTTATATTCAAATTTATTACAGTCATATTCAGGATGCTCTGATTTATAAATGTACAAGCCATTATCATAAGCACTGCTTTCGCCATTTTTTTAGGTACTTTTTACGAAGTTTAAATATATTTTTTAAATAAAGAGATATATTAAGAATGCGCATATTTGGAAAGTCGAACTATCCGCATGCTACGATTTTTTCAGGTGTAAATTTATAAGAAAAATTGTTATTAGAATTTGGTAGGTATTCTTGAGGTAGGCTTAGCTACGGTTTTTTCTTTCAATTATTATACATTATTTTTATATGTAATCATGTAAACTTTTATTCTTGCCAAATTACCCTCAGAGAAAAAATATAAATACAAAATAATATAATAATAAGAGCATCTTAAAAGATACAAAAAGGTGTCTTGTCCTATACTGACAACTTCACCAAGTGAAGATGCTGACAGTGAAGAGCGATGAATCGTTTAGATAAGCATGGGATGCGACCAGTTACAGAGGCTACTACGAGTATGGTTCAATTTGATTGATTTTAGTTTTTTTGTAACTTGGACCTTTTTTTTAAGAATTTTTTTTCTTAGAAATTTGGGATTACAAATAGGGATCAAATTTCCAAAACACTCAATGGCGTCGCCAAATTTTTGGAATCTACCGCTGGTTGATATAAGTGAATTCAACAGACTCTTAGTTCTAGGTTCATGACATCAAACGTATGCAGAGGTATTTTTGAAAATGTGAATTTTCCCGTACGAAATAATTCAAAATGGTATGTGTTGTAACAAAACGCTGTATTAACTGTACTACTTTTATTTGTAAGTAATTTAATACATTAAACACTTTAGAACAATCATATTTATATTTAAATTTAATATAATTGTAGTTATAAATAAAACTGATTAATCTTTACATTTAACCAATATAACTGATTGAGAAAAAAATAAGTTTGAATTCTTTATTTAGATTCTTCTTGCACAGTCTCTGAATTTTGTTCTACGTCTGAGGCTTCAACTTCTGATTCTTCCAGTTCTATTACTTCTGGCAATTGCTCTACTTCCACTGGCGTTTCTTCAGCCACAACTTCTTCTTCTGGTGTTTCTTCTACTACTTCTGGTTCTTGTTCTTCTTCAACAGCTTCCTCTTCTGGAGTTTGTTCCTCTACAACTTCTTCTTCTGCACTTTCTTCTTCTACAACTTCCTCTTCCGGAGTTGCCTCTTCTTCAACTTCTTCCTCTGGAGTTTCTTCCTCAACGACTTCTTCTTCAGGCGTCTCTTCCACTTCCTCTTCTGGAGTTTCCTCTTCTTCTACATCTTCCTCTGGAGTTTGTTCTTCATCTTCAACGACTTCCTCTTCTGGGGTCTCCTCTTCTTCCTCAACTTCGTCCTCGGGCGTTTCCTCTTCCTCTACATCTTCTTCCTCTGGAGTTTGTTCTACTTCCTCTTCAACGTCTTCTTCTTCTGGAGTCTCTTCTTCTGCTTCTGGTATTTCTTCATCTTCTTCCTCTGGTAAACTTACTTCGGGATCAATAGGGGCTGGTTCAGGTATAGAGGGCTCAACAACAGTGCTATCTGTGAGCTGATCTATTAATGCAGTCATATATTCAAAGCAAGCATTACATGGGTTTATTGGAACAAGTTCTGGGATAACAGGTTCGACTTCTGGAATAGATTCGGGTAAGGTTTCGAGAGCAGCACTTTCATCTTCATCGATAATTAGAGGAAGAGTCGAGATATCAAGTCCTTAATCTGTACGACACCAGCACGAATTTCTGAAATATTTTTTGTTATTTTCGATTGAAATTATTAAAAAAATAATTTTAATAAAAGATAGTTCTTACCTGTCGTAAAGACAAACGCAATAATTGCTAACAATACTACTTTAGTCATTTTTAATTGTTGTCTATGCTGGTACACAATATTTTCTTACAATACTTTTCCTTATATATACAAAATTTATCTCTTATCACATTCATTAATAAAAGAAAAATGTTTGGAATTCTCATTATAATAGGGAAAGTATGAAATCTAGGAGGAATTTATAACAGTGCTAAATATTTTTGACTGATTTATTTTTCTAGTTTTATATTTTAAGACTTATATTACCCATATATTTGTATAAGGAATGAATATAGTAAACATTGTAAATTTTTTTTCTTTTATTACTTCAGGAATGTTGTTTATTATAAATTGTTTGGTTTGAAAAAATTCTGCCGTGTTACTTGACGGACAGTGTCTTTCTGTTCTTGTGAGTAACAATATTTGATGAATGTTGAGAAAATATATATTTAAAAAAAATCATTAAATTCTTTTTTGTTTTTTATTGGACCTATTATGAAATATTGAAGTTTAAAGTTTCTGCTCAAAATTAAAAGTAACGTATTAAATAACTCTTAAAAAGACACTAAAGTATTTAAAAGCTGTAAGACATATTTTTTATGATTTTAATTTTTCTATAATTTATGCTTATATATTTTTTATAGTTTAGTATGAATTAAATTATTTAAATAAAACAATGTGATTTTAACATTTTGGTAAATATGTTTAATTTTTAAATAGTAGTTTTCTCTGACTTAAGGTCGCCGTATTTCTTGAGGTAAAATTACCAAATTTATGGTGTGTTTAGGTTCAGAAATCTCGAAAATTAAAACGCGTATAACAAAAGTAATATCAAAAATAAAATTCTTTATGCTTTGTTTATCCACTTTTACTATTTAAATGCTTCTTAAATAATATAACAACTTTAATAACACACATTATTTTGTTATTCTAACCCCACATTTTAACAATTATTTTTACAAAACTACTTATAAACAAAAGTGACAATCTTATATGCAGAACTATTTAAACAGTTTATATTATAATAATATTTACATCTACAGTTAAATAAAGAAATACGTGATTTGAAAGATTTCTGTAGGTACCTATAAATTTGTTGGTTAGGCCGCTTTCTGTCATTATAATATATTCATTTTACTTCGGTACCTTTGAATATTCGCAAGAGGCATGAGATAACATTTCTATTATTTACTAAACTCTATATTATTCAGTTGTATTTGTAGAAAACACTATTTCGAGAATATGGCACCATTGACTAACCAATGTTCTTGTCTTATCTGTCCTGATAATTAAATACAATGTTCTTTTCAATTTTATATACAATTAATTATTGTCGGTTACCTTCGTATTAGCCCTTGTTTTCTTCTGCCCTTTGTGGAAATCCATCTATATTCTACGTTGATCCGTTTTGGATTATATATATTTGCCTTCTTATATTGTTGATTTTCTTTATTTTATAATTAAGTTTTAATAAATCCTTAATCCTCTTGATATAATTAAATAAAATATAAATTCTCATTTAATTTTCAAATTTTTAAATACCTTTTTCTTGATTTTCCCATTCATTCGTAATAATCTTATTTCTTTCCTTGCTACTATGTAACTTCACCTTTTTTTATCTTTCCACATTCTATGCTTTCCTATTCTATTTATTTTGTACATTTTCTATCAATCACAATTGTTTTTTATAAAATTTGTTCATCTGAATTTAGTTTTATATTATCATCTGTGAACTCACATCTGTATTTTTTATTATTAATTGAACTCTTGCCTTATTAGTAGTTCAGTTGTTTATTTTGTTGTTTGTTACAATTAAAACCATTTATTATTAATTAATAATAATTTATTCATTTTATCCATTTTCTTTCTATCTCAATATACAGGGTGATTTTGTTTTATCATTTTAAAACAACAAGGCCATTCTTAATCCTTGACAAAATTCACATAACCCTTTTTATACTAGAAATTAGTAAAATTGAAAATTCTACAGGAATATTTTTGTTTTCGCTCAACATATTGGTGAAATCAATGGCATATTTATCGATAGAGTTAACCCCAGTCAAGACCTTGCAGCAGCGATATCAGAGAGATGTAGATTGTTTAAATGTGTCTAATGTTTCGTCTTCTTCAACTGATGACAATTATTTATCATCCTAATACCTACGATAGGGGCGTTATAGTTCGGACCAATCGGAAAAATTAAGTGCGAAAATCAGTTCGGATTTTGAAATAAATCAATCAAGTATTGGTAAAATTCTTGAACTTGTTGATGACGTAGTCAATGGTTTCAAACGGGGTACGTTTACAGGTGCATTGTTGTGTGACTTAAGCAGATTTTCGACTGTATCTCTCATACACTTCTCTATTATAAACTTTATTTTCATGGCATATTATGTGGTATTCCTTTAGAATTGATTAGTTCGTACTTAACCAATAGAGATACAATGTGTTTCCTACACTAACAGTTTGTCAAATTACTTATCTATTTGGCATGGAATTCCTCAGGGGTCTGTACTGGGGTCACTGTTACTCATTTCAATGACTTATACTATTACATGTACCCGGATAGGTGTTTCTTATTCGCAGATGGCACGACATTGATATGTACTCGTAAACATAGAGTTACAGTCTTGAGGCTGGCAGAAAATGATCTAGTTAAAGCCGAATTATGGTTTACTTCAAATAACCTTAAGTTAAATAAAGAAAAAAAAACAAACAATTATATTTTCCAGTAATTATCTACATAATGATATGCATGTAAAACTGTTGAGGATCAGTATTGATAGTTCTTGTAAGAGGGCACATCACATTGAAGGTGTTTGTAAAAGACTTTCGGGACAGGTGTATTTAATAAGGAAATTGAGAATGTGTCTGGATGATGTAACAATGCTGAACGCCTATTATGGTGTTATGCACTCATTTTTAAGTTATGAAGTAGTTCTGTGGGGTAATGCTTCAATAGCTAATCGTGTTTTTAAACTCCAGAAGAAAGCTATTCGCGTAATCTGTAGACTTTTGAGCATTGCAAACCTCTGTTTAAAAATTTAAAAATTATATCCCTGCTATCTCTTTACATATTTTTTTCTTTGATTGAAATAAATACAAAATATAACACTTACCTAACTAATTCGGATGTTCCCAATTGTTTAACCAAAGATGCTAATCTGTTCCGAACGTCTAAATTTAGGTTGCAAAAATCGGAACGTAATTAATTAAACCCAAATCTTTATAATAAGCTTCCAGTACATACAAAGATGCTGAACAATGCTCAACTTAAAAATAACATTAGACGAATCATCTCGATCACTGTTTTTATTCTGTTCGTGAATATATGGATGCTGCCGCAGTTCATTTTAATTATATTTTCATTTATATATTGTTATTTGTTGTTAATATGTTCTATATAATTTTATTGCTACTTGTTATACTTACCTCTTTTTAAATCTTATTGGTCACTATACCTATATATCCTGTATGTACTTATTATGTGACCAATAAAATAAATATACTTACAACGATTCGTAACGACGTTAAAAATATTACATTCTTAAAAATGTTATTATGTTAATATTTTTTATTTTATTCTTTTGGACTGTACATTTATTTATACTAAATTATCATTTGTTAGTTTGTACATAAGTAAATTCGTTTATATTCCAGTAATGGTGTTTTATTTTAGTCATTTTTTCATTCAGTGTCAGAATTTTGCAATTTTTTTAAATTAATAGTTATTTTTCTTGCTCAATTAACAGTTTTGTTAATATTTTTCTTCTATTTCTGCAACAGCTCTTGACTGTTGATGAAGTTTTCGCGAATCTCACTTAAGAAAATAACCCGAAAAGACATAGCAGATTAAAAAAATAGTCATTTAGAAAATTATCAATTTTCTAGTCATCTTTTAATAAAGTGTATTTGTGTACTTATGGTTTTTGAATCATATTTGATGTTGGTATATAATAAGCAACACAAAAACAAGTTATTACTGATAACCCCAACACGCCAAGAAGCATACTTTTTCAATTTTATTTTTTATCTATAAGAGAAAATCTTCCTTCTAAAAAAATTACCTTAGATCCAAGTATCTCGGAAACTAAGCAGTTTTTCGAAACTTATTTATGTATATCACAAAAGTTCTTTATAATTTAGAGATTTTTCATGTGGGCACTTTTTAAAACTGCTGTCAACAGAACATATTTTCGAGTTGCAGGGCTCACAAGTGAAGCCATTTATTGCGACTATACAGTTTTTTCAGAAATTATTTCCCTTTTTAATTATGTAATTATATATTGCCTACTAATTTTTGATCAATTTTTATTTTATTTTTATAGCAAAAACTTGCACGTTTGTCGTTTACCGTTCGAGGTATTGAAGCTTTTTACAAAAAAATATTAAGAATTTTAAAATTATATTTATTATCAAACTGTTGATTTCGATTCGTATTAAAACGCAAGTGTGCAATATTTCAAGTCTTATTAATAAACGCACTTTATTAACATTCTATTAACCCAAATTGAATCGATTTTTACGAAAAATATAGAAATTATCAATAGAAAGGTATTTCCTTATTTTTTTTACAGCTTGTATCTCAAAAACTAAGATTTGCAGACAAAAATACAATATTTTGTAAAATGATGGTTAAAATGACCAAAAATTAAAAACGCTCTGTATTTCTTTAGTGAATCAAATATCGATATGAAAGCTCGTAATATTTAAACTACTTTTTGTTTCCTTTTTCATAAAATATAAAGCTGGCCACAGACTTCGTTCTTCTCGAAGGGGAAGAACAAGGTCTATGGCCGTCTTTACAGTAAAGTGAGGAACAGATTTCAGTATCTTTTATGACCTATCCCCGCTCTCTTTAAATACAATATATACGTAGGTGCTTGGTTCATTTTTGTAGCCATCTACGAGTCGGTAGTATAGCTTCTAGCAGAGATAAAAAGCCTACAAAGACTACGTATTTTCTGTTTGAAACATTTTCGTGTTATATATGTTTTATAAAATATATTTATATTAATAATGTTCTAACAGCTGTTTCACACAAAACAATTCATTGAACAAGTTAACCTTCAATTTATTTAAGCAGTACCAAGTAATCAATAAATAGATTAATAAATTGTGGATTTTAGAACATGCTCTAATTTATTGGCCAAGTTTAAGAATATCTAGTTACATTTCGTATTTGTGTTTAAATTTAAATCAACCTAATTGTGCTGATGAATTATGTATAACCATATTTTTCAGAAGATTGTTAAAATGACAAAGGTGGAAAAAAACCGAAAAATATGCTAAAACAGCACTTGAGCAATGGAAAAGTTACATGAATTTTATAGCTCTATTCCAACACGGCGCTTGACTGGTTTGAAACCTGTCCGCAGCAGTCAGTCAATGTAATATTAGATATAACTCCACTGCAGAAAGTCTGTGAACGATTTGGCTATCCACATGGGACAGGTTTCCAACCAGTCAAGCGCCGTGTTGGAATAGAGCTTATATGAGTTCGAAATGTATTACAGGATATTTCAAACATTCTGAAAGGTCAGAATATGTGCCTGGCGGCAATAATCACATAATAATTAAAATATCAACATTAATAAATTGTCATAGAATGTAAAACCATGTGGCCGAAAACGCAATATCATTAGTGTGACTATACGCGGTTTCTTTCAGTGAATACAGATGCAGGTTCCGGAGTTGTTGATGTAAACAGGCGTTTTTTCTTGTATTTTTGCAGTTTTGTGGCATTTGTGGCTTATAGATACAGATAGATAGTGTAAGTACTCTGTAGGAAATGCCATAATTATTAGTGGTGATGTGGTGAACTTACGGTATTGTTAAACGTAACTTATTCCTTCGTTTACGATGTAGATCCGCTCTTGACAATTACGGCAACAATGCTGTTGAGTAAGTACCAGAGAGATGGTTTTGCTTGAGGTATTTATAAAATTATGCCATCGGATTTCACATTAAACTACTTTTTAATTTGAAAACTAATGAATAATGATATTTAACATTTATTATTTTTTTATTGCTATTGATTGATTTCATTTCTCCTTAACCATTAAAAAAATCCTTATTTATTACTTCGATTTATCATGTTTTCAGAATAAAATAGGGTAATTTTATGTAGTGAAGTCAGATAGCAAAATTATACAGGGTGTTCCTAAAAGGTCTTTACAACGCTCCATCAGATACAGTGCGGCTCAAAGTAAGTCGATTTAGCTACACATACCTTAGTTCAATGTTGCCCCGTTTAAGCGCTATACGACCCTGAAGTTGCAATTTTGAAATAGTTTTCTTTTTATAGATTTAAAACGCCTTATACGATTTTACTAAAATTTGGTAAGTTGACCTTGCTCTATAGGACAATAAACCCCATATCCAAAATTATTAGTAATATCAATCCACTGGCGTGGAATTTGTTTTTTTTTTTTTGTAGTAATTACATCTTCGATAATTCTACGCTAATGGAAGAAAAGATTTTTCAGTATAACATTTAGATTAAGTAAATTATTTCCTACAAAAAGGTACTCTTGATAAGACTTGATTGCTCTCGTGGTTTATTCGAAATTTGAAATTTTAATCATTGGCAGCAATTTTGGTACAAAAATTAAAATAGGAAAAAATTATTTACAATTGTTCCTGATATTCTTGAAATAAGAATGAGACTTTAACAAACACACTTATTCGTTTCCGCGTATTCCATATGGTATATGCGGTTTTTTCACAAGTTTCCAGGTGCTTGCCTTTATTTTTTATTTATTTTATTTACATTTTTCATTACCTGTTCGTAACCACTTTAATCAACAGTACCCAAACAAATGGATAGGTAGTGGTAATGACGCTCCTATAAATTGGCCACGTTCTCCAGATTTACAATCATTAGATTATTTTTTTATGGGGTTATCTTAAGTCCGTGGTTTATATGACATCGGTAGAAAACGAAGAGCAACTATGGTAACGTCTTCAAGATGCAACTCTTAGAGGCGATGAAGAAATTATGCAAAGAGTACATTTCAATTTCCTTCGTCTTGTAAATCTTTGCATGGGTGTAAATGGTGGCCACTTTGACCAGCTACTGTGACATCTTTATTTATTTGCATTCATGTTTTCCTAATAATTGACTCTTATCAAGAGTACCTTTTTTATAGTAAATAATTGACTTAATCTAAATTTTATACTAAAAAATATTTTCTTCCATTAGCGGAGAATTATGGAAGGTGTAATTACTAAAAGAAAATAAATTCAACGACAATTGATTGATATTACTGATAATTTTGATATGGGGTTTATGGTTCTATAGAGCAGGGTGAACTTACCAAATTTTAACAAAATCGCATAAGGCGTTTTAAATTAAAAAAAAAATGATTTCAAAGTTGCAACTTCAGGTTCATATAGCGCCTAAGTGAAGCAACTTTTAACTAAGGTAAGTTTAACTAAATCGACTTATTTTGTGCCGCACTCTGGTGGAGCGTGGTAAAGACCTTTTAGGGACACCCTGTATAAATGCCTAATATATTCTACATCACGTATCTAAATAGTTGGAGCAACGCAAGAGAGTACTTTTTGTGCCCATTTTATGAGTCTATTTTGCAACTATATTCAATACCAATGTCTATGTAACACAATAACACCTAATAATATCACAAACTCTTTTAAACGTGATCAAAAATGCAATCATAGGTGTGACGTTGCACGTCATGCAGCGCGGTTTGTTCCCGTGGATACAGGTGCAGGTTACGGTGTTGGTGATGTAAACAGGTGTTTGCTTGTTTACAATATACATCCACTCGTAACAATTAGGGTGACACTTTTATTGGGTAGATACCAGATAGATGGTTTTACTTGATGTATTTATAAAATTATGCCATCTTATTTCACATTAAACTACTTACTTGTTTTAATTTGAAAATTGATAAGTAAAAATAATGAATAATATTTCACATTTATGATATTGCTATTTACTACTGTCATATCTATTCGAGATGTGACTGGCTTGGTCAGATGTTATACATATAGTGGGAACTAGGTCGTGGTTCAGAATAAATGTATGAAATAATTTTATTTAGATGTTAATTGTTGAGCGCCACCAACCGTTAAAATAATGTATGAGTTATCAAATTGTGGTTGGACAAAAAAATGACTACCACTCGGACATTGATATTCTAATTTAACAAATTTTAAATATTAAAACTAACAAGCATCAAATATTTTCAGAAAAAAAAATAGCTATTTTGTCCTTTACACTGTTTAAATAATATAATTAACTAGTTAATTAATAGCGGTTTTACATATGGCTCTAAGCCTAAAAAAAGCAATAATCTTAATCGTAATGACCAAAACGTAGTAATTGTATCAGATTTTCAATATGGCTCAAAGCCGCAAAAACAAATATATCCTTATCTAAATGAAAATCTGTCTGATGTTAAAATTAAATAATCATGATAAAAATTTGAGTGTCTCCCTAAATGACAAACTGTGTCGATCTCGGTTGAGATGTAGGTGAGATGTAATCTCACTGTGTCGATCTCACCAAGACAGAAGCCACATTGTCTCTACTCCTGCAACGCAACGATGAATCCCTTCAGTAGCCTTCGGAAGAACCTCCACTATCAGCCGTCTTATTGGTTCTTCAGTTGTTTTTTCAACTTAGACCCAAAGTCCAATTTGAACCAGTAATGACAAATGTATACTCAGCATTAAAACTCCAAAAATCTTAAATTACATCCTACTTACAATTTATCTCACAGTTGTTGGATAAACCTCTCCCTCCTCCCCGTTTGAACTTTTAATTAATAATCGACAAAAATATCAGTAATAATCCGATTTCCTTAAATTGGCAATTGACTATGAACGTAAAAAAACTTGAAATATGACTCTATTAATGAAATTTAATACATGAATGTTTTTTCCACCCTGTAACCTATAACAGATAAATTCTTTATTTTAATTAAAAATTTCCAAAAATATGCTTCAAATCTCAAAGTAATTATTTTTTTATGTATTTAATAATCAAGAAAACATATTGTTTTAAATGGATGACTCAGATAAAATGTGATTACATATTTTTACCTCGTGGTTTTGAGGTTCTCGAGTCACGCTATAGAGGTTAGAAATTCACGCTCGATCCGCGTGCCAGCTTGCAGAAGTAAGGGCTTAGCGTATCATTTCCCTTCAGCAGGTGTACCTATCGTGCCGACTTAAATGAAATCGTTATTACCAACCTTAGAAATTTAAATATTTATGTGATGCGTACTGAACTGATTGTAAATATAAACAATTAGATAATTAACTTGACACGTGTGTGAAATAAATTAAAACCAACTACCTGAATGAGCCAACAATATCTGATAATAATTAATTATTCTTAACCTACTCGTATATTTCTGAAACTGATATAATCGCTGATAGAGACAAAAAGCCTGCTGCTTAAGGTGATGTGTAACATAAAATAAATATAATTATCAAAACAATGTATATAATTTACAGTAATTATTATAAACATTATTTTACACTGCAGATTATTATACAGGGGAACGTTCCATGTAAAAATGAACGTTACAGCTGATTTTATTTCTTCTTGTTATGGTGTTCTTACCATTGATTTTCAAAACGCCCTGTATACATTCTGCTAACTTAATAGAAGTTTAATTGATTGATTACAACTTTACATTTTATTTCTTTTGACGAACTAAACCCACATGTATTTCCAATTAAACTTACATTAAAATGGTTTTCATAAACAAACAATGTTGCAATGCTTCCTTTCGTCGTGCTTCATCGCCCTACACCACATTTTTCTTTTCATTTTTTTTATGGTACCGTGAAATATATTAGACGCTGTATGCCGTATTCGTACATAATGGCATAATGCAATTTTACAAGTCTCTTTTGCAACTTTAATCAACACCAATGTCTGTTTAATAGAATAACACCTAATAATATCACAAATAATAAATTAACTCTTCTAAACCTATGTACAGGGTGTCTCAAACTCGATATTATGGTCCTACTGTGAGGATACAAAAAATTGAAATAAAAATAAATGCAAAATGTTGCAGTTACCGGATTAACTTTTACCTATCAGGTATCATTACTAATAAAAATGTTCTTCCTGACACGTCGCTTGTCTTCAAAGGCGAGCACCCTTAAATACGATTACGATTCCTATACATTACAAGATAATGTAGACATAGTTAACATTTTGTAATTAATACTTATTAAACAATGTCAGAGGACAATCATCTTGTGAATAATTTAAAGTGTGAAACAATTAAATGATGAAAAATTGAGAAAGAAACGCTACTTTTCAAGTTAATTGTAAATTAGCCTACGCGAACTACTAGCCTATTTAGCAGATATATTTAACCATCCAAATGAATTAAATAAATCAATGCAAGGATTTGGTATGAATAAAGTAACAGCTAGTGAAAAATTATTTACTGAAAAACTGTTTTTACCATTTTTGTCACCAGTTATCTTTGTGCAATAGGATTTTTTTTAACATAAAACCAATAACGAGTAATCGCTTATTATTAACCATATAGCCATTAAAAATATTATTTAATACTGTGTATATAGATATATAAAGATAGTATTGTTATATGTATGTATAAATGTACAGGGTGATCACACGCAAACGTTAGATTCAGCCAAGAATATTGAAAGGGAATGGGTTGACTGGTAAGTTTCGACCAATTACAGTGCAACAGACCGACGCGTCATTTGAAGGAATAAACAGAGCTGGGGTCGCGTTATATTAACTGTTCGAGCGTTTTAATAATATTGAGATTCGGCTATAACTTTGATATTCTATATCAGAAAACTGAAACGTGCATTCATTGACGAATATTTCACGAGAACTTCAATTTTCTTATAAAAAAAAAACAATCGAGAATCGCATTACAGAGATATTGATATTAAATTTGTTTTTCTTATGAAACACTGTATATTAATACATTTTTGGATATTTTACTTTTTTCTGATTGCATTGAAATCATGAGTTATATTTTACTGTTTGTGAGATATTGGTTTTGTTAAAAATTGAAAAATAAAATCGTTAAAAATTAGTAAAGAAGCAAACGTATCAGTTTTCCGATATCTCCTAGGGTTTTTAGTATATTGTAAAGGTTTTCCTACATTTCCTATTAATGAGGTAATTTGTATGTTTTTAGGTACCAAATATCCAGGTAGGCGCACAATTTTATAGACAATATTGTATTCAATAATTATCTATAATAAAAATGAAACTAGTTAAATTTACTAAAAAGAAAATACTACAAAAATTAATATATAAGGAAATGTTATACTTTTGACATTTTTTGTATTTCTTATTAAATTTTATCACAAATTCATAGCTGTTTTAGAGATATTCTAAAAAAATCTAAGCAAGTTAGAAAAAATATTTCTTCACTGTGTCAACTATACAAATTTTCTACAGACTGGTAAATGTTTAGAATAAGAAGAAAAGCATATTTTAAGGGCGATGACTGGCGAAGCGGTTTGTGCCAAGACACATACAATCGTTTGCAATAATAATGACACTTATTAAAATTAATTTTGCGATTTCTTTTGAACTTTTGATGAATTTGTAATGAAATCTGCTTCACATTTTTAATATTAGTTGTTAGTTGTTTCACTCACCGATAGAGATTTAATGAAATTTCTACTCAAAACTTCAAGAAGTTCAAAAACTGTTTTAAGAGAGTGTCATTATTATTGCAAACCATAGTACATGCGTTCTCCGAAAGCATGGAAATCCTATACAGATATGAACTAAAGCACACTATTGTATTTAGGTATACACCTGCGAGCGGCGTCTGACATCACAGGTCTACGCTGTGGCAGCGATTTTAAATACCGTTTTTAAGCTTATTTTTCCACGAAATTTTCTAGGACAAACGCCATTTTGATTAAAATAATACATTCTTACTGCTGCAAGTATTAGGAAAAATCATGCACAAACCGCTGTGTGTGTCATCACCCTAACTTGTTATGTTTCATCATTATAAATATTATCACACTCTACAGAATACTTTTAATAAAACTAGTAATACTTGAATTGATGTAAATTATTAAGTAATTTTCACGATGCAAAGTACAAAATAAAGGTCTTTCAATGGGAAATCATGTTCTCCAGCGCATTTTTCCTTCAAGAAAACAATGGAAATTATTCTGCATTATAGTTTAGCTTTACATTAATACAAATGGCCACCTCCTGGATGGATTTTCTTTGAGCATACTTCAATCCGGTTCTTTGTCCATAAAGCACCAGCCTTAAGGACTTCATATTCGTCAAAAAGTATATTCTGCAAAGACAAATGATTTTGAACATTAAATAACAGCACTATTTAAGAATTAACAAAAAATGAGAATGTTATGCATCAGGGTATTTTCTGGAATAGGTAGCGAAGGAATGCGGCTAAAGCAAATAACTAAAAACAGTTTGTGACAAATTATTTTAAACTGCAGATGTAAATATTTTTATAATAATGCTTAACATCCTAAACTATCCCTATTCCTAAAATTGCTTACTTTTATTTATAGGTATATGAAAATAATGATAGAATGTGGCGTTAGTATAGCAACAAATATGGTCTTGCAAGCGTTTTTAAATATTATTTTATTTGAAGGAAAATTAAATAGCTACAATAATTAAACAAACCACCAATAATTATATTTTTATACTTAGTTTCGTTCTGCATGTTTTAGTTTTCATAATTTTGGTATACCTAAAGATACCAAAATTTTTATCAATTCATAGCAAGAAATACAAAGACCTTAAGCAATAGTATTGGTACGTTTGACGA
This sequence comes from Monochamus saltuarius, assembly GCA_025584915.1. Classification (NCBI taxonomy): domain Eukaryota; kingdom Metazoa; phylum Arthropoda; class Insecta; order Coleoptera; family Cerambycidae; genus Monochamus; species Monochamus saltuarius. The sequence goes on along the minus strand of CM046727.1, from coordinate 23,836,001 downwards.
CAGAGGGTGTTATTTATTTAAAATTTGTTTTTCATTGATGCAGTAGAAATGCTCATTAATGAAAAACCACACCAATAAATATTTACTCACTGTACTTATTTTTTTTTAATACGACTTAATTTTTTATTTTGTCTGGATGTGAAGATATTTGCGACTTAAATAAATATATTTATTGATAAATAATCAATAGAATGGAAGATTAATTATTTATTACATGCAAATATTTGTGTAATTGCTCATAAAGTTTATTAACAACTATTTAGTGCACGGGCACATTTAATCTTATAGAAATAATAAATTTAATTTATGGTGCTGTATACAGATTAACCAATTATTGAAACAATTCATTTAGCTCATGTACTATTTAATATATTTATTAAAAAAAGGAACAATAAATCAATAAAAACATTTCCTGCGTTATAACTCATATTTTGTGGATTTGATATTAATGTTAATGTAAAGATGACAAATCTGAAGCTTAAAAAAATGATTTTTTGCAAAAAATTTTTATTTGATCGGTAAAACTAAAGCCTTAAAGTTGCTTTTAAAAGTTTTTTTCTACGTTCATGCAAAAAACAAAACTTTATTGAACTATATTTAGGGAAAAAAGTGGTTCTTTATTGCACTAGTGCAATAAAGTGTTTATTGCATTCATCTGTCACTCTACAATAGTATTTTGTCATCATGACAAACATAAACGTTCAAATCGATGTCACATTTTCCTAGACTTAGTGTCATCTAAATAACATTTTTTGGTTTTTGCATGAACGTAGAAAAATTATTGTGTGCAACTCGTACAAAAAGTGCTTATTGCACTCGACGGGTTGTCCTACTCGGCCTGACGGCCTCGTTGGACAATTTAACGTCGCGTGTTTTTGCACTTGTTGCATAAATAACTATTAAATATTTAACAAATATTTCAAAATGTGTGTGACGCAAACCTGAGGTTATATGTGTTATTTTTGTTTCGTAAAATAGGTATTTATTTTAAATCTATATCTAAATTAATTAAATTTATATCATTATTTCATTTTGTACAAAAATGTAGTGAAACGAGCCCGATACCTATAAGAATCAATAGAATTGTGCGGTCTAAGGATGACTGTTTGAGGAGCTCTTATAAAAAATAGATGTCATATACATTATGTTTCTCAAATATTGGACTATATTGACACGGGAGATTGCAGGAATAACATACGTTTAAAGTTTCCTATATGCATAACCTCGAAAACGTTTAGTAAAAAAGTTAAGTACATGATGGTAAATGTACATACACTGCCAAAATAGTATATTGTTGTTTTAGGCTTAAAAATGTCACATGCCAATCTCCAGGCAGTCAAAAAATGTCGTAGTTTTGTAACGGTTGGAAAAATCATATTTTTTAAATAATTCCAAAACGGATTATCTGATCTAAATGAAATTTAGAGGTTTTTAAACGAATAGCTTTTTCTCATATGCAGTGGTGATGTCAGAGGTAGTCAAGAATTTTCTTATCAAAAAATGTACCCTAGAATTTTTGATAATATAATACATTTTCCTGTAGAAAAATTACATGAAACATAAAACTGTTGTTCGGTATGTACAAAATGCCTACCTTAAAAACCTTCAAAAACCTTATATCAAACTCTGGAGAATTAAATGCACTTATGCAATTAAAATAGTTTCAGTTTCTGTCAATGACTGATGCAGGTATTTAAAACCACAGTAAAAGAATGTGGTCTCTTGGTTTTGGTATTCGAAATTTTTATAATTAAGGCGGATTTCACATCTTCAATATTATTAATTGTTAAATTAACTAATATATCAGAACGGCTTTCACCAGCAACCCCCAATATTAGGACGACCTAGAAGCTTTTTGAAATGTTTGTTCTTTTATTTTGAAAGCGTGTTTCTTCATCACCAAATATAAATTATCAGCAATCAACCCGCTTCCTTGTAAATACTCGCGATTTTTTTTTCTCTTGAGAAAAGCACGAATATTTGCTTATATCTTTATCAACGTTGACCGCAACATTGAATATTGTGATCAAAACATTGACGGCTTCATTTTATTTGCTAAGTTTGAGAAATACACTATCAATACATCTTCTGAATACAATTTAATGTTTGCTTCTTTGCACCAATCCATAAAACATTGATAGACACAATCATAAATTTTCCGAAATTAATGATTGTGTTAAAAAACAAGGAACAAATATTAGCATAAAATGCCAACAACTACATTTTGCATCTCTTCCACTGTCTATGAAGAAATAGCCATTTCCCATGAGATTAAAATACCGTTATTGATTTTTATTTAAATCTGGCTAGTCTTTGTGAAATTATTTTTTAAGTAGCATATTTTAAAATCATCCTGTATATGTGAATATTACAATTTCAGTAGATGTTAAATAATTTTCCACGGTAGTCAGTTGTAATATGCACACCATAGAGTTTTCTAAAATAGAAGAAATACAAAGTAGTTAAACTGCAGAAAAAGTTGTACTTGTTCGCATGTAACTTGTGAAATTTAAAAGTATGACTATAAGTTGAAGATAAATCGAATTGCTCCTGAAATGTCCTAGAAACTGGACTTTTCTCGATTGTCTATATCATTTTTATTACCGAAAAAATGAAATTTGATATGTACATATAATTTAATATGTTTTATCATCTATCTCTCTTTAAAATATTTGAAGAATATCGGAATTAGGATAAAGTAAATAATAAATAGCCTATGTTGTATTAAAGATTATGTGGCTCGCAAAAAGATTTACAACTTTTCACTGCATCCAAATGTAATGTAGAAAAACGGCGTAATTAGTTTTCAATTTTGAATATTCAAGATCCAGGTGCATTTTATCATTTGCAGTGACAATGAAAATGATTTAGTTACATTTTTCTGTTCCATTTCATGGTAGTGTGTAAGCAGGTTCAATTATTGTTTTTAAAATCATCATAAAAACAAAAATAAGAAAAACGTCTACTAATATACTTTGCATTTGTTTTTATTAACAAGGAAGATAACTGTACAATACAATCAAAATGTTAGTGTGCAAACAAAAAATGTACAAATTTACACAAAAGATAACAATTTTGGCGCAAGCCATTCTTCCCTTCTACCTATATCTGAAGTAAAATAACAATGAATGCTGAAGTATGTGATTTAACATAATTAATAATATAACTTTAGGAAGAAAGAATACAAAAATAAATAACAAAACACAGTACATACCAAGAAAAAAAATGCAATCCAATTTGTTTGATTAAAACTATCTAAAATAAGTTGTTTTAGCTCTCTTGTAAAATGCCTAGGTGGTAAATTAAGAAAATTCAGTACCTTATTTAAATAGGTGCCATATTAGAGAATGATCCCAAAAATTTAGCAGTTGAATGCCGAGGAATAGAAAAAAGATTTAATCTTAAATTAACATCGTGCACATCGGAATTTCTGGACAGTAAATTAAATAAGTACACAGGCATTTCATTTTTACAAAGTCGATATAGATACATTATAAACAAATATTCGATTTTTGTAGACATATTTGGTTCTGATAATCTACGGAAGTAAGGAATAATATGTTGTCTATACGGTACACAGCAAGCAAACCTAATGCATGCATTCTGAGATCTTCCCCAGAATACTTCCTTGGGGAACACCACACTTAGTTGTTTTAAACTGAGAATATTGGTTATCGCTAATTCTTTCCCTTTGCCTTCGTTCACGAAGATAACCACAAAACCAATTAATAGCGCCACAATCAAAATCTATATACCTCAATTTACTTAGAAGCAAGTCAAAATTTACCAAGTCAAAAGCTTTACTTTGATCTAAAAGAAGCAACACGTTACAGATAGATTTATTTAATTCTGTTGTTATATCAGTAACTACTTTTAATCATGCTGACGTTATACTATGTTTCGAGCGAAATCCTGACTGTGTATTGGGAAGAATGCTATTGGTATTCAAAAAATCCTTTACCTGATTGGGCTATTAAACGTTCCAAAATGTTTGACAATGCTGGTAAAATACTAATAGGCCGTAGATGATGTAGACGCAGAACTTTTTGGTAACGGAATTACATTAGCAGATTTCCATATATCTGGATATCTACCATATTCAATACATTAATTAAGAATTAAAACTATAAAAAAAGGAATTACCAAAATTATCATTTTAATGTTAATATTATCCACATCACATCTGTTAGATTTTATACTTTTTATACTTTCATAAATTTCAAATTCATTTATTTGTTTCAGAGTAAACTTGTGCACCTTTATTCAACCTATTACTATTGAAGTAATTAATAAGATCCGCTTTTATTATTGACATACCAGCAACGTTCAAGAAATAGTCATTTATACTCTGATGATTATAAATGCACCATTTTAGACCCGAAAAAGTATTTAAAAAAAACTTTTCTGGCTTATAACTTCTTAAGGAAGAAAAGTTGCACTAAAGTAAGTTAATTTAAATTACAATTATTTTCGTCCAAAGAAGCTGGCCTTAAAATATGGCCCACTGTTTATTACCCGAGATTGTATAGTAATGCATACATTACATTAGAACTCAACTTGGAAACGCAGTTTTCTCTAAAATGGTGCATTTTAGCGGCATGTAACAAATACATCATTTTAAAACTGATAGAATGCTGTTTCAAAATAACTAATTTTCCAAAAATCTCTCTCCTTAAAAAAATACAGTGGCATAGGTGCTCAGAACGCCCTGTACATTTAACACAAAAATCAAAAATTAGATGCCTAAATGTAACACAAAAAAAGTTATAGAGATTCTTACACGCCTATCACACTGTCATTATCATACAGAGTTGACTGAGTAGGTACCTATAAATATTTTAACAGAGAACAGAGAAAAATAGGAATTAAAGGAATCACCCTTCGAAAAATATCCAAACGTATTTATAAAGCGAAATTATTTTTTCGAAACTATACAGGGTGTCTACTTTTATTTGTGTACAAATCCGTAAAATCTTTATTCTTCAAGATAATTAAAAAAAAATTAAATTTGTTTTAAATGACATCGAAACCCGCTTTCTCTGACCCTACCACGGCATTTAAGATGGCGATCCAAGACCTAGTATGATTTTTTTTATACCCCCGAAATTCAATAAGTAAAAACGTTTAGCGATTTTTTTATTTAAAATCAGATAAGGTGATGTTAATCAGATCCCCTCAAAACCCCTGTGTATGAAATTTGAGCAATAACTATACAGAGTGCTTTCTTATATACGTTCTAAAGTTGAATTTTTGTAAAAAGCGGTTTTCGTCATTTAAAATTAAAAAAAAAATGTTTTTATTTATTATGAAGAATAAAGATTTTACGGATTTGTACACAAATAAAAGGCAACCGGCAACACTATTACTAAATTCATTGTCATAATTGAAATCCTATGAGGATGTTGTGATTTTATGTTTTTCAGTTATTAAATAAAGGCATTTGTGTCGGGTACAGATATTTTCCTATGATGTAGTTCACCGGTTTGTTTTTCTAGGTTACCGGACAAAACTGTCACGGGTGTATTTAAAGTTTTCTATTATCTGTTAGTATTTCTTTCGTTCGATTTTCTTAGAATAAATGGGTATTTTATTTGACTGTCCGCGAAGTGTGTTTTGTTGGTAGTTGGTAGTGGTTGTAATGGGTAAAAATTTGGTTTTTAGTGTTTGGAACGAAAGAACAAGAAGACGAATTCAAAACAGCCGGAATAGCTGTTACCTATTAGGTATTACTTATTAAATAAAATTATCATTGTCGTCCACATTTGGCAACGTTGTAAAAAACGGCTGCATGGTAGTTGACAGATCTAAGCCATCTCGGACTATGCTCATAGACGCTGATTTTCCGTAGGAAAAGAGGATTTAGTTCCATCCAAAAATACGTATTTTTTTAATTTAGCTGTAGATGTACGAGTAAATATTGTTATAAGATATACTTACATAGTTCTGCACATAAGATTATTCACTTTTGTTTGTAAGTATGTGAAAATATGTGTTAAAATGTGGGATTAGAATAGCAAAATAATGTGCATCATACAAACGCATTTTAAAAGTTATTATATTATTTGAGGAGAATTTAAATAGTAAAAGTAGATAAACAAAACATCAATAATTTTATTTTTGATATTTTCCTCTGCGTGTTTTATTTTTCGAGATTTCTGTACCTAAAGAACACCACTAATTTGATAATTTTACGATGAGAAATACGGCGACCGTATTTCTGTGTGACAATAATGCAGTGTTGCATTTTAAAAAAAATTTAGAATGTTCGTCTTGAAATTGGTCTGGTAGTCAAAATGATGGAAATAATCGACTTAAATATACGAAGCTTTTAGCCATATTTTGAAGGGTGCCCATATTTGAGCAAGATAACTCATAAATAAATTAAACATTCATAATTTTAGTTAATGTTATGTTTTTTGAGCATTTATGCAAATAAGCTTGTTAGCACGCAGCTACTGTTAATGCAGTCAACAGCAGCATTTAACCTTTAAACTTTATTTAATTAGTAACATAATACGATTAAGATAACTGATACAGCTTTCACGCTTATCACTTTTACAACTTTTATAAACTTTATCTATATTGAGGATGTGACATTTCCTTTAATTTATAATCAGTGACAATCTAAACTATATAAAGTGATTTTGTAGAGAATCGATCATCAGTTTTGTAAAATCATAGAACTGTAGAAGCAAAAATGGCAAAGTTGCAAATTTTTGTTTTGGTTGTGGCTTTAAGCCAAGGTAAGTTTTATTTGCTATTTTAGAACATCACAACTTCCTTTTCTTCTTAATATGAAGTGTAAAAAAAATAATAATTCTGTTTGCAGTTTACGGTAGCATCGAACTCTCCAACTTCCCTGCCCTCCTCCCGATCGAGGACATCGGAGTAACCGACCCCAAAGAGTTGCCCACCGCACCTGAACTCGTAAGCCCACCATGCGTCTCATCCATCAGAGCCCTTCTCGAAGCTATCCTCGCCAGGTTGCCCGATATTGAACAACCCAGACCTTTGCCCATTGACCCAGTCGACCCAGAAGTTCCAGAAATCGGAAGGCCACAACCGGATATAGAACCCGAAGATAATCCAGTGTGGGAGACTCCTTGCACCGCCTGCTTCGAACACATCAACTCCCTATTGACTTCCGCTGAGAAAGTTATTGCCGTGAGGCAAATGGCCGCAAAACTTGAAGCTGCCCGTCGCCGTTAAATGTATACTTTGACTTTATAAATACAGTACCAAGTAAATGTTTGTCTTTGCATTTGACCCACCAGTGTTAAGAACAGTAGTGAAATAAATATACACCTTTACTAATTATTTTTATTTTTCTCAAATAATTTTATGTTATTTAAGTTTGGTGTAGTGAAATAAACTGGACAGGAAATGTCTTACAAATATAAAGAAAATATTGATAATTTTACGGTTTTTGAAATATAACATGGTAAAATTGAATATGAAATTTATAATAATATTAATTTACTATTTCAAAGAAAATTTAGCTCAATATATTTACTGAAACCTTAAACAACGTTCTGATATTTGTATGATGCAATTTATCAAATTAAATTTTAACAATTATTATCAACTACAAATTCTGTTCGTAAATTATCTCATCTATTATTTTGTTGCAAGTTGCAGAATGGATATAACTACTAAAATTGTAAGTGGTTTCAAATTTTCGAACTTTTTCGGTTTCATTATCTTCGATTTAGGTAATATAAGTACAGCATGCAATCTTATTGTCGCTGTGGTATTTTGTTTACACTACCTACATATTAAATAACTCAACGTCAATTTATCAAAACACCGTTTTAATTAAGAAAGTTTATTTTTACAAGCTACTAACTTTTTGTCCAGGATAACTGTCAACTGTCGAGTTCATAGTATTATTAACATTTACATTTTTTATATCATGTAGGTATGTTAAAAATCATGGTAGGTACAACTGTTATTTCCGGTAATACAAATGTCACAATTACATGTTTGCCCATATCCTCTACGAGTCTACGTCATCCATGGTCAGAGAACGAAGTTCACCACTTCGACAACAACCATAAATACTTACTTGAATATACAGGGTGTCCGGAATATGAGTACCGTAATTTTAAAGGCTTATACAGGGTTAACTATGACTTAGTACAAATATTTTAAGAGGGTATAGGGAAAAATAAGAATTAACAGAATCACCCTTCAAAAAAATTCTAAACTTATTTATAAAGCTAAAAATTTTTGTTTTAGATATTATTTTAAATCCTTATATAACGCCGCCAATGTTAACTTGCTTGTTGGTTGCATACTCTACAAGCATGCAACAGTCGGTCAGTCGGTATCGCTGTCATGTCATAATTTAATTCCTGTGTTTACGTTGTAATTTTGTGTTCTTCTTCAGTTTTTAGTGCCTTATTAAATTTTTAAACGTTTTAGTTATTAAATAAAGACATTTGTGTTGGGTGCAGATCCTTTCCCACAATATAGTTCGCCGGTTTTGTTTTCTAGGTTATGGGACAAGACTGCCGCGGTTACATTAAAACGTGTATTATACTTCGATAGCCCCGTCCTCGAGATCACACTGTAGTATATATTTCTCTGCTCTTTTTGTCGTAGTGTTTATAGAAAGAAATGGTTAATAGCCTTATCGCTGCCCTCTAGTCGTCCGGTATTCATTATGTTTCTTACGCTCGAAGGTGTGTGTAGTGTAGTGTTGTGCGAGATGCCAAAACAAAAGCAAAGAAAACTCGAAATATTCAAAGACAAAATCAGGAGAAAAATGAAAAGGATGAAACGAATGTTGGATGATTTTTCATCGAGTAAGTACAATTACAATAAAAATGTTTTAGCAGTTCAAACGATACAGGGAAATTTCACGTCGTTTCTCACACAATGAGTAAAATCTTGGTGAGAAATGAAAATAAAATACATGTAAGGATAACACCTTGCATACCAGTGAAAATAATAGTGTTAATGACGTAAACATGAGTAATATCTGGTTACAGTCATTACGTACCTATATACATTCCAAAAATAGTCACAGAGGGTTGAGTAATGTCAAACCTATTTTTTGTTATTCTACCACGTTACAAAATAGTTTGACTAATGCCACTCTTGCTTCCCCTACTTCACACAATGAGTAAAATCTCGGTGAGAAATGAAAATAAAATACATGTAAGGATAACACCTTGCATGCTAGTGAAAATAATAATGTTAATGACGTAAACATGAGTAATATCTGGTTAGTCATTACGTACCTATATACATTCCAAAATAGTCACAGAGGGTTGAGTAATGTCGGTGTTTTTTTTGTTATTCTATCACGTTACAAAATAGTTTGGCTAATGCCATTCTTGCATTCCCTACTTCACACAATGAGTAAAATCTTGGTGAGAAATGAAAATAAAATACATGTAAGGATAACACCTTGCATACCAGTGAAAATAATAGTGTTAATGACGTAAACATGAGTAATATCTGGTTACAGTCATTACGTACCTATATATATTCCAAAATAGTCACAGTGGGTTGAGTAACGTCAAACCTATTTTTTGTTATTCTACCACGTTAAAAAATAGTTTGGCTAATGCCACTCTTGCTTTCCCTACAGGTGGAAGTGACTCCGACAGTTCCGAAGAAGATACCAGTGTATCCGATTCGGAGGGATTGGTCCGGTCAACACCTAACCTTGTGGAACTCAAAGCACCCCCACAACTTCCACCAGATGACAATATAGATGTTCTCCTGGGATCCAGCCATACGAACAAAAATGTGGAAGGGCCGGAGCTAGCTGCAGACTTAGCTACCCGCTGGGAATTATACCTTTCCTTGGGGATCGACAAAGACTCCAGGAAAAAGCTGATTGAACAATATAATGTGCCAAGCAACTGTCAATATTTAAATGCTCCCACCCTCAATCCAGAAGTGGAAGTATTATTGGCAGCAGTAAGTAATAAAAAAGATAAATTTTTGAAAAATCTGCAGGATATTATGGAAAGGCGTATTACTGCCGGGTGAGAGGCACTAACAAAAATACTGGCACATCCTGATACAGTTGATGCCACAGTAACACAAGCCCTAGCAGATTCGGGTAAACTGTTGACAGACATGTTTCACATAATATCTACCCATAGAAAATATCAAGTGTACAAATATTTCAGCAACTCAGTTCAAAAAATCTCAACTCAACAAACAATTGACACCCATCTGTTCGGGTCCGATTTGAAAATGTAAGTTAGCAAAATCAGCTGAGGCGACAGCGAATTGCAAAAACCTGGTTCCAGTGAGGAACCTCAAGCATTGGCGCGGAATTTAAACTTCCAACGCCCTCCCTTCAGGAAGAAGATGAAAATAGAAGAAAAGAGGGGAGGGGACCGTCGGGTGCCAGACAACAAACAGAAGACTTCGAGGGAGTACAGTACGGTGACAGACTACAAGTATGGCCGAAGTAATCGACGTTAGAGGTATCTTATGCAGGAAAAATAAGGCAATTTAGTCATAATTGGGAATTAATCACCCAAAACAAACATGTATTAGATTGGGTAAACGGATATAAAATTCCTTTTATTAAACAATCCAGAAAAAAAAGCCTATAGTGAAATACGCACCACATTTTCTGGAAAGTATAAATACCTTTCTAAAAATTGGTGCTATTGTAAAAAGTTAACATTGCAGAAAAGAATTTATATCATCATAGTTTTTTAAGGAATAAAACCGAATGGCAAAATCAGATTTATTCTAAATCTTAAAAAACTGAACAACTATATAATGTCCTCACTTTAAACTGGATAATTATCGTACTGTAAAAAACCTAACATACGAGAATTGTTACATGGCAAAACTTTACCTTAAAGACGCGTATTTTTTATTACCAATGAATCCAAAATACAGAAAATATTTTAAGTTTGAGTACAAGAACCAACTTTACAAATTTGCATGTTTGCCGTTCGGTTTATCTACAGCACTGTTCGTGCAAACACGGAATTCCAGGAAACAACTACTCTGCGGGCTAATGCCCCGACCAGCATTGAATTACACCTGGAAAACCTATAGCAACAGCTAGAGTCATTCGTCAGACGCCCACCAGACATATACCGGTTTCGAGCTTATTAGCTCTCATCAGTATGCCATAGGTGAGGTATCCGACGAATAATCCTAGCTGCTTTCGTCTGTCTAACCCGACAGAAGGGACCATGAGTACGCGGTGTAGAACTAACAACTACATCTATCGGCCGTTCGCTACTCCATGCCGGACTGAAAATGTCACAGACACGAAGCGTTCTACATGCAGTAGACACCATTGAAAGCTGTCGACCTTTATCGCGATCGGCGAGAAACGATATTTTGCAAACACGGAATTCCGGAAACAACTACTCTGCGGGCTAATGCCCCGACCAGCATTGAATTACACCTGGAAAACCTATAGCAACAGCTAGAGTCATTCGTCAGACGCCCACCAGACATATACCGGTTTCGAGCTTATTAGCTCTCATCAGTATGCCATAGGTGAGGTATCCGACGAATAATCCTAGCTGCTTTCGTCTGTCTAACCCGACAGAAGGGACCATGAGTACGCGGTGTAGAACTAACAACTACATCTATCGGCCGTTCGCTACTCCATGCCGGACTGAAAATGTCACAGACACGAAGCGTTCTACATGCAGTAGACACCATTGAAAGCTGTCGACCTTTATCGCGATCGGCGAGAAACGATATTTTGCAAACACGGAATTCCAGGAAACAACTACTCTGCGGGCTAATGCCCCGACCAGCATTGAATCACACCTGGAAAACCTATAGCAACAGCTAGAGTCATTCGTCAGACGCCCACCAGACATATACCGGTTTCGAGCTTATTAGCTCTCATCAGTATGCCATAGGTGAGGTATCCGACGAATAATCCTAGCTGCTTTCGTCTGTCTAACCCGACAGAAGGGACCATGAGTACGCGGTGTAGAACTAACAACTACATCTATCGGCCGTTCGCTACTCCATGCCGGACTGAAAATGTCACAGACACGAAGCGTTCTACATGCAGTAGACACCATTGAAAGCTGTCGACCTTTATCGCGATCGGCGAGAAACGATATTTTGCAAACACGGAATTCCAGGAAACAACTACTCTGCGGGCTAATGCCCCGACCAGCATTGAATTACACCTGGAAAACCTATAGCAACAGCTAGAGTCATTCGTCAGACGCCCACCAGACATATACCGGTTTCGAGCTTATTAGCTCTCATCAGTATGCCATAGGTGAGGTATCCGACGAATAATCCCAGCTGCTTTCGTCTGTCTAACCCGACAGAAGGGACCATGAGTACGCGGTGTAGAACTAACAACTACATCTATCGGCCGTTCGCTACTCCATGCCGGACTGAAAATGTCACAGACACGAAGCGTTCTACATGCAGTAGACACCATTGAAAGCTGTCGACCTTTATCGCGATCGGCGAGAAACGATATTTTGCAAACACGGAATTCCAGGAAACAACTACTCTGCGGGCTAATGCCCCGACCAGCATTGAATTACACCTGGAAAACCTATAGCAACAGCTAGAGTCATTCGTCAGACGCCCACCAGACATATACCGGTTTCGAGCTTATTAGCTCTCATCAGTATGCCATAGGTGAGGTATCCGACGAATAATCCCAGCTGCTTTCGTCTGTCTAACCCGACAGAAGGGACCATGAGTACGCGGTGTAGAACTAACAACTACATCTACTGACGAATGACTCTAGCTGTTGCTATAGGTTTTCCAGGTGTAATTCAATGCTGGTCGGGGCATTAGCCCGCAGAGTAGTTGTTTCCTGGAATTCCGTGTTTGCAAAATATCGTTTCTCGCCGATCGCGATAAAGGTCGACAGCTTTCAATGGTGTCTACTGCATGTAGAACGCTTCGTGTCTGTGACATTTTCAGTCCGGCATGGAGTAGCGAACGGCCGATAGATGTAGTTAGTTCTACACCGCGTACTCATGGTCCCTTCTGTCGGGTTAGACAGACGAAAGCAGCTGGGATTATTCGTCGGATACCTCACCTATGGCATACTGATGAGAGCTAATAAGCTCGAAACCGGTATATGTCTGGTGGGCGTCTGACGAATGACTCTAGCTGTTGCTATAGGTTTTCCAGGTGTAATTCAATGCTGGTCGGGGCATTAGCCCGCAGAGTAGTTGTTTCCTGGAATTCCGTGTTTGCAAAATATCGTTTCTCGCCGATCGCGATAAAGGTCGACAGCTTTCAATGGTGTCTACTGCATGTAGAACGCTTCGTGTCTGTGACATTTTCAGTCCGGCATGGAGTAGCGAACGGCCGATAGATGTAGTTGTTAGTTCTACACCGCGTACTCATGGTCCCTTCTGTCGGGTTAGACAGACGAAAGCAGCTGGGATTATTCGTCGGATACCTCACCTATGGCATACTGATGAGAGCTAATAAGCTCGAAACCGGTATATGTCTGGTGGGCGTCTGACGAATGACTCTAGCTGTTGCTATAGGTTTTCCAGGTGTAATTCAATGCTGGTCGGGGCATTAGCCCGCAGAGTAGTTGTTTCCTGGAATTCCGTGTTTGCAAAATATCGTTTCTCGCCGATCGCGATAAAGGTCGACAGCTTTCAATGGTGTCTACTGCATGTAGAACGCTTCGTGTCTGTGACATTTTCAGTCCGGCATGGAGTAGCGAACGGCCGATAGATGTAGTTGTTAGTTCTACACCGCGTACTCATGGTCCCTTCTGTCGGGTTAGACAGACGAAAGCAGCTAGGATTATTCGTCGGATACCTCACCTATGGCATACTGATGAGAGCTAATAAGCTCGAAACCGGTATATGTCTGGTGGGCGTCTGACGAATGACTCTAGCTGTTGCTATAGGTTTTCCAGGTGTAATTCAATGCTGGTCGGGGCATTAGCCCGCAGAGTAGTTGTTTCCTGGAATTCCGTGTTTGCAAAATATCGTTTCTCGCCGATCGCGATAAAGGTCGACAGCTTTCAATGGTGTCTACTGCATGTAGAACGCTTCGTGTCTGTGACATTTTCAGTCCGGCATGGAGTAGCGAACGGCCGATAGATGTAGTTGTTAGTTCTACACCGCGTAGCACTGTTCGTATTTACCAAGATATGAAAACCTATCATTAACCATTTCCGTTCACTAGGATCTGTCTCAGTTATATACTTAGATGACATCCTCTTACTTGGTGAAAATAAACAAAAATGCATAACTAATATTAATCATACCATATAGTTTTTAACATCGTTAGGTTTTTTGATAAATTGGGAAAGTATTTTAGAACCAACCTAAAACATAAAGTACTTAGGATTCAATTACAATAGTAGAAAAATTATATCAATACCCAAAGAAAAATCTAAAGTTATACTTGCTTTATTACAGTCCCTCAAATCAAAACATAAAATAAAAATTAGACAGTTCGTCAAATTTATAGGTATGTTGGTATCAATATGTCCTGCCATCCCTTATGGTTGGGGTCACATTAAAAAATTTGAAAGGCAAAAATATATAGCTTTGAAGAAAACTCAGGAGATTATAACAGAACAATGGATATACCAACTGTGACATATTATTGAGAATAGATAACGTCACAGCCATCTCCTACATGCATAGAATGGGTGGTATAAATTCCCCGAATTAAATAATATAACCCAACAAATTTGGGTGATGTGAAAAGCGTAAAATTATGATTTTTGCATCATACATAACCCTGGGTGCCGCAATATTATCCGGCAAGCATACCTAAAACGGTACGTTCCAGAAACCGCCATTGATGTTATAATTTCCTCTTTAGCTGATATCACGTTAAAGCAATATAATGTAACATATAAAAAATGGTGGTCATTCTGTGAAGATACTGACGTCTTTATAAGTAATTCAAATAAAATAATCAATTTTCTAAATAGGAACTATCTCAAGGAGGAAATTATAACACTATCAATCAACACAACTCGGCTTTAAACACCCTTCTGCAAATTGCAGACCATCCAACTGTAACCAGATTTATGAAAATATTTTAGAATGAAACCCGTGTTTCCTAGATATAATGAAATATGGGTTCCGAACCCGGTTTTAGAATATTTCGATACATTAGCAATACTTGATTAATGAACTTTAGCAAAACCTACCTACAAACTTGTTGTCTTACTAGCACTAACTTCAAGTCAGAGAGTTCAAACCCTAACTAAAAGTAATTTGAATAATATCACTTCATTACTAGTCAAATTAGGAAAGAACATTATCAATTACTAATCACCATTAAAAAACCACATCACAAACCATTTCAAAATGGAAAAAAGGCCTTACGTTAGCAGGTGTAGATACAACAATTTTCAAAGCACATAGTACCCGTCACGCATCCACGTCTACTGTTTACAAACAGTCTAAATAGCGAAAATATTAGACGCGCGGCGAGTTGGAGTAATAAATCTAACACTTTTATAAAATTCTATAACAGACCTGTACTAGAAGAAACACAGTTTGCTAAAAAACCTAATAAATAATCCGGATAGTACAAAAAAAACAAAATAAATTAGATCTTGTCTATATGTTATCTATTTAATTTTAGGTTAAGTTTCAGTATACACATATTTAACATTGATTATTGTTAGATTTTTCCCTCTATATTAAATAATTTGTCAATCTTATTAGCCTATATTAAATACAAAATAAGAATTCTTGTTGTAACTATCAGAGAATTTTCTTTAGAGAACACGTACACAATAATTTTCTCCTCAGAATCAACAAACTCAGATCGCGTAAAAATCTTTCAACATCTACAGTGTGATCTCGAGGACGGGGCTATCGAAGTATAATTAGAGGTTAAACGACTTACCTTAAGGAAGTTCAATCCTCAATTATACGAGATAGCCCCGTCCGAAGAGATCACAACCCTCCCGCCACAAACCCAAAAAATAATAAGAAAGTCGCGATCTGAGAGGAAACATAATGAATACCGGACGACTAGAGGGCAGCGATAAGGCTATTAACCATTTCTTTCTATAAACACTACGACAAAAAGAGCAGAGAAATATATACTACAGTGTGATCTCTTCGGACGGGGCTATCTCGTATAATTGAGGATTGAACTTCCTTAAGGTAAGTCGTTTAACCTCTAATTATCTATTCCTTTCGTTCGATTTTGTTATAATAAATAGGCATTTTATCTAATTGTACCTACGGGAAGTGTCTTTTATCGGTAGTGAGTGGCTGTAATACTGGATCTAAGTGGATTAACTGTTCTATCTATCTATCTATCTATCTATCAGGTTTTGCCCCATTTTTTAAATATCGAGCTAAAATTCTGGAATATTTTTTTATTGACTTTTAGGCCTCCCTGAGTACGTGGTTAAACTTTTTGTACTTAGTCATAGTTAACCCTGTATAACTGACTAAAAGCAATAAAAAACTTTTATGAAAAAAATGTCCAAAACGAATAGTTTGTCCACAAATAGATTTCAAAATTTAAAATACAAGTGCAATAATATGCAAAACTATGTTACGAAATGACAAACTAAGGTACAATTATTAAGATTAAGTAAAAGCGCCTGTAACGTAATTTGTTCGTAATTTGATTTTTGGATTAGTATTAATGAAATAAACAATTGAAGTTTCTTCAAAATTCGTTAAAACTGTAACGTACTGTAACGTTCTTCAACATTGCAGTATCAGGCTCCTGGTGATAACCTAAAAGTAATATTAGTCATAATGGTGCGTACAACTACTACGACCAGACCCCCTGAACCCCCCCCCCTCCGTATCTACGCCACTGCTTGCAAGAAACAGAAGTAATTATAAATATCCTGTGTTGTGAAAAGAGCTCTAAGAAAACCATTCACAGTAAGTACTATCGTTTGCAATAATAATGACACCCTCTTAAAATAGTTTTTGAACTTCTGGAAGTTCTAAATAGAAATTTCATTAAATCTCTCTCGGTGAGTGAAACAACTAATAACTAATGTTAAAAATTTAATGTAGATTTCAATATGAATACGTCAGAAGTTCAAAAGAAAACGCAAAATTCATTTTAGTGTGTGTCATTATTATTGCAAACGATAGTACATATGTTTAGGTGTACCTATGTGTAATTATTATGTATAAAACATAACAATCGTAAGATAAGTATGTGAGCGACGATGTCACATATTCAAGACCTGTTTGCTGTCATAATTCTGTAACCGTTTGTCAGAGACAAAAAACTGTTAAGTCAAATATGTTTTATTTAATACAACTTATCATGTGACAAAATTAAGGCACTCATATTCCGGTCACCCTGTATATTGTGACAATTTTCATCAGGAGCGTTCAACAAAAACCATTCAACCTCTTCTTTGCTCATTCTTTTGTGTGAGAAATTCAGTTACTTTTAGAAATCTACAAATTTAACGTCACATTTTACCATCTAATTTTAAATAAAAAACATACCTGTGAACTAGAATATTTTCTATGATTTATAAACAACTTTTTAGCATGGACCATTTTTCCCATATTCGGACTGAATCTAACAGATAGTTGATTTATGTAAACCAGCAGAACATCATTTGTTACCCCAATCATACCATTTTTTTCTGCCAGCTTTTGAAATTGCTGTATTCATGTGTGCATCTTAAAGATGGTTTGAACATTGAATATTGTGACCAAAGCGTTGACGGCTTTATTGTATTTGCTATGTTTGATAAATACTCCATCAATTCCTCTTCTGAATATAACTTAATGTTTTTTCTTTGCACCAATCCATAAAATGCTGGTAGACACATTCATAAATTTGTCAGGATTTCTTTGGGAGAAAATTCAAAGAATCCTCTTTCGCACACGTAAATTGTAATGCTACAACTTTCTCAAAAAACGTTGGTAGTATAGCTATTGGTCTAAGGTCGTTATAATTATTAGGATTCTTAGCTTTTGGTACTGTAATATCTCTGCGAATTTCCAAGTGTCAGGAAATATGCCACTAGCAATTGAATCATTAATAATAAATAAAAGATTTTGTCACATGTAAAATAAATTATAAAAACACGTTGGACGTTCTGTGTGCTGAGTCTTTTCAGTTCTGGTCGAATTGTCTGGTGCAATAATGGTTTTTAGCGAGTTTAAGAAAGGGAATATTTATCACTTATAAGTAGCACCTATATTATAAACTTAAAATGAAACATAGCAGAAAATTTTACTTCTCGTGGGGTAGAGACAAAAGTTTTGAAATTATATTATTTCTATCACAGAAGTTTGGCCGCAGCATAGAGATATAAAATTATCAGTATTGATAATCCGTCCGTTTAATCTTTTGAATTTATTTGCATTATAGTCATTCTCTAGATAGCGTTATTTGAAATTACATTTTTTTAGTTTACTTTGTCGTACCATTATTTTCATGATATTAGGATGTGAATAACGTAGTAATGACACTTCACTAACATAAACATATGCTTCATAACCTGATTTTTAAATTTTTGTCAGATAGACACTTCATGAGAAAAACAACGCATTTTTCTATGCCATTATTTTTTTATGAGATAAAATAATAATTTTATATCTAATCCAACCAGACAAAACCCAGTTTGGTCGACATCAACAAACTAAATGCAATTTGCCCAACATGTTTTTGTTTATAATGGTCAAAAAAAGTTTTTTGTAGGTTTTATTATAATTATGTATTTATGTGTTTCATATTTTATGAAAGTTATTTTTCCGGTAAATTCATCATTCAGATTTTGTATATTTAAAAAAAAAAATTATATAATGGGTAAAATGCATACCTACTTACAGAAAGTCTGCTCATTTACATTCAAGTTGTTATATTTTCGTAGAGTTAGAATTGCTCACCAGTTGATTAGACTTTTATGTAATGTTTCCGTGTATTTTATTTATTATTTTGCCGTGGAGCGTAGTATAAGCAGAACAGTAGAAATAAATAATGGACTTAGGAAATAAATCGTCTAATTGCATTATTTGTCCTTGCTGTTTGAACTGAAGAATGAAGATAGTATTACGCTCAAATTGAAGTAATTATGGTCAGCATTATGCATAAGTAATCAGTATCCGAATATTGTGTTAATAGGTAAGTTTCTCAAAATATTGATAATTTGGACATACAAATAAGTTGAGGTAGAGGCAGGATATCAAGTGTAAACGTAGTGTGAATGGATCTTGGAGAAGGATAGGTACGAAAGTGTAGTTGGCCAACTGATATGTAGCGTGAATACTGTATAACTTTTATTTTTGGTTTAAGGAACATCCTGTAGATGTATATTAAAGTTGTATGTTATATGGAAAGCGAATATTTTTTGCTCTTTCTTTGGTATCTAGCTTCTAAAGGTAACTGGGAAGAGAGACTAATATCTCAATAACATCCGAAATCCAACTAAAGGCGGCTAATGTTATTCCCAAAAGATATAACGGGCCTAATGAAAGATGACCCGGCTAGATTGCAGGCTTAGAGTTATATTTGAAAATGGGAAAACTGGATGCCGATGGTCCGTTTTCGGCGCTCTTCCATTGTTTGTCAGATTAAGAATATCCCAGGCGGCAGACCGTCGACTCGCACTGGCTATCAGCATTTGTCAGCGGTATATAACTCATTCTTCCCCTTTCATTTATCTATTTGTGCATTCTGAACAGTTTATAGAGAGAAAGGAAAGGGAACATTTTTTTTAACAAATAAAAAAATCTACTAGTCATATGTCGTTTACGGAACAGTATAGATATACAGTGCTTTCGAAAAGTAACGAATAAATTCATTATTTTTGAAATTGAGAAGTTTTCGAAAAAATCTCCTTGCACGTCGATTTTGTTTTTAAAAAAGGCACTTTTTGACATACGACCCACATTTGTGATCTCATAGTTGTTCAAGATATGACGTCATCGACAATTTTTTTAAATAGCAACCCCCAATTTTGACCATGCCATTTGAAAGAGCGTGGTGGTTATGGTGTTACATAACAAAAATTTTGAGAAAATAATGTTTGAAGATTTTAAAATTTAATTTTCACAATACTGAAAATGATAATGATTATGTAAAATATCGACTAAATTAAATGTTCAAATTGTGCACCGTTGGTTGCCTGACAGCTCATCTAAATAAGCACGGACAGGTGTTGCATAATGGGGAGGTGCACAGTATTGTGAAAATTAAATTTTAAAATCTTCAAACATTATTTTCTTGAAATTTGTGTTATGCAACAGCATAATTTTTCATGATGTATACAGGGTGAGTCAGTCATAATGTCATTAATTTTAACCACGTATTCGGGAGGCCTAATAAAGGCAGAAAATCGAAAAAAAAAATTTTTACTCGACCTTTGAAAAAATAAACAAATCACCCTATAAAAATCAGTAACACGACGCTCCTGGTGCGCTACCAACTTTCTGATGACGCACCCATACGAGAATCGAATACCGTATCAAACCAATGCCACGTTTACATACATAATATCGTCTAACACATCAGCGTGTTATTCAAATTTACCTCCATTTAGCACTCTGCATTTCCCGCATTTCTTTCCCCCCAAATTTGTAGATCATGCCACACATTTGGAGGGGGGATGGAGAGAATACAAGCAGTAACCAGTAGTTTGTTTATTTCGGTCTCACCTCACATATTTGGCGTAAATTCACAACGCATAATTTTACGAGTTCCGAGTATGTGGAAATGGTAGTGTTATACGGAGAATGTTTACGAAATGCGACTGACCCTAATTTTATTAATAAAGTGCTATGGACGGATAAATGCAGTTTTACTTGAACTGTGAGCTGTAAACAGGTTAGTGTCATACTACTTAAAAAACAATAAATTTTTTGGCAAGATGTACGTAACTACAAAGTGATTAATTAATTGTACTTACGAGTAATACTAAAAATTCATATTTATTTGTAAAACGTAGTGAAAACGTAATATCAAAATTATTAAACTGTAATAACCTAACATTCCGAAAGCATTTATTTATTATCTACATTTGTTTTTATTAACAAATAAATCAATATTTAAGGAAAAATTATTCATGTATCTAGATTAAAAAAAATTGTTTTACTCCTTGTCATTAAATAACAGTACAAAAACTAGGTAACTAGGTTATTGACCTAAAGCACTGTATAAAACACACCTTGATTTAATTGCATACAGGACAAACAAGTTTTCTATAAAGATCATATATCTATTTTTACGAAAACATTGCATATACAGCATTCATTTCTAAAATTTCATTCATTCATTTTTTAATGTCTTAATTGCAAAACATATTTGAATCAATTTGGAAGTTAGGCGGTCTATATGTTGCGTCCAATCTAGACTCTCCTCTAAGACAACCCCAAGAAAATTAGTTCTTGAAACCACATTTAAGTCATGACCATTTATAGTTAAGTTCACATTATCAGCAGAATAAGTTTTATTTTTAGTTTTGAAAAACATACATTCTGTTTTACTATAGTTGATAATTAGTCGATTTTTAGTTAGTAACTGTATTACACAGGTAACCAATGCTTACCGGACATTTGTTAGAGAGATATATGTTTCCACAAACTCAACAAACAAGGAACCACATTAAAACTGAGTAAGCTGTATCAAGAACAGTTTAGTTTCAATAGCTCTAGTTTTATCATAATTAAATTAATTATCATATTTGTAACATATTAAAATTAAAAAAAACATTCAGAAGCATGTTAGTAGTTACCAAACATTTATTGATGATAATTTTAATTTAGGACTGTCAAACATCAGTTAGATAGATAGATAGATATTTTTATTAATTCCTTTTTGCCAAATTACAATGGATGGAATAAGTCAATTTGCCACTTAGTTACTACACTAAGACATAGAAACAGGTAAATAACATTATATACAATATACACAAACAGTTTAAAAATAGAATGCAACAAACATAGTTCAAGTCCAATCAAAAGCGAGAAATTCCTCAATGGAATAGAAACAATGTATTACAAGAAATTTCTTTAATTTGTCTTTAAATTTTAACATGGGTAGATCCTTGATACACTTGGGTAGCTTATTGTACAGACAACTTCCGGTATTAATAGGAAATTTTCGATAAAGTGTTAAATTACTTTTCTCCGTGCAAATATTTTGTTTGTTACGAGTAGAATATTCATGATTGTCGGAATTAAACTTTAATTTATTTTTAATACTATGAATATAACTAAGCAATTTATATATATAGATTGATATAAGCGTTAATATTTTATACTGCTTAAAAATAAATCGACATGATTCTAGAGCACCCATATCAAAAATAATTCTTATCACACGCTTTTGTACTGTGAATGCTCTCTTTAAATCTGAGCTTCGACCCCAAACTATTATATTATAAGACACTCTAGAGTGGAAAAGTGCATAGTACACGTCCATCAGAGCCCCTCGGTCCAATTCATTTTTTAATGTCTTAATTGCAAAACATATTTGAATCAATTTGGAAGTTAGGCGGTCTATATGTTGCGTCCAATCTAGACTCTCCTCTAAGACAACCCCAAGAAAATTAGTTCTTGAAACCACATTTAAGTCATGACCATTTATAGTTAAGTTCACATTGTCAGCAGAATAAGTTTTATTTTTAGTTTTGAAAAACATACATTCTGTTTTACTATAGTTGATAATTAGTCGATTTTTAGTTAGTAACTGTATTACACAGGTAACCAATGCTTACCGGACATTTGTTAGAGAGATATATGTTTCCACAAACTCAACAAACAAGGAACCACTTAAAAACTGAGTAAGCTGTATCAAGAACAGTTTAGTTTAAATAGCTTTAGTTTTATCATAATTAAATTAATTATCATATTTGTATCATATTAAAATTAAAAAAAACAATAATCGAATTGTTAACAGTTACCGTACATACCGCAAAAATTTAAGGTGATGAAATATAACTTTTAACCTTAAAATAACGTAAATGATATTTTGACCAAAAAGGCGCTGATTGATTTGGATTCATCATTATATTAATATATCGGTAAAAGTATAAATTGTTTTTTTTACTGTTTAAGAAAGGTATTTTAAGCTAATATGTATCAAATCTCCTACAATTCCTATCAATTAAGTCATATGTATGTTCTCTGAGTAGTTAGTTTCACACAATATTGTTAATACCTGAAAATATATGAGAAAAAAAAAAAGTATAAATTGTGTTTAAAAAAATATCATGTTTAAGCACTTTAAATATTATTAAATTATAAAAAGAAAGATACAGTGTGAATCATTTGTTTCCGGCACCCTGTAAACTTTTTATTGTGCGGCTTCAACTGGATTTATATAACATGTACAGTTTGGCGAACTGATACACTGATGAACGTTGATAAAACCTACCACGTCAGGTTTTAGAAGTGAATTTAAAAAAATTCATATTAGCAATTTTCTTAAAAAAAAACTGTGCACCTCACTGGATTCGACACCCCTCAAAATAAACATGTACTAAATTTTATCAAGAGCTTTTAAATAATAACCTTTTTACAGCCAAATTAATAATGAACACTACTTACTCATTTTCATTTTATTCCTAAAGACCTGCCAAAAGAAAAGGGGAAGACACTTTATAATTTATTAGTTGTAAATGTAGACTAGTGCACATTCGATCAATCTTCAATATATTTTTAGAAAACCATTGCCTGACAGGTGACAAGTTAAAAATAATAAAAAATGTTGGGCTTCTTACCTATGTTGTTCTAACTCAAGAAAACTCCTGGTCAGAATAGTTAAAATATTTGTAATTTTAATGAAAACCTATCTGCATAGGACATGATTGACTAAAAGTTCAAAATAATGCAGATTTTTATTATTTTTATATACTAGCATTTGGATGGGCTCAGACGTGACCCAGAATAAGAAATCATATAATCAAGATAAATAATTTTTCAGTTCAGTATACCTACTAAGATTCCAAGATCCATTATGCTATTAGTGATTTCAGCAGGGAATAGGAACATGATAGAGAGTAAATTTGTAATATTGTTGTTGTGAATAATATTACATTACTATTAAAAAAATCTTAAAACTTCATGGCCACTTTATCATCACCACTATATCAGTAAGGAAATATATATTTTATATCAGTATAATTGTTTTGAAAGCAGTCTGATATATTAAGAAAGAAAACAAACATTTTATTAAATTTTTGTTTATGTAATAACTATAAACATATAAAAAAATATTTTACAATTAATTTATTTTAAAAAATTGAAGTTACAAATTTAATTAATCTCTGAAGATGGTTTTCCTCAACATTGGTTTCTAGGTCTTGCTCTGGGACTTTTTCGGAATTGTATTCTTCTGAATACGCATGAATTGTATCTGGTTGATCACATTCATTGTTTAAGTTGCAGGCACCTGATATTTCTTCTTCAGTATTTTTTGTATCACTCTCATTTTCTTCTGCAGGCTCTGTAGAACTTGTTTCATTTGTGTCATCATTAATTTGATCCTGTACACCATCCCGTTCTGCAGGTTTTTCTATAATATCTTCTACTGCATCTTCATATTCATTCTCTTTCTCTAATTCAGATCTTGCATCTTCAGGTTCATTTAATTCGGCGTTTGTATCATCATTAGTATCGATTTTATCAACTGCCGCTTCGACAGTATCGTTATTTTTATTGCCTTTCTCTATATCAAGGTTGATGGTATCTGCTTCAGATCTTACATCATCTATTGGATTTGTTTCTGCTGCAGTGTTTTCATTAATATAATTTTGTTCATCTTCTGCAGATTTTACTATAGTGTCTTCTTTAGTAGTGCCTTCCTCAGCTTTCTCCGTTTCTTCGTCAAGTTCTATGGTATCTTCAGATTTAATGTCGTCAGATCTATTTGCGTCTGCCACGTCATCACTATTCTCTATATTAGTTTCATCTATATTTTCTGATGCATTTTCATCTGATCCTCTGTTATTCACGTTTATTTCTTCTTCTCTATTAATATTCCCGTTTTCGTCAATTGCAGATTCAGAGGTATCTATGTCTGACTCAATATTACTTTCAGTGTCTAAGATTTCATTTGTTGCTTGTTCTTGGTCGTTGCTTTCTACCCCTTCATCATCATTTTTTTCTTTACTAGTGTCACTAATATTTAGTTCGAGATTTTCTCTAGGAGTTTCATTTTGATTGGTTTCACCTGATTCAGATTGACTTCCTGTAACTTTATTTTCTGCATTCAAATTCATTTTGCGTGCTTGTGATAGCTTCAATTTCTCATTTAAATTTTTTTCCACATTCGATACAAGATTCCTCAAGTTGTGTATATTCTTTTGATTTTCTTCATCGTCGCTACCGAGTTCAACTCCATGTATTCTTATCACTTTTTCAGCGAGCAGATTTATTTGTTCTTTGTCTAATAATACGGGTGCCTTTTTAGTTTTTGGTATTGGCTTGACTGCTTCCGTATTTGCATCAGTAACGGGTTTTTCATTTGGCATATCAGTTTCGCTGGAAGGAGCTACTGTCTTCAAGTTATCATTATTAATTTCATCGGGTATAATCGCTTCAGCGCCGTCGTTGTCTAACAAGGAAAATACTCCTGAAAGAAACACAATATTAGAACAACAAAGCTTTGTTCGTAGTACACCCGAATCAATTTCCAACCCTCAGAAGCATGCGTACTGCATCTAAAATAAGGCGTCTTCAACCTTATGTGGGCATTATAAATTCATTGCGCGTGCGCCTCAAGATTGGAAACTTTTCAAATTTTCTACGAACAGGCCGAAAGTAATTGGTCATTTGGAAATAGTGGGTACAGGGAGTCCCAAATTCGATAACTTAAAACATACGAAAACGCTTAAATTGCACAATTTAGTATTCAATCAAATGCTGTATAAAAATTGGAGACATTTGTAATACTTTGTCAGATACCCACAAAAAAATATATAAAAATAGATCTTTTTACTTTAATTGAAGAGTTTTTTTTAACTAGATCTTCGGGCTCATCATCAACTTTATTTTTTTAGATATGGACCTAGATATTTTATTTCAGATTTCGAAAGAACTCGTCTATAAAAAAACAAATATATAGGTATGAACCAGCAGCGTCTTGTGTAATAAATAAATAATATTTTGCACCGAATTTGTTATTTAAAAAAATATATATTTAACAAACCCATTGACTGTTTTAATATAAGGTCTATTCTTCGATCTCTTAAGGTCACCGTATTTCTCGCCGTAAAATGATCAAATTTGTAGTGTTTTTTAGATTGAAATCTCGAAAAATAAAACACATACCTAGAGCAAAAGTAATATCAAAAATGAAATTACTGATGTTTTGTTTCTCCACTTTTACTATTTAAACTCTTCTCAAATAATATAATAACTTTTAAAATGCATTTGTATGACACACATTATTTCGCTATTGTAACCCCACATTTTAACAATTATTTTCACATACTTATAAACAATAGTGAACAATCTTATATGCTGAACTATGTAAATTTATCTTATAATATGTTTACAACTATAGTTAAATTTACTTACTTTATTTTAAAAAATACGTATTTTGAAACATTTCAGTACCTAAAAATTTGCTGGATAGATCGCTTTCTGACGTTATATATTGATTTTACTTCGATACCTTTGAATATTCGCAGGTGGCATGAGATAACATTCTTGTTATTTGCTGAACTCTATATTATTCAGTTCTTAAATTTTTAAAATAACTTGTATTTGTAGAAAACACTATTTCAAGAATAAGGCGCTCTTAAAACTACAAAATGATTGATAATGTCGTTGTAACAAGGTTCTTCTGTTCATAATATATTATATTTTAATATTAAAAGTAGGTACTAATCAGTTTCCATATCCACCAATTATAATTGGTATAACCATAAAAAATCATAGTAAATGCATGAGCTGTAACAATTACGTTATAAATTTGATCATCTCTAATTAAAGATCCGGGTATTCCTAGTTCTGATCGAATTAGTAATCTTAAAGATGTCCCAACTATTCCTGATCATGCACCAAAAATAAAATATAAAGTTCCAATATCTTTATGGTTAGTCGAAAATAATCATTTGTTCGGTAAAATGGCCGAGTTTAAGCAGTAAACTGTAAATTTACTAACGAAATAATTATTTCTTTTACCAAGTCTTGTATTCAAAAATGATTTTAAATTGCAAATTTAAAGGTGACGGAAATGTCTAAGGCTTAA
Source organism: Monochamus saltuarius (assembly GCA_025584915.1). Classification (NCBI taxonomy): domain Eukaryota; kingdom Metazoa; phylum Arthropoda; class Insecta; order Coleoptera; family Cerambycidae; genus Monochamus; species Monochamus saltuarius. The sequence goes on along the minus strand of CM046727.1, from coordinate 23,808,881 downwards.
GAAATTTTTTCCTTATTGTCAACTTTGAAGGTTAATAGTTTATTTAACTTAAATCCTTTTTCATTTGAAATGTGCCAAATTTATTGGTTTCTGTACTTGAGTTACAGAAGTTTGAACTCATTTTAGGTAAGAAAGACATGATTGTAATGGTGTTTCCAACAAAATATACCATAAAATATAAACATTTCGACGAATTCGAATATTCATAACATGTAAGTAACCGAACACCGGCATGGTAGAAACAACAGGGCTGGCTTCATAAAAAGTTATTCTAATTGTATAAACAGACGACGCAGATCTCGACCTCCGCGACACCCGCTGATTCTGGTCAGCTATACGCGTCCCCGTTGCTATGACGTTGTCATAGCAGCTGCCGTAAATAACTGCAGCAAATTTTGACTGATACCAATTCTGCAACAGTTCCTGTTCCTTTTGAAAAAGCGTTTAGTGCCTACGTTTTATAATTATTATTCTTGTTTTTTTCTCCGTTTCTACTGATTTTGATAAATTATGCAATAAACGAAAACTAAGTTTTTTGGGCTAAACAAACAATACATTTTTGGTATCGAAATATAAATTACAAAATATTAGGTGAAGCGTCACCTAGCGAGCCCGCCACTGACATTTGTAAAGTTATTAAACGTTGCGACATAACCGCATATCAGACAAAATTTATATGTAGAATAGGTGCTTCTGAAACAAAACATATACATTAAACTATTATGCCAGTTTGCATTTATCTTTTTGTTAATTATTGCAGATGTAATTGTTGTTTTCAAAAATGGGAAAATGTTTGTTAGTCATTTATGATGATGGGCCCGCTGAATCCAATCGTTGTTTTCTTCCCGTTGTCTCAAGACTGAAATTTGATTGAGCACGAAATTACGCAACAATTGCCGCAATATGGAAGTATATTTTACAGTTTCTAAGATACCAATGGTTACTCCCTAGATTAAGACTTCCTATACGATTGATTGATGCTATTGTGGAAAATTTGTAACATTTTGATTTATGCTAATATAATAAATATCATATGTGAAAAATTTTACCCGATTACTAAAATAATTGAAAATAATGGCACTAGATTTGTCAACAAATTGGTAGAAAATTTGATTAAAAAATGATAATACATCAAACTTAGTCAAAATTTTGGTGGCATTTTATAAGTTTTTAAGTGTAATTGTGAAATAATGGAATACAGGGTTAACTATGACTAAGGACAAAATTTTTCACGTGCTCAGGAAAGCCTAAAAGACAATAACAAAATTATTTTAGATTTCTAGCTCTGTTTAAAAAATGGGACAAGACTTTGTTTTTCCCCAGAGAATCAGCGCTTATGACAATCATCATCCGAGATGGCTTAGATCTATCAACTATCATGTGGCCGTTTTTTTACAGCGTTGTCAAATGTAGAAACGATGAAAATAAATATTTTTATAAAAAATAATGGCGACTGCATCAGATTCTGTCAAAAATAAAATTGCGGTGATTAATTTGGTATACCAAATAAATAGTAGCAGTAGTATCTATAAATGATACTGCAGGAAACAACTACTCCGCGGGCTAATGCCCCGACCGGCATTGAATTATACCTGCAGTATCTGTGTGAAACAGCCAAGAACCCTTGTCGGCCACTCCACCAGACATAGACCGGTTTTGGGCTTGTTAGCCCTCATCAGTATGCCATAGGTGAGATGACCGACAATTGAACTGGCTGTTCCTTCATATGTAGTTTCACATATAAATCGATTGCAGGTGAGATGTAACTGGTCTGCTACTTTCTGCTCGGCCTAAGCGGCTCGACTTGCAGAAAGCGACCTACAATATCGTAGGTACTTAAACGCAGACCTCTCGCCCCGGGCGATGCGCCATTAAATCTATAAATGATACTGCAGGAAACAACTACTCCGCTGGCTAATGCCCCGACCGGCATTGAATTATACCTGCAGTATCTGTGTGAAACAGCCAAAAGCCCTTGTCGGCCACTCCACCAGACATAGACCGGTTTCGGGCTTGTTAGCCCTCATCAGTATGCCATAGGTGAGATGACCGACAATTGAACTGGCTGTTCCTTCATATGTAGTTTCACATATAAATCGAATGCAGGTGAGATGTACAGATGAACAGCCAGTTCAATTGTCGGTCATCTCACCTATGGCATGCTGATGAGGGCTAACAAGCCCGAAACCGGTCTATGTCTGGTGGAGTGGCCGACAAGGGTTCTTGGCTGTTTCACACAGATACTGCAGGTATAATTCAATGCCGGTCGGGGCATTAGCCCGCGGAGTAGTTGTTTCCTGCAGTATCATTTATAGATTTAATGGCGCATCGCCCGGGGCGCGAGGTCTGCGTTTAAGTACCTACGATATTGTAGGTCGCTTTCTGCAAGTCGAGCCGCTTAGGCCGAGCAGAAAGTAGCAGACCAGTTACATCTCAGTAGCAGTAGTAGTTTTCAGTAGCATTCGCAAATTTAATTTGTCATGTATTTACAAACATGTATTCGAATGCCGAGGTGACGGATAAGGCGCTGGTTTATGGGAAGTGTGACAAGTGCATTTTGTCGTGTAACAGCGTAATGCCAAAGACGTTTCCCGAGTAGACAAAATATTATGTCAAATCTTTGAATTACATTGAATAGCTGCTGTAATGCCTTGGCGGTAAACGTGTGACCATGTTTTTATGTATTTGTGTACATTTTCGTGTTTTTTTTGATACTCTTTGTGTTACTCCACCTGGTTGTGGTCGTCAGGCCGAGTATCTTACTTTAAGCAAAAAGGACGTTTGAGAGAAAGAGAGGTTCCCAACAAACATTCAGCAAGTACAGAAATCTTTGCAATGACAAGTTTTAATATAAACAGGTAAGAAATAAATATCAGTAAAATATATGCTACCTCCCTGTGCTACCATATCGTGTTTATTAAATAATTTAGTGAATACATTTTTTTCTTTTAAAACGGCGTAAATCGATGCACTTGATAACGCAGTGCCATTTGCCACTTTTGATTTGAGGAATATACCTAACCTCACGGTTGACAGAAGGCCACAATCGGCGATAAATAAGGATTTAATATAGTTCGATAAAAAATGTTTCGAAATTTTTAATGGACTATTTTAATTCTTATTTTTCTCTATCCCATCTTAAAATATTTGTAATTAATCGTAGTTAACCCTGTATATAAAAGGTCATATTAAAATAGTTTTTTAACGATAGTTTCCGAGTCATTTATTATTTTCTAAGGAAGCGTCGGATTCCTAATTAGGCCATTAACTACATATTCTTTGTACAAAAATAATGCAACTTTCCTTATGCAATTTTTTATTTGGGCGTCTCTGTTTCAATATACAGAGTGGTAAAGTTACATTTTAAAAAACTATTTTTGTTAATAATCCCATTTTTTTGTGAGATACACACTTGAAATTTTGCACGTACGTTTATCGTATTTTGGCATAGGTACTTATGTAATTTTGGTGAAAAAAATCGAAGGGTGAATGGAGGTAACTGAGGGATGCAGTACCCTTTATCCCCTCCAATTATTTCTAAGTACGCCTATGTAGCTTTTTCTTGAAATATCAAACGTAGAATTTTCTTCTGATAATTTTATCTCTTTTGTAGATGTTTGTTTAAATGCTCCGTTTTGGAGAAAAACTGCAATTTGTAGTTCCCATAAATCTATTATTACAATACCTTGGCAACTTAGCAAATCGTAATACTTACTGAATGAATAGTTGCTAATTAAAACAGAATGGATAATTTAAAATATTATAAAACGAGGAATACTTATGAATTGAAAAAATAATATGGCATTAACATCTGTAATACAGTTCTCTTATAAACCAAAAAATAATAGTCTCATTTAGTAATAGTAATAATGAACGATCAACATAATAATTTTTACCTAAATAACATTAAATAAAATAATTAATTAATTACTACTAATTTAACAAACGTTCTACTTGCACACACTCATTAACACATGTACGTGCCTTTTTAAGTAGCGAAAACCTTATCTTTTGAAAGATAATTGGCAAATATTCATTCAGTAAGTATTACGATTTCCTAAGTTGCCAAGGTATTATAATAATAGGTATCCACAAAATTTCAGTTTCACTTGAAAATGATAGTGAATGATCGATTTATGGACACTACAAATTGCCGGTTTTCTTCAAAACGGAGCATTTAAACAAAAAATTACAAAAAAGATAAAAAAGATAAAAAAAGTTGCATAGGCGTATTTAGAAATAATTGGAGGGGATAAAGGGTACTGCATCCCTCAGTTACCTTCATTCGCCCTTCGATTTTTTTACCAAAATTACACGATAAGTATGCCGGAATAAGATATAAGTACGTGCAAAATTTCAAGTGTGTATTTTACAAGACAATGGGATTATTAACCAAATTATTTTTTTTTAATGCAACTTTAACACCCTGTATATTGAAACAGAGACGCTCAAATAAAAAATGGTATGGCCTTCTATTTTGGACACCCTGTATATAATATATAATAGCACTGGTCGTGAAAGCCTAAAAACCACTATGTCAAATTTACTTATCTAAATTGAACGACAAAATATAAAAAAACTTATTTTTATTTACTTATGCTTATGACATACATCATCACTTCCAGCAGCAAAATTGTTACTTAAAAGAAAACTTTTTTCTAATGCAGGTATTTAAGTTGTTTCGCTTTGTATGTCATATAGTTAAGAAGTAGTAAGGAACTTGTTTATGTAGAAAGTTCATTAAATTTTTATATTTTTACAAATTTTCCAAATTATTAAGCATAATTTTGAACAATAATTTGTATGTAAAAATCTACTAAAAATACAGAAAGTAAGTAGTAGGTGAGTTAAATTAATGAGTAATCGTAAATATTATATGACATTTATCTTTTTTCTGTATATATAATTACAATAATAAAAATAAATATTAACTAAACCCTGATACTAAATCGACTTAATTAAATATGAAGAAACTTACCCGTACTTAACAGTAAAATAATTATTATTTTAGACATATCGACACTCACCACGCACCATTGAAAATTTCAAATTTCATTTTACGAGTTCGAACCATTATCAGTATCACAGCACCATAAAATTTGATAATACAGATAATTTCTATATGAGTTTGATTAATCCCATTCATTTGGGCAGCATTCTTTATTACCATCATAAGCTTAAAGATCATTTATTATTGTATCGATAAGTAATTTGTAATTCTACTGTTATTAATCAGCTATTTTAGTATTCTTCATATAATTTTAAATATTGTAGCATTATTAGCAGTTAAAAAAGAAACAAATATAAAGTAAAACTAGTTACGTTTATTAATTTTTAAACATACAGGAAAAACAACACGGCAAATAATACAGAAAAGATCTACAAAGATGTTATTTTCTAGCGTTTAGCTCTTTCTTTCTTTTTTCTTCCAACTTCTCTTCAAGATTTCTATTTACGCTTGCTACGACCAATTTCAAATTCGCTATGTTTCTGTAATTTTCTTCACTTTGGCTACCTAATTCAACACCATGGATACGAATAATAATATCTGCTAGCCTATCCATTTGTTCCTGAGTGATGGATAATCCTGGTACGATTGATTTTCTTTGACCCACAGATGGTTCCAATTGTGTCTCGAGATCAACGCTAAGACCATAAACTCCTAGAAAAGACATTCTAAATTGAAATTTTATTAAAATGTATAATTTTTCTGTTCATGTTCATGACTTCAACAAGTTTTAGCTTGAATCATTTTCAGAATATATGACAGATCTAGTTCTAGACTCAATTCCTCAAAAGTCGCTGTGTCATTGAACTAAATTGTTCTGGAAAAAATAGCGAATTTACCCGCATTCTTTATTATTAGATTTTATACTAAATGTATTATAAAGATATGCAGGGTGTTAAATAAGTATGTGCACAAATTTTAAAGGGTTAATCTATGATTGATTTTAAGACAAACAGTTCATATATAAACATGGGTCCGCAACGGCTTTGTTTTCCAGATACAGAGGAGAGGGTGTTAAAACTTGAAAAAAAAATCATATTTTTGGATCTATTTTCTGAGTAGTAAGAGCTAGTTAGCTGAAACTGACCACACAATAATAGGTATTTAGAGACTACATTTTGCAAGTATTAAATTATTTTTAATTTATTTTCAAAACCTGCGTCGCAATAATTTTACTACTTTGCTTTTTCTACTATGGAGATATGTGTAGCTGAAGGACATATCTGGAAATCGGTTTTTCTTGAATAACTTTTAAACAGGGTTCTCAGCGTCAGGGAAAACCTGAAAAACCTGGAAATGTCAGGGAATTTGAACTTTGTGTCAGGGAAAGTGCCAATAATCGTCAAAAATCAGGGAATTTTTATTGTCGTCAGGGAAAATTTGTGAACGCTGCTCATGCCGTGTCAAAATTATTTATTTAATGAACGCACCCAGTTGCCTATTTCTGTTTGCTTCAATCACACGCACCCGCAGATTGATAGAAATAAACGGATATATCTGGAGTGTATAGCTGTTTTTTTGTAACGAACCGTATTCATCGACTATTTCAAAACGTATTCAATGGTGACATTACTTATATAATGCACCAAGAAAATGTATAGTTTCAAAACGTAATGTCATTAAATATTTGTTTCTCTTTAACATCACACTCACACTCTTTGATTTTGAACAAAAACAAATAGTTATGTACATGTTCGTATGAGTGACAAGATGCTTTTGTAATGTAATTTAAGATGTCTAAGAATACGTTAAAATTTGCAGAGGTACATACAATAATCCACAACCAATTCCTTTTTAAATGGACAAGATAAGAAGTATAAAAATATCAACCATTTTAAACATAAAATCTGAAAATTTAAATCACCGATTTTGGGATCTCTACTTTTTAGGCAACTGCTACATAGACCAATAGCAAAGCATCCAAAGAGTTCAAACCAGATTCAGTGGACGTTTTAAACACGGTTTAAAAGCAACCTGTGTGACGTACGTCACTGTTTCAATGCGAAAATGTAGTGTTTTGAACCGATTTGAATACATTTCATCGTAAAAAACAAGTTACAACTGTCTGCTCAGTAGTGAAATCTATTTTTATCGGTTTTTGTTGTGTCTGTTTATACATATTTCTATTAGATCTTTTATTAAATATTTATATTTGTTAATATTTAACATAATACAATATTGCAAACACGGAATTCCAGGAAACAACTACTCTGCGGGCTAATGCCCCGTCTGACGAATGACTCTAGCTGTTACTATAGGTTTTCCAGGTGTAATTCAATGCTGGTCGGGGCATTAGCCCGCAGAGTAGTTGTTTCCTGGAATTCCGTGTCTGCAAAATATCGTTTCTCGCCGATCGCGATAAAGATCGACAGCTTTCAATGGTGTCTACTGCATGTAGAACGCTTCGTGCCTGTGACATTTTCAGTCCGGCATGAATTAGCGAACGGCCGATAGATGTAGTTAGTTCTATACCGCGTACTAATAATACAATATGTTCAATGACTGAAATACATATTTTTTTATAAAATTAAATTTTTACGTATTTGTCAGCGAATGGGCTCATTTATGCATTATCATTGGACTTGTTTTTATTTTAGTTTGTTTTTAAAAATATAAATTTTGTATGCTCTTTGTCAGGGAAAACCTGGAAATGTCAGGGAATGTGATTTTGAAAAATTGCTGAGAACCTTGTTAAAGTGCTCCATATAATTTAAAAAAAAAATTAATGTGATGGACTAATAAGTCTCTTAAAATAGTATCCTTGAAACATATTTAGCTTTTTTAAAATCATAAATCTGGGTAGCTTCAACCTTAGACTAAAAAAGGTATTTTATTGTCGATAACCGTTAACGAGAAAAAGTTCGACGTATGTTCGCATGTTGAACCCTTTTATAAAATTTTTCAATAATTTTGTTAAGGTGCCTCCTACAACACCACTGCGTTTATTTAAATTTTGTATTTTTTCGGATTAAACATCTTAAAATGAAACTTTCCTGTTTTTTGATGACTCGTATCGCACTTTGTTGTCAAGAAAAAAAAAATAGAAATAATGGCCCTTTTCATTAAAAATAAAACAAAAATGGGTTTATTATTATTTCTCTAGTTAACGGTTTATTTTGTCGACAATAAACAACAGTACCTTTTTAATATAAGGTTGAAGATGTATTATTTTACAGTCTTTATCATACAGAGTATTAAAAATGTAAGCAAGCTTATTCCGCCCCTGGTAAACTAAAGAAGCTAAATATTTACTGTCCGTCACATTAAATATTTGTTAAATTATATTGAGAACTTTAAAAGTTATTCAAGAAAAACCGATTCCCAGCGGTGTTCTTCAAGGACACATATCTCCGTAGGGAGAGCCTGTAGGAAAAAAATATATAGAAACTTGTCATCTTATTTTTTCTATATGCACCGGAGAGATTTCCCACATTTTCCCGGACACCCTATATATTTAGTGTCAAAGTACACACATATGATTTCATAAATAGAAAATAGTTAACTACATTTACAATACATTAAAACATATTATCTTCTTTATATGTTTCCAACGTTAACAAATTCCTAAAAATTAGATAGTTCAAACTAAATAATTCGATAAAATCAAAGCGAAATACAATATTGCTTTTGCCACAAATTAATACTAAACCAACCGATCATAGATTTGCTGGCATTTGATTTATTTCTGCTAATAAGCAAAACAAAAATTATTGACACGTAGGCCTAGTTACATAATTTTAATTTGAAAGTTTTTACAAAAATAAACTATATTTGCTAATGTCCCATTATATCCTTGAATTTCAAACTACAAGATAATATTTATGATCACCAAATATTGACAGCGTTTTATGTTTATGACTATCTAAGCAAGGTAACAATAAAGAATAACTGAAATCCTACCTGAATCTAGTATCAGGAGAAGCAAGGCAATTTTATGCATGTACATGTTTGCGAAAACGTGGCTTTTCTGAACAGCACTTACTCATAGTATAAAAAGTACCGATACATCTTAGATAATTGGAAATTTTATTTTTCTAATCCCTGCAATATTAGATATCGAAATAATATTTATTGAATATGGTCTGCTTCCTTTATCAATTGGAAGAATTAAGATATGTAGTAAATAAAAAGTTGTAAAATAATTCAAACATATGAACTTTGCTCGTTCAATGTTTTTATTTATATGGCTCCTATTTGTTAAGTATTTCGTAAAAGGATTAATAAATAAAGGTCAATTTTAAAATCATACAAAAATATGATCGGTTATACAGACGTAGTATTGATATTTCTACATTCACATTGAAAAACTGAAGTCAAATAAGAGCCTTAAATATATATTAAAGGAGTCTATCACCATTAACTTTTTCACATTTTAATTAGTAGGTACAAATATATCAGTAAAGTTTTTGATTTTCTGATGTGGATAATAGTATATTATTCAACGAGCTGGAATTTTAGCTATTATATGCAAGTAGAATACTATACTTTGTCCACGACCGTTAACAATATTTTAGTACTTTTTTGCTGAAGACATTACATCATATTTTGACAGTGATAACATGAATATGGTATAACAGCTGTCAAAACATCTTACTTTCAAGTTTGACATTTGTCGTTCACTTGACAAATTTAGCAAATACAGCCTCAGTAAACGTCTGCCTCATTCGCAAAAATGTTAGTATTGCCTGATATAATAAGTGGGTAGCATATGGCTTTCATACAGGAGGTTTTGGTTCAGTTGCTGATACCGGAAAATTTTTGTTTTGTTAGTTCATTGAAACCACTGAATAATGATTTCATTATTCACTGATGAATAATGGATATTATTCTTATTATTGAGAAACACATGTATAATGAACATTTTCAAATCAAATCAAAAAGTCTTTATTTGGCGGGCTGCTTAGGCACAATCACCAACGAATACATTTTTTTAAACAAGATAGATTCTAAATAATTATAATACTAATTAACAAAATTAAACAGAATGAAGTATAAGAAACTACAACAACAACAAAAAAACGAACTTAATTCTAATAGAAACATATGATTTTAATTATTTCTATTTATTTTGGTTAGTTAACTTAAAGTATTCCTTAAGTTTATGTTTAAACGAGCTGTTACGGTTAATTTTAATTCCTTTAGTAATATATCATAAAAATGTGCAGCTAAATAAGAATACAAGGAATAAAGAATGAGGATGAGTGCAGAGGTATATGTAGCAAAAGTTTATTTCTCAGATTTCTATCGTGTACATTATTACATATTAACTTTGGATTGAGATATGGTGGAATTTTTGTATTTATGATCTTATGTATTAAATTGATATAATGAATATTTCGACGCACTTCCATTTTGAATCATCCATTTTTAATAAAATAAGGAGTGATGTGATGTCTCCTCTTGACTTTTTCTGCATATCTGGTACATACATTTTGTAGAACTTGTATTTTATAAGAGTCAGATGAACATTTTATAGGATACTCGGGGACAATAATTATTATTCTTTGTATAAGTGGTTTAAGTAGCATTTTATTCACGCAAGAATGTTTAAAGGCGAGAACGTATTTCGAGTGTTAAATATTCTTAACTGGATAAAAGGCAAAACACGAATTCAATAAAACCTTTTATCCATAATCACATAACAATCATATTTGTGGAGTCAGAATTATTGGAATTTAATAATACAATATTTGCACTACTTGATATTTCTTAGTACTCAATGAAACGGTAGATTTTGTTATGCCTACTGGTGGCTTCTTTATTATTAATTATTTAATAATAATAATAATAATGTGTCTTTATTAAAATTCAAATTATACATAGTGAAGAAATGTTATTAAAGAAGTGGCGAGGTTCAACATAATTGTTGCTCTGCCACCTAACCACTCCCTTTAAACGATACGATACAAAGTAAAACTGTAAGACAACAGAGAAATTATAAACTATATATAAATAAAAAGCATACATGATAAAGAAGCATAAATACATACATATTTAACTTAAGTTGGTAACAAAAGATTTGACCGGTTTTCAGAACTTTGCAACTAGAAGCAGACTTAATAGCAGAGGGTAGTTTATTATAAATTTTAACGGCATTATAGCTAAATGACCTTTGAAATTCAGCAGTACTATGACGTGGGACAGTGTACAGATCACAAAATCTAGTAGATCGTTCATGCTGACCTTTGACGAGTTTATCAAAAAGATATTTAGGATAACCCAATTTATTAATTTTATAGACAAGAGACGCCATATGAACCATATAACGCTCAGTAAGTTTTAACCACTTGGACTGCTCATACTTGTCACTTATGTGATCAAATTTTCTAACACAATACGCAAACCTTAAACAAGTGTTTTGTAGCCTCTGAAGACTTTCCTTGTCCCTATTTAATATAGTAGGCTAATAAACTATATCACAGTAGGCTACATAACTAAGAATTAAGGTATCACACAACTTTAATTTGACATTAGTGCTAAGAACTTCTTTAAAAAGATACAGTGTTTGTAATTTCCAATAAGACTTCTGAATCAAATTGGACACATGTTTCTGAAATCTGAGGTCAGTATCAAGGTAGATACCTAAATCCCGGCAACACGTAGACGAAACTAAAGGTTTACCATTTAGGACAATGTTAAGATCAGGGTAATTAACTATGTCATCCCGACGCGGTCCGAAAATTAGGAACTATGAGCATTAGACACAGTAGAGATAACATTTAAATCGGAGTTAATGTGCTCCATTGCAAAATCAATGTTCGAGGTGGAAAACTGATAAAATATTTGATAATCATCAGCATATTGATGCGACTTAGAATATTGCAAAAATGTCGAGAGGTCAGCAGTATAAACTGAAAACAAAAGCGGCCCCAAAATGCTTCCCTGAGGTACACCTCTGTACATTTTAGAAATATCAGAAAATGATTCACCTAAACAAACTTTGGCGCCTCGCAGAAAGATAATTTGAGAAAAACATAACAACTAAATCACTAGCGCCAAAATATTTAAGCTTTAAACATAATGTAGAAGGTACTAGTGTATCGAAGGCTTTACTGTAATCAAGAAGCACTAAAAAGGAATTTTTGTGATTATCCCTGGCTCTATATAGCTCATCTGTAGCATCTAACAAGGCAGTAGCTGTACTAAGATTAACACGAAATCCAGATTGAGTTGGAGGCAAGATATCGATATTATTTAAAAAATTGGAAAGCTCTTCATGAACTATGTTTTCAAGAATTTTGGAAAGCGTAGACAAAATACTGATAGGTCGGAAGTTAGAAATATGATTTGGATTATTATTTTTAGACACTGGAATAACATGAGCTTCTTTCCAAACGACAGGGAAAGTGCCAGTAGTTAAACATTTATTAATCAAAAAAGTTATATAACCACTCAGGTGAGGAAACAGCAACGTGAGCATTTTTAAGTTAATACCATCACATCCTTTGGCATTTGACTTGATTCTAGCAAAGACTTTCTCCACTGCATTGACATCTACTTCTGAAAATTGAAAATTTCTGTTTGTGCCAAAATGTTTATTAACATAATTATTAGTAAGAAAATTTTGATCACCCGTACTTTGAGAAATATTATTAAGGAAGTATTCGTTGAAATCATTAGCATTACCAAATAAAGAATAATTAATTTTATCACTACTTTTACTAATATTCAAATATTTCAAAGTACGCCAGAAAGCCTTAGGGCCAGTTTTAAATTTGTAATGAAGGTATGCTTTTTTTCAGATTTATCGCTGAGTTAACCATATTCCTAAGTCTTTTGTAAGCTGCCCAGTGAACTTCAGTTTTAGCTTTTTTATATTTAAGAATAGCTTTATCTCTCAATTTCATCATAATTTTAAAATTAAATGTAAGCCAAGGAGCAGGTGGTTTCGTAATTCTAACAGTTTTTAGCGGTGCATGAATATTAAACAAATCAATAATAGTTAAATTCAAAAATTGAGCTATATCATCAACAGACAAAAAGTTATATATCAAGTCAAAATTAATATTTCCAAGATCGTATAAAAATAAATCGTAATTAAAATTAGAAAAATCTCTGAAGGTACGAAAAAGCATAGGTTGTTTAACTTTATCAAACTTCAAACTACATGTAACCAATTTGTGATCAGAAATACCATCCATATTAATGGCTTCACTATTTACAATTATGACGTAACAATAAGGTCAGCGTTTGACAAGTAGGAGTAATTCGAGTAGGGCAATCAATACATTGTGTTAATCCATATTTATCTAAAAAATTATTTAAAAGTAGGGTAGCATTATTCACAGTTAAAAGGTCAACATTAAAGTCACCCCCAAAAATAACGTAATCATTTAATAAACAGTTCTAACTGAATTCGGTAAAAATACAAGAATTATTGTGTTTTTGTGGCTGTTTTCGAAGAAGCTCAAAAAGCAATTTTCCATTTATTGCCAGCATAATTCAGTGAACATTACAAAAAATTGTTCACCGAATTTAACGAATGGAGGAAAAACGGAGAGTAATAACAGTAAACGAAGAAGTCATGTTATCGTATTTTTTAAATTTGAAGAAAAAATATGCAATTTCATCTATGTGGTTGAAGTATTCTATGTTGAAGGGTCTGCAAAAATATAGATATTGGAAAATATAACAAGCTCACTGCTTATTTGAAGAGTGCATCGAGTGGGTACAAAGCAAAAAAAAGCTGCATTATTGGAAGAGCACATATTGAAGAATTTTTGATTGGAGCTTCCAATAAAGAATGATAAAGTAATATCTCTTTACCTTCTACATATTATTAGGTATATGTATAGTGAACTTTGAATTATCTTAGGTTTCACTAATAATGGGGGTTTCTGGTGCCTGTTAATGCTGCGAATTGACAAATTTGAAAATCACTGAAGTGACAGTTACCTACTTATTTTAATACCTGACACCAAGACGAGCATTTCAAGAACTTACAATTATAAAAGAAGGATTTTGCATGAATGCTGTTGAAATATGCAGAAAATATATTTCTCTGCGCCCGATTCGCTTATCACAAGACATATTCTTTTTAAGATAGATCAATCAAAAAATTTACTTTTCAGCCTGTTAGGATCAGCACCTTGGCGAAGGTACCCTTAATAGTTGTTTCATTCCTGAATATCGCAAAACCAGAAGCATATATTGGCCATTGTGTGAGCGTACAACCACTTTTAAACAGCATGGTGGATGGAAGAGCTCCTCTGTAGCAGAAAGTTATGTTGAGGAGTCCATGTCTCACTTGATATTGCAAGGAAATTATAGCTGTTCGTTACAAGAAGATTCGTAACTCTTCACACATAACTCTGGCAGACATTATGTTCCGAAAATGATGGCAATAATGCTACTAGGGTTGTTATTAACCATTTTTCATAGAAAACATCTCGATATCAGTCGGTCCGCACCAGCAAACCGAGAATAAATTCACAGTTTTTGCAGCCTCAGAAACGTAAATTTTTCCATGAAATTATTGCTGATTGTGACCTTTCTATTCCATTTCCAAACGAACCGATTCTAGCCGAGATAACACCACCAAGTTCTATTTTTTTTTTTCTGACCGTTTTTTATATGGAAAGAAAGTTCAATGTGATAAAACAAAAGACAAACTATCTATTATTATAAATGTTAATAAGTAAATAAATTAAATTTGATTTATTATAGGTTTATTACTTTTTTTAATGTACTACTAGTGAAATAGACCATCCACTAGGGGATAAATACGGTTCATATGTGTGGATAAAAGTCCGATTGTAAGGTGGTTGTAAATAAAATAAGGTACCAAGGAGAAAAAATCTGTTTCAGCTGCTAAAACTGCGCATAGAGTACCAATCGGTGATGTAAATGTATATTTGGTTTTACAAAATTATTGAATACTTATTTGTTTTTTTTTTTCATAGTTATGTGACCTGAAGTCACATTTACCAAAATCGTAGCAAATATAAGTAATAATGTATCCTAATTTGGGAGATCAGTGGATCTCAAGCCGCCCCTAATAGAAAGAGATTCGGTGGTGTTTCACAAATTGATTCCTTTGAAATTGAACTCTCTATAGGATTTTCTTATCCGGAAACTTTTATTAGAAATAATGATTGTGTTGACAACAGATTATGGGAGGCGGAACAACATTACATTACTTTCCTATAAAGCAGAAATCTCCAATTACAGCAGATAAAGGAAATCTATATACTAGATGACCCAACCCATAGGGTCCATTCTGTTATTATTTTACGATTAATTTTAGTGACATCATATTGGACTTAAGTAAAATATGCATAAATTGAATGACTTTGTAAGATAATCACTCTATCACTTCCAGTTTGATCGCAGATAGTCTCAAAATATATTCGTTAGTCAAAATAATTTTTTTGTCATCATAAGTCAAATTTTGGTTAAATTTTCAGTTGGCAAAGTCTTTTTTGTCACATGCCTGCGAAATGCTTTTATGTCCTAGCACGCCTACTGACAATAACGTCGAAGGTTTAAATTTATGTCAGTAATCCCGCTTTGGACACTTTTCGAATTTTCTCTTCATTATTTGAATTCCTTGATGGTTATACTGTCTCAACGATTTTTTGGAAATTAATTGTGAAACAGCAATTTGTGCCGCTTCCAATACTTCCCCTGGAAAATGTTTATCTCCATTTTCCGAACTCGATTTGAATTAAACACTCTTAGAATATAAATTACAATATACAGTGTGGAAGAAAAGTATGGAATAAATTCATTATTTCTAAAACAACGAAGTCTCATGAAATTTCCTCGGACACGTCGATTTTGCTTTTTAAAAAAACTCTTTTCTATACCAACGCATTTCCGACGTTCATTTCTTTTCGCGTGATGACGTCATCGGATATTTTTTTTAAATAGAACCCATATATTTTTTCATCGGATTCTTGTAGAGCTTAATATATATATATATATATATATATATATATATATATATATATATATATATATATATTAAACACTTTATTCCTTCAACTTTCCGAGAAAAAAAATAATAACCGATCCAATAAACGCTGCAGTTGACAGATGTCAAGTCTGATTAGATTTTGTTTAGCTGCCAGAAACAGTTTCTGAGGTGACTTGATTTAATTTGTTGTTTTTGCTATCAAAAGATGTAATATTCTAACATGCAATCTAATAAAACAAAATAATAAATTAGGGGGTCAAATTGGATTGAGGCAACCAGAATTTAATTATTAATTAATTAATTAATTAATTTTTGTTAAATTGTTTTAATGAAGAGTCCTTATTTTGTGATAATGCCGATGATCACAGACACAAATGGGAATATTCACATTTTTTTCAAGCCGATTTTATTGGATCAGTTATTATTTTTTTCTCGGAAAGTTGAAGGAATAAAGTGTTGAAATTATACATTTTTGAATTCAGCAAGTTAATCTCTACAAGAATCCGATGAAAAACTATAGGAGTTCTATTTAAATAAATATCCGATGACGTCATCACGCGAAAGCAAATGAACGTCAGAAATGCGTTGGTATAGAAAAAAGAGTCTTTTCAAAAAGCATAATTGTAGCACTACTTTTTCAAACTAATTTTTATTGTTTATTAGGCTATTATCGTTAGGATAGTCACCTCGCCTAAACCGCCTTAGTTCAAATACAGTTCAACCGATTTCAATAATTGTTGTACATAGGTAACACAATTGTCTTATCTTATTGCAGTTTCTGAAACATTATTGACTTCCATTCTTGTACGCAAAAGTACCATTTTGCGTTGTAGATACAAAAGTTACTATTTTAGTTTGTATTTAATGTCGCTTGCAGAGTATCCTTTATAAATGTGTAATGTATGGAAGTCACAACAAGAATAATCAATCAATGCGTTTGATCTCACTAGAAGTGGTGCCCCCCTGGAAAAAATAACCCAATAACCCAAAGTCACTTTATGAGAAGGCAGCGACATTTGTTTTAGAGCCCTCTAAGATTTCACTTAGCCTCCTCTGACAAAGCTGGCTGATTACGGCCCTGATTTGATCCGTTATATTGTCTATATCCAAGACAAGAAAAATTTACTTTAGTGACCATTTTGAATTTTTCTGATACGTTTATTAATTAAGTGTAATCGATCGCACGGTATGCATGTTACAGGCGTGTTCCACTTTTACGCAAGACACCCTGCATACACACTTTGACGTTGATCAAATAAAGATTAACTAACATTTTATAGAACGTACGAACTGTAAGAGTGACCTTAAACACATATTTCGATAAAAGCTATGTTACAATTTTGAACTATTTTATTCTGTTTCCTTTAATACAATTTTTATTTATATGTATGTTTTTTGTTACAGGCTGTCACCAAAGACTTCTTTGGAAGAATAATTACTAAGTCAGCATCCTCAGCTGGTAAGCACTGATTGCATGATATTATATTTTAAATATAGTTTTAAACATGATCTTTCAAATGCCCCTCAAAAATCGGATTAGTTTACCCCCAAAATATTCGAAAATATTACCACACACACATTTCAAAACCGAAATTAAAACGCATTTTCACAGTTCGCCTGGTGTTTTAGATTTAATGACCTAACTTCACCAACGTACACATATGTTTTTTCAGTTTTCTATACTACTAAAGCTTTCATGGTCGGTGCTCATTTGATACATAGTGATTTTCCGGGTTGTTATGCCGCGACCTCAGTAACTGGTCGCTGTCAGAAACAGAATTAAAGTGTACATCCCTAGCATTAGCCGGGATTCTTTGACTTGCCCTAGTTGTTCTCGGGCTAGGCTCTATGGGGATAGATCCGCTATCGGTATCTCTGGGCCCGCCCATGTATAGATCTCAGTTCTCTCATTTTTGGTATTACGACTGCTACGGTCGGAACTAATTCTCGGACAATGATGGTCCTTCGAGACGTCCCGTAGCCGCCTCTGTAACTGGTCGCACCCCATGCTTCTAAACGTTTCGCCGCTCTTGCCTGTCGGCATCTTCAGTGGTGATGCTACAAACGCTTCGATAGCGATAGCTGGTGAGTCCCCATAGAGCCTGGCCGAGAACAACTCGGGAAGGTAATAATGAATAATATAGGAACGTTCAATATGATCACCTCAAGTTTCTATACATTTTCTAAAATTGTCTAAACACAACCGTTTCACACGAAACATGTTGGGGTCATTTTTATTTTTGTTGCGTTTTTTTGCGCCTCCTGTAAGCCCTATCATTTTTGGCCACTATTATCTGAACACCCTGTACAATAAGACCACTTTCCACCACTTCAGAGACAGGAAAAGTATATAGCAATTATTTTAATCAGACATGTTCAGCTTACTCTAAAAATCATTGCTTCCTATTTTTTTTTGCCCCTAATATTTGTACAGTTCAATATTCTAATGCGACTACTATGTTTAAATAAGTTTAGTGTTCTTGTTTTGTAGTTACAAACTTGACCGTTTTCGAGAAATATGATATTGAAGTTTGAAGTAAGTGTCATATATATCTACGAAAGCGTAGTTTTTTTAATTTCTAGTTTGAATACGAAATTTCGAGGTTAAAGTCGAAATTTGTCGTCATTTTTTACCACTAGTTTCTGGATACTATGTATATACATCATTAAACAAACTTCAATATGGCTCAATTCGAAATTTCATGTTCGAACTCGAAATTAAGTAACAGACCTCTCTATGCTTTCGTACATCTCTGATTAACCGAAATATATTTATATAAATATAAAATGTATAACGCAACGGATTTGTTTATTTTTTATTTAATATTAATGAAATTCTCAATTAAATTTAAAAGGAATAACAACCATAAATAATTACAATAAATAATAAGTAAATTCAGAAAACTGGAACATCGTATTCCTAATTCAGATATAAATTAATTAAGAAAAGATTAGATATAGCACATTATGTTGCATTGTGTCATTATTATTATTTGAGTAATAAAAAAATGTATTGCAAAGCCTATTAGTCTTAATAATAAGAGAAATAATTTTATCTTTAGCAGTAATAAATAAATAATGCAAATCCATTCATTAAATTAATGCATCAACAGAATAGATCCGTCGAATTAATTCAAATATTGCCCGTAATAATATCGGGCGCTTCCAGCGTGACAGGCATAAATGGGGCAATAAGGCATAAATTGCAATTTCTCTTGGCAAACAATAAGTTGATGGCGGCACTCACCGCACAAATTACGATTCATCCACGCATCCAATCTGTTTTCGAAGGAGTTGGTGAATCAGTGGTGTTACAACAGATGAAGATGTTTGGCTATTCCAGTGATAGAACATACAAATGTATAAAACGGTGATTTTTTATTTTATTTAATATTAATACGTAATTAGTAACAACCGATAATTATTTTAAATGTTTATTGCCAAACGACGATGATTAAATGATTAATTTGGAATCCTTCGTGAAAGTCGTACTTTTATTATTACTAATATACATAATAGCAGCGGCAAAGCCTATTAGTCCAATAAAATATACAAAATGACAGTTAACAGCTTGTAGGGTAAGACTAAATAAATAAACAACTACAAAAAAATGCATCAACAGAAAACTAAAATCACAATACAAATCATAGCTCACTAGCGTGACAGGCATAGGTGACAGGCCATAAACCGCACATGAAAAATGCACTAGACGCGCACTCACCGCACAAATTACGATGTCATCTCTCACATTGACCCAAGCCAAGGAGTTGGCTGATGCAGCTACCATACAGATGAAGGTGCCAGTGATAGAACTCTCCACGAATATAAACTTATATATGGTTTTTACCGGCTGCTTGTATACTTGAATAAGATCATCACGCATACGTTTCATATTAGTACAATTAATTTTCAAACTATCCAAACGACGATGATATGGAAGTGATCTGAATTTGGGGATCCATTCGTGAATCGTAAATGCGGACGAATATATGATTTGTATAATTTTTAAATGCCTTGATCATTTCAGCTCTGGACACACTTATTTAAAAGATAATATATGGAATTGGCTTTTTTCACCATGGCAGAAATATGTCCAGACCAAGTGAGACTGGAATTAATTAGTACAGCTATATCATTCTGGCTAACAACAGTTTTTAAAGGTTGACCTTGATTGAAAGTATATGTAAACTTGGGATTATTTCTACCGATATGTAAAACAGTACACTTATCTAAATTCAGTGAGATAAGCCAATCGTTGCACCAGTGCTCGATGGAAATAATATTATCTTGTAGGGTTTGTTGGTCTTGCAGTGCATTAACAAATATCTTTGTATCATCGGCATATGCATGCTGCGACTTGATCTTTGGCGAGAAATCCGCTGTGTATACTAAAAATAGAACTGGTCCCAAGACAGAATAGCTGTAATAGTATCATCGTTAGTTAATAGAAGGCAGCAACGAAGGCGCTTGATTTAAGCGATATCTAGTAGCAAACACGGAATTCCAGGAAACAACTACTCTGCGGGTTAATGCCCCGACCAGCATTGAATTACACCTGGAAAACCTATAGCCGATAGATGTAGTTAGTTCTACACCGCGGATATCTAATAGGTTTTCAAATGAGCTGGTTCAGATTAGAGTTCAAAAACCTGTTGGCAAACTTATCGCATTCTCACAGCGTGCCAAGGCATTCCAGTTAATAGTTGGAAGGTTAAAATCACCAACGATGATAATACTCTTGTACCTGGTACTAGATTCCTGAATAAATTCGAATAACTGTTGGTCGTGAGGATTGTATGGTGGAGGTCGTTATACAGCAGCCCAAGTAAAACAAAACGATGATTTGCCAACCAATTGGAACCAAAGAGTTTCAACACCAGATATAGTAACATTTAAATTAGTAATGCGATATTTCTTATAAGCATTATAATCTAAGAAGATGCAGACACCACCACCTTTACTCTCTCCGTCTGTCCGATACACGCTGTAGCCCTTAATTTTAATAATTGAATCGGGATGTATGTGTTATCATGTAGCATTCTGTTTTAAAAATTTCTGCCCACATTTGTGTTGCAAGTGTTGTGCAGCTTGTTGCAAATGACATTTTTTACAGTTGATTATGCCTAGAGACGTAGATTTGGGCATATTTCCCAGCTTAGTGACTTTGAGAGGGGGCGGATTGTTGGGTTGTGTGTAGCAGGTTTGTCGGTGAGAGAAATTTCAAAAAATACTAACGTACTCTATTGTGCGTACGGTTTTACCAGGTGAAAAGTCAGGAAGGTCGTGGACACAGAGCGAGAGGCACAGAACGTGAAGGTCGTACATTGCGACCGATTTAGCAACAGGTGTACTTCTGCAAATCAGTGGTTTGAAGAACATGATAGTATGGTCGGTATAAGTACATTATGTCGCCAAATACGAAGTTTAGCCTTATTGTCTTATCGTCCAAATTAAGTGCTGCCTCTGACTCGTCAACATCGAGCTAACAGCTTACAATGGTGTAAAGATAGAATTCAGTGGCAAAAAAATGGAATCAGTTGATCTTTAGTGATGAATCCCGTTTTGCCTGGTAATGCACGATGGTCGTGCAAGAGTGACAAGGCGGCGTGGTGAAAGACGCAAAACACAATTTGCCAGAGATCGTGTTCATCACACAGCATGTGTTATGGTATGGGGGTGCTGTCGCGTATAGTAGCAGATCACCACTAGTTTTTATTAGAGACAACACCACAGCTCAACGCTACATCCAGGAAGTGGTGGAACCATATGTCATTCCATATCTTCTTCACGTTCTGTGGTCCCTCCACGACAAACAAAGCTCCTTAAAACTTAACAGATAAACTTTCACCTAGAGTAGTAAACATTTAAAAAATTTTCAAAATAAAATGATATCTAATGGGTGTTTACCTTTCTTTGTCACGTAGTACTTATACAGGATGTCCCATAATTATTGCGACAAATTGATAGGAGTCGTAGAGGGCATGAAAATAAGCAATTTTACCTAATAAACCCCTGTCCGGAAATATGTCATTTAGCCGCTACAGCGCAGGTACCCCCTGACTATAAAACTAGAAGGCCGCGACTGGCAGTTGTTTCCTTTTTGACGGATTTTAAAAATTGTTGTACCACAAAATTCAGAAAAAAAGCCTTTATTAAAAAATCGATATGGTCCCTCTTTACTTACTTTATTTGAAAAAAATTTGTTTTTAAGAAAATACAATAAATCGAAATTTTTAATGATAACTAAACAATGTACAAATATATTCATTTTTAGAATTTTTCCCATAATTACAAACAAAAAAGAAAACAATTTCTGCCAGTCGCGGCCTTCTAGTTTTATTTTTAAAAATTAAAAAAAAAATACTTACATCCAGAAAATGTGTCAGAAAATTGGTCCGACACGTAAAATGATCCGCTGATTCCAAAAATGTCAAAAAATACAGGGTGTCCCATTTAAAAATATAACTTTACGGTAATTTCCGGTCAAACCGGAAATGTCATGTAATCCGGAATAACCTCAAAGAATTCATGGCACCATCTAGTATAAATTCACCCAATTTCAAATTTTTATCAGCAGTCATAAAAAAGTTACAGCGTGTTCCCACTTTACGTTGTCACCCGGTATAGCAAATTCAACTGCTCTTGCCGCTATTGGTATTAGTTTTTAATGAAATTAATTTGTGGTTTTAATTAATAAAATAGTTTAATTAACAAAATTTTGGGCCCATCTTACCCAGTTTCTACAAACTAACACACATGTTTCTGCTTCTTGTCCATTTTGAAGTCGTAAGTTATTAGCAGCAACTATGATACGTTTGCGTAAATCATCAATAGTAGGTATCCATTTCGGTGCGATAGACTTAATTTTTTAAATATCTGCACAAAAAGATGTCCAAATGATTTAAAGTCAGGAGATCGTGGCGGTCGTGGTACCCGGTTCTCAGCGTCCAATCCCCTGGTATTAATGCTTGGACACGCTGTACATGGTACCTACGGATATAATTGACCCTCGTGTATGATACGCCACGCTGCTACAATACGCCATAGACGCCCTGGAGCTCTGTCTCTTCCACGATTATGTTTCAAATTTCCCTCACGTCGCACTACATTTGCACTCACTGCACACCGTGGTAAAAGTAGCTGCATTTGGCACATGTTTACCGGGAAATCGTTCTGCTAAAGTATTTTCACATCAATAGTTACATATGTATAGACATTTTAAAAAGAATCACATGTACAATTTTATACATCTTTCTTCATTGTGTTTCATATAATCTTACTTTACCTTCATCATTTCAGTCATTGAAAAACCCAATGAAAAAATAGATATATTGAATATTTTATAATATAATACCAGATAATTTTTAGTTACTTCTGTTTCAAGTGCGCCACTGTCTACAGTTATAATCGCAGCAAGTTGCGGATTAAATAGGGAAAAGTTCCGTACAAGATGGATCGGAATGCGGTTTTCTGCATTTGCTTCTAAAAATTATTAATCCAAAATTCACCTAGGTGGGAATATGCCGAAATTCGTAGTTGCATCGCTGCAGCCAAAAATGCATTCGAAAAATGCATTTTTTGAGACGCCCTTTGGACGACTTAATAAATTTGTAAAAAAGAGTCGGAATTGGCCCAGAATGGATGCCCTGGGGTTTTTGAGGTCGCTGATCACGATTATGATGTCCAAATCACCACCCTGACCACCTGGGGCTCAGGAACGCCGACGAAAGTCATCTCCGTGGAACTCTCACAAAATTCATCCCGCGAAGGAAAAATACTTGGTGCCCGGGGGTTTTTTGGGTCGCTGAATTCAAATATGGCATCGGCGAACACCCCCCAGACACCTGGTGCGTCCCAACCGGGACATGAACGTCATCTCCGTGGAACTGTCACAGAAGTCATGCGGGAAAGCAAAACACTTGGTGCCCGGGGTTTGGGTCGCTGAATTCAAATATGGCATCGGCGAACACCCCAGACACCTGGTGCGCAACCTGGACATGAAGGTCGTCTCCGAGGCTTTCCAGACACACTCGAAAAAGATGAACCGGAAATCGTGAAGGTGGTTTTTTTCGGTCGCCAAAGCAGAATTTGACGTCGAAAGGATCCCCCGAGCACCTGGTGCAACGCAACCTAGACCTGAAGGTCGTCTCCAGGCTTTCCAGACACACTCGAAAAAGACGAACGAGAAATTGTTAAGGTGGTTTTTTTCGGTCACCAAAGCATAATTTGACGTCGAAAAGGATTAAAGTTCAATTATGTATCCTGGAAAGAAATAGAGTGAATAGAAAGTCGATTTTTATGTAATTGAGTTTCAGAAACTCTTTATTGATCTCAAATCAAATACAATTCAACCGTAACTTGACCTAACCTGCTTCATTCATAATTTCAACTCGTTACTAAATATCGGATTCTCCATCAAGTGACAAATCGTTAGCCTGTTCATTTTCTTTGTCATCTTTCTTATCTAAGGTCTCTTTCTCTGTCGCAATAATGTCTTCAACTGAATATCGATCGGTATTGCTGCAAGTAGCGCCTTCACAAATTTTACATGCAACATTGCAAAGGAGGCCGTGCTTCAGAATATTAGTTCCATAATGTTCTTGGGTTCAAGAATGACTGCACGGAGACCAGGTGACCATGGATGCAACAGAATGGGGGTGGAAAAAGGAAGGCGACACACTGATCCCTGTCAGAATGATAGAAAAACCTGCGCCCAAGAACATTATGGAACTAATATTCTGTGGATGTGCAGGAAATTGTAATCTGATGAACTGTACTTGTAGGAAGCACGGCCTCCCTTGCAATGTTGCATGTAAAATTTGTGAAGGCGCTACTTGCAGCAATACCGATCGATATTCTTCATTCTTCGATGTCGATCGTCGATGTCTGAGTAGGTGCTGCTGTTGAGCTCCAGTGAATAAATGTGAACATTGTAGTGGTTTAGTGAAAAATTTTATAAATACTTGCAGAATATTGTACAAAATTGGCATCTGGCTTTGTTAATTATTATAAACATAAGCTGTGGATTTTTTTTTTTCCATAAAGTATTACTATTTCCGCATATTCAAGCCGTCTTTATAGTCCTACCGTGACGATAAATAATTGGAGATGGGGAAAACTGAGACAAGAGCTGAGAAGTTATCTACCGACGCCACTGAACAACTAATTACGAAAGTATGTGCCAATTTTGCAGACCGTTTGGAAGCCAAATTTGCAAGCAAATTTGATGTTTTAAATGAGAAGCTTGCAGAATTCAGCCAAACTTTGAAAACCCTCGATCAGTCTGTTAATACCAATAGAAACAGTATTCAGTCTGTGAATAAAAATGTGATGTTGTAGAGCAATATTTTAAGAGAAATTGCTTGCGTTTTAATGGTTTCACGGAAATGGAAAATGAAAATATCTTGGAAGTCATCACACATTTTATTAATAATAAATTAAAAATTACTTGTCTAAACAACGATATTGATTGTGTCTTCCGTGTTGGAAAAACGAATAATTCAAGAAACCCTAGGCCAGTCGTGGTTAGATTTGTGACAAACATAAAACGTAATGAAGTGTTTTATTCGAGGAAGTTATTAAAAGGTTCCGGTGTTCTTATATTTGAGGACCTTTCTAAGGATCGTTACAATCCTTATCTCCGCAAAAGCTAAATATGATAAAGTTTGGTCCAAAAATGGAAGGATTTATGTTCTACATGGCAATGAAACTCGAATTATAAACTCGACCGATGATCTATAAGTTTATTGAAGCGGTGCGACTAGTGTGGCTATTCTCTTTTGTTTTTCTGGATAGAATGAAGTTTTTACCTAGTAAGATTGTATTATCTGTGTACTCTACTTTGTAAAAAGTTATCTTATATTTTCATTCATTGATATTTAAAGCAAATAAATAAATGTTTATATTCGTGTTTGACAGATATTAAATATTAATATTTCATGAATACCTACCTATTGTACCGACTCATCTTTTTTTGTACTGCAATTTTATTTGTTCTTTAAAACCAAAACTATATTATTTATGTATACTTAGTGTATATTATTTTAGTCTGTAAAAACAATTGCAACGGCGATGGTAGTATAACTATTCATGATTCATTGCACATTAATCATTACCACTTTTTAATCATTCATTATTGTAAGTTGGAGCTCGATTGACAGCTAATAACTCTATTGTGGCTAATTTAAGCTTTTCGCATTTTAACATACGCTCATTATGTGCGTCTTTCACTTGTTTTTCAGAATTCATAACTGCAGGATCTTTTGATATATTTGGTTTGTCAGAAACTTGGCTAGATTCGTCAGTACCTGACTATGGACTATACATTTCGGGCTATGGATTGTTTCGAAAGGATAGAGCACGTACGGGTGGAGGAGTTGCTTTTATGTTAAGGATACAATTAGAAGTAAGGTGTTAAATGTTCCTGAAAATAAATTGTTGGAGCAATTGTGGATCACAACTACAATCGCGGGTAAGAAATTGTGTTTTGGAACCGTATACAGGCCACCTTCTAATAACCTACAGTCATGTTTAGAAGAACTGGAAAATGTCATTTGTAATTTACTTCCTGATTATGATCATATTTTTGTAGGTGGAGACTTTAATATAGATATGCAAATAAACAGTAGTGGTTGTAGAACCATACAAAGACTTTTAGATAAATATAATTTAAGTCAATTAATAACCGAGCCAACTCGGGTTACAGAAAATTCTTCTACATTAATTGATTTAATTATTGTCAATGACATTAATATGATTATGGACAGTACTGTCATACAAATGCGTGGAATATCTGACCATTCAATGGTTTCATGTAATATTAAATTAAAGAGAGACAAATTACCCCATAGTATACGAACTTATAGAGATTTTTCTGCCTTTTCGTATGATTTGTTCTTAGTAGATTTAAGGAAATAGGGTGGGACACTATATACACATTTGATACAGTTAATGATATGGTAAATTTCTTAAATGTTAATTGCAATAAACTACTTGACAAGCATGCGCCCTATAAGACATCCAGGTTTACAAAACCTCCAGCACCTTGGTTAACAAGTAATCTTAAAAAATGATGAAACTAAGGAACAGAGCTTTTACTCGATATAAACAAAACCGAACTGTACAGGCATGGGAAGAATATAAAGAACTGCGTAATTTAGTAAATAGATCCGTTAAGGCAGAAAAGGCTTACCTAAATTATAAATTATTAAAACTGACCCTAAAAGTTTTTGGGCTGCGCTTAAGCATTTAAATTTAAAAACAGAATTTGTCAATGCAGAATGAAGACCCTAACACTGTAAATGATTTTTCATAAATTCTATACCTAACGTACCTGTTTCATTGGATCCAGACATAATGCAAATTTTAGATAAGTATGATCACATATATAACAATATTGACCAGTTATTTGAGTTTACTAGAGTCAACCCGGAACAAATCAATTCAGTTCTAAGAACATTAAAATCTAACGCTACAGGTGCAGATGGAATGAATATAAAAACTTTAGACTTATTTTTTCCACAATTAACCGAGCATTTCACCTTTATTATTAATAAATGTCTCATTTCAGGGGAGTTTCCCGATAATTGGAAAGACGCTTATATTTGTCCTATTCCTAAAAACTCAAATCCCACATGTCTGTCTCATTTTAGACCCATTAGTATATTACCTTCACTTTCTAAGGTGTTAGAGAAAATAGTTCGTGAGCAACTTAACTCTTATTTTATTGCAAATCAAATTATTCCATTGCATCAATCTGGCTTTAAGGCTAACCATAGCACAACTACAGCTCTTTTAGATGTCACAGACAATATACTACGTTCAAATGACAAAAATCTTAGTACTTGCTTGGTTCTTTTAGATTTGAGCAAGGCCTTTGATACGTTGGACCACGAAATATTACTCAAAAAACTTAAATATTTTGGTCTGGGAGACATCCCCCAACAGTTCTTTAAAAATTATTTATACAACAGGCGTCAAAAGGTGTTGTGTTGTGGTACGTCCTCAGATTTTAAAATTACAAATAAAGGAGTTCCTCAGGGTAGTGTGTTGGGCCCTCTATTGTTTTCAATCTATACTGCAGATTTTTCTACATATTTATCCAGCTGCAAAATACACCAGTATGCGGATGACACTCAGGTATATTATTCTTTTCCATATAGTGATGTTAATACAGCCACTGATGAAGTAAATTTAGATCTGCGTAATTTTTCAAGACTATGTGTTGCTCATAAACTTATTTTGAATGAAGCTAAAACGGAATTGATTGTATTTGGTAAGAATAGAGAACTAATAACTGCGGATCCAGACTTTCAAATTATTATCAATGATAAAGTAATCAATCCAAAAGAAGAATGTAAAAATCTTGGCGTATATTTTGATGCTAATTTAAGGTTCCAAAAGCATGTAAATTATTTAGTACAAAAATCTTACGGAAAATTAAAGCTGCTTAATATCCATAAAGATTCACTCAGTACTGGTGTAAAACTGAAGTTATGTGATTCGCTAATTTTATCTCTATTACATTACTGTGACAGCGTTTTTTGGCCTTGCCTACTAGAATCAGATAAATATACCTTGCAAAAAATACAGAATAGTTGCATCAGATATTGCTTTGGCTTAAGGAAATTTGATCACATAACTGAAAAGTTTTTAGAATCTAAATGGTTATACCTAAAAGAAAGATATGAGCTCCATTTGTCTTGTATGGTGTATAAAACTGAAATGCTTAAGTCCCCTGTTTATTTATCCAACAAACTAATAAAAGGTAGTGAAGTACATAACTGTTCCACCCGATTTCGACATTTGTACTTGGTTCCAAAGCACAGATCTGCTCGGTTTCAAGGTGCTTTTTCGTATAATGCTCCAAAGATATTTAACAGAATTCCTAATAACATAAAAGAAGCATCAAGTATTTTTTCCTTTCGTAAACAAATGAAGCAGCTCCTCATATCCCGAAGAAACTCATACAGGTGACAATGTATAGTTAATTTGTTTTTTTTTCTTTTTCAACCTTTAAAAATAATTATAAAGTATACAATGAGTTATTAATTTGTTAATAGCGCCTACAATATTCATGACATGTTTATTATATTATGATACAATACATTTGTTTTATTTTTTTTTATGTGGTTGCGTGGAAGAGCGAGAAATCGAACGCCGCCACTGCTCTATTTCTCTTTTGTACTAATTATTATGTGTGTAATAAAGGCATTTATTATTATTATTATTATTATTATTATTATTATTATATTCAGTTGAAGACATTATTGCGGCAGAGGAAGAGATTTTAGATAAGAAAAATGACAAAGAAAATGAACAGGCTAACGATTTGTCACTTGATGGAGAATCCGATATTTAGTAACGAGTTGAAATTATGAATGAAGCAGGTTAGGTCAAGTTACGGTTGAATTGTATTTGATTTGAGATCAATAAAGAGTTTCTGAAACTCAATTACATAAAAATCGACTTTCTATTCACTCTATTTCTTTCCAGGATACATAATTGAACTTTAATCCTTTTCGACGTCAAATTATGCTTTGGTGACCGAAAAAACCCACCTTAACAATTTCTCGTTCGTCTTTTTCGAGTGTGTCTGGAAAGCCTGGAGACGACCTTCAGGTCTAGGTTGCGGTGCACCAGGTGCTCGGGGGATCCTGTTCGACGTCAAATTCTGCTTTGGCGACCGAAAAAACCCACCTTAACGATTTCCGGTTCATCTTTTTCGAGTGTGTCTGGAAAGCCTCGGAGACGACCTTCATGTCCAGGTTGTGGCGCACCAGGTGTCTGGGGGTGTTCGCCGATGCCATATTTGAATTCAGCGACCCAAAAAACCCCCCGGGCACCAAGTGTTTTTGCTTTCCCGCATGACTTCTGTGACAGTTCCACGGAGATGACGTTCATGTCCCGGTTGGGACGCACCAGGTGTCTGGGGGGTGTTCGCCGATGCCATATTTGAATTCAGCGACCCAAAAAACCCCCGGGCACCAAGTATTTTTCCTTCGCGGGATGAATTTTGTGAGAGTTCCACGGAGATGACTTTCGTCGGCGTTCCTGGGCCCCAGGTGGTCAGGGTGGTGATTTGGACATCATAATCGTGATCAGCGACCTCAAAAACCCCAGGGCACCCATTCTGGGCCAATTCCGACTCTTTTTTACAAATTTATTAAGTCATGCAACTACGAATTTCGGCATATTCCCACCTAGGTGAATTTTGGATTAATAATTTTTAGAAGCAAATGCAGAAAACCGCATTCCGATCCATCTTGTACGGAACTTTTCCCTATTTAGACCCGTTTTTCACGTATCTTGCTGCGACTATTAGACGTTAATTACAACAGACTTAGTCAATCTCATTGTCATACTCCGGATTCTGTTGATTCTGCTCTTCAAACCGATTTAACAATGTTAATTAAAATTAATATTCTCACTAGACATTTTGAAATAACAATTTTGCGATTAAACCCGTCGTGATTCCATCAGCAATTTTGTTACATTATTATAAAATGTTTAAAATTTCTTCGTCAAGAATTGTTTCCTGTATCAATTTTTGATTATTTTTTTATTATACAAAGTGCCTCGTTTGCCCTTGAGGAAAATCTGAGGGATAAGTTCCTTTTGGAAAGTAATAGAAGTCGTTCATATAACTTGTAACTCTACAGTACAGGATGTCCCGAAATAAATGGGACATAAACAAAAGTAGATTATTGACGATAACATATCTTAGTCAGAAGTTGAGGTTAACATACATTTTGGAGATCGAGCTCTTTTTTGGAAACGAAAAATTGTTTTGACGTCACTAGTAGAATGAGCCACTTGTGGCACATCAGGCTTTTTTAAATGACAAACTTTTTTGTAGGTTAGTGTATCCATCCGCGGAGTAGTTGTTTCCTGCAACATCATTTATAGATTTAATAGCTCGTCGCCCAGGGCGAGAGGTCTGCGTTTAAGTACCTGCTGTAATGTAGGTCGCTTCCTGCAAGTCGAGTCGCTCAGGCCGAGCAGGAAGTAGCAGACCACTTGTATCTCACCTGCACTCACTTTATATGTGAACATACATATGAAGGCACAGCCAGTTCAATTGTCGGTCATCTGGCCTATGGCATACTGATGAGGGCTAATAAGCCCGAAACCGGTCTATGTCTGGTGGGGTAGCCGACAAGGGTTCTTGGTTGTTCACACAGATACTGCAGGTGTAATTCAATGCCGGTCGGGGCATTAGTCCGCGGAGTAGTTGCTTCCTGCAGTATCATTTATAGACCTTTTAACAGTTTTAATAATTTATGCTTATTATATTTAAATCGTTGACTTTTTTGACATGCGTAAACATTCTGTATGTTTAACACCTGTAAATAACTAAAATGAAATTAATAAATATAATTTTATATAAAATTTAAATCGAAAAATTTCAAAGCTAAATATGAAAATAATAACCTGACTTTTTGTTTCAGGGAAAAGTAGCAGTACTCCTATCAACGATATTTGGTATCAGTACAAGGAGGGTTATAATAATGCAGTTAGGAAGAAAATATTGATATCTAGTTTAAAATGATATTTTAAATACCAATAAGATAGCTATAATGTGTGTATTGTAATAATAAATTATTTTAAATAGAAAAGTGCCTTTACTTAATTTTGATACACTACATTCTATTTGACAGTTTAAACTAATCCGAAATTAAAACTAATAATTAAATTTACCTTAATCTACAACGAATTGAAAGGGTGGTGTAATCCAAAGAAAATTCAAAAAGTGTCCGTAGCTGTATTACTGACATTATTTCGAACATAAAATTAAACCTTCGGCAGTACATTCCATGTTAAAAAGTACGCTGAATGCCAAAGAAAATAATTTGACTCACTGCAATATCGGCACTTTCAATTTACATAGTGAAAAATAAATTGTACATCTTGTTTATAATAGTTATTGTTTTGTATTGAAATGTTATATTACTTAAAATGTATATTATTTCATTTATAAAAACATAAATAAGTTTCGAAAAATGACAATTTGTTTTCAGATTTGTTTCATGTTCTAGAACGAAAACGATTTTGGCATTCTACAACAAATGTATCATTCTACATACATACATCATGAAAAATTCTGGTGTTACGTAACAAAAATTTCAAAAAAATAATGTTTGAAGATTTTAAAATTTAATTTTCACAATACTGTGCACCTCTTCATTATGCTGTCCACCTGTCCGTGCTTATTTAGATAAGCTGTTTCCGAATCGTTGGATAGGGAGAAGGGGGCCGATTGAGTGGCCAGCCAGATCGTCTGATTTGACACCTCTAGATTATTTCTTGTGGGGATACTTAATAAGCAAAGTATACGTTAGACCCGTTAATTTAGAAGATTTAAAAGCAAGAATTTGTCATGAGGTACATCGTATACCTCCTGAAGTTATTGACAATGTCAAAAAAGAATTTATTAATCGTCTTGGCTACTGTCAGGCAGCCAACGGTGCATAATTTATACGTTTAATTTAGTCGATTTTTTACATACTTAATCATTATCATTTTCAGTACTGTGAAAATTAAATTTTCAAATATTATTTTTTTGAAATTTTTATTATGTAACACCATAATTTTTAATGATGTATGTATGTAGAATGACACGCTCTTTCAAATGGCATGGTCAAAATTGGTGGTTGCTATTTAAAAAAATTGTCGATGACGTAATATCTCGAACAACGATGACGCACACAAATGTGGGTCGTTTGTCAAAAAGTGCCTTTTTTAAAAACAAAATCGACGTGCCAGGGGATTTTTTCGAAAAAATCTCAATTTCAAAATTTATTCGTTACTTTTCGAAAGCACTGTATAAGCAATTGTTACACATGTTATACTAGGTTCACCGTAAATTCTGAGGTAGTCACTGTAGCTATAAATATCATACAGGGTGTTGACAGAATTGTACCTATTGTTATCTTCTTCAAAAGTAAAACATTTTGTTTTTTTTTCAAACGAAACACCCTGTACTTTTAACGGGATATGAATGACCTTCTCAAAGTCTACAACTTTCAGAATAGGTGTCATAATCAGTTCCTCATATTTTACATTTTTAGTTTTTTTTTCTTTTTCTTCAGTAAAGATATATTCTAGGCAATGCTCTTTTGTTTCAACCCTTTATTCCATGAGCGTCGACGATAATTATGGTAAATGAATGAAAAATAAAAAAAGATACTAAAAGTGTCAAATATGAGGAACTGATTGGTTGTAACACCTGTTAGGAAAGTTGTAGGTTTTGAGAAGCTGTTTCACATCCCGTTAAAAATACAGGGTGTTTTTTGTATTTGAAAAAGATAACGATATGATAAGATTTGGTACGATTTTATGAACACTCTGTATGACATTTATAAACAGTGTCACTTCAGAATTTACGATAAACCTAGTACAAGTGTGACGATGGGCTGATTTTTGACACATAGTTTCTATTACAAAAAAGTTGCATAATTCCGTGAAAAATATAAATATCCTTTCAAATACATGCTTTTCTATTTAAAAAAAATACAGCTTTGGTCTGCCCTCTGAAGGCATTGTTTTATTTTAAAACACTTTATTCAACTCAGGAATGAGCAAATACTATATTAATATATGGAGAGTATTTATTGGCATGTCTTTAAAATATTTGTTTCGTCAATGCTTAGAAATTTATCAGTAGTTGAAAAATAAGTATTAATAATGTAACTGTAAATATTAACATACCCCTATAATGGAGCGCAATCGAAATTTGAACAAGTTCCTGCAATAAATTATTTCAAACAGGTAGGTAAAAACCCATAAATTTCCAATTAATTCAAACACCGAAACATGGCACAGATGTTCCAAATAAGTTTGTAAGAATATGGGTAAAATATGGCACGAAAATAATCACCATTACCATGCTAAGTACCTACAAAAGGATTGTTTTGTAAGAAAGTGAGGATTTATAGGTTTAGTTTTAATTGTCTAAGTAAGTCCTAAGCTTTAGAATTGCATGCTGCTTTAATATTTAATGGGGCAAGAAGCTACTGATGTGCTCAGAGAGTGGAGTTCAGTTTATATACTTGTGAGATGAACATCTGATGTATTTTCTACAGGGTTAACTATGACTAAGTACAACTATTTTAACACGGGGCAGAGAAAATAGGAACGGAATCGTCCATCATAAAAACAAACAAAAATCAGAACTATATTAAACCCCTATTTATCACCGACTCTGGTTGCCTGTTAGCCGCGAGGTTAGATATATTCCGCATAAGTCAAAGATGTCAAAGGTAGTGACAGAGCACCTCGATGTCACGGGTATCAACTTACGCTGCTTTGAAAGAAACAAATTTATTTACAAAATGTATATAATTATTTAATGAGAGAAACGATAAGGTAGCGGCGTTGTTTACAAAAAGAGCTAGATAAAATTATGTTTTCTCCACTACCGATATGAAATCAGCCACATCCACAAATCTAGGTTGGTTTATAATCGACAAAGTCGTAGTCATATAAATAAGTCGGTAATAGTCAACTTTCTTGAAATTATTATATTGAATTTACCAAGTTTAATACAGGATTGTTGAAAACAATAAATTAAAATTGTATTACTCACTAATTTGGAACAAGGAACTATTGTGGGAAATGAAATATAGATAAAAAAAAAATGTAAGCAAACGAAGTAATATCAAAGTTAGAGAAATATGTTAATGACCGCTAATTATGTTTGTACAAATTATTGGAAATAAGAAGATTAAGTGACCACTTTCATTTTCGTTTAATTTGTCATTCCGTTACAAGCGGCGAAAAGCGAATGAAAATTTAAAAAAATTCTAGAAAACATCATTTGAACTGTTTTGATTTTCGTAGATACCGTTGAAAATCAGAAGATTAAGTGATTCTATTTAGGTACTAGTTTCAATTGTCAGCCCGTCAGCATATTTCCTAAACCTACTATTATACAACGCAAGTAGCGCCCCATCAATTTTTTATTGGTCAATTCAAATTCTAATTGGTTACAAAGCACTATATTAATGTCTTATACGATGCAACATAACCATACTACTCATGCGATTTTTAACATCAGGAGCATAACTGTAATTAACTATACGTTATGCGCCTGTATACATATAGTATACGAGGTGTGGCAATTAAGTTCCGGGAATTTAGTTATAACTCGGAAACTGGCAACACTGCATCGTTCATTAACGTTTTTCTAAAAAGGGGGTACCTTTCTTTTAGTTTCAGTCCAAGGTTGAAGTCGATAGCACGTTTGGTTTCTGTTATGTGTATTTTTGGAAGTAACTTTTTTAGTGGCGTCGTGAAAATGAGTGACTCAAATTACAAGCAACGTGTTGTGATTCAATTTTTAGTGAAATCTGGCGAAAAACCCTCAGAAATCTTTCGAAAATTGCAGATGGTGTATGGAGACGAGTGCATGTCGAAAACACGCGTGTTTGAATGGGCATGGTAACCGTTCAAGGGGGGCGTGAATACGGTCCACGTGAAGGAGATCCCGTCACTTCTCGTACTGACGCGAATGTTGACCGTTTGCGTGCACTGATCACGTCGGGGCGCCTAAGAATTCGTGCGTTGTCTGACGAGTTAAACGTCAACAAAGAAACCGTTCGCACAATGTTACATGAAAATTTGAATATGCGAAAGATATGCGCAAAGATGATGCCAAAACTTCTCACCCGTGAACAGAAAGACTTTCGAAAATCGAGAGCGACGGTAGAGATTGGATGAGTCGGGTAGTCACTGGAGTTGAGACCTGGATATTTAGGTGTTACCCGAGACCCGTAAACAAAGTCAGCAGTGGGTGGAAAAGGGTGGAAAGCAGCTAACGAAAGGGAGGATGTCCAGGTTACGACTAAAGGCAATGTTGATCGTTTTTTTCGATATCCACAGCATCATTCATCGTAAATATGTTCCTGCCGGCCAAACAGTGAGTGGACAGTTTTAAGTTGGCGTCCTGGAACGGCTGCAGTCCTCCGTTTTCCGCGTGCGACCTGAATTCGCCGAGAGCGGCTGGATGTTGCACCACGACAACGCGCCAGCCCATTCCTCGTTCATTGTGCAATAGTTTTTGGCAAAAAAAGGCATTCCAACGTTGCCCCACCCACTCTATGGCAGGCACGATATTGCTCCCTGCGATATTTTTTATTCCCCAAGATGAA
Source organism: Monochamus saltuarius (assembly GCA_025584915.1). Classification (NCBI taxonomy): domain Eukaryota; kingdom Metazoa; phylum Arthropoda; class Insecta; order Coleoptera; family Cerambycidae; genus Monochamus; species Monochamus saltuarius. The sequence goes on along the minus strand of CM046727.1, from coordinate 23,772,805 downwards.
GTCGCAACCTCAAGTTAACTCATCATAGCGGCGTACAGGTCAAAGAAGCTGTAACCGTGGTGATGGACGGGTTAACTTCGGACCAAGGGTGCTTCCAATTTTGGGAGCAATGTTGGAATCATTGTGTAGAGTTAGAGGGAGACTATTGTGAAGGTCGATAATAAAATTTTGCCGAAATTTAATTTGCTTGTTTTTTCATTGACAAATTCCCGGAACTTAATTGCCACACCTCGTATACCTAGTTTTGAGACATATTTAACTTTTAGAAGAAATTTGGCAGCAACGCTTTATAACTCTTTTATTAGGGAATTCCTCTTAGACTTGGCAATCTTGAAGATCTAAAAATGTACCTAATATTTATTTTTTGCAATCAAAATAATTTCATGAATGGCATAGACTCACATTTTTATCGTTACATTTTGAAAAATTCATTTCGATTTTTTTTCAATTGGTTAAGTAAAATGATTTTTCATCTGATATAGATATTGTGAGGGTTTGGGCTGAAACTGAAATTAAATATATCTCAAAAACGTTTAGCTGCAACCTATAACCACCACAATCTTCTATTCTCACTATATTTAAATCAGCTGAGAGAGATTTTACGAAACCTATTGTGAAATATTTGTGTTCCATTTAAATTTAAAGGTTTGTACATTTTTAGTTCTTCAGACTTACCAAATTGCAACCGGAATTCATGTTTAGCGTTGCAAGTGCATTTTTTTAATTGTCAAATATCTCTAAAACAGATAATTTTAATTAGAGAGTATACTATAAGTTTTCAAAGTAAAATTTAATGTATAATAAATATGCAATAATATACAGGGAGTTATTTAAAAAAAAAAACAAAGTTAGTTGCTATTTCGGTATAAAAGGAAGTAACACTGTCACAAAAATATTCTGTTTAAATTCGCTGTTGAAAAATCTCAGATTTCTAAAATCGGTAGCGAAGCTTATAAAACCAATGATTGATAATATCTAACATTCATAACCATTTTAGTAGATATGCGTTTTTTCAATAGCACATCATTTCTGATGGTATTTCTGTTAGTTTTCTTTATTTTAATATCTATGGAAGCCCCATAATACTCTTTTTTGCAAAAGTCTTCGCGACATTTATTAAAATCGCTGAGATGACAAGCGTACTTTTTTCTAAACAGCATTTTTGCAAATTTTGTATAGTTGAACCAGCAATTGAGTTTTAGTTAGCGATGAAAGAGCATTTACCCATTCGTTGCACCTAATATTAAAATCATTTGAATTTGATTCTTCATTGCATTTTTCTGATAATATTACACGCAAGACTGTCTTCAGCGTTGTACTCAATTATACATGTTTAATTGTCCATCATTACACAAGTATTTTTGTTTTAAGGTAATGTTAAATAAAAGCTGGCTGCAGTGAATTAGGTTTTGGTAAAATGCTGGAATCGAGGTGACTAGATCGCTGTGGGTTTGACCCCCGCAGCCGGTAGACCGTATATATGCTATATTCGTGGATAGGATTGGCATTCTCTCTGCGGATATGGTAGGGTGGAAGAATGTTGGCTTGGGTAAATGTGAGATATTGATACCGGTTGACGTTTGACTACCCCCATAATTAATGAGGTGTTCCAGGTTTCCCTCATTCCTGCACTGAATGATGGTTAGGGCCTATCAACGTAAGTCGTTCCTGGGCGCAAATGCGGCCTGCTTAATAATAATATGGCGCCCCCTCTCCCGCACAAGTCTTCGACTTCAGGACTAATCCTCGTGATTAGAATGAGGGGTAAAGATATTATTATTATAATTATTTGAATTTGATAGGCATAGAGAATAGTTCCTTATGTCCGGAATGCGGAGAGGGGGAAGAGACCCCTATCCATTTTCTAGGACACTGTGCGGCTCTTGGAAGACTAAGATATAGAATCTTTGGCACCGAGGAGCTGCAAAGGGAAGAGATGAGGGGCCTACCATGGACCAGGATCCTGGCGTTCATCAGGACGTCGGGTAGGTTCGAGGAAGGCCGAGGGCGAATAGTGGAGGGGTGATGGGATGCCAGGGTAGGCAAAAAGGGCCCACGTGTGGCCTACTTGCCAGGCTAAGGCCGCCCGCACTTTACTACTACTACTTACTACTACATTATAATTATTTAGGAGCCTAATGGTAAAAGTCCTGTTGCATCATATTACACTTTGAAATAGTGCGTTGTAATCAATTAGAATTTGAATTGACCAATGAATAATAGTTGGTGAGTCGTTACTTGCGTTGTACAGTATTAGGTTTAGCACGCTGCCCGTCACGGGTGATGAAAAAGGGGTGAAAATTAAAAAAGGTAATAAAAACTAATAAAATACAATTTAAACTGTAATTATTTTCATAGAAAACGTTGGATATAAGAATAAGCAATTCCACATAGTTTTAGTTGTCAACCCGCACCGGTAGCGAAAAGAGGATGGAATGGAAAAAAATAAATAAAATAAAACAGAAACGATTCTACTTCGATGAGTTTAATAAGAGAGTTTGCTCATAGGAAGGCCATGAAAGACAAATTTTATTAAATAAATTATGATTTAAAAAATTATGTCATTTTTTCCTTGTTTCACATTTATGGAAATTACACGTTACACGTTAGAAATATCGTCCAGGGCATTGCTAAAACCGGCACTATCTGTCCCATTCGTAATAGAACGCCTTACATTTGTATAATACTTTTTCTATAAAAAAAAAAATAAATAAAACGTGCATAAAATTCTGAATGACCCTCGTATATACCGAAACTGGTGATACAACAATCAAATTAAGAAGAGTAGCAACTGTACACGTTTCACACGAACAATATATTTCCTGAATTTACTCCAGTAATAAATTATATCAGAACGTTTGTTAATTGTGTATAATTAGCAAGAGTGAAGTGTGAATTTATGACGTGTAGTGTAATTCCCTCTGAATTATGATCCCAATTGTGAAATTAGATATGAAAAGCGGTACCTGGCCCGCTCTCAGTGCAGCCAACCTCTCTAATGGAATTGCCTGCTGATGCTGTTTGCCACTGTAATTTATGGATATTAATTTCTATGATATTTCAGATTAATTGCCAACAACAAAGGAGTTATCGCTGCTTGGTAATATAATGGGGATGTTGTCGAATTACATCAGAATAAAGTGCTTGGTTACGGTTTTGTAGTAAACTGTTCGACTACTAAAAATAATATTTTAAATTGCACCAAATATCAGTTTTTTTTATTTGCTATTAATTACTTTTCCCTATTAAGGAAAGAAAAAATTGTTATAATAAAAGTGTTTATCTTATGCATGCATAATATGTTTATTTTCTCAAATTTTAGTTAAACTTATGAAGTTAATTCAAATGAGTTCCAAATTTGTTCCAAAGATTACGTAGCCCCACAAAAAAAGTTTCAGATCTGGAGATCAGACCAAGTTTACTGCATGTTTTTGGTTTTGGGGTCGCTGAATCCGAATTCGCCATCCGTTTAACCTCATCACGTCAGGGTTTTGCATAACGTCAAACCCAATAATTTACACTTTCAGAACTATTAGACTCATATAACTCTATAACTTAAACCTTAGGCACTAATTCCATAAACCAATAAACCCAATAGCCGCGTTTCTCAATACTTGAACTTATCTTACATCACGCAATTTGTCAGTCTCTTTAAACAAAATGTATCTTACGCTACAAACTTATAACCTAATAATCTTACAACTCATGACACCCATAACCCCATAAACAGTTACAGTTGTATTTTACCCGAAAAACGAAATAGGACCGTCGGCATTAGAGTTACCCAATGTACACCACGAGGGATTTGCACGAGCGGATTTTGTACATCATGTAGCTCTTAAAAGGGTGTTTGAATATATTTCTTAGACTCTTTTTTCGATTCTATGGAAGCTATGCATTTACAAAAAAATTATGCATTTTCAGAAAAAAAATTGTGCTACGTGGAAGGAAAAACTTCTTATAGAAAGGAACTCTTTAATTTCAGCTCTGGAAAGTTGGATGTACTAATGTGATATAGATTATAGATTCATACACTTTTGAAATACCTAAGACGAAGGCCTCGACGTAATTAAAGATACACTGAGAGAAGTTTACTACGGTCAGTAAAAATCCATTAACCGTAGCAAAATATCTGCATTAAATAGGCACCAAGTGAGCCTTCTTGCCGTAAGAAAAACTGCTTTGCTGGAAAGAACTCACTTGCAGTAAGTAGACACTTTTGCTAGGATCCCTTTGCTACCCCAAGTGAGTCAACTGATTAACCCCAAGCTAGTTAACTCATTAACCCCAAGTGAGTCAACTGATTAACCCCAAGTGAGTCAACTCATTAACATCAAGTGAACAGCTTTGTTGCCCTAAGTTAGCCAGTTCGCACAACTGTAAAGGCTGGGGTCTCATTGGGATATTTTAGTGGAGTCAACTTGTGGATACCAGTAAATTAACCTGAAATGTCGGGGTGTGATCAATAAGTCACGGTAACTTATTGATCACACCCAGACATTTCAGGATAACCTTATTGGTATCCACATGTTGACTCCACTAAAATGTTCCACAGTCAGGCCCAGCCTTAAGTGCGAGTCCTTTGTCCAGGTAAAAGAAAGACTTCATTTTCTGCTACGAACTTCGCGATTGCCTACTTACCTTTGAATTAACACTGATTTCTAACAAAGTACTTACTTATAACAGGAAACTTTTTTCTGTCACAGGTGGGTATTTTGTTACAATAGCAGGGCATATACAGAGTGATTCGGTTTTAATCAAGATAGCTTTGAGAACCAAAATAAAATTCAGCAAGATAAAAGTGCATTAAAAAAAATTAATAAAAAGCGCATTGAGCGAAATACAATGGATTAAATTACCAATTGTTAATCAATTTTTTAAACTTCCAAATAAAGTACCTAGGGACACAATATACAATTTCAACAAATGTAAATACGGCAATACGTCAATAGCAATGTTACAATTTGAAATTTTCGAGCTGTTGATCTTTTTTTACAATAGACCCTTTCTTCTAGGCAAAATTTTTGTCATTATACATCATTAGATATTATTAGTATTAGTACCTAAAGTTAACTGACCACTACTGTTTTATGATATAAATGTACCTATACATAGAAAAATTTAGGCTTAGCTCACTAATAGTATGTTTTAGATCACACTGTCAAAACTGAGTTACATGCTATTAAGGGCGCCGTATTCCTGAAAAAGTGTTTTCTACAAATATAAATAATTTTAGACATTTAAGAACTGAATAATATAGAGTTTAGCAAATAACAAGGATGTTATTTCATGCCACCTGCAAATATTGAAAGGTACCGACGTAAAATCAATATTTAACATCAGAAAGCGATCTATCCAATGAATTTTTAGGTACTGAAATCTTTCAAGATACGTATTTTTTTAAATTCAACTATAGATGTAAACATTGTTATAACATAAACTTACATAGTTCTGCATATAAGATTGTTCACTTTTGTTTATAAGTATGTGAAAATAATTGTTAAAATGTGGGGTTAGAATAGCGAAATTATGTGTGTCATATAAATGCATTTTAAAAGTTATTACATTATTTGAGGAAAGTTTAAATAGTAAAAGTGGATAAACAAAACATCAATAATTCTATTTTTGATATTACTTTTGCTCTACGAATTTTATTTTTCGAGATTTCAGTACCTAAAAAACACCACAAATTTGATCATTTTACGGCGAGAGATACGGGCACCTTAAAATAATGTATAGCTAATGGCGAAAAATTATAATTGTTCTATGAGTAATTTTAAGCTACAGAGTTGTTATAAAAACTTCATATGTCCTGCCACTAGTGTTGAAAATATATTTTTGTAAATTAATTGTCAAACTAATGAGAATAATATCAATGGAACATGTCCAACTTATTTTTAAAAACTATTCTGACCAAATATTAAGCCACATCGGATCTATAGCTTACTTAAAAAAGTAAATATTGTCTTTAACCCAAAACATCATTAAAATTAGAGTAGAGTGCATCAAATACAAAAATGCCAAATGTATATCAGCAGCTTTACAGTTCTATATAAATTAATGTAACCAAGATAACCAGGTGTAGGTATCGTGAAGAAAATTTATTTTTCTTTTATTTTGAGATGTTATTGTAATATTGTAATGTGCTGTATGAGAAAATAAAATACCTTAAAATATAAAGCACAATTCATGTTTATTTTCATAAAAGTTCCAACAAAAGCTAAACTAAACTAAAACTATTAAACTCAACAGAATAATACAGGGATAGTAGCTATTTAAGTATATAATAATATATGTCTCCAATGGAGTATTTTCAAATACAATCTGCAAGATGATAACCAAATTAACAGAAAAATAAACAAAAGATTTGGATTATCGACGAGAAAATTGCACTAAAAATCACAGACAAATTTGTAAATATAAAGATAAAATGGTACAAACTAGCAACAATTATTGGCAACTAATTGCTAGCTAACCATTTTCAAATTTATTTTGGTACCACCCTGTCTAAAATTTACTTCTATGTTTATAATAAAACAACAAAAATACTGTTAACACACATAATTGTTGTGTATGAGCACAAACGTCCATAACTCTAAAGTTAGGAAGGAGGGCGAAACACAACTGCATGCGCAACATGAGGTGCGCGCAATCGGGCATGCGCACTGAATCGAATTCCGGGTTATTCCGGTGAGGGCTCACTTACCCTAAGTGAGCCCTAATTTGCTACAAATAAGGACTGACTAACCCCAACTGGATGAATTCTAAAAAGTACATTGACTTACCCGAGCAAAGCAACTCACTTGGGACAGATAGACCGCCGACTAAAATATAATTCCAACTGAACTATCCTATAGCCACAAGACTTTTTTGTGGTAGCAAAGATGTTTCAGCAAAATGTACCTACTTACTTGTGGCAGCATGAATGTGTTGCTGTGGGTGCAAAAATTTTACCTACAGTAGCTAAAATATCTTAGCAAAGCCCCTCACTTGGTGAATTTCTTTCAGTGTATCATGATCTGACAGGCGTATAATGATTTCTATTCAAAGTAGTGTTGACTGAGGTATCTTGCAAAATTTTAACAAATTTTGCCTTACAAAATAAGACAAAAGTGTGTTTAAAGTCTTGGACCATTTGATTTTATAGGAGAGCTCGACAAAATAAACTACAACATACTCGAATAGTGCAAAATAAATTAATTTAACAAAGCTAACTTAACTTTGTCAGAAGCTAAAAAAAAATAATGTGGAACATAATATGACACTAGTGTAGTACTCTTAAGGGCGCCGTATTATAGAAATAGTGTTTTCTACAAATACAAATAATTTTAGACATTTAAGAACCGAATAATATAAAGTTTAGCAAATAACAAGAATGTTATCTCATGCCACCTGCGAATGTTCAAAGGTACCGAAGTAAAATCAATATATAACTTCAGAAAGCGATCTATTCAACAAACTTTTAGGTACTGAAATCTTTCAAAATACGTGTTTTTTTAATTCATCTATAGATGTAAACATTGTTATAACATAAGCTTACATAGTTCTGCATATAAAATTGTTCACTTTTATTTATAAGTATGTGAAAATAATTGTTAAAATGTGGGGTTAGAATAGCGAAATAATGTGTGTCATACAAGTGAATTTTAAAGGTTATATTATTTGAGGAGAGTTTAAATAGTAAAAATGTATAAACAAAACATCGATAATTTTATTTTTGAGCAAAAGAAATAACTTTTGCTCTACGTGTTTTATTTTTCTAGACTTCAGTAATTACCTAAAGAACACCACAAATTTGGTCATTTTACACCGAGAAATACGGCTACCTTAATAATAACCTAACCATTATCTATTCATGTAATTGTCAATGATAATAGCTAATAATACTCAAAAAACAAAATGCGTATGGATGGAGTGACCAAATTATGTATACCTAATTTGTCACAGAATAATTTAATCTTTTGTAATCTGTACGGTTTGTACTGAAAATGTTGTATGTGGTCCACTTTCGAAAGCGGAAACTTTAGAGGCAGATAGAGAACCACAAAATAATCAGTTTGTATTATAAACTATATTCGAAAAATGCGTCGCTACGAAAATACATGGTGTCAAAATTTTTATCAAAAGTTCCATATTTATTAAGGGCGCCGTATTCCTGAAAAAGTGTTTTCTACAAATATAAATAAATTTAGACATTTAAGAACTAAATAATATAGAGTTTAGCAAATAACAAGGATGTTATTTCATGCCACCTGCAAATATTCAAAGGTACCGAAGTAAAATCAATATTTAACATCAGAAAGCGATCTATCCAATGAATTTTTAGGTACTGAAATCTTTCAAAATACGTATTTTTTTAAATTCAACTATTAATGTAAACATTGTTATAACATAAACTTACACAGTTCTGCATATAAGATTGTTCACTTTTGTTTATAAGTATGTGAAAATAATTGTTAAAATGTGGGGTTAGAATAGCGAAATTATGTGTGTCATATAAATGCATTTTAAAAGTTATTACATTATTTGAGGAAAGTTTAAATACTAAAAGTGGATTAACAAAACATCAATAACTCTATTTTTGATATTACTTTTGCTCTACGAGTTTTATTTTTCGAGATTTCAGTACCTAAAAAAACACCACAAATTTGATCATTTTACGGCGAGAGATACGGGCACCTTAATATATTTACTACTTTTTTAAGTACTTTAGATATTTAAATGAAATTTGGAACCTTTGAATAGGTAATCTAGATACATGTTTTTACGTAAAAAATATAATTTTTCTTTCACCATTGGCGTGCGTACAGACAGATCTTCGGGAAATTTTAATGAAAGTCCTCTTTTACCAGACGTGGGGTAACAAATTACCATAATATCCATATTTGGGCACATCAGAATCCTCGATAAATTCGGTCAAGATCATTTCAAAATGAATTTTCCGTAAATGTTTGTTTGCGCTTTATTGACGGTAATATTTGTGGTCCACATTTCCTAACCCCAAGGTTGAACTAGGAATTGTTTATGGAGTTTCGTAACAATAATCTGCAGGACTACCTAGAGGATTTACCCATTAAATTAAGGTATGAAAGTTGAATACAACTGGATGGAGCTCCCCTGCATTTTGGAATAGCTGTGAGAGAATAGCTCAATACCAATTATCCTCAACGATGGATTGGCCGGCTATGGAGGAATGACATGAATAATGACGTGGTTAATGGTATTGGACCAGTGGCCTGGCCACTCAGGTCACCGGATCTTAATCCGCTAGACTTTTACGTTTGGGCGACTATTAAAGATAAAGTCTACGCTAATCCCGTATTAACATGGAAAGATTTAATTTTAAGAGTTCAGCAAGCCTGCAATGGTATGCGTCGAAATCAGCATGAAGCAATAAATGAGTTAGGGAGAATATGTCGAAAATATATTGAGGTAGGTGGACTACATTTCGAGCAATTTTTGTGATTTTACTCTTAATTTTTTTGCTTTTTGTTATTGTTGAAAGCCACTAACTAAATTTCTCATTTTCGTTTTTGTGTGTGCTTAATTGTTTTTCAGAAATCATTAGGTAATTTAATTTTTTACTGTCAAACGGTGTGTCAAACGAAAAAAAGTAAGAAGCCTTTTTTTATTGCAAATTGAACAATGATTCTAGAAATAGTTTTTGTTTCTAAAAAAACATTGGCGTCTCATCCGTACGCACGCCACTGGTGGAAGAAAAATAATATTTTTTTACGTAAAAATATGTATAGATAGATTACCTATTGAAAGGTTCCAAATTTCATTTAAATACCTAAAGTAGTTTTAAAAATATTAATAAATTTGGAACTTTTGAGAGAAATGTTGACACACTGTATCTTTGTAACAAAGCATTTTTCGGATATAGTTTATAATACAAACTAATATTATTTTGTGGTTCTCTGTCTGCCTCTAAAGTTTCCGCTTTCGAAAGTGGACCACCCTGTATAATACATGCAAGACTTTGAACAGGTTTATCTGATGTCCCATATTCGTTCATCCATGAATGATTTGGATAATCGTTACGAATATTTTTTTCATTTTGGTTATTGGATAAACATCATATTAAGATCGTAAGTTAAAGAGCCTTCATCTAAGTTAGATGGTCTTTTTGTACGCACATAAAGAATAATTCATTTTGAAATAACCTTTAAACGTGAAAATGGTGTCGATTCCATTGCTTCTCATAATTGCACCAATTGATGTAGTAGTAGGTATTCTCGAAAATATTTATACCACAAGAATTATTCATATTGAAATGACCCTTGAAAGTGAAAATCATGTCGATTCCATTGCCTTCTCACAATTCACCAATGAATGTATTAGTATCCTCGAATGTATTTATATCTCAAGAATTTATTCATATTGGAATGATCTTTGAACGTGAAAATCATGTCGATTCCATTGTTTATCATAATTCACTAATAATTGTAGTCGTATCCTCGAATATATTTATACCTCAAAAATTTATTCATGTTGAAATGGTCTTTGAACGTGGAATGGAGGAAGTTTTTTTCTTCATTTGAGATATTTTCCTATTCAGTAAAACTGTAATACGTATCTATTAAAAATCTATGATGGCAAATCCCAAATATACCCCTTTCAATGAAACTGAACATATAAACCAAAATCTCAAAAATGTAGCAAAATAGTTCGCAATAGAAATCCATCGCTAAATTAATAGAATTACGAATGGTTTCCCACCTAATAGCTTTACTTATTTGAAAGAAATATGCTTCCAGTACGAAAATATTCTTATCTTGCTTCAACTGTCACTTTTAGCGGGGGTGCCGCATTAGTCCCGCCTCCTTCACGATTTACCAATGGCAGTTTAGGATTCAGATGCATCGATCAACGTCGCGACGCCTTTGTCTCTCTTAACACGGTCTTTATAGTGATACTCAGATTTAAAATAGATCTAAACCCAGACAGATTGACAGCCCCACACATTCGCGTTATTAAGTAAACATTGTAGACTTGTAGTATGTAAGAACGTTTCACATAGGTAATAAAATTTGCATTAGTTTAATTTAGATGCAGATAGACATGCTGCAGCAATTCTACAGAGTGTTGGGCTTAAATACTAGCCACCCCTATTCCCATTTTTATGGTGCTACAGTTAGAGTAGTAGATACCATTAGATATACATACAGTATCGGGGATAGTTATAGCAGCGATAATTATACCCTTTTGTGGTGGGGACGTTTCTATGTATAAAAAATGAAACAAACAGACATTTACAAAGTCTGGCAACCATGAAAATGCCAATTTCTCTGTTTCACTGCCTTAACACAAGAGGTCGTTTAATGCTATCTTATTGTAAGCAGAGGGAACGAGAGGGAATAAGAATGATAATGAAGCTTATATAACCAATGATAATTATTATTGATCTTTTTTTAGGGAAAAATCATTCATACTGACTGACTTGTCACAAGCACAAATTTACTAGTTTTGTACTGTTTTAAAAAAATTAAAAATAGTTTTTTCGGTATCCATCCATATATTTTTGAAAATTAATAGTATTTGCTTAGTTTTAGCATAATTGCAGTTTTTCTAAAGCTCTCGGGATGTATTAGGTACATGATTACTCGCAGTAGAAAAAGAAATATGTTTTAAAAGTTTCAACTGAAAAACTACAAAAGTTGATACTTCCTTTTGCTTGTCCCACTACAGGTATACCGGTGAAATGAACATTGATGCTGGGATAAAAAAAAGTAATTCTAGCAATATGAATTTGATATAGGTAATAAGGTGCATGTCTCTTTTCATTATATATTTTTCAATGTATTGTTATTTACTCCTATATTCAAAATATTCTTGGGATGAAGGATTCACTAGAATTACATTTTAAATTATAGTTAACCAATTTTTGTTATCGGTGGTTACAAGTTTGAGTGTTTCGGTCATGAATTATTGATATTTCGAGATTACTTTTTAAATGCAATTTAGATTTATATTTTTAGGTATCTGTTATATTTTATACAATGCTTAAATACATTGCATCTACGAATGTTTGTCAGCTTTCTCTTTTATAATCCTTTCACTTTTTGAAGTTATACTTCTTTGCGTCCGTTAGACACATTGGGATGGGATGTTGGTCGAGAAACCGCGTCACGCTCAAAAGGAAGAACAAATTTGGAAGAACAAATTTGGAAGAACAAATTAGGAAGAACAAATTTTTAAGAACTAGTATAATAATAATAATATATATATTTTTTTTAAGAATTTTTTTTTTTAAGAATTTTTTTTTTACGTACGAGTGTTTTTTTTAAGATTTTTTTTTGTACGTACGAGTGTTTTTTTTAAGAATTTTTTTTTGAGATTTTTTTTTTTTTACGTACGAGTGGGTGTATGAGAATGGCCAAAGAAGTATAACTTCCACCGTCTGGTCCGACGCAGACAATTTTTTTTTATTGTTCTATTTTCAAATTTAGTGACATGCCAATATTGTAAAAGTCCATGTTATACTTTATTTCAGTGCTTGTGTTAAGGTATAATCTTAAAAGAAATGAAAATCACTTTTATATCTTTATTATTTTATTCGACACACTAGATCTTTACATTTTTACATAGCTGCTTATAATACATTCTCAGTAAGAATAATAATACTAAATCACATCACAAAATGGTAACTATTAATCTACCTGCTATAATATTAAGTAAAAACTACACCTGATATTTACAGCAATTACAATAACATTTTCTTAAACCTTATTAAGTTACATTGCTTATTCTAATGGTTCAACTACAGTTTCTGCTGAAGATTGGAAGTAAAATACATCATAGGGTAAATGGTTTAAAATTATTAACCTATTTAAGCTAAAGTTCTAATTATTACTTCTGTTAATGTACTACTTTATTTATATATTAACTCATGTTTTTAATATTCGTATATACATTTTATTTACATTTAACACACATTTAAGCTTTGGTGTTAATTGCAACATTGCACATTGGTTTCCATAAAAAATGTGGCCATTCTTCATGACGTTTCAAAAACATATTGGAATTTGAAATAGTTTATGTTTTAATATTGTATGTAACTGAAGTCAAAATTACTTTGAATAAGTATGGTTAATATAATATAAAATAAATAAAAATCAAAGATGAATTATAATAATTAAGCTTAATTTTTTAAATTAATTCGAGTACAGAGTGGTATACATATACTTTTTTTTTGCTAGACTAATGGAATCATCAGATTAGGACCAATCTCTAGTTAGAACTAATGTTATGACTAGGGATACCCAAATATGCAAGTGGAAATGTACACAAAATAGTTATTGAAATTATTGCCAATAAAAAAAAATTTGAAAAATTCAAATTTGTTCTCTCACTTAAAAATAATAAACAATAAAAACAATTAGAGCAACAAACAAATAAAATACAGCTTCACATAGATACAAAGCACAATCGAAGTGATAACTTCAAGATCATAATCGGAAATAAAATGTAGAAATGGAAGATTTGCTTACTTGAATTACCTCTTACATTATAATTTACCAAGATTTTGTTTTAATTATTTGATAGCTTTTTTCGCATAACACCAGAATCAGGCAATCGTTCAATACAGCACAATATGCTGTTTGGTTTACCCTAGTTATAACATTGGTACATACAATCTTTTGTAAAACATATTTGACACAATACAAGCAGGCAACAAAAGTAGGATATGAAAAAGTCTTTAAAGTTAATGTTTCAATCAGCTGAACTTCGCAATTTATATTTCAAGATAGTAGTAGGTATTTTGTAATATGTCAAATAAATTAATGTAAACCACACATATTTATACAGAGTGTTCGGAATATGAGTGTCTTTATTTTGTCAAAGGAAACATAATTAACTTAACAAATATTTTTCTCTGATCAATAGTATGGCATCAAACAGGGTTTGAATATGTCACAACGTCGCATACCTACAAATCAGGTATTTCTACATAATAATTATAAGTATACCTTGCACAAACAAATTAGATACGTTGAAAAGATTTTTGCTTGGTACCTTTGTTTGCAGTTTCGCATTTTATAATACCAACGTTTTTATTTTTGAAAAATATTTATAGAAAAACTATCCACATTTTGTTGCTTTTAGTCAGATATAGAACCTTTTTTTACACATTTGCAATATTGACACTCATATTTCCTGTATTTTTAACAATGAAGTTGACAATTTAAATACAATACATTTTGATTATAAAATGTTTCTAAGTATTTGTGAAAGCAAAAAATTATTGTCAGCTACAATAGCAAATGCGGCCTGCTTCATAATAATATGCCGCCTCCTCTCCCGTACAAGTCTTCGACTTCTGGGCTAATCCTCGTGATTAGAATGAGGGGTAGAGATATTATTATTATTATAATAGTGTACTTTTCCATGTTGCCAAAAATGTTTAGAAAAGTACCATTTTCAGTGGTACTAATAAAATAAACAAATATATTCTATAAATTATTTAAACTGTCATTCTGTGTTAGGCTCCATTAAAAGAAAAAATATTTCTCACAATTTTTTCACAAAATAAATCTGGTAGTCATGAGATCAGTAGCATCGTACAGATTTGTTTTTACTTTCTTACTCATTCACATAGTAGTGACTTTTCTACACAGGAAAAGCGATTTTTTATTATTTGAATTGATGCAAATCTAAAATAACATACCTAAATATACACAAGATGATAATAACTATTGTACTGTATTGATTTTAAAGGATGAAGGTATATATTGCAGTTTCCAAACAAAAATAAACAGTAACACAACAACAAGAAACTGTTCATTCTTAAACCCTCGAGGATGGATATTTGTCAAACTGACACAGCAAAACAATTAATCAAACTATGATCATACAATTTAGTCCAGCTTACAAACCACTTTCATTCCCTACAACCAAAAAAATATATATATTGATTGCTTGTGCCTCTTACAGACGTCAAATACAAAATTTATAAATTTTGTTAAATGTAAAATTTTTAAATCAAAAATGTATTTCGTAGGGAACTGAAAATATTTACGCTCCATTTGATTCTTTCGTCGTCGTCATGTTGGTTTCGTTGCTCTCATGTTTTCTTTGCAATGCTTGCAGCGTCAAAGGCGGCAACAGAGGAAAGTTCAGCCCTCCTGCTAGACTGGCGGCTTGCTGAAAGTTCGCGACGTGCTGTAAGCTCTGCAGGAGGGCAGCGGAATGTTCCTGAGCCTTCCTTCTCAGTTCGGCCACACTTGACGATCTCTGATCGTTGCCCGGGGAGATTTGAGACGCTTCGCTAGATGGCAGTAAAGAAGAGCCCAGGCTTGACATGGGTTTGATTGGACAGCAGGAACACAGTCCGGGAAAACCTGAAAAAACTTGAATCTTCATTATTCTGTATATTTGTTTAATTACGAAAATGTAACAAGACATATTGCACTCATTGTGAAATAAAGATACAATTTAAAAATTGTGAAGAAATTACATTCAAAATTTTCGTTTTGCTTTTTCATTACTGAACTGACTGAACACTCGTAGACTTCTGTAAATCCTTTCCTAATTACTCAAACAGCACAGTTCTTATTATTGTTTTTAATATACAGGGTGTCTCACTTTTAAATACTTCCAGAGCATTTAGGGCCTCATTTTGAGAATAAAGTTCCTATAAATATGAGCCCTATTACGTTTCATTTATGAGATACAGGGTGCTGAATTTTATTTTAATTTACTTATTTATTTTTTAACGAAAAAAATTGTCATGTCGCTAAAGACTTAGTATTTGGCATTCGACATCGAAATACATCACATGTTAATTTCAGTTGTGTAGATAGAGGGATATCTATGAATGTTGCTGAAAATAAAGTATAGCTGAATTGAAATTTTGCAAATGTTTTCGATAAATACGAAAGACCATTCAATTTTACCCAGAAAATGCCTTCTTGTCCGAAGACAATAGGACGTGAACCAAAAATAATGTTTAGATGTCAAATCGTAATTTTTCAACATTGTGTTATAACTAAATTAAATAGTTCAAAAATTTAGTCAAAATTGTTTTCAATTAATTAAATGGAAATAAATTAAAAATATATATAATCAAAATTATATTAAATCTTAGATAATATAATTATTATATTATTAGTTAGTAATAAATGTTTCATACTTTTATTTTATTTGAGCATCAACACAGAGTCGTTCTTTTATTTTTAACGGGCCACATTAATTGTATTTCTGAAATTTAGGGCAGGATAAAATTTGCTTTCATTTTTATTTATACTTTTAACATAAATAATATATGTAAAGCCTTTGCTACGCTTGATCATGGTCTCTTGTTGCATAAGTTATCCAACTTTGGATGCACATTGGATTTTACTATTTTTTTAAATTCATATTTAAGTAGTAGAACCATAAGTGTTCAGTATCGCAGTAATAAATTAATTGATACATTAGGGGTTCCACAGGGATTGGTACTTGGTCCCCTTTTGTTTATAATATTTATGAATGACATATTTAACAATATTCAGACACATGCCCTATGTTAATGATCTCAACTCTTTACATCTATTGGTTATGTTCAAGAATGCTATTTATTTACAGCAAGAACTGTTTAAAATTAACTCCTGTTGCCAAACTAACAAATTGCCGTTTAATTTGTCCAAGTGTAACGTCATGAGTTTTACTAAGAAAATTGTAAGAAAAACAGATGTAGTGTATATAACAGATGTACTAAATTATCTTTTGTCCTGCTTATTGAGCAGGTTTGTCTAATGCCTACACAACTTTGTGTTAACTTAATTTATTTTTTAACTCGTTTCTCAGACCAAAATTGAAATCTAGTAGTATTATCTGGAAGTATGAAGTTCATATAAACAATTTGGAAAACATTCAGAGAAAATAATGTTAAATGTCTTAGTTTTAGACTTGATGGTACTTATCCACCTCGCGGTATTCCGCAATCAGATTAAGTAGATTTCGCTTAAACGAATTAGCCACACGTCACTCTTCTCCAGATATTTTGAGTGATTTTAATTTTAATATCCCTTGTATTTAAACTCGTTCCCATATACTCTTTTATACTTAAATATTCTCCTATTTATAGAATGTGCACTGAATATTGAAATTATCAAGCATACTGATATTTTTGTTATTGTTTTGTTTTTTTTTAAGTTAATTTTCTTACCTCATTGTTTTTTTATTTGTATCCAAATTTAAGTACTTATTTATAGTTATTTTTATACCAATATTTGTTTTATTTTATGTTATTTGTTATATTTATGTTGTTTTTTAAATTTTTTGTCTTATCTCTCTTAAATGTACATAATTATGTAAATTGTAGTGTTATGTTTGTTTCTGCCCTGTAATTAGATTTTTATTTGGACAGTAGTATTTCTAAATAAATAAATAAATATTTCCATGGCATACTTGGTTCGTCTAAATGCTCTATATAGTTTTTGTTCAAATTTCAGACATAGGGGTTTTGAACAGTCTTGATTTACACCACCTTGTTAGATTTTAAATTTAAAAAATCACTAAACATTTTTATTGAAATTTCAAAAACATCATAGCTGGCCTTGAATCGCCAATTGTGGTAGGATCAGAAGAAGCGGTTATCCATGGCATTTAAAAGAAAAAAATATTTGTTGGATTGTCTTAGAGAAAAAAGTTTTTATGGATGGACACAAACAAAACTTTAAGATTATGCAAAAGAAAACACTCTTTATAGTTTTTGTAAAAATATTTCACTCTCAGAGGTTTTGAGGAGTCCTGATTCATACGACCTTAAGATTTTAAATAAAAAAATCGCTAAACGCTAAAAAATATATTTGTTAGATATCTTGAAGAATAAGGTTTTACGGATTGTTTTTACACATGCAAAAGTAGACACACTGTATAATCTACAAAGAAAAACTTTTTCTTGTAGAGGTCTATTACAAATATTTTAAAATATCATATATTGTACGTAATGTTGAAACCTGTGTGCTAATTTTAGTTCCTATCAAAAAGGAAGATGTATGAAACCAATTTGAATACATTTTTAATCTCTTATTTTCGATACGCAGATCGATTAAATTGTCACGAACCGAAATTTATAAGCAATACATCTTCCGATCCACCGCCGGGTTTGATGTCTCTTCTATCACGTCGTAACCATGATTTATCCTCAAATCCAGCAATGAATTACGTTATCTCGTTATGTTATGCCGCGCGAGGTTTCTATCCACTTATAAACCCCGCATTTTGCCAATTTGCCACCACTTTACACCTGAGAACTCTCAAATTTATTGAGAACACACTTTCAACTTTAAATTTAATCACATCCCCGTAATATCCACCCTAATTTCTTTAAGATTCCATTATGTTGTGGTACCTTCTGAACTAATATCGTTCCTCCTGTAAGTAACCAAAAAGAGCTACAAGAAGGGAGCATCATGAAAATATGCTAGCAATTATTTTACTGCTAATAAATTCTCCGCAAGAAAACATCGAACTGACATGTTACTCTAGATACCTAACACTTTAGTGCTATCGCAATTATATTTCATTGTTTAGAATGAAATCTAATATTTAGGTCGATATGCACATGTATGCAAATTAAATTAAATGAAAAAAAAAAATATCTTGTTTGAGTTTTACAGTGTGTAAGTGGAGTAAATATCCCATAAAGAATGGGACACAACTCAATGGAAAATTCCTTACCAAGGATGTAAAATACCTTGGAATCACACTTGATGCAAAGCTAACATGGAATCTTAGTTTGGAGAGAAGACTAAAAAAGGCGTACATATCCTATGAGCAGTGCCGCAGGACCGTTGAGAAAACCTGCCGAATAAAATTTAAGGTGATCATGTGGATATGTAATGTCATAGTGAGACAAATGTTAGTCTATGGAACTGTCGTCTGGTGGTCAAATATACGACTGCTACACAAAGATACAAAAGATTGCCTGCTTGAGCAGAACTGGATCTATTCTAACCACACCCACCATAGCAATGGAGGTAATGCTGTGTTTGGCACCTTTGGATATTTATCTAAAAGAAGTGGCTGTGACAACTATGCTTCTTTTCAACAATACTGGTATTATACCAGATGTAAGATATGGAGAAGTTAGAAGTCGCCTGTGGAAAGAGGTCGTCAGAAGGATGCCTCTTCTGCAGTATTTCTCCCAAGTTTGCATTTTACATACCCTATACAATTGTCAGGAATGAGAAGAGCGCCTGCAAGGATGTAATCAACATCTTCATAGACGGATCAAAGAGAAGGGAAGGTGCAAGATGTAAAATATGTTCCATATCCCTCCAAATCCAATACTAGTGCGCAATGGATAGGCATGCTACCGTGGTACAAACGGAACTAGCAGGGGTAACCATAGGAAATTCTCCTTAGGCATACAACGGGCAAAGCCATCAGAATCTACGTAAACAATAGACAATCACTATTGATCTTACGTTTTCATAAGATAACAACTAGAACAGGATAGGAATGTCACCAAGCGCTAGAACTGGCTTAAATAAAACAGCTGATAAGCTAGCTAGGAGTGCATCGGGTTGCAAAATCTTTGGACCTGGTCCCTACAGTATGCTTTCGCTGTCAGCTTTCGTTGAAGTTATTAAGGGGAACATCCACAAATAATTTTGAAGATGGTGGGATGAAACAAATAGCTGTCAATTTGCTAAAGAGTTCCTAGAGTATCCTAGCAGGGATACAGCATGGCTATGACTAGGATGAATCTTCGTCTAGTGACAGGTATTCAAACTGGACACTGCTGGCTAAGAAAGCATCTACATTAGTTATATGAGGAAGTGTGAAACACCTTTTTGTGAACAGGAAAACAAGACAGTACTTTATGCACTCTGTGAGTGCATTGCATCTCGTCAACAAGAGAATCCGTTGAGAACGATGGCTTACATCAGAGGGATTCCCATAAGTAACGTCACTACCTTTTTCTCTTTATTAGATTGGTTAGCGGCTCAGGTGGATTGATCTCTTAATAGGAAGAACTACAAGGGGACCAATGGGGCTTAAGTGTACTTAAGCTACTCTCTCACAATTCCAGAATCCAGAAGGTTCCTAAGATTGAAAATAAGTTAAAAATAATTAAAATTGGATAATGTAACTGAGTTGTTTTAAGTTACGTTTTTTTAAATATTTAGTGATGTAGAAAAAGAAAACTTACCAACACTGAACCTAACTAAAGCAATAAAAATTGTAGATGGGAGTCATTAAATAAAGAAAATCTTTTAACCGACGAAGATTCCCATGAAGAAACGTACGAAGATTCAGGTTCTGATGCCACAATTCCGTCTGATAACATGGAAAGTGACGAAATAATTCCAATGAAGTGATATTGAAAATAAGAATGATAATTCTGATAAAGATAATGAAGATTAGCGCGACTAAGACAATAATATCAACAATGAATAGCATCTAGAAGGTTCCAAAATTGATATTCCTATTACTCTTACATCTCTGAAAACTCTTTTTGATGATAAAATTGTAGATTGGACAAATGGTCAGCTCAGCTTTTACCTGCAAAAAGTGTGGCTAGAAAATATTGTTTATGTAAATGGAAAAACGTTACCATCTCGGGTATCAAGAAACATATAAGCTATTATAAGCATTGTATTACAATGGGCAACATACAAATACCCAATATCAACCATTATTGATCAAAAATAAGATTTCTTATCATTGATTATTCAGTAGCACAAATTATCAGAGTTGTTCACTCTTGATATATATTTATTGAATTAAGTTATTAATTTACTCTGGAAATGGTACCACTCAAGATGCTAAACAAGACCACGCATATGCCGTTGCCCAAAAATTAATGGAATCCTAACCTTTATTATTTTCATCATTTTATGAAGACATATTGGCTTAAATCGAAATATTTTGAAGTGAAAAATCTAGTATGACTCCATGGACCATTACTTACGGACCACCCTGTATGTTTTACACAGTTAGTTCAATATCGACGGATTCAAACCGATAGCGATACCTACATATATTGTGAATCTGTCACACAGAATGGTTCAAGCTTGACTTTAAGTCCTTTTAAACTTCATAACAGCATGAGAACGGTAAAAATTGCAGTCGTTAAATTTTTAGAGGTAAGTATTATTCGACTTACCTTTAAGCGTGGGAAACAGTGGCGGTGAAAATTGTGAGGAAATGTGCGACGCTAGATGTGGCGAGAAAAATAATGGAGGCGTATTTCTAGCACCCGAACTTCCGTCCATGAGTGGCCTAAATCCTCCAGTGGAACTAAAACAAAGAAGCATAGTTAAATATTGAAATAAATACTCACATGAAAAACTAAAATTGAAATCGGTTTAATAATTTAGGTCACTACTATTAGAATAAATTATTTTTCTGATCACATAATTTTCTTTCAAGAAAGTGGCGTTTGATCTAAAAAATATCGTTAAAATATAAAAATGTAAAGCGAAAAAGGGTTACTTGATATGATTAAATTCTATCTAAAATTTTAACTCAATATTTTAGTTAGTAGTATTAGTAATAATATTATTTTTTAATTGTGATTTTGTACTTAGAAATATAAAACATTATAAGAAAAGTCAGTGATATTATTTTCTACCAATTATTGGCCTATACTTTTTGTAACATCCATAACAAATACTGTTTAAAGTTTAAGGTGCTTGTCCACTGAGAAAAAGCGACCCGCCGTTAAAGAAAGCATTATTGATCCTGTATCCAAACAATAGGACCAATCAGCCGAAGGGAAAATACCACATAGTTCTTATACATACGTTAGTGCCAAAAGCTATGTGGTTTCTCTCCGATTACTTCGTTTCACTGTAATGATCAGAAGGACGCTTATCTTTGCGACACGACAATTGTTTCTACAGGCGACCATTTTAGACTTCATGAAGTTTCAAGATATATGTACTTTAAAAGTAATTCATATCTGATGATTGCTAGTCCCTTATGCTGCATGATTTGAAGTATTCAAATTGTACGTATTTCTAGACTCTCATCTTATCTGATTTAAATTTTTTTTGAATTATCTATCTGTAGAGGCTCGGCTAGAATCTTTTTCTCACTAGAAACTTGATTTCATCAAGGTTTATCAAATTCCTTAACTAAATGTATTAACTTTGCGCTTTCTTAAAAGACAGCTTAACTGGTCAAAGCATTCGTGTATACAGTATATACTGTAGATTAGTTGATATATTCAATACAGCTACACACATTTTCTCAAAGCTTATCATAGATAACGTAGTGACATATCTAAATGTGTCCTCTGCAAGTACATAATATTTAGAAACAGAGAGGAACTATTTTCATCTATCTCTATCTCCACAGTGAAGATGTATTCTATTAACGTAATCGAGTCTATGTCTATGTTGGTGCATCCATGAGACCTAATGATTAGTGGATCGTCAACATATCTTAATCAACACTTTTTCTGCTTCAAAGTCTGTTTCTCGAAGCTTTCCATGATGTTTTCCAGAGCTAAAGTGAATACGATTTTATAGCTGACAGTTCCATTTAGTCATAAAACTAATATCTTAAGAAGAAGGTCCACTTGGTGCACACATGCTGGAATAAGCCTTCAATAACCCCATGCATTCTTTAGCACTTTTGTAAATAGTGACTTCATGTCAAAACTCACTAGGATATCATCTGGACCTAGTTGAATTTTTAGACCAGGTATTTTAGTGATCAGATGTCTCTCAACATCAAAATTTACATATACATACATATTTTTCATTGAATTAGGTATTTTAAGCTAATATAAATCAAATCTCCTACAATTCCTATCAATGAAGTCATATGTACGCTCTGTGATACCAAACATCTAGGTATGCTAATAAACAATTCCACAGACAAAGCTCTATTCAATAATTATCTAAAAAAAATAATCTAGCTAAATTTACTGACCTGGTTTAATGAAAATACTCTATATATATCTAAGTTCACTTTTGAAACGGCAGGATCTCGAAAATTCAACACAATAAATGAGATCTGACCTATTTCTACATTTTTAAGATTGCTTCTTCAGGTGCCTTCCTTTAATTTGAGTCAAATATCTAACTATGAAAATTATTATACATGTTGCGAAATACGTGTTTTAGGCACGCAACGTGAAGTTTAACGCGTTAAACACTATCATTTCGTAAATTGTACTATTTTGTTCCCGTCTCACAAAATAAAATATCACTTTTAGCCTGTGAGTGCTAAATTGACATAGTGTAATTATACACTAATATAAAAATAGTAATTCATGGTGTAAATCATAAAAAAACGTTTTTATATTAGTATGTATGAATGGCATTTTAACCTCCACGGTAAAGCTAATGTATTTTTTGATGAATAGCATCAAAGAGTAGAAGGAGATTGTAATAATAGGTGGAGTAAAGACAATTTTCCTTTGCAAATTAATTTGCTTAGAAGGAAATTAGCGTAATGAAAATATCAGTGTCATTTCGCGTACCTCTGTGAAATGCAAATGGGACTTTAGCCAGTTTCTTTTTGTTTCAGCGAATGGAAAATTCGTTTTATGATATTACGATCTTTATGTCTGCTTGATGAATATTTAAATTCTCGTCTTGTCAGATCTTTGCTCGCTTTCAAGAGATGTAATATGGCACTTCTCACAAAGAATATAGAATTTATATGTTTTATAGATCCGTTTTGTAAAGGCCAAATATAGTTTCCCTTCTGCATAAGCTGCTCTGGATTAAATTTTAAAAATCCTGCATAGACCCTCCATATACCTCATGCATTTGTTTTCCGAAACAGTATATTTCTTTTAGATTAATTTATCTAAAACGTGTAGGGATACCTACAGTAAAAAATAACATTGAGTAAGTTCAAACTCATTTATGAGTGAATTAATTCTGTGTTGAATTTTGAGTAAATTTAACATTTTAACAAAGAAATGAATTTAACCAAAATATGTGTGAGTAAGAATAAGAACATATTGGGTAAAAATAACACCAACCGATGTACAGTGCCTTCATAAATGATTACAAGCCACGTGATCAGGGCCAAGATTCACAAATCAATCGCAGAGCAATTCATATTCGAATATCCTTTTCCTCACTACGGCAATTGAGAGAGACAAGAAATTTATTCGCATACGAATTGCTCTTCGATAATCACAGTCCTGGTCACGTGGCTTTTAATCATTTATGAAGACTCTGTAGATATTACACATTGTTTAGTAAGTGGAAGGGGGAAAACAAAGTTGGGTACGAGCAGGTACCGATGCGCATTTGCATAAAAAAGTATGGTGTAAACTGTAAAGTGAGAATTTGTGTCGTAAAATTGTGGTAGAAATAGGTAACAATGACCGTCTTCATCCAATACAAACAAATTGTTGATTTGTTTCTTATTTCAGAAAACCTATCATATGTGTGTCATTACATGATTACCATTTGATTTGATAATCAACTACTTAGCTATAATATTTTGGGAGAATAGATCAAACCTAGAAATTATTGCTTTAAACAGTTTATTCAATAAAGAGCCGTTTGAACTTCATCAGTGATACAAGACCACTGAGTATTCTGACACACTAAAGTATATATTTTGTTAAATTTAGAAAGAATGTAATGTTTAATAACATAATAAAATAAAACATCTTTACATACTGCGTCACGTTATTATCTGCAAATATAATCTCAACCTTTATTTTATTCAACTTGTTATAGCAAACTTTTGTTTCAAATAGCCTGTAGTTAGTAGCAGTAATAAATATTATAATATAATAATAACAGTAATAATTATTATTATTGTTGTTATGGTTGTTTCCATAATTTCATTAAACCTATATTGTGTACCAACTGAACAGGTTTTCTTTTTATAGACTTATTTTATGACATAATTATTTATAATTATTATTGATTTAATTATAATTATTTGTAATAGTCACAATGGTATCAATAATAATAATAATAATAATTATTATTATTATTATAAATACTTATAAAGTAATAATTTACAATCCGTAAAAAATTAAAGACGTTTAATAGATACCTACACAATAGTCTAATTTTCATAAAAACTCTGTAATACAGTATAACGAAAAATCATCACTATTTTGAGTTTGTTACAACACTAAAAATATATGAAGCAACTAATTACTGATTTAAATTGTATATATATTGTGAAAATATAAAGAAATAGATTGATAATATAACTCAATTTTGCGTTTGGAATAACACATAGTTTAGAAAGCTAACTCAAAAATTGCTCAGTGTTACCCTTAAGGTCGCCGTATTTCTGGCAAAATATGACCCGTATTTGTAGTGTTTTTAGGTACTGAAATCTCAAAAAATAAAGCTCGAAGAACAAAAATAACCACACAAATAGAATCTTTAAAGTTCCGTCTATTCATTATTACTATTTAGATATAGTTTAAACAAAGTTTTAACTTTTAAAAAACGTATTTTCATATTGGTCTTTGCTGCTAACCTAATGTCACATTTTTATCAATTAATTTATCGTGCATATGCATAAACCTATACAATTTTATATGTAACACTAAGTAAGTTTATGTTATAGGAATATTTAGAACTATATATCAATTTTAAAAAGTAGTTAGTTTGATAAATTTCAGTACCTAAAAATGTATTAGCATTTTTCCATAAGGGTCATTTTCTAAGCAAGTTCGGCCAACTTCATTATCTAGAACTCTGTTACAATCTATAAAAATTTGACTCAATTTAACAATAAATAGTTCAGCCTCTGACTAAGAGGTGGCGGTAAAGTAAATTCTGTTTACAGGGCGAGCAAAATTTGGAATTAAATATTAGAAATCAAGACGAATTAAACATACATACCACATGCATTTGATTGCATTGTTATGGATATAAATTTTCGATTTTTCCACTTCAGAACGGTTATTGAACCTTTCGCACGTTCAATAACGTTCTGTATGCAGTTATGAGAAAAATTTGACCTTTAAAAAAACCTCAAAATTAAGGGAACTAAAAAAAATTCTTTAATATTAACTAAGGGCTATTGGAACACTGTTAACGAAAAAATACAGGTGTTTAAAACACTAAACCAAACTTCTGCAAAATTCAGAGAATTAAGTCGATCTGATCCAAATTTTAATATACAGGGTGTTGAAAAAAATGTAGTCAAACTTGAAAAAATCTCAAAATTGACAGAATTTTACAATTTTTAAAGTGAAATGACAACCACTTCAAAATTATAAATTTCAAAAGAAAAATCTTACAGTTAAATTATCTGTCCACTGATACTGCTGGCTATCGTAACATGGAGTATACAGAGATGCAAGAAATAAATGACGCTTACCTGTATATCAGTGTACATTGTCTTCATGCCGCCAGTGGATTTTTTTAACATTTACTTTAAAACATTTATTAGCATTCGTCTTGTAAATGACTGTAACTCGTTGGAGGTTGACATTTAGGTAAATTGGATCACAGCAATATATTTTGACATCTAATCTTCGCCGTATGCCGTATAACTTTACTTACATATTTTACAACCACCACATAAATAAAGATATAATAGATATCAGGGTCAGGTTGAAACATAAAACGATTGTTTTTACTATTATCTTTTATTTTGCAGGTACACAAATTTTTCAAAAAGTATTGCTATTTGTCTTCTGTGAATTGTCTCACTATTTATTATTAAATACCTATTACAAAAGGGATAAATAATGAAATAAAAATATATTTACATTATACAGGGTTGTTCGGATATGATTTCGAGAGTTCAGTTTACATGAAAAATTAAATCACACTGTTCTATAAAATTTTCGTTCGAGTTCCAAGGCGTCTAAGAAATTATTTTTAGTTAATGTTTTTTAATAACTTTATTGCGAGTAAGTATATAGTTTTTCTTTAAATTGTGTACTCTTCACTTATGTTTCTTTGCATTCACGTTAATTTGATGCTTATCCTGATTTAGAATTTATTTTTTTTATCAATTTGGATAATACGTAACTAGACAGCATATACACAAAAATGGCACTAAAAACTGAAGAAGAACACAAAACTACAACGTAAACACATGGTAAGCACAGGAATTAAATTATGACATGACAGGATTCACGGGGAATTTTATCCTCATGTTGCCACAAGTGTTGCTAGTTGCCTACTCTGACTCTCATAGGCGGCGTTAAATAAGGATTTAATATAATTTTGATAGTCATAGTATGATAACACACATTCTTAATTAAAATGTTTGCTTCGTTTTAAAATGAGGTTGGCATGAAGAAGAATAAATAAGTTTGACAACAACCGTTATAATGAAAAGTGATGACAAGCATGTTTTTTTTTTCGTAAAGTGAAATATAAAAATTTATTACTTTAAGGTAAAAGCTACGACCTGTCCCAAATTATTATTTACGCATTGGAGTATCAATTTCTACTAGTAAATAATAATACATTATTATATTTTGGAAACTATTTTCGCTATTGACCTGAATTTATGCATCGACATACAAAATACTATACCGCTTCCGACAGTGCATACTAAAAAAATATCATTTTTCCAAAAATTAATTCTAAATTGAAAACTCATGAAATATGTAGTGATGTATACCTTAAAAAACACAAATTATTAATTTTCCATTTTTTTTAGAACAACCCTTCTTATAAAAACCAACCCCCCTTCCCCTTCCGTCATAGTGCGACTTTCGTACAATCGGTGAAAATTGATACTCCAATGGGTAAATGACAATTTGAGACAGGTCGTAGCTTTTTAACTTCAGGAGCCTTCGAACTGGACGACTGTTTACTGCAATTTGTGTTTCTTTTATTTCCGTTTCTTTCTTGGCTTCCAAAATATAATTAGGATCTCTACATTTCAAATTTCTTCCTCTTCCATTTAATATCACTCGATATATTCTATGAACAGGTCATTGTTATCACCTGTGTAAACTACAAAATAACATAGGTTTCTCGTTGTTATTGCTAATTGCCCTTGAATCTAAAAGACAAGCAGTACTGATTAAATATAGATAATACTTCATCTTTTTTAACTTACTTGGTAGTAATAGTTATGAGTTTTTCTTATAATTTCACTCGATCTTCATCATTATATAAACAAGGCACCATTTTTTTTCCCACTGCTTCTATCAAAGTAATTGCTGATAGAGCTATCTTTTCCAAACATTTAACTTTTATTATGCTATTTCCAATCAAACCTAAAAATGTTATATTGAATATATATATAAGTACGGACATATTTTATAGTAAAAAGTAAAATTTTTTTAGTTAATCTTGTCCCGGAGTGACGGCGACAATTGAATTTTTATGGCGTTTTTTAGAAGATTAAATTTATTGATATATTTGTAATATTATGGGAAAAATTTGAGTCCTGAGAGGTCATATGAAGTATTTTCTGTTATTCTATGCTCTACGAACAACTTATCCAGAAATGACAGCGATGGTATCGTTTTTAATTTTAAAAGTGCTAATTTATGATGGTTTTATATATAATCGAAATACCTTATACATACTAAGATATTATTTAAATATTTATATGGTTATATTGTGGTGTCATCCTAAGCTTTTAAAATAACTGACAATAATGGTCACTTTAAAATTTTTCTTACAACTTTCTCCAAGAGCGCTCTTTTATGATAAAGTTTATGATTCAAATAGTAATTTTTTCGCAAAATGTCTGCAGGGCGTTCAGCAAAGGATGGGCCATATTTTAAGGCTAGCTGCTTTGGACAAAAATTATTTGATTTCAATCAACAGTTAAATGTACAGGACTTTCCGAGCGCCTGTGCCACACCATTATTCCTTTCAGATTTTTTAAGGATAGACATTTTTAGAAAATTATTAGCTATTTTGAAACAGCTTTCAATTAGTTTTAATAATACCAAAATGGTATACTTGTTGCATGGCGCCAAAATGCATCATTTTAAAGAAAACTACGTTTAACATATTTGTTAAGCTTGGAAATCAATACATAACTAACAAATTATTATTAATTTTAAAAGTTAATACAGTTTGTAATCTTATCATAACCGAAAATAAAAACAGCATGAAATACAACATAGAAAAATATGGCATTAAAGAAAGACAACATATAAAAATCAGGTCGCCGTATTTCTCGCCGTAAAATGACAACAGTTTTTGTAACTTTAGGTACAGAAATCTTGAAAAATAAAACATATAGAACAAAAGTATATATATAACAAAAACAAAATTCTTAATGTTCTGTTTATTCATTGTTACTATTTCAGTTTTTCTCAAATAAAGTAATAACTTTTAAATAGAGTTTGTAAAACACACATTATTTTGCTATTCTAACCCCGCATTTTAATAATTTTCACATAGGTACTTATAAACAAAGTGAACAATTTTTTATGCAACCTATGTAAGTTTATGTTATAACAACATTAACACTTGCTTACAGTTAACATTTTAAAAAATACGTATTTGGCAACATTTTTGTACCTAAAATTTTGTTGGGTGAACCGCTTTCTGTTGTTATACGTTTTACTTTCAATACCGTTGAATATTTGTAGTTGGAATGAAATAACGGTTATCCTAAATTCAGTTATTAAACGTCCGAATTTATTTGTATTTGCAGAAAACATTATTTCAGGAACACATCGCCCCTTTATGGCAACATGCAACAAGTATACCATTTTTAAAATTATTCGCCTGTTTAAACATTGCAAATAATTTTCCAAAACATATAATATTCTTAAAACTTCTGAAAGAAGTAATATAGCGACACTGGCGATCATAATAACGCCCTGTAAATTTAACTCAAAAATCAATTATATGTTAGTGTTAATCTTACAAAAAACATTCTGATCTAAAGTTTGAGAACTATTATTCAATAAGAAAGTTGTAGTAAGCTAGGTTTAGTAAATCACATTATTTTTGTCCAAGGAAGCTATATTAAAATATGGTCCATTCTTTACCGAATACCCTGTATAGAGTTATCAGATCTGGCAGTCAGTAGATATTATTTTATTACCTACGAGCAATTTCGTTACCAAAAGGTAACAAAACACTGTAGTTTTTTCGCAAATTTATAAGAAAACATTTAGATTTATCTAAATTCACTATTTTAATAATATATTTTTTCTACGTTCATGCAAAAAACAAAACTTTATTGAACTATATTTAGTGGAAAAAGTGGTTCTTTATTGCATTCGACTTCACATTTTCCTAGTTAGTGTCATCTAAATAACATTTTTTTGTTTTTGCATGAACGTAGAAAAAATATTGTATGCAACTCGTACAAAAAGTTCTTATTGCACTCGACGTGTTGTCGAGTGTCATTATTATAATAATGATATACATACCTCGCTAAATCCAACAACTTTCAATTAATAAAAATATCCTATAATTTTCACTAGTACACATAAATAATACAGAAAACCACTGCTACTGCAAAGTACAGATTTGCAAAAGATAAACTGTATCTGATTCTGAACGCTGAAATTTAGAATACGGAAAAATCGATATCCCATTTAGATGCTAGGATTGTAAATATTTTGCCGCAGGACGAACGAATGACCTTCAAACTCAGGTTTGCTTTGGCCACCCGTTATTTTCTGCACTCCAACTATGACATTCTTTAAATATTTGCAGTTCAAGTTTTCTCCGCTAGATATCCAGCACTTCCCGGTACACAGTTTTATATCATTGTCTGTCAAAAATCGAGGTACTTTCTTATTTAGAATACTGCAACCTTAAAAGATTTATTTATTTTTAAATATATGAGTGAACATTACTCAATGAATTATATTATTTCAACACAATTGAATGTGGACTAGATTTGACACCATTTGTGTTGAGATATTGTCTGAAGCTATTTATTTGTGGCATAATTTTAGTTTTTCTTTAGTTTTATTGGGTTTTTGCCACACTTCTGAAAAAATAATAAGATTAATTAAATAAGCCCTTGCGCCAAACGGAACAGTCAACGGTTATTTTTGTGTTGATTTTGAGTGAAATTTTACTCAAATTTTTTTACGGTGGGCTATTTACACTAAGGCGAATTTTTTAAAAACATATACGAATCATAATCATATGTAGCTATATAGGGTGTTCCACCTGTAAATGCAACAACCGTTATCTAGAAAAATACTGAATGCCTGGAACGAATACAACTGACATATTTAGAGCATTTCAGCACTTCCGGTTGTACAGGTAGTCGGCACAAACTTCATTATTTTAAATATATATATTGCATTTCGGGATTCTACAGACAATTTTAGAGTCGCGGTGTAAAACTAACTACATCTATCGGCCGCTCGCTACTCCATGCCGGACTGAATATGTCACAGACACGAAGCGTTCTACATGCAGTAGACATCATTGAAAGCTGTCGACCTTTATCGCGATCGGCGAGAAACGATATTTTGCAAACACGGAATTCCAGGAAACAACTACTCTGCGGGCTAATGCCCCGACCAGCATTGAATTACACCTGGAAAACCTATAGCAACAGCTAGAGTCATTCGTCAGACGCCCACCAGACATATACCGGTTTCGAGCTTATTAGCTCTCATCAGTATGCCATAGGTGAGGTATCCGACGAATAATCCTAGCTGCTTTCGTCTGTCTAACCCGACAGAAGGGACCATGAGTACGCGGTGTAAAACTAACTACATCTATCGGCCGCTCGCTACTCCATTTTACACCGCGTACTCATGGTCCCTTCTGTCGGGTTAGACAGACGAAAGCAGCTAGGATTATTCGTCGGATACCTCACCTATGGCATACTGATGAGAGCTAATAAGCTCGAAACCGGTATATGTCTGGTGGGCGTCTGACGAATGACTCTAGCTGTTGCTATAGGTTTTCCAGGTGTAATTCAATGCTGGTCGGGGCATTAGCCCGCAGAGTAGTTGTTTCCTGGAATTCCGTGTTTGCAATTTTAGAGTCGGTTTATATAACATTACAGCTAGCAATTATAGATTTTGGGGAAAATTGAGGAACGCCAGGGTGCGCGTAGGTGTCTGTAACTTTTTTTCCTAGAAATATACAGGGTTATTCAGAATTTATCTAAAAAAATTTGGGAATATATGCGTCATGAAAAGTGAAGTCAAAACCGTAAATATTTTTTTGTAAAATCCTTATAGTTTCCGAGAAAATAATTATTGAAGTTCTAGTAGTTTCATCCTTTACATTACTGGGCTGCTGTAGTCCCTAGCTAGGTTATTACAAATATCCGATTACTTATCGTATCAACATTTTTATAAAATGAACTTATTTAATCCCTTTTTTGTCCCTTTTGCTATTAGTAATTAACTATACCTATAAAAAAATCGTCAAAATTGTAACTGCCTAAAGGGCTTAAATGGATCCAGTGATCAGAAAATTTAACAGAACATTTAATTTGTTTTTTTTTAAGAAAAAAACGTATTGATATTAAAAAATATTAAAAACAAAATTACATTCTATTCTTGTGTCAAGGTGGTAACGTTAACCATTTTTCAGAAAAAAAAACAAGCCTAATTCTGTGATTGAAGCTTAAAAAACCATTAAATCTATTTTGCAGTAGAAATCATTGAAAGTAAAATAAACAGAAAATATGACATTTTCGATAAATTTTTAGTTGACAAAGTGAGTCTTCTTTGTCGTCTAGCTGCGAAATTACTTTTATGTTCTAGAAGTTTTTTTCGTTCTAGATATAAAACAAATGTCAAAATAATTTTTAATTTTTTTTTTACCTTATTTATGATTTTATTAACTGAACAATATACCTACATTATCATATAAAACAGTAACTATTATAAACAGGACGAATACAATTTTTTGCACAAAGTTTTTTTAGCAAATATTACTTTAGATACATAATTATGTAATCATTCGAGATTAAAAATATGACTGGGAATTTTCAAATTTCTAATGATAGCAGGAGACAAGTTTTAACGTTACCGGTTTTTTTCAGATGGGAAAAAGAAGTAGTACAGCAACTGTTAACATCTATAACATTACACATTTAAAATTTGATGAATAATAAATAACATACAAGGTGTGAAGGTAAGGAATACATTTTTGTAATATTAAGTATCAGTGCCAAGTACCTACCAAGAGCTGCAACTCCCTTCGATACATGTTCAGAAGTGCTTCTCATCACCTCCCAAGATCTAGTATACTTTATACCCTGTATAAACTGTTTTGCTTATTTTCCCTACGGAATATTCCTCATTTATTTGCTTTTCATTTCCTGTCAGATGTCAAATTAAATTAAAAACTAATGCAAGTGTCGTTACATATGTACACTAATCCCCGAGTATAATTTTAAGAAGCGATGCTAA
The DNA here is from genome assembly GCA_025584915.1 of Monochamus saltuarius. NCBI lineage: Eukaryota > Metazoa > Arthropoda > Insecta > Coleoptera > Cerambycidae > Monochamus > Monochamus saltuarius. Next base: position 23,739,582 of record CM046727.1, on the reverse strand, counting down.
TTAAATTCACTTCTCCCCTCCCGTAATAATCCAGCAAAGAATATCCCCCCTCGTCACACAATGCGTCGCTTAAAAAACACTCAAAGAATAAAAAATGCGTAAATTCATCCCGAAATTAAACACCCCAAAACCGCTATTAACAAAAAAATCACATAAGAATACAAAGAGCCACCCTCAGCGTTAATCGCCCTACTTGAGGGTCCTGGGGGGTGAGAATCAATGTAGCATATGCAAGAGCGTATACGCCCTTTGCCCTATGGGCAAACAAAACGTTAAGTCAATGGAGACCGGAAGCGCGCACATGCGCTCGCGGAAGTCTATGTGGACCGGAAGTAGTGGCACTTCTTCTTCAGCTTCCGGTTGCTATCTAGATGACCTTCTGTCTCGCAGAGACAATGCGATAAAGGACATTATTTGGATGATGTAATGCGTTTAATCTCTAAGGGTGGTTTCGGGGGTTGTTATATGTGTAATTACTAGGGATGAAACTGGTAATAATGGTTTTAGATCTATGTACGTGGTGAGTTCAGTGAAATCCATCTTTGGTCCATATGGTTAAACCTCATATACTATTTTTTCTTCAAACGTTATAAATTCTAAGTAAAATGATTAAAGTAACTAAGAAAAAGACGAATTTAAAATGAAGATTGAATCTTTAACTTACTTCACTGTATATACTTTTACTTATCGTTTCCATAAATAATATGTAGTTGCATCTATCAAAACAAATATTTTAAATTTGACGTTGCGTCGGTTCACAGCGACTAAAAAGTGAAAATGAGTAGAAGTGGCTGATGAACCTCCCGAGGTAGTAGGCGGCTAGAATGGCTGTAGAAAATTTGCTGCCAACGAAATCGGTTGCAGTTTATGAAGCTGCCTTTGTCAAGTTCGAGAAATGGTGTATTAGAAAGAATTTTATTGGCATAATTTTCGAAAACGGCACAAAAACTGAAGAGTTCTAGTTTGTGGGTTCGTTATTCAATGATATAGTATGTGTTAAGTTTGAAGCATAATGTCGAAAACGAAAAATACAACAATTTTAGTGCATTTTTGAAAAACAATAAGAATGTTATAAGCCAAAGAAATGGTGAGTCTTGTTTATGGAGTAGTTCCATATATTTGTGTTTGATTCTTCAGATGAAAAGTATCTGGCGATAAAAGTAATAAAATTACATTTTATTTGTTTCATGTTGTGCTAACCAACACTTATTTTTCCAGGTAATTTTGATATTTGGTATATCTGGGGCATGTCATTGCGAGGAACTAGTGAAGATGACATTTGATATTGAAGACATGGGATCTTTGCTGCTAATTAAAATTCCTAATATTGAAACTAATAGGAATAGAACTTTCACCATATTGGGATGAATATTTTAAGTAAATATAGAAAGTACGTTAATTTGCGTTTTCTCTATTTTAAGGAACGACGTTTTTTTTTATAAAATATCAAAATGAGAAATGTTAGAAAGCTGTTATGGGTATTCATAATATTGGTAGTGTAGCAAAGGATGTGGCATTGGATTTGAAGCTTTCAAATTGGGAAGAGTATACAAGGCATTGTCTAAGAAGAACTTCAGCAACGAGGGGGATATTTCTATGCTAAAAAGGCATGGGGGTTGGTAATCGGATGCGGTTGCTGAAACCTAGATCGTACGAGATTGAAATTGAAAGCAGAATAGTAAGTAGAACTCGTACGTATTTACAGAAACTACCAGAAGAAGTCGAAGAATCGAGAATCAAGAAGAACGACCTAAAAGAAAATAGAAGAAACCAACTCATTTGGAAGATTATGATATATAAATTTAGTTATTTTAAGTTTGGTAAGGAAAGGGAAAGAAGTATGTTGTAAAATTATTCTGTTGTCAGTTGATACATGACAATAATACTAAGTAAAAAGCTGTATGTAATTTTGATTAACAACAGTAATTTCGCGACAATAATCACAAATAATTTTCGCCACAATTAATGTCCCGATTTCACTATTTCACCAATCGATGTCTGATCTGCTCAGCGCTCAAAGATTTCTTGTTGTTACTGCTACTAATTGAAGAATTTCTTTACAGTGTTTTGTGCTTTTCGGTTCGATCCAAAACGCCCTTTCTTTGGGTCGATCAGTTTCAAAAATATGGTAATCACAATCTGAATGCTCTAAAGTTCTACATTTCTTCTATTGAATATTTTATTTTGTCACGTGAACCAGTGACGTGAAATAGCGATTTCTTTTTGTTGCAAAAGATTATCCCTGAAACTTCTTTGGTGGTGAATCAGACTGTTTTCATTTTAATAACAACTTACTGGAGTTGTTCAATATTACATTACTAGCAGTTATTGACCAAAAAAATCAATAACATTTATACTGCGCATAAGAATTATATAACCTCAGATTTAACATACTTGGATGAATTTTGTATAACAAATGTTATAAGTCACGATGTTTAAAGTCACTACCAACAGAATCACGGTACAAATAAGTGTGACGCAAAACTAATAGTGTTACAAAACATCAGCTGAATGATTACAATTGATTCCAGGACAAACAATCTGACTAGACTGATCTGACTAGAGATGAACTTCCATTAAACAAATCCCATATACAGGCGGGTGTATATGGAGTTACCACAGTTTTCAGTTTCAGTTCAAAATAAGCAGACTTTACGAAGTCAACCTCTATTCTAATATGCTTTGCCTAACCGCTAAATAGCACCAAAGTTGACGTTGTTGCTTTTTTAAAGCATTTAGAATTTTTTAGAAATATACAACACAAGTATAAGTACTTCTAAATATAGGCTCTGAAAATTTACGTCTTCCCATTGCTTTTGCGTAAGTGGAGCAGAGTAAGACAATAAACATCTGCATAATAAATAAGGATGATTATCTTGGCAAGACTTCACAATCTAAATAATACTGTCCCTTTGTAGAGGAAGTTCCTCAAATTTTTTACTTCATTAAATCAAATTTTCCACGCTCATTGCCAGACACTCAATGTGATGCAACGAATTGCCGGCAACCCGACCGTCGATAGTGTGATGGTGGACAGGAGGAAGAGCGTCGACAGAAGAGAAACTTTTGACGAGAAATAGAGAGATAACTAGTTTATTAGAATATCCTTGGACAGGTGGCATCTAGACCTCATTTTGCATGTCAAAGCTATATCTAACCTATTTTGTATGAATTATGGTTATGTGAATAACGACGATGGAATGAACAAAATAATATCAAGCAACCAGTCATTTTCACGGTCTGGCAAGGTTGGATATGTTTTCTCTTTAAGTGACTTCTTTAACAAAAAAGGAAATGGTAAGGTATTTATTTCTTATTGAAGAACGGAGAGAACTTGTGCTCTTTGCTCCTTCCGAACCTGTAGATGAAAGTGAACCAATCTGCACGTTTTTTTTTTCTATTAGATGATTGCTGTTAGATTACCAATTTGTTTCGATAGCAACAGTGATTTAGATTTTCTGCAAAATATTCTTCATTGTATTATCGCAAACAATTCATTCGCATTGTCTTGAAGCCACAATTTAAGAAAAATGACCAAAATAATAATTGATTTTGCACCATGACATATCATTACATCATACTGCTGACATCATAAAAGCGGCTATTCAGGAGTTTGCTTTCCACATTAACCTTATTCTCCCGATTATGCTCGATAAGATTTATATCTTCATCACGCGTGGAATAAAAAACTGCCAGATCATTGAGTGGCAATTGAAGAAATAAAGGCAAACCTATGACACAAAGGCATATCTAAATAAACATTTATGTCTTGAATACCAAGGTCGAAATTGTGGCATCACCTTTTATCTGTTTTACTAGTTTCTGAAATACCTACTACCATAAACTCTCAATCTCATCGAATTTGACACACTCTGTAGACCAAACTCATTAGCATTTGATAGTTTTGGCAGGGGGATTAAGGTCCTGAAACATGAAAACGCTTCACAACACCTCCAGTAATTACATTAATGCTGATGCTCATAAATAAATAGCGATCGAATTAGAGTGACTGTGCAATTAATTAATCAGCTAATTAGCAGACATCAAGGCATCAAAGAGGGCCAGGTTTCCGGAAACCGCAGCTGACTATGTAAGCCCGTTTTATGCTTAAGTCTCTAAATGCATGTTTCTCTGTAAACCTACAACGCAATTTGGGGCATTAGGAGGTTCGTAATTTAATAAATAAGGTAATTTCTATTAGTAGACTCAAAATCCTGAGTATTTGGCTTTATACTAATAAAGGCTTTCGAATAAGATGATCATACAAAATACATCAAGTTGTAGGAAATAAATGATTATTATTTATAATACGTAATACATTGTTCTTTTTTTAATTATAATATTTTTTAATGTTTGCGGTACTGACCAATTTAATAATGTCATCACGAACGTTAAAGGAACTACTTTAAATTATATGTTTTATAAAATGTCAGTAAAAACTGTAGAAAACAGACTAGAAATTCAAACTGGCGTATTATTTGAGTTAAGCTGACTTTTATAATTTTAGGTCAATTTGTCATAATAAAAATTTTATGAAATAGAAGTATGAGTGTCTAAAATAGCGTATGTGTAATTCTCTTTATAGAAGAGAGACTTATGTCTTCAATTTTACCCTATTTTGTGGTTAAAATAAATGACATTATGACTGAATCACCTTGTATAACTCTGAACTTTCCCCCCCGAAGTCAGTCATAAAATATTTTGTTAAATTTCTGAAAATTTTGTTCTCATATCGTTGGACATGGCAGAAGAGGTAGCGAAACACAAAGAATTGTTCCCATTTTATAGAGCGAATCTAATATAAGTCGCCAGAGGGTCCATAAAGAAAACTTAAATATTAAAATACAATAATATGCCAGCGTAACTCCCATTATCCAAATAGTTTTATAGCGCCAGCAGAAATGAATATAAATTTATGCACTCCGGGGTACCGCATGTTTTCTTAAAACATATAACTGGCGTAATAGGCCAGAATGTATGGGATCCAGACACAAAATCCTGAAATATAGATGCCCTGCATAAAATTTCACTTAGAGGTTTTTTTCTGCCTTTCTCGTAACGTGCTGAAATTATTCAAACCAGTGAATGCTAACCATTAAAAAGTCAAAATATTCTCAGAAAATATCATTTCTTAAGATGTTAATATACAAAGTGTTTTGTGTTTAATACAATTTATTATCTTATACAGGATGTTGCTAAGATATAGTGCCAAACTAAAGGGATGAGATGTAATTTTAAGTATTCTGTTTTTGAACATGTATATTTAAATAAGTTTACAATAGCTGATTTGATCTAAGTCAAATTTAGTCTAACCTTTAAGATATCAATTATATACGATGGAATAGCCCATGGAGACAAAATAGATTTTCATTTCAAAATATTACGATTTAAGCCAACTTGCCTTGATAAAATGTTGATAATAAAAAAGATACAGGATGTCAAAGTTGGAATTTACAAAGTGATGAATAATTACACTGAATGTATCAACTTAAAAATTTGGAATAGATGTTTTTGGATATGAGAAATCATAATCTGTTTTATATTTTTACGTATTTTCTAGAGGGCACCACATCCTCCATATTTGTGACGTAAATGCGAGCGTAACTTTTTTGGCCCTACCGTTATCACTTTTTTATTACACAATCTTAAACCTACATTATTTTTGAGAGAAAAAGGTATACTCACAGTCTCAGAAATCGGCCATTTTCGAGAAAACTTTTCAAGAATCAGCTGCATTGTACAACATTTTAACGTAGTAGGCGCCAAAGTTCCCTTGCACATTTGATATGTTAAAGGTACATCGACAAGCAGTAAAATTTGCTGTGATGCTAAATGTTACGGATAGAATTTCTGTCGTCTTGAATTAGTTTATGGATAATCCGCCATGTGAACAAATTTTTTTCTAATTGCACTCATTCGGCACTTGTTATTCGCAACTTTTCAAAAAAGATATGACAGTTCATTCTCATCCTCCGTATTTGCCCGATTTGGCTCATACCAACCTTTTTTCACCAAGTTCAGGTGCCTCTCATGATACTATATTTTATTTTTAAACCAAGAGGAGTGATTTAAATTTCTCGCGCTTAAACACTAGCTTGCTATTGATTAATTTGTCTCCAAGTTTACACAGAATCACATAAATTCATGTTTATTGTCAATGTCAATACTGTTAGCACAAAAGTCACTGGAGAAATCAGGAAATTATGTAATCAGTTATGAGAAGTACGATTTAATAACTGTTCATGTTTCAATAACGTATTACATACAAGATTTTTTCTAATTTTGACAAAAAAAGGGAAATACAAGTATAATTTAAATAACAATTATCTAGTAGGTCAGTGTCAGTTTAAATTGTCTTGTCATTGGGCTTGACAATTAATAGACGCTGATCACAAAATATCTAGTTTATACTTTGTGACGCTGATATATTGTGACAACTGATCGTTACTATTACCATTTATTAGGAAAAATGTGTGATTTACATTCAGATTCTGATGATATTGAAAAAGCGGCAAGAAATGCGGTATGTTCACTGATTCCTGAAAATTTCAAAATGACTTGACTTGAAAAATTTGAGAAATGGCGTGAATAGACGTCACGTCAATGAGAAAGTACTATTGGCTTAATTTGAAGATACGAAGAATTTGAAAGCTTCTACGCTATGGATACAGTACTTCATGTTGAAAAAATGTAAAGGGAAAAGGCTATACCTAGACATTAAAACATACAATAGTTTGATAGCATTTTTGAAAAGGCAGTCCGATAGATACCACGCTAAGAAATCAAACATTTTTTCAAAACTAAATATTGCGAAGTTTTTGACGGAGGTGAATGACAATAATTTATTAATGGCTAAGGTAACTAATAATCGCTTCATTTGTTGTCAGTTTACTAATTCGCATTTTTTGCTTTAAGTTGTATTGGTTGTGGGAATTAACATTTTTACGTGTTGAAGATATTACAGATGAGGACACGTATTTTCAAGTAAATATTGCAAATACAAGAACTAGAGTAATTCGTCAATTTGTAATCACCCCGGGAGATATAGAAGGACGTTGACATTATCACAAATCAGGAAGTATAGAAACCCCCGGAAAATATTAAACACATTAGATTCTTTGTTAGATATAGAAATGATAAATGTGGTGTACAGCCAGTAGGAATTAATATTATTGGTCAGTTACCAAATATGGTTGCTGAAATGATTGGTTTGCTAAAATGTGCATTATTCACGGATAACTGTTTCAGAAGATCTTCGGTCACTTTACTTGCAGATTCTGGGGCCAAAAATAAAACAACACGTCGCGGCGGCTGGAAGTCAAATTCTGTTGCAGAATGTTGAAAATTCTATAGAAACTAAAAATACAATTTCCGGTGATATTCTTGGAGAACCGAGCTTTACCAATAACATATCATGGAATATTAGGTACTGCAAGTTGAACAAATAAGATTTCTTCTGGAATTAGTTTCACTAACTGCACCAACTGCGTTGTGAATATTTATAATTAAATAACAATTAATAAAGAGTTATTTATAAAATTACTGATTTAAATAAAATGCAATTAGTGACATAACAAACTTTTCTTAACCATTTGCATAGTGGTTTCCATTATGTGACTGGTTACATAAAGTAGAACGTTTTAACACTTGTTTAGATAATAAGATGTTACTTTATATGTCAAAGTTAGAAAAAATACTTTTTCTGTATGCTTCTAATATTGGCGAGAACTATGTGGACTAGGATCGGAGAATACCTACTTCGAAAGAAAAATAGATTGAATCTAAATACATTTATTTTATAAAAAGTGAATTGTGGAACTTTTCGATCACACCCCCTAAAAAAATGAAAGAAGAAACGATTTCGTCATTTTTCCATTATGACAAACAAAATATTTACTAATGTGGTTTGATGAAGTTGACAAAAATTAAACTTAATATTTATTAATATACGTAAATTTGTAAATCTCCAAGGCAAAAATCTGTAACATTAAATTGTGTTTCTAAACGACTAACCAGAGAAATCCAAAAAGTAATACAGAAAAAACTGACCCCACATGTAATAAATAATAAATGCCAATAAAGATAATAACGTAAAAATCTCATTGAGAAGCAATTTAAAATGCGACCCCGAAGCATTCGCGTCGGTTCGAATTTGAATCCTTAATGGAGGGCGGAGCGGCGGCGGCCGATTTTTACCATTTTAAATTCCCCTTAATTTTCCACCCTCGCGATTTAAATAAATAATAGCCATATTTATGATGTGGAGAGGTTCTTAAATAAGTAAGCATCATGAAATAAGTAATACACTTTGGTAGGAAATATTTTTTCTGCTACGTTTCGTTTCAGTAACAGTATGTGTTTTTTAATTAATTTGTGAGGGATTAGGGCTAAATCCAGGTTATAATCAAAAGGCTATGAGATATGATACAAATTGTAAAGAACGTTCAGTGGTATATATGTACATATTTAAAATATTTGTTTATATTAATTTCGTAGATCTGTACTTTAAATTTATTAAGTATCCAATTTTACATATTGCAAATGTCCTTTAGATATTTCCTAAACTACTTTTAAACCAGCAAAAGTATTAAGATATTATAAAGTAGCGGGTAGTAGAAGTATTATTTATTGCCAAATTTGCTTTAAGAATAGAGCAGAAGAAAATATTTGTGAAAATGAAAATACTACAGCAACTATACTATTTTTAAAAATCTGCGCGGAAAAATTCGGGAGTCGCTATTGAGAGGTGTTGTTGAGAAGCCTCAGAAAAGCAAGTTAAACCAAAAGGAGGGGAAAGTTCAGCAAAACAGTTTTCTTTTCCCAGGACAACGCTTGCCCACACGCTGCTCGAGAGACTTAAATCTTTTGTAAATTAAATCAGTTTCAATGAGATGTTTTCGGTCATCCCCCTTACTCTACTGATCTTGCACCAAGCGACTTTAATATTTTCCATCGCGAGGATTTTAAAAATTACTGTGACTTACATCTGAAACGACCCTGGTATAATCTAGCTCTGAGAGTCTAGAAGGTCCATGTCTTGGTTGATTCTCTCCTTCTCCAGAGGTCTGTTTTCCATCTTGTTCTCGGTCGCCTTCTCTTCTTCTTACCACCAATTGTTCGCATCATTACCATTTTCGGTGTCCTTATGTCTAACATACTCTCAATATATCCTAGCTACCTTAACCTTTGTACTTTTACCATGCTTAGTATGCTCGCCTATTTATATAAGGTTTCTATTTCCTCATTTGTTCTTCTGATCCACTCGTCTCCTGTTATTTTCCTCCAAATTTCTCAATATTTTCCTCGCCCGCACTTCCAGTCTTGTTTATTCTGCTTCATTCAACGTCCATGTTTCACTGGCATACGTCACTACTGGTCTTGCCACTGTCTTGTATAGTTTTATCTTTGTTTGCCTATAAATATTTGTATTTCTCGTTTTATTTGCAGTCTTGCTACACATTTATTACCTGATATTATTCTAGCTTCAATTTCTTCTATTTCCGGTTGTTTGGCAAATATAGTACTTAAATATGTGAACTATTCTACTTCTTTCCCTCACTTTGTTTCTATTTTCAAAAACCTGTCTCTTTGATATTCTTCTTCCGTCCATTCTATGATATTTAGTATGGTATGGTATTTAGTTTTTCCCTCATTAATATATATAGCCCCCGTTTTTGCTGACTGTTCGTCTATTTTACCTCTTTTAGTTCTGTTTCTTGCTAGCACTACGAGATCATCTACAAATGCCAGATACTCATGTCTTTTATAGTATATAATACCTGATTTATTGACTCCTGAATCTCTTATGATTTCTTCTAGTAGTAAACAAATAACACTGAAGATAATGGATCTACTTGTCAACATCCCGTTTATAACGTCAAACTTTTCCATGGTTCTATTTATTTTTACTCTATTCTCAGTTGTTTTCAATGTTAGGCATATCATGTTTCTTATCTTTCTACTCATTTCCAATTATTTCAATCTAGAAAATAGTTATTTTGCTGTTATTCTGGCATATGCTTGCTGATAGTCTACAAATAAAACTACGGTCGGTATACCGTATTCGAAACTTTCAGTCTAAATTTCTCGCAGAGTGAAAACTTGTTGTTTTGTATTTCTTTCTTGTCTAATGCCACATTGTCCCCACTTCTGTTACCAATCTGTTTTTGATATAAGTGGCTAGTATTTTATATGCCACATTCAGCAATGCCCTGTAGTTTTGGTATTCCCCCATATATTCTTTTTATGTATAGGGCAGATTACTACTGCTGATTACATCCATTCCTTTTCAGTTCTTTTTTTCCCAAACCAATCCATTGCAACCGATGCCATCAGATTTGATAAGTAATGCAAAAAACGATTGAAAAATGTATGTTGCTGAGAAATCATATGGTAAACATTTGATTCTAATTTCTTTTCATAGAAGATGTCTCGTACCAAAAGGATCATGCTTCTCACCTCTAGTCTGAATAATGAAGATCGTAAATATTATAAGTAAAGCAGCTGATGAATGTGATATTAATTTAATCGAACCTACCTCGACTATACAATGTTTAAATGTAAGTGCTGTTACTTTAAAACAATGTCAACCAAAATTAATGATTTTTTTGTGATATCTTATACCCGCCAAGGATGATTCCAGAGCAGGAAGTAGAGAAGGTACACCAGCATCAGAAAGAGATCAAGATCAGTTAGGGTTCATCTTCGATAAGCAGGAGATCGTAAAAATACAGCAAATGATAAGCTAAACGAACATAATGAATCGAGGACCCTAAAGATGACGTTCAACTGCTCTTCGATTTGGATACATTTTTAAATTTTCTTCCAACAACGGATTGTCTCGGTTTGAGCGGGAAAAATGATTATAATCAAGTAATAATTATTGATATCAATACAACAGAAGATGATGGATTTAATTATATTACTATGGATTTAGGAGAAAACTCAGTGAAAGAACAATGTAGAAGTACAGATGGTAAAAAAAAATAGGGTGGATGAAATCAAAGACAAATGCTATAATGTAGCCGAAGATGATACAAGTAATGAATCTGAACAACAAAAAGAAATTAATTAACCCAACATAAAGTGTAAAAACAGAGAAGAACCAAACGGTACCAAATGAGTTAGCAATAAAAAACTAAGACAACAGGGAGATAAATATATGAGTATCTACAAGAAGAAAAGACGGCATGAGGGTCTAGAAGTAGTCCCACATTCCGTCTTTTGTTGATTTTAGTCTAGCCCTGAAGTTAAAAATTAATTAGTATACAAAAACCCTTTATTTTCCTATGTGTTCGTTTTACAAATTTCTGTTAAGTTATACCACCTGGCAACACTGGCCAATTCTTCTCGATAGGTTCATAGCTGTGAAACGGTGACATTTTGGTCAACGTTGTACTAGGATTTATATTCCCACTGCCAAATTGAGCTAAATTTTGTTGGCAAAACATGACTATATGACTATTTAATATAAGACTGTTTTATTCCGAATATTACCAGAAATCTGTATATTATTTTTAATGCATTACCACACTTTGTATATGTATATATGCATGTAGATACTTCATTCTGAAATACTATTTACCTCTTACCTTTTATTTTGTTTAAAGCTGCAATAATTTATTTTATCCTGCATATTAAACAGTACAACTGCACTTATACAAGAGTATCTAGTAGCTGAAACAATAATTTTTTAGTCAAGTTCAACATGGAGGTATTTATTAAATTGCCGCACATCCGAAATAGTCATTCGCACTTAACGAAGGGATTTGCAATGCATTCGGCGGTCAAAGCACGGCCCTTCCCAAAGTGACTTAATAGAATTTGATATAGTTTGCATTAATTGCTACATGATGTATCATAATCATCGTGTTTCCATTTGTAAATTATATCACCAGGAATTAGTTGGGCCTCGATTTCCATGTTAATGTAAGCTTTTCAATTTGCTGTTTGATTATTTATCAAATTCATTTACATTTCATTGCGAAATACGCAAATTATGAATCTGTCATACCATTATTTTTTTGTAATTATCACAAAATCTCTCTCTATATCAAAATCAAAACTAAAAACATTTACTACTTACAGTACTTCCTTTATACAGGGAACTTCCTTCAATAGAGTTATAGAGTGTGTAAGAATAAACAATTATTAATTTAGTAACTTACAATGTGAACGTGCTTCACCCTTATTCAACTGTTTACAATGCCTAAGCCAAGTTCATTATTCGCTGTGGTTAACGACACAAGCACGGACAAAAAAGAACTCCGTAATATAAGTTAAGTCTTATATTACGGAGTTCGTTTAAGGAGTGTACTCAGTTTTAAATACATAATTGTTACGTACAAGTGTTACCACATTATAATAATGTAACCTCTACGTTTACTTAGCATTGAATTACTCCACGTAGAAAAACAAACTTTTTGTCACTAATTGGTTACACATTAAATATCCTTCAAACAATTCTCAACTGTTATTTTCACTTTGACGTTTGTCACTCGAGTTCGTCTTCGAAACATAAAGTGAACTGTGGAGGCGAAGCTGATCCGCTTATATGTATATTTAGGATTCTCGAAATTTCTTAGGTCCTCGAGAATGCATCTAGAACCAAATCTAATATAGACCTGAATATTCTAGAATACGTCGAAATAAAGGTGTTATAAAAACTATAAATATTAAATCCAACAGGAATATAGTTGACAAACTACAACGATAGGTGAGCTTTCCCTAACATTGCCCTTTTAGAACTGATCGTCCCGATCAAGTTACTCCGTTGTCCACATGGCTTTCTTGGTAAGGTGTCAATCGATGATGTTGATAATCTGCAACTTTGCCTGGGGATTCCTCTGGATTCATACGCCACATCTTGACACGATGGTATAAGGGCCTTGCCACGATTTCTGCAGTTTCGAAGATTTATTGTTTGTTTGGGGTATATAGACATTCTGTGTCATTATCTTGGAACCCGTTATTGTTGGCATGCAAGTCGTATCGTCTTCATTCTGTTGCTTTCAATTTTGTTTCTTTCGTACTTCTTCATGTAGGTACCATATTTATTCTATCTTTCAGATGGCTGAGATAATCATCCAAGTTTTCTTCGTTTTGCGGTGAGTGAATTTGAATGAATTGCCGCTTGATGGATCCATAAAAATGATGTCTGTCCAATTGTCTGTTTCTCGTTGACGGCTGTTTTCAATAGTGCGATTGAATTTATTCACCATTCCATCTGACTGCAGGTGACGGGGTGTAGTCCAGGTTTTCTGGATACCTAGCAGGCTACAAGTATTCTTAAATAACTCAGATTCAAAATTTTGTCCCTGATCTAAACGGATTTTTCTAGGAACCCTATAGTAGCATAATATCCAGTTTTCAAATAGAGTTTCGGCTATGGTGATTGCTTCTTGATTGTTTTTCATTTTCTTCATTTTGGCTGTTCTTTATTTGTTTTAAATCTTCCTTCATTTCGTCTTGGCTATTCTTCATACCTTCTTGACTTTTCTTCATATCTTTCATCATCTCCATCCAACTATTTGAATATTTTCTCCATTTCTGTAGACTAACTATCATTCACTTTTCACTCAAATTTTTTCTCTGTGATACGTTCTGATACCGGTATAACCTCTTCGTTGACTTAGCCTTGAAATATTCCACGAAGAAAAACTAACTTTGTTGTTACTACTTGATTATACAATAAATGTCCTTCAAACAATTCTCCACTGTCAAATATCCATCATTACTTTGATGTTTGTTACCCGCGTTCTGAACATAAACTAAACTGTATAGGCAAAACCGATCCGCTGTATTTTTAAAGTTCTCAAAGTTTCATAGGTCATCGAGAACACATCTAGAACCAAATTAAATATCATCTGGAATGTTCTAGAAAACGTCAATATATGGGAATTACAAGAATTATAAATTTTAAAGCAAATAGGACGTAACTGACAAACTACAAAGGTAGGTGAGCTTTCGTAACAATATTGTATATAAAGAGGGTATTTCAGAAGCATTGGCTATAGCCTTTTTAACAGCAGGTAACTGAAATTTGTACTTTTGACTAGAAGAACGTTTCTGGAACTTGTGATAAGTTAAAATTAATTCTACGATAAAGGTAATGACCCCTTAGAGGAGGACTTAACAGAATATTTGGAAATGAATCCCAATGATCCCTATTAAAGTTGAGTGATAATGTATTAGAGAGTTATTGAACGGCTTATAGGGTTAAGCAGTATTTAGGTTTCTCTTATATTGACACCTAACCATGCGCATATGTGCTGTTCATTAAGGCAGCAGTAATAAGGATAATGCTTGACCATATTTGTGCATGATTAAAGTAGCGTCGAACAATTTCTTATTTGTTAGATCTGGTCGTTCGGCCATAATCGATCATACTCGTTGTGATATCCTTCTAACCTTAAATAAAAATAAAATGTGTTTGGCTTTTTAATTAGTTTCTGTTGCATGTTTGAAGAAAAATGAAGTAAACATCCTTAAAATCCCAAAATATTGCCTCATACTCTTTTTCTGATTACCATTAAATTGGCATTATTAAAGGGATTTTCAATAACTCTCTATTGTTTAATTTATAAATATTTATATTAAAATAAAAGTTAAGTAAATACTACATCTTGTAATTATAATCTAATAATACAACCTTTATCTTATTTAACAATTTTATAGGGATAAGGGTAAGCATAGGGATAGGGATAGAGATAAGGATAGGAATAGGAGTAAAAGTAGGAGTAGGAAAAGCAGTAGAAGTAGGAGAAGGACTAGGAAAAGGAAGAAGAAGAGGAGGAAGAAGAAGAGGAAAAGGAAGAGGAAGAAGGAGACGGAGGGGAAGGGGAATAGTAAATATTATGATTATTATAATTTTTTGCAAACAATAGTATCACATTAAATAACAATTGCTTTTCAATGCACTTTTTCAATAAAAATTTAAAACACTAGAAATCATCATGCAAAATATAAATACAGAAATATGTATATTTTTCAATATTTTGACTATATTTTTTTTCATGTAATAAGTGTACCTTTCTATGGACATTGTATATTACGTAGGTAAGTATATACAAACACAACTCCTGTTTGAAAGTAAAAGATGCTATTACATTGCCCTGCTGTGCGATGTACAAGCCACTTACTAGCTAATTTGTATGTTAATTATAAATTAATTTGATACCCTTTTGAGTACAGTAGCTAGGCTACAACTTCTGTTATAACAGGATTCTGAAACTGACTTCGTGACATTGTTTAATATAATATGCGACATTCGAGAAGATTCCTTATATGAAATTATGGCGCTGCTAAAGTGAATGCATTTGCGTAAATACCTCAGACAGCTTAATTTGCTACACTAACATATTAATTGGATAGCATGTGTAGATTCCTTTAGTAAGGGGATCTATTTTAGCCAGGCGGCGCGCGTCACGCACATCAAAGCTTTGACAGTGGCGGCTTACATTTATTAATGATAGGAAGGGTTATAATTTGCAAATGTTAAAAAAATTGTTGTACAAATTGTGTCTAAAATGAATATTAAAAATTTCAGTACATTTCAGTACAGGTCAACTGATGACGAAAACTTTAGTACAGTTTTTTCTTTAACACCTACTAAGGGAGTTACTGCCCCTGAAAATTATTTTTATTAACTTAAAAATGGTATGATTTTAAATTATGAAATATTGGTCAGTTACTGAGCTGTACGGAGAACAAAAGTAATATCAAAAATATAATTATTGAAGTTTTGTTTACCCGCTTTAACTATTTAAACTCTCCTCAAATAATATAATAACTTTTAAAATGCATTTATAAGACACACATTATTTTGCTGTTCTAACCCTACATTTCAAGAATTAGTTTCACATACTTGTAACAAAAGTGAAAAATTTTATATACAGAACCATGTAAGTTTATGTTATAACAATATTTACATCTACAGTAGAATTTAACAAACACCTACGTATTTGGAAATATTTCTGTACCTAAAAATTTGTTGGTTAGTCCGCTTTCTGTTGTTACATATTCGTTTTACTTCGATACCTTTGAATATTCGCGGGTGGCATAAGATAACATTCCTGTTATTTGCTAAACTCTATATTATTCACTTCTTAAATATCTAAAATCTGCCAAATGCAGCTACTTTTACCGTGGTTTGCAGTGAGGGCAAGTGTAGTGCAACGCGGGCCTGACACGTAAAATTAGCAACTGAATCGTGGAGAAGATGGAGGTCCAGGGAGTGCACGGCGTGTTGCAGCAGTGTGGCGTACATACACGAGGCTCAATTATACTTATCCGTACTATCTACAGCGTGTCCAAGTATTAATATTAAGAGATTGGATGAGAAGGATCAGTGCCATGGCTGCCACAATCTCCTGACTTTGAATTCTTTGGACTTCTGTTTGTGGGGATATTTTAAAAATGAAGTGTATCGCACCGAAGTGGACACTATTGGTGATTTACGCAAACATATTACGTTTATGATTTCAAAACGGACAAGAAGCAGAAACATTTGTGTTACTTTGTAAAAACTGGGTATGTCAAACTGGGGGTTGTGGTTTTAAAATTAAAACCACAAATTAATTCTATTAATGATTAATAACAACAGAGACAAAAACAGTTGAATTTTCTGTTTACAATAGATGTTATGTTATTTATTTCTTTCCCTGGGAATTTATTTCAATTTTTTTCCGATCGCCGATTGCATGGTTTGCCTTGTCAGGTTTTAAAGTGGACCAGTTTCCAATGCCGTGCAAAAGTGTGTTTTAAAATCAGTTTCGAACTGTCCTTTTTGATTTTTTTTTTAATAAAATTGTATTTATAAGTCTGTACATTAAAAAAAAATTGTCTGCGTCGGACCAGACGGTGGAAGTTATACTTCTTTGGCCACTCTCATACACCCACTCGTACGTAAAAAAAAAAAAATCTTAAAAAAAACACTCGTACGTACAAAAAAAAATTCTTAAAAAAAAAATTGAAAAAAAAATCATAAAAAAAATATATATATATTATTATTATATTAGTTCTTAAAAATTTGTTCTTCCTTTTGAGCGTGACGCGGTTTCTCGACCAACATCCCATCCCAATGTGTCTAACGGGCGCAAAGAAGTATAACTTCAAAAATTGTTTTGGATAAGTTCTGAATCACCCTGAATTATACAATATTAGCTTAGTTAATTACTCGCGAAGACAACCCAAAATAATGCCGATTATCATAGTAACCTTCATGAGTAAATATCTTTCATTCTCTGCAGTAGGTAATTAGAAACTTATATACTACTTCTTTCGTAAAAATTCTGGACTTTTTGGCCTCTGAACTTTATTTCAAAAATGCAATTAGTTGAGAAAATCTGCTAATATCTTGATGTCTCTTAACTGAATTCATAGTCCTCGACACTAAGTAGTACATAGTGTATAGATGATTTCTAGAAAAAATAAGTCAAAGGGATTTTCTCAGACACCACTTTTATCTTGTTAGCTTTGCACCATTCTTCAAACTTTTCCTACTTCAACTCATACCGCGTCTTGGATTTTGTTGGAACTAGACTTGAGATCACTACGTTTGCCATAAATTTCCATCAGAATCACACATTTTGAATAGCGCTTTTTATATTTATGAGTTTGTTATCAACAAAACTTGATCCGTAAACTTAATAGCACCAGCTTCTTGTCCCGTCATTTGACACTTTTTGCGAAATATATATTTGTTTTCGTGTTATTAAATGAAGGTAAATCGCATTTTGTCCAATATTTTTGTAGTAAATTCATATTACTACACTCGATATTTTATACCTTTAACATCTCGTATTATAATATGAATCATTCATAATAATAAAAATAATAATAAACACATTTATTACCCAACAGGTTTCTCCAATAATAGGACAATATTATTATACATATAGTTTAGAAGACATAATAATAATGTGAGTAACAAGACATAAAAGAAAAAAAAACAAAAAAGAAATATTTAGGCATAGAATGTAACTGATAGTTAGTTACATACATAATTATTGTATATTCCCAGTAACAGTAAACAAATATGTAATGATTGCTAAAGTTACTGTACCGAAGCCACCATTCTATTCACTATTACATTTAGGGTTTCAATACTAATGTCACATGAATCAGCAATTCTATTAAAGTTAAGCAACATATTATAAGTGAAGTAATTAATTTTGGATATAAACACAATCAAATACGGTATCAATCTCAGAATAAATCTTAAGGTCATCAGCAAACATTAAATAAGGATGATCACTAATGCAATACAAGTCGTCTATAAAAATCAGGAACAAAAACGGACCTAAATTGCACCCTTGCGGTACACCAGATGTTGGAAAAATTATTCGATTTGTAACCATTGTAAGACACATATTGAACTCTGCGGTTCAAGTAGAAAGTAAAGAAATTTTGAAGGGGTGTGTTGAAACCAAACATTCAGCTTATTTAATAAGATTTTATGATCCACACGGTCAAATGCCTTTGAAAAATCTGCGAAGACCACATCCACCTGCCCATGCTGATCAACAACTTCTGATAAATGCTGTATAATCTTTGCAATACTTATTGTAAATAACTATGGTCTAATAATTCCTGGTTCAATTTAGGTACTGTTTAAATTTGTAAGAAATAATGACACAATATTAAGTTACAAAATGCGCAATGATGCTACTCCAAACATTTGTTACTTATTTACACAAACTGTTCCTGTCGCGATTTTAGGGCCATTTTGGAGTGCTGTTATGCACAATTGGAGTGATATTTTACATACATTTCACGCTGTGCAGTAATAAGGAAAACAGGGCATGCAAGCATTTTATAACTGCGTTGACAGTATTATGAATTATGTGGATTTAGTCAGTAATCAGATTGGAACCTTTCAAAGATTTCTGTAACGGATGTTAATGTGTGCCTAATAGCCTCACACTTAGAGGTAATTTGTCGCGGTGCCGCCATTTTCTCGAATTTGAATGTCACAGCGTTCATTACGGCGGCGTAGGAGGACTTGTGTGTACGTTATTATGTATATCACTTCGATGTTGTCATTTAACTATACCTCGAATATTCTAATAACATCTAATTGATTCGGATGTACGGGATGATACAAGGTAGGGAGTAAAACTAGTTTATATTTTATTAGGTATTGTAAATAATATAGTAAATTAATGTTTACGGCTTGCCTTGATTTTAAACTACTATTAAAAAAGTAGATAAGTTCAAGTGAAATAATAGTATACAGTGTGGAAGAAAAGTATGGAATAAATTCATTATTTCTAAAACAACGAATGTTCATGAAATTTCCTCGGACACGTCGATTTTGCTTTTTAAAAAAACTGTCCTATACCAACGCATTTCCGACGTTCATTTGTTTTCGCATGATGACGTCATCGGATATTTTTTTAAATAGAACCCCTATATTTTTCATCGGATTCTTGTAGCGCTAACTTGCTGAATTCAAAAATGTATAGTTTCAACCCTTTATTCCTTTAACTCTCCGAGAAAAAAAAATAATAACCGATCCAATAAAATCGGCGTGAAAAAAATATGAACATTCCCATTTGTGTCTGTCATGGGCACATATACTTCGTGTTGGCTTTTTGCTTTATCACCACATCATATTAATAATGTCAATTCTTTCTGTAACTGTTGAATATATCTTGCAAATAATCACTAACGATTTGTTACAATTAAATAAACGCTGCAGTTGACAGATGTTAATTCTGATTAGATTTTGTTTAGCTGCCAGAAACAGTTTCTAAGGTGACTTGATTTAATTTGTTGTTTTTGCTATCAAAAGATGTAATAATCTAACATGCAATCTAGTAAAACAAAATAATAAATTAACGGGTCAAATACGATGGAGGCAACCAGAATTTAATTATTAATTAATTAGTTGCTTATTGTTAAATTGTTTTAAAAATAAAGAGTCCTTATTTTGTGATACTGCCGATGAATTCAGTATATTCATTTTACTCTCAACTAGCCCAGCACAGACACAAATGGGAATATTCACATTTCATTCAAGACGATTTTATTGGATTGGTTTTTTTTCTCACAAAGTTGAAGAAATAAGTGTATATACATTTTTGAATTCAGCAAGTTTAGCTTTACAAGAATCCGATGAAAAAATATAGGGGTTCTATTTAAAAAATATCCGATGACGTCACGCGAAAACAAATGAACGTCGGAAATGCGTTAGTAAAAAAAAGAGTCTTTTTAATAAGCAAAATCGACAGGTCCGAGGAAATTTCATGAAACTTCGTTGTTTTAGAAATAACGAATTTATTCCATATTTTTCTTCCACACTGTATATCTGGTCAAAGTCAAATAGTTTTAAAAAGTGATCCACAAACGATGATCAAAAGTAAATTCTGATATTTTTTGATGAATTTTAAATCATTAATTTTATAAAAGCTTAAACTTAAAATGATACAGGGTGTTAAATTTTAAACACTGTTTTATTTTTTTAAATATTATAAAAACTAGTTAGTGAAATAGCGTACCTAGTCCAATCTCTGAAACCTTTTGCTAGAATTTAGATGATCCAGTGATGAAGATATTGGGAACTGGCCACATATTTTTTTTAAATAAAACTACTACTTCATTGTAACAACCATGATACTTTCAGATTCATGTTTCAATTTTCTACAAATTACTACTCCTTTATATTTTCTGAAAAGGGCTTGATTTTCGAATAAAACTTAAGAAAGCGAACTGAAAAACAGTCTTATGTTGGGCGTTTTTTAATTAAAAATATATTTTATATCTTTTTAACGAAGCGTCCTATAAAAACTTTGAAATACATGAAATTTACCAAAGAATCGGTGGTCATCGTCATTGTCCATCGTCCATCAAAAATTTTCTAAGCTTATTTATAAAGCGAAAAAAAATTTTTTTAAACTATATTAAATCCTTATTTATGGCCGACTCTGACTATCTGTTAGCTGCTAGGTTAATGATTTAATGAGAAACACGGTATGGTAGCACATAGAGGTAGCACCTACCTTACTGATATTTATTTCCCTAATTGAAATGATTGATATTTGGAGAAATTTCAAGAATGTTGAACTTGCTGGGGACCTCTCCTTCCCTCAATTGCTCTTTTTAGGTTTGTTCCAACACCCAATTCTAGGACCGTCCTGAAACGTTTTAGAAACTATTTGGATCGGTTTTATGCGCAGACGTTAACTTTGTATAGTCCTAATGTCGGTATAAAAAACTGAATAGTTGGAACGGAATGACATTTGATTTTTGATTGTTTAGTATCATAGGCTTTATCAGCAAATAGGAACGCGTAAAATGAACCAAATACGTACTGCACAAATCAGTCCAAATGATCTCTACTTCTTATTCTTTAGAGTATTGGAACTTTTTGTTTAAGGCGAGATATTCGGCTCGACGACCACGACCAGCTGGATTCCCTCCGTCAGGAAAAACCACAAAGGATAACAAAAAACACACAAATACATAAAAACGGCCACACATTTACTACAAAGACGTTACAGCAGTTATTCAATGTCGCTCAAAGATGATTCCGCATGGTATTTTGTCTACTCGGAAAACGTCTTTGATATTACGCTGCCATCTTAATATGCGAAAAATGAAATTTGTGAAGAGCAAGTACTGAAAAATGATTGAAAACTAAACACCGTATGCAACATATTATTTTTGATAGAATCTGATACAGTCCCCATCTGTAGGCCACTAGTGCAAAGTGTACTCACGCCGATAAAGTTTTCTTGTCCTTTTTTCATATATTTTCAGGTATTAACAATATTGTGTGAAACTAACTACTCAGTGGACAAAAGCCCCAACCTGCGTTGAATTACACCCACAATATCTACCCATATATTCCTTATTATTAGCTTTTGTAACATTTTTTACTGTTTAAGAAAGGTATTTTAAGCTAATATGTATCAAATCTCCTACAATTCCTATCAATGAAGTCATATGTATGTTCTCTGATACCAAACATCTAGGTATGCTAATGAACATCCACAGACAAAACTCTATTCAATAATTATCAAAAAAATTTAAAATAATTACTAACCTCTGGAGTGTGAACTCGAAATTCAACCACAATAATTGAGATCTCACTTATTTCTACGTTTTATAAGGATCGCTTCATCAGGTGGTCTCCTTTAACTTGAGTCAAATATCTAATTATAAAGATTATTATACTAATAAATTGAAATTATTTGAAATTAAATGTCAAAATGAAATTAAATTTCGACAACGTCAAACTGATTATCTGTCAATGAATATCGTAACGACCTACTAAAATAAATAAAAATTAATAAAAAATTTTACCTTTTATGTATAGTTTTTTTCATATATTTTCAGGTATTAACAATATTGTGTGAAACTAACTACTCAGTGGACAAAAGCCCCAACCTGCGTTGAATTACACCCACAATATCTACCCATATATTCCTTATTATTAGCTTTTGTAACATTTTTTTACTGTTTAAGAAAGGTATTTTAAGCTAATATGTATCAAATCTCCTACAATTCCTATCAATGAAGTCATATGTATGTTCTCTGATACCAAACATCTAGGTATGCTAATGAACATCCACAGACAAAACTCTATTCAATAATTATCTGATGAAGCGATCCTTATAAAACGTAGAAATAAGTGAGATCTCAATTATTGTGGTTGAATTTCGAGTTCCCACTCCAGAGGTTAGTAAATATTTTAAATTTTTTAGATAATTATTGAATAGAGTTTTGTCTGTGGATGTTCATTAGCATACCTAGATGTTTGGTATCAGATAACATACATATGACTTCATTGATAGGAATTGTAGGAGATTTGATACATATTAGCTTAAAATACCTTTCTTAAACAGTAAAAAATGTTACAAAAGCTAATAATAAGGAATATATGGGTAGATATTGTGGGTGTAATTCAACGCAGGTTGGGGCTTTTGTCCACTGAGTAGTTAGTTTCACACAATATTGTTAATACCTGAAAATATATGACAAAAAAAAAAAAAAAACTACATAAAAGGTAAAATTTTTTATTAATTTTTATTTATTTTAGTAGGTCGTTACGATATTCATTGACAGATAATCAGTTTGACGTTGTCGAAATTTAATTTCATTTTGACATTTAATTTCAAATAATTTCAATTTATTAGTATAATAATCTTTATAATTAGATATTTGACTCAAGTTAAAGGAGACCACCTGATGAAGCGATCCTTATAAAACGTAGAAATAAGTGAGATCTCAATTATTGTGGTTGAATTTCGAGTTCCCACTCCAGAGGTTAGTAAATATTTTAAATTTTTAGATAATTATTGAATAGAGTTTTGTCTGTGGATGTTCATTAGCATACCTAGATGTTTGGTATCAGAGAACATACATATGACTTCATTGATAGGAATTGTAGGAGATTTGATACATATTAGCTTAAAATACCTTTCTTAAACAGTAAAAATGTTACAAAAGCTAATAATAAGTAATATATGGGTAGATATTGTGGGTGTAATTCAACGCAGGTTGGGGCTTTTGTCCACTGAGTAGTTAGTTTCACACAATATTGTTAATACATGAAAATATATGAAAAAACTATACATAAAAGGTAAAATTTTTTATTAATTTTTATTTATTTTAGTAGGTCGTTACGATATTCATTGACAGATAATCAGTTTGACGTTGTCGAAATTTAATTTCATTTTGACATTTAATTTCAAATAATTTCAATTTATTAGTATAATAATCTTTATAATTAGATATTTGACTCAAGTTAAAGGAGACCACCTGATGAAGCGATCCTTATAAAACGTAGAAATAAGTGAGATCTCAATTATTGTGGTTGAATTTCGAGTTCCCACTCCAGAGGTTAGTAAATATTTTAAATTTTTAGATAATTATTGAATAGAGTTTTGTCTGTGGATGTTCATTAGCATACCTAGATGTTTGGTATCAGAGAACATACATATGACTTCATTGATAGGAATTGTAGGAGATTTGATACATATTAGCTTAAAATACCTTTCTTAAACAGTAAAAAAATTTTCTTGTCCTGTTGAGGAACTAAATTGTCAATACTAATAACAGAAACAATATTAACAATAATCGATGATGTTTGCATAAAATAATTTGTACTATTTTTAACTATAACATCCCGAGATGTTTACAGCGTTCTCTAAAAATTCTTCTTTGATTCTTGGAATATAATATTTTAAGCTTTCATCAGTGTTCATTGATGTTTGAGAGCATGAGAATTCTAGGTTATGGTTTAGTTTTAGTGACTATAAGTTTTAAACGTTTTGTAGTAATTAAATAAATGAATGTATGTCGGGTATGGATATTTTACATATAACATGATATGCTATGTGCTGTTTGCTTTTCTATAGCTTAGGTCAAATCATACGGAGCTACGGCAATCGTACAAGATTTTATAATTAAAGACTGTCTGAGTTTCTGAGTAGACATTTCTTACATTAAATTTAAATTTTCTTAAATGGGTATTTCATTTAACTGAACACGGACTGTGTATTCTGTTAGTGGATAATTCTGACGAACCTGTAATGAGTGAAAATGTAGATTTGGCAGTGTGAATAAAGAACGAAAACAACAGCTAATGACTTAATTAACTGTTATCTGTCAGGTACTTAAGTATTTGTTATTAACAAAAATGTTTATTTTTGTCGTTTCTATATTTGACAACGCTGTAAAAAACGACCGCATAGTAGTTGACATATCTAAGCCATCTCAGACGATGATTGTCGTAGGCGCCGATTTTCTAGGGGAAAAGTGGGTTTTGCCTCATTTTTGAACATCGAGTTAGAATTTCGAAATAAATATTTTATTGTCCTTTAGGACTTCTTGAACACGTGGTTAAAGTATTTATACTTAATCATAGTTAACCCTGTACAACTTGCAAAAATGCCTCTTGTTGAACTAATTGAATAAAACCAAAAGTATTAATTGATGATGTGGACATTCGTTCATAAAAAAATTACATAACTATTAACCAACGCGCACAATATTTACTAAACAACTGCTCTAATTAACGCCGTTTAAGGTCCTAAAATAACATTATATTATCCAGAACGAGGAGACTAATTATTTAATAATTAATTTAAACACTTGTTAATTGGACAACATCACGCACTTAAAATCAACCAATCCATCAAGCTCAACGTTGAAATCTTCAATCTAACTGAGCATGATGTCATGCACATCGTGTTAATTAGTTTGTCGGGCAGTTATGTCACAATGTTTAATTAGCCAGTAATCTCCGTTTTAAGCGTAGTCAGAAAATTTGACATTGCCAGGGAACATACCGAGGAGTTCTGAAGTGAATTATGGTAATAATAGACATAATATGCTTCGTTTTATGTTTCAAACGATGGATTTTCTCAGTGAGTTTGATTTTAACAGTCTAAATTTAATTATCAGTCGTTCCATCTTTTCTAAATATAGAAAAGTTCGGGTGTGGAACAACCTGCTGATTCCCTTCGCTCCGCCTGTCAAAAACTCACGTGTGACGTCACTGGTATTTGAATTGAAAATGTCATATAAAAGGTTTGTTCCAGGTGCATAGAAAACCGTACAATATACGGTTTGGAGTCTAAAAAAACTGTTAGAGATTAGAAATTATCGTTCATTGTACGATTTCCTTAGCGTTCCAAATATCTTTGGGCAGTGGCGGCTCGTCGTATGAAGCAACTGAGGCCGGGCCTCATTGTAAAATCTGGATTTCACTGTATATTTTAATACCCCATAATTTCCAATACGATTGCCTACTACATTTATCAGAAATCAATGTAACGAACTAAAATAATTGCTTCAATTTTAGCCCTCGTATGTTACAAAGTACTTCTGGTTTACATTTCAATATCCCGGGGTTTCTGTTTCTACCTGCGTGGGGAGTGCGGGTCACCCACCAATCCCACCACAGTGAGGTCCAATTTTCCGAGCTTCAAATTGCGTCGCACATGCCTATACGTTATGGTTTCCCCCACCATGCGAGACGGTTAAAATCGATGTTTTTCGCTCCATGTCCGCTCGAGACTGAGGCCAGATTTCTGGCGCCTCAAGTTTTTAGTTCAATGGCAAATGTTGATGTGATAGTGGCTAGTGACCGTAGGAAACTTGTGAACTGTAGATTATTTACGTGTGTCGTGATTAATCGATTGTTCAAGTGTTAATACTTTTATTTGTGTTTTGAATTTCCAGTGGTTAGTCTTAGTGGTTGATTAGTTGAATTTAACTTCTCAAATATTCTGAAGATTAGATGGTAAGCGCGATGGTAAAGTTTTACATACGGATTCATCAACAAGGCCTAACGTAGGTCAGACTAGCGAAGGTTACGCGAAAAATTTACGCCTCTGTTGCACCAATTTAAATAAAAGCCATACTCCTATTCATTACTATGTATAATACTTACTTTATGATACGTTAACTAATCTGTAGCACTGAAAAATACTGTTTTTTTGA
The DNA here is from genome assembly GCA_025584915.1 of Monochamus saltuarius. NCBI lineage: Eukaryota > Metazoa > Arthropoda > Insecta > Coleoptera > Cerambycidae > Monochamus > Monochamus saltuarius. The sequence continues at coordinate 23,713,128 of CM046727.1, read as the reverse complement.
ATTTATATTACTAAATATACAATGGGAAACGCAAGAAACTAGAGGCCGAAGTTACGCGATTTTTAGACAGGTACAATACTGGGTCTAACTTTTGGCGCAAATATGGACGTAAATAAACAGCTTACCTAGCAAAGCATGTTTCGTGAATGAGCGCAAAACTGGTTAGGCCGACTAACGCGCTTTACACGGGCGCAAAACTGGTTAGTCCGACTAGCGCTACGCCCGTTACATGAATCCGGCTGTTAAGAACAAGGCAGGTAGGGTTAATTTAAAGAAATAAAAAACAACTAACAGAATAGGAACTTAATTTAAATATATATTATCGATAGGCTCGTCGATAATTATTTATAATAATGAATCCCTCTCACGATATTGTTTTATCTCTATTTGAACCGCCTTTTTCAATACGTAATGAAGTAGAGAAACGACAAATTTTGAATAGTCGGCCAACGCTTTAAAATATCCCGAATATGCAAACAAATTTCCGGAAAAATCGTTTGATTGTTTACTACAAATGTATCCAAACATATTTGACAGATAAGTTGAAAAACGAACTTTATGTTTTGTACAGAGATGAACAATTTTATAATTTAGAAGTTCAGAAAACGGTAAAAATATTATACAAGGAATTTAAAATGATATTTTAGGAAACATACAAATTATTTTGCTTAGTTTTAACAATTCCTGCAACAAGTGTTTCAGAAGAACGAAACTTTCGTGCCTTAAGCGCATTAAGACTTCGGCTTAAACAATTTATCGATGATGGCTATAGAAAAAGAACTGGTGCAAAGTCAGCGCCGATTCCCAATTTTATGAAGACATTATAAATAAATTTGCGAATTTAAAACACCGACAAATAGACTTGTTTTATAAGAAGTGAAAGTATTACAATTTTTTTGGTAAAAGTGGCTTTGTTTTGTATGTAAATAGATAAGTAGTTGAAAATTGGTTTTTATATTTTTTCATATTTTTTAGTGTTTTAAACACGTAGGAACAATTTTTTAAATTATTAGATGCTGAAACATATTTTTTCTATTATTTATATTGTAAATAAAAATCGGAGTTCTGATGTTATTTAGTTTTTTAATTTATGGTTAAGGATAGTAGGGCTATTGGCGAACACCTCCATAATAAAAAATGGTCAACGCGTCAAGGAATAGGTATTACCACGGGGTGACGTATACATTTATTCCTATTTAGGTATTGTTTGGGCCTCACCTCTTGCAGCTACCACGAGCCGCCACTGTCTTTGGAACGAACATTGAACCATACCACGGCGATAATATGAGCACATGGTCGTGTGTAGGAACTACTTGCAAACTGTTAAAAATACAGGTGTGTACAAGTATTTTCATACAAAAGAATATAAAACTATATGTTGTAGAAGAAAAATGAACGTAACTTCAAAGAAATTATAACCTATAAATTCTATATAGTATATAAAATTCTAGTGTCACAGTGTTAGTCACCATACTCCTCGGAAACGGCTTGACCGATTTTTATGAAATTTTATATGTATATTCGGTAGGTCTGAGAATCGGTCGTAATCTATTTTTCATACCCCTAAGTGATAAGGGTGGTCCACCCCAAACATTTTCATTTTATTTTTTCGAGAACATTTTTTATTTTTATTTTTTATGATGTGGCATTAAAAAATACATACAACCCTTAATTTTCACCCTTCCATCACAAATCCCTATTTTTTAATAGCCATTTTAGTAATTTAATCATTTTTAACCCTGGTAGATAACTGATCGATTGACACTAAATCAGGCCAGTTATCCCCGCCAGGCATCTACCGGTGTCACTTCTCACCGCAGACCTAGAAAAAATATAGACAGCGTCGGTTCATGGTATAGATCACGTGACAGGTGCCGCGTTTTCTAACCCAGCTAACAATTTCTTGTTCTGTAAAAATCGTAAGAACGTTTCCAGAGCAAATTTTATAGAGCAATGTTTGTTCTAAGAGCATTTTCAAAACGTTCTTACACACTTATACCATAAAAATGGGCACCGTTTTATAGAACCTTTTAGTTCTTTAAGCGGTTTTGTAAAGCTTGCAGGAAATACTTATAGAATTGTTGAATAAACGTTTTCACAAGTCCTAAAGAATTTTTATAACACAGTTACAAAGCAATCTCATAAAAATTCTATAGCACTTCGCTATACAATTTTTGTGTTGCATGGTGTTATATTTAAAGAACTTTAAATCGTTAGTTGTATCTGTAAAAACAAAATGTTTCTGTATCGCACATGTTAGAAATAATATGGACGGGCCAATAAGAATCAATAAGATGGGCCTAATCAGCCTGCATAGGAGTACTTACTTACATCATTACGAATTGCTTAGTTTGTTTGTCCATCAGGGAGCAGTACATTTTAATGCGGAAAAAGTTTTATCGTGAAATATGCGGTACATAATGGTAATTTTTTGACGCGCCCTCAGTTAACCTTATATTTCCTATGATGCTGGAAATTTAATAAAAAAAAATGTTTTCTAAATTGATGAATTTAACAACCAACTGTACATAAAATAGTCAGAAAGTAAGTATATCCATATTACTGATATCATTTCACCTATTTATATTGTACATATTTTTTAATTAAGATTTTTTTCCTTCTTCGCAATATGGCGACAGAAAGAAAGGCTTCATCTTGTACTTCCAATGGATTCTCACTAATATGACCTTTTTGGTGTCGATTGCAATGATTATAGAGCAAATATGCTTCGTAAGCAACTACTTAATATTCACAGTGTTGTCATAGTTTATTGTGGTATTTCACTTATTTCAATCTTATTTAATAAATCTAATAAAATTCTTTAACTTCAACATCTAGAAGTGCAAATGTTTAAAGTTTGGAATCGTCTAAATTAAATATGTTACCTACTAAATTTCTATAAGAAAATCAATTTCTCTTAGCAATCAAATAAATCTTATCTATCGTAATGAAATTTTCTTTGTGCAGGCAGATAATAATTTTTACAAGTCACGACTATGTTATACAAATTTCCCCATTATACTTTGATCAAAATATATCGTACTATTACAGGCAGGTCTCGTCAGATGGGGCTATGGGAACCTACATATATAAAAAATGATAATTCTATAGCGCTTCTATGGAACAAAAAGGCTTTTGTTACTTATTTACTCTATAATGATTTTATAACAACTGTATTATTATTCTCTACAACTGCTTTAAAGAGCTTTTTCTCTTAAGTTCTACAGCAGCTTCCATATTTGTAATTTGTTTTCCGCAGCAGAATTGTAACTTAACAACGCCTTATACAATAGTTCTATAATTAAACTATAAGCGACATTACGGAATAATTTTATAAGAGTGTCACAGGAGATGGTATAATTCTATAAAGCAGTATTTTGCATCGGTTTTACAGTAATTTGATTCTATAAGCACCGTTGCTGTAAAATTGTGTTATTGTACACACTTATAGGGCTACATCAGCAGTTATCTTATAAGTGCTCTATAAATTATGCTCTAAGAACGTTCTTGCAACAAATTTAAAAAACAATTCAGTTTCTGAAGGCAAAATAGTCTCATGTACCACATTAATGCAACAATTTGGTATTCTAAATACAACTATAAAATATTAACAGAATATAAAACTCCTATTACTCTAAATTTATAGAACTACTTTGCCAGCTGGGAAGGACCTAAGGTCCAGAAAATTGATATCTTATTTGATTTATGTTGGCGGTTGTGCAAATATGATGGCTGCATATGAAATTAACTAATTTGCTCTCATTTTAAATGTCATTAAAGAATGTGACATGAATGTGACCAACACAGTAAACAAATGAGATTGACGCTACAATACAACCAACGTAAATAGGCATAAAAACCAAGTTTTAGTGATTCTGGACCTTTTAGGGCAGCCATGAATTAGCGGTCGCCGGCAATATGACACTGGCACAGTCTATATTTTTTCTAGGTTTATGCTTATCACCCAGTAAACAGCACGGAGTAGGGATGAGTACAAAGCCGACTACCAAAATATTCACTAGAAATAATTCGTATGGAAAAACAACGTTTGCCGGGTCACCTAGTAAATTGTATAAATTCTTGTCATGTGCTGTATACAGCTATTATAGTATCAATTATTTTAGCAAGTAAGTACCTACAGTGTACCGCTGTGGGTTTGGTCTCCGCAGATGGTAGACCGTTTATCAGCTATATTCACGGAGAGAATTGACACCTTCTCTGCGGGTGTCTGGTAAGGTGGAAGAATGTTGGCTTGGGTCAATGTGAGAGATTGATACCGGTGACTTTATGGATTTATATCTTTTCATCCAGTAACCTTTGAAATAAATTAATTAAAACCTAATCATTAGTATGCAATATTTTTTTTATGAAATTTGGTATAGAGCCATTTTAACAAGCACTTAATTTACTAGCGTACTCAGATTTCTTTTTAAATATCGCTAATACGTTTCTTCAATTTTTCCCCTGAAAAAATAATCTTGTAACCCTTGGTTTTTGTATAAAAAAATGATACTTGATTCTAAACATCCTTCCCTCTAGAATTAAAAAAAGTTGATCAAAATCGCCCTGTAAATAAAAATTGTATTAAAGCGATTCGGTGTCAAATGAGTAACACTATACAGGGTGTTAGGTAAACATGCGGCAAAAATTCAAGGGGTTATTCCTTGGCCTATTCTAAGAATATTTTGTCCTATGATGATTTCTGAAAAACCCCTTTGTTTTGAAGATACAGGGTGAACAAAATTTGCGACAACCATATTCGATATTTGTTGAAATCATTAATGTAAATAAAAGTATGACGTACGCCACTGTATAAGAGGCGCTGGATAAGAGAATTTTATTTTTATTTACAAGTATATGAAACTAATTATTAAAAGGTGGGGTTCGAATAGCAAAATAATGTGTGTCTTACAAACATCTTTTAAAAAGTTGTTGTTTCATTTGAAGAAAATCTAAATAATGGCAATGAATAAACACAATATCAATAATTTTATTGTTATTTCTCGCCTTTATTTATTTTTCGAAATTTCTGTACCTAAAACACCACAAATTGTATAATTTTACGGGGTGAAATACAGCGACCTTAACAAAAAATTAAATAAAAACAAAAAAATTATAAATTGAGGGGAGTGTGTGATCAATTTTTTTAATGAGAACGTACTGAAACATTTCTGCAGATTACAGGAACAAATTTGAAACGGATTCTGCAAAATTTAAAAGCTTTTATCATTCGGCATGACGGCATCACGTTTTAATATTGTTAAAACTTCATTAATCGCAACAACTCTTTTAAATTTTACAAAAGGCAAAAAATATTGTTTCAAAAGTACATAAAAAAGTACTGATTGTATAATAAAATATCCCACAGATTAGATTTTCCTATGTAGCGTTAATATTTTTCAATTTGAATAGCCAAAAAGTAATTTGAATAAAATGTAAAAAGCGGGACATAACTATTTTATACAGAATTTAAAAACTCGCTGGTATTTTTAAATCATTTTTGCATCCGATACCGGACTGTGTTTCCATTCGACCAGTTTCATAGGCGAAACTTGAGGGGGTTACATTGAAATAATACAGTGTAATTACTAATTACCTAAGAAAAATATATAGACGTTTCAAATGGGTTTTTTATAATTTTATAATACATCATATTGTCCTGTTTCTAATTAGTTATGCTTGATTAAATTATATATTATTATTTGCCTCATAATGGAAGAATGAGGGTCATTCAGCATTTTTTTATTGCATGTTCTTATTGGTTTTGTAATTTTAGTGCAATCTGAAAAAAATATATATTTTCCTGACGCCTCTAAAGCCTTTAATAATTTGAGATCATGGACTCGCCTAAACCGCTGTGTGACGTCACTGCCTCCTATAACATGCAAGGCGTTATTAGAGACACTAAACGAGAGCAATAAAAATTTAGATATTGTATTGCATCCAAATAAAATGAAGCTTCCAATGTCCACAAAACCCAAAAGCAGTAATATACAGAGTGTCTTGCAAGTCGTTACAATAATTTTAGGAGGTGAGTGACTTTGAGTCGATTCAAACAAACATACATATACTCGTATACCAAGTGTTACAATATTTGTGATAATTAATTTTTTAATATTTCTTAATGTAACCGTGCTTTTCTACAATTATTGAAGTGTAAAAGAAAAACAAACCTTTTTATAACAAATTTACTGAAATAATAATGCATTTTACCTGAAGCAACTCGATTCACACATAGCTTTATTTATTTAAGTTAAAGATTGTTTCTTCCCTCCATATTAAGATATTAGGTATAGGGATATCGATGGGTCAGTGGTCGAGCGGTTTAAGGCGTCAGTACTTGAATCGAGGTGACTGGATCGCTGTGGGTTCGACCCCCGCAGCCGGTAGACCGCATATAAGCTATATTCGTGGAGAGACTGGCACCCTCTGCGGGTATGGTAGGGTGGAAGAATGTTGGCTTGGGTCAATGTGAGGGATTGATACCGGATGACATTTGACTACCCCCCTAATTAATGAGGTTTTCCAGGATTCCCTCATTCCTGCACTGAATGGTGGTTAGGGCCTACCAACGTAAGTCGTTCCTGGGCGCAAATGCGGTGTGCTTAATAATAATATGCCGCCCCCTCTCCCGCACAAGTCTTCGACGTCTGGGCTAATCCTCGTGATTAGAATGAGGAGTAGAGATATTATTATTATTATTATATATACCCAAATAAATTATTTATTTGAGTACACCGAAAAAAATTATTTATTCTTGGGAAAAAATTAAACAAGTTTTTGGTATAATGTTCACATTTTTGTTAAACACACATTGAATTATTTGATAAGAACATTTCATCTGTTTAAATGAAACAAATAGTTATTCCAATTGAACATGAAAAATTTTAAAAAATGATTTTCAAATAAATATATTTTTTTTATTTTCCTTAAAGAATTTCTTTAAATCCTTATTAAAAATAACGTTTTGAAATAAAAAAATGTTTTTTGATTGAAATGAATGTGCATTTTGATTAAATAATGCATTTATTTAATTCAAACATGCATATTTTTAACTGAGGGATGTGGAAAAGGAAAATATGTAATCTTTTCTTTTTGTTAAGTTTTTAAATGAAGTATTATTAGGTTACATAATTTTTTGAAAAACCGCAAATAACCATATTGTCGCAAAAAGAATCTGTTTGAAAGGAAAAATTCGAATTGTTTCCTATAAATAAAAAATAATTATCAATAAGTGGTCGCTAGATGCCGCTGCGCTATATTGCATGTAGTCAAGTATGTTGGATTTGAGAGACATGACGAGCCAGGGCTCGACAGTTAACTCACCTACGACGTACTGATGAGAGTTAATAAGCTAGAAACCGGTAGCTAGCTATATGTTGACAATTTGCCATAGATTTTTCAGGTGTAATTCAATGCTGGTGGAGGCATTAGCCCGCAGTTGTATCCTGAAATTCCTGAACAATAAGACTTAAATAAACAGTTGCTTAATTGGAAATAAATTCTTTGAAATACACAAATATTGTTTTATGATAGAATATAATTAAATCTACGCCAGACCAGAAGTGTATGATTGAAAAGGAGATAATGTTTTAATGGACACAAATGCTTGCTTTAAAACACAAATAACTGTATTTTTGATTTTTTGGTGTGCATAAAAAACTTATTTTAGGGACTCAAATGATTCCATAAACTAATAATAACATAACATTTAAATACTTGTCAGCGTTTTTTTTCTTTCCTCATATATTTTCAGGTATTAACAATATTGTGTGAAACTAACTACTCAGTGGACAAAAGCCCCAACCTGCGTTGAATTACACCCACAATATCTACCCATATATTCCTTATTATTAGCTTTTGTAACATTTTTTACTGTTTAAGAAAGGGATTTTAAGCTAATATGTATCAAATCTCCTACAATTCCTATCAATGAAGTCATATGTATGTTCTCTGATACCAAACATCTAGGTATGCTAATGAACATCCACAGACAAAACTCTATTCAATAATTATCTAAAAAATTTAATATATTTACTAACCTCTGGAGTGGGAACTCGAAATTCAACCACAATAATTGAGATCTCACTTATTTCTGCGTTTTATTTTGGATCGCTTCATCAGGTGGCCTCCTTTAACTTGAGTCAAATATCTAACTATAAAGATGATTATACCAATAAATTAAAATTATTTGAAATTGAATGTCAAAATGAAATATCGACAACGTCAAACTGATTAACTGTCAATGAATATCATAACAACCTACTAAAATAAATAAAAATTAATAAAAATGTTTACCTTTTATGTATAGTTTTTTTCATATATTTTCAGGTATTAACAATATTGTGTGAAACTAACTACTCAGTGGACAAAAGCCCCAACCTGCGTTGAATTACACCCACAATATCTACCCATATATTCCTTATTATTAGCTTTTGTAACATTTTTTACTGTTTAAGAAAGGGATTTTAAGCTAATATGTATCAAATCTCCTACAATTCCTATCAATGAAGTCATATGTATGTTCTCTGATACCAAACATCTAGGTATGCTAATGAACATCCACAGACAAAACTCTAAAAAACAAAATAAAACGCAGAAATAAGTGAGATCTCAATTATTGTGGTTGAATTTCGAGTTCCCACTCCAGAGGTTAGTAAATATATTAAATTTTTTAGATAATTATTGAATAGAGTTTTGTCTGTGGATGTTCATTAGCATACCTAGATGTTTGGTATCAGAGAACATACATATGACTTCATTGATAGGAATTGTAGGAGATTTGATACATATTAGCTTAAAATCCCTTTCTTAAACAGTAAAAAACTTGAATGACTGACTTGAAACTTGACTTCATGGTCCCTTCTGTCGGGTTAGACAGACGAAAGCAGCTAGGATTATTCGTCGGATACCTCACCTATGGCATACTGATGAGAGCTAATAAGCTCGAAACCGGTATATGTCTGGTGGGCCGTCTGACGAATGACTCTAGCTGTTGCTATAGGTTTTCCAGGTGTAATTCAATGCTGGTCGGGGCATTAGCCCGCAGAGTAGTTGTTTCCTGGAATTCCATGTTTGCAGTAAAAAACTTGTCAGCGTATACAAAAATATATGATGGCAGTCTGTTGATCAATTGTTCAAGGTTTGGTTGGATTTTAATTGAAATATGTTGACAATTTAAAAATTATTAGTACAAATTACCGTTATTCAAAAGTACAGATAGAACTTGTAAATAGATCCGAAGCATAAAATACTGATTGATATGAAGAGCAACAACTCTTCTTCAGAAAAATTTTATTTTATAGATTTATTAAACCAAAACAAATAATTATTGATGTGCTACGTAGGAAAACAGAAATGACAAATCTCAGGTTTTTTAATTAATGTTTAAATCTATACTAAATGAAATACAGGGTGTTCGGAAACTAAACCGTTCATGTCGATGTGACATAAATTGTCTTATCCAAAAATGCTTCAAAGGGAGATAAGGTTTATGAACATGAAAAAAAGATGTTTTCATTGTAACCATAAGGGTTACATTTGGGAGGGTCAAAAGATATGTTGTAATTGCACTTTCTTATCTTCGATTTTTTGGTATGTGTCATTTTAAAATTTAAAACTTCAGAGTATTCTATAGATTAAAAAGGTACCCTTATATTGAATGGCTACGGTGTACTGTATACTACAAAAATCTATTTAAAATAGTTTTTGTCTTTTGTATCATAATTTTGTTTCACAATTTTTTTGCTGATTTTTAATAGTCTGGAAAACAGTTAAAGTAAAATTCTATAAAAAAAGTTGGAATTTTCTGTTAAATAGTATCACAAACTTAAACAAAGTATAACAAAACGTCGGTTAACAAAGACAAACAAACTTTAGTTATAATATATGCTCTAGATGACCATTACTTTCAATGCATAACATGATTCGTTTCTCTAATCTTCTCTAAAGAGTCCTACCTCCCTTAGGAAGCTTTTTGGGATAAGACGATTTATATCAAATTGATATGAAATCGTCCCTAACATTTGCTGTCTTCGATTGTCGGTTTAGTTTTAAGACACCCTGTATTGTTATGATAATGGATATCATGTTTATGCCACAGCATAAGTCTTATGCTGTGTTTATGTTTTCTTGTAAAATTGCTAAAATTTTAATTATGTTAGATATGGTTTGTATTTTATTCATGACGCTGTATTTTGCAATAAAGGTAGTTTTGGTTATATCTGGTTAAGGCCAAGTATAATGTTAAAATATATATTACTGTGTTGTGCTACCCCTAAAATGAAACGTGTGCCGCCCATGAGAGTTCAATTTAAAATATAATTTCTAACTTGGCAAATATTAGCATTTCATATTTACCCCATTAGTGCACATGGCTCCTGCAACGGCCCAAGTGCTTTATCCAGATGAATATTTCATATTTTTCCAGCGACTTTTTTGACCGACTTTATCTCCAGGCTATGTGACGAATTTAAATCGCATAAGCACACCAGGCATGCTAAATAATTCTGAAATAAATTTACTACATGCATACTTTGGGGCTTTGCCTAAAAATTAATATCAAATATGTTTGGAAAATTTTATTTACCGAAAATGTATAAAATACGCTGATTACATGAACCCGCTTAGGGCAGGATTACTCATTTTTTGTTTAAATTATTTATTTTCATGTTGGGATACGAGGATTTCATACATATATTGTATATGAATGCGTGTAATGAACACGGCAAAGAGTGAATTTTATATTTTCGTTTGGTATAAAAATATACCCAAATGTAAAAACAAATTTAATCACACGAATTTACAAATCTAATTTTGTTCTCAAGGAACGGCTTCTAAATTTTATTTTTGGAATATTAAAATTGTGTAATTTATCCTGATCCTGTTAACGTCAATAAACATTTTACAGTATGTTTATAAAAAAAATCAGAGAATATCATAGTTTTGGAAGGTTAATATGTATAGAAAATTTAGATAGACACACACTTATAATATAATAATAATAATAATATCTCTACCCCTCATTCTAATCACAGGGATTAGCCCAGAAGTCGTAGACATGTGCGGGAGAGGGGGCGGCATATTATTATTAAGCAGGCCGCATTTGCCCAGGAACGACTTACGTTGGTAGGCCCTAACCACTATTCAGTGCAGGAATGAGGAAAACCTGGAAAACCTCATTAATTAGGGGGGTAGTCAAATATCAACCGGCTCACATCTCTCACATTGACCCAAGCTAACATTATTCCACCCTACCATACCCACAGAGAGGGTGCCAATCCTCTCCACGAATATAGCTTATATACGGTCTACCGGCAGCTGGGCTCGAACCAACTCCGTCTAGTCACCTCGATTCAAGTACCAACCACTGACCGATCCCGATCCTTATACAGGGTGACTTTGAAAGTGGAGTATTAATTTTAACTGATGGCAGTAGGCATTAAAATAAATTTAATCATTTTGCAAAAATTGCTTTAATAAATGTTTTTTAATAATCGAAATAACTGAGTTTAAAGTTATTGGAAATTTTGAAATCGACTCTGTAACCCTAACGTACCCTATAGTCTGTTTCGAAATGAAAGAGAGTGATAAAACCCCGGCCATGGGCGTGGTAATATTTCGTTTCAGGTAATTATCACACAACACACTGTATGAGTTTTTGAAAGACATTCCTTTGAATCAGAGTAAACAAATGTGGTTCCAGCATGATGCTGCTCCAGCTCATTTTTCCATGGCCGTTAGAGAGCATTACCACCAAACTTTTCCACATAGATGGGTAGGAAGGGCCGGACCTGTTTTATGGCATCCAGGATCGCCTGATCTGAACCCTCTAGATTTCTTTGTTTGGGGATATTTGAAGACATTAGTGTATAGTACTCCTGTAAATAGCCTGGAAGAGCTGCAGCTACGGATTAATCAAAGGTGTCAAGAAATCCAAACCAAGGAGGGTGTTTTCGAAGGAGTTTGAATATCGTTGAGACGAAGATGTCGTGCCTGCTTGGAAATGGACGGAGGGCACTTTGAACGTCTTCTGTAACTTTGTTTTTTGTTTGTTAAAAGCTTCCTTTGTCGGTTTATTCCTAATAAAATCAAATGTTGGAAATACAAATAGTGGTCCATATCTCCGCAACCATTACTTTGCGGAATCATGTTTATTAAGACTTTTCTGCTTATTTTGGTTCATACTCCTGAAATATGTTACACTCTTTTTTAACGCCCTGTATTAAATATTTGTTAAACATGATTGATATAGTAGCACGGGCGGGCAGCACCTACCTTACTAATACTTATTTCCAGGATTGATATTTTGAGATATTTTATGAATGTTATATCATTTTGTGTTTTCTAACTTGTTTAAATTAAAACCTGCCATTGCAAAAATGTTTGTACTTACCGTGGACCACTTCTGTCGTCCGTCCTTTTTGTTTAAAACGAGGTACCTAATTGGTCCGGCGGTCATGACCGTCGATTACTTACGTCGGGAAAAGCGACAAACGATAACAAAAGAATACACGCAAATGTACACAAATACATAAAAACACTGCCACACGTTTACCTCCAAGGCATTATAGCAGTTGTTCAATTTGGCTCAAAAAGTATTAAGCATTAATATTTTGTGTACTTGGACACACTATAGTATGTACTTGTCACACTCCCATAAATCAACACATTATCCGCCATCTAGGCATTTGAATACGACATGTTTGTAAATACACTAAAAAATACACGAACAATTAAATGTGTGAAAAGCAAGTATGCAATATTTTTGACATCTGCAGACGCCATCTGCCATCTGTAGGCTACTCATGTAAGCTGCAGTTCACGGCGATAAATTTGTATACTTCTTGTGTAGTTGGGGAATTAAATTCTGTTAATACTAAAAATAATAACAATGTTAGCATAAAATAATTAGTAATATTTTAATCTATAACATCTGTAGAAATGTTTCTTAGACCCTTGGATATAACTAAGCTTCGCATGTTCTTTGAGGTTTGGAGAGTATGCAACTAGCAATGCAGTATTCTAGGTTATGTTATTTTAGAACATTTGCTGACTAATTTTAAACGTTTTATAGTAATTAAATAAAGTTGTTTATGTCGGATATGTTAGTGGATATATATGACGAATCTGCAAGGAGTGAAAATGCAGTTTTGGCAGTGTACAACGAAAGCACGGAGAACGAATACAAAATATTGCAGCTAACCGGATTAACTGTTATATATCTTACTTAGGCATTATTATTATTAAAAATGCTTATTTTCGTCGTTTATACACTTGACAACGCTTCAAAAAACGACCGCCGGGTAATTGACATATCTAGCCATCTCAGACGATGATTTATTGACATAGGCGTCAACTTTCCATAAGAAAAGAGGGTTTTGCCCCATTTTTTAAACATTGAGCTAGAATTTCATAATAATTTTTTTATTGTCTTTTAGACTTTCCTGAGCACGTGGTTAAAATTTTTGTAATTAGTCATAGTTAACCCTGTATAAAAATCCAATGCCAACTATGCATTACGCAACATCGATTTTCTCAATTTAATGTTTTCTGACAAGTTACAAAATAGCAGCAACGGTTATATATAATTATGCAGGATGTTATATTTAGAAAAATTGAATATTTTAAAAACAACACCTTGAGTGAATTTAAAAGTACGTTACTGAACTCTCCGTAAATTTTTTTTAAGAAACAATTTCAACATTCAGATATTGCAGTTAGTTTCTGAGATACAAAAAATGCCATAAAAGCAGGTTTTTTTTTAAATTTCGCCCTGTATCTCAAAAACGGATATGTCTATGGAAATTCTGATTATGTATCTGTTCGAAATAAAATAAAAGACAATTATTTGCTTCTTGCCTAATCTAACAGTAATCTTAGTAGGTATGCTGTATACGAAATCACAAATACCCGTAATTATCAAAAGTAAGTTCTAAATTTCTAAAGTTCTTTCACTACCTACATCTTTCGGCACCATTAATAGATTAAGCTATTAAAGTATAACGTGTTATATCTAATTAACCGAATATGTAATATTAGTTTAATTGCCACGCGTGAGTGTACTATAAAATTTGAATGCGGGTAGGAAGCCAAAAAAAACATCGTTAAATTATATAAATTATACAGAGTATAAATTAATTACACAATAAAATTGTTATTGTAATTTTAGGGGATGCTTATTAAAAGAGATGGTTTCTTAATTACCGTGGTAATAAAAGTTTAACGATTTCTGGTAACGCATTAAGCGGTGGGCAATGGCTGTTACTTCACAATGGGTGCATACTAGCTTATTAAATTAACATTAATACATACATACATAGAAATACGGCGTGGTGGCAAAAATTCTGTGTAACATATCGAAAATTCCAAAAAGAACGCCAGAAGAAGTACCGAAAATAGTCAACCTATGGAGAAACTGCGAGTCTGGTAATATTGCAGTAACTTAGCTTTTATGAGTTGGTTGCACTAACGTGGTAACTTCACACTAATGGGCGGGAAATTCAAAATATGAACATTTTACTTCCAATGCATAGAAACATATGTTTTCTATGGTCCAACATTCCGTTTTAGTTTCAATTGTACGCTTAGTTTAAAATGCAGGATTACCAACAGTGTATATTAAATTTTCTCTAAATGGCTGTTTTCTGAACTTCTTTATAGTTTAAGTACCTAATGGAAAGATTTTTGTTCTTCCATATATTTTATGATTTCTATGACAGTCACAAGTTCGAAGATGTTCTTTGAGATGTCAGAAACTATAGAAGATACGAAAATAAGTTCTGAAATTGGATTATCAAACAAATAGAAATTGAAGTCCCGTCATAGATATTCGGGAAAAAAATAAATGTTCACATTTCTTAAAATGTTTTCCTGACTTTATTTGAATAAATCTTTTGGACTAACTTCACTTTCTCATTATCATTCTTTTCTACAAACTTTTCTATATTAAAAATATCATTTCTACTGCATATACTATGTGCATACGATAAACAAAAAACAGCTATATCTTCAGCAAGCAATACAAGATTGTAAATGGTTTAACGTATGTGTTTCGTTTGTTTGATATATTTAGCTTTATATAACAGAACATGTATCAGTATCATACATAGCTCATTTCACAAATACAAGCTCTGCCTAAATCTGGAATAAAATATCCAACTCCGTATTTAAGAATTAGAGTTGATGATGGCTTCTCATTATTTAAAACAGATTCATTTTTCTGCAAGATTGTATAATGTTGAATACACATTTGTTGTGTGAAAGCTCAGTTATTTAATTACTATGTCAAATATATTTGTTGAAAGTGGTATTCATTTTTTCTACACAATTCTGTGTAACATCAATCATTTGCAAAATTTTTACAGATATGTTCATTTAATATATTGCATACCACTTCTGCACAATTGTATCTTAAAATCGCCACACCGTGTATATTGCATCTCATAACTTCACATTGTTGAAATATTTAGTTAGGTACGATTCAAGGCTATAACTGTGGAGATGTTTAGAATAGAGTATCAAGTATAGCAAAAATATGCTAGAGGAGTTAGAACATACGTATTAAAAATCTAAAACAGTTTTCTTTCTGTACTGTAGTGTATGGCCAATTTTAATACTATCTACGTAGACCATACTGTATATGCTTATTTTTGTTACAGATAATACTGAGGACTTTTATGATGACTTTTATGGTAGTAATGTATGCTGATGTCCGATGACCACAGATAGCCAATAAACAAATGCGAGAATGTCATATCAATCATCAATTTTGTAAAGTAATATGTAAAAGTTTTGTACAAAGATTGAAATTCAAATTGAATGATACTGATTACACAAAAACTATAACATTTTCACTATGTTGCATTATATTGAATATATAGGGTGTCCAGAATATAAGTGTCTATACTAAAGGAGTTTGTGTCTCATCAAAAGCAAAAAAAACCTTTTATAAAAAATGTTTAAAACGAATATAATAAAGATACTACTGCAATAAAATGCAATGCTGTGTTACAACACAGGTTAAGTAAAAGCTCCTGTAAAGTAATTTCATTGTAATTTGTATCAGTATTCGCTTCACACTTTTCATCACTTTTTGACATAAGACTCACATTTGTGGCGTCATCGTTGTTCGAGATATGACGTCATCAACAATTTTTTTAAATAGCAACCCCCAATTTTGACCGTGCCATTTGAAAGAGCATGTCATTGTACATACATCACGAAAAATTATTGTGTTACATAACAAAAATTTCAAGAAAATAATGTTTGAAGGTTTTAAAGATAAATTTTCACAATACTGAAAATGATAATGATTATGTAAAATATCTACTAAATTAAATGTTCAAATTGTGCACTGTTGATTGCCTGACAGTAGCCAAGACCATTAATAAATTCTTTTTGGACTTTATCAATAACTTCAGGAGGTATACGATGTAGCTCGTGACAAATTCTTATTTTTAAATCTTCTAAATTAACGGGTCTAGTAACGTATACTTTGCTTTTTAAGTATCCCCACAAGAAATAATCTAGGGGTGTCAAATCAGGCGATCTGGCTGGCCACTCAATCGGCCCTCTTCTCCCTATCTAACGATTCGAGAACAGCTCATCTAAATAAGCACGGACAGGTGTTGCATAATGGGGAGGTGCACAGTAATGTGAAAATTAAATTTTAAAATCAAAATTGTCGATGACGTCATATCTCGAACAACGATGACGTCACAAATATGGGTCGTATGTCAAAAAGTGCCTTTTTTAAAACAAAATCGACGTGCCAGGGTTTTTTTTCGAAAACTCAATTTTAAAAGTAATGAATTTATTCGTTACTTTTTGAAAGCACTGTATATATTTGTTATAGCATATGTTTTGTAATTTTCGCAGAATACATACATAATACATAGGTATTATATTACAGTATTAAATTGCATGTTAATAGAATGCAAATAATTTTACACAACAATAAAATCTTGTACTGAGTACCTCAGTTCTGCACATATATATTTTATACAAAAAAAGAACAATATTATAATATATTGCTTTTTTGGTCTTTTTCGCTTTTCCTATTTCCTGTAACAATCGTTTTAATATTATACATAGTTATTTATTCAACAGGATACGAACTGAGTTCTACTTCCTGAACTATATCTATGCAAAATATTGCAATAAACTGAAAACTGTTCGTCGAAAACCCGTCTGGCCGACTACAAAGCTAACTTGTATCCGGGAAACTTTATTGGGGAAAATTTGATTTAATTTTTATAACAGCACCAAAGAGGAATGAGTGCCGTAATTTCTTTTGAAGCTAGCAATATAATTTCTGTATACCAAGTATCTCCAGGATTAAAT
This sequence comes from Monochamus saltuarius, assembly GCA_025584915.1. Lineage (NCBI taxonomy): Eukaryota > Metazoa > Arthropoda > Insecta > Coleoptera > Cerambycidae > Monochamus > Monochamus saltuarius. The sequence continues at coordinate 23,695,785 of CM046727.1, read as the reverse complement.
TTTAAGCGCTACGCGAAAAAGTTTCACTAGCACACCTGAATAAGAAAGCAGTAGAAAAAGGAGGAAATGGAAAACGTTTCCGCTTTCGATTTATGCTTGATACGATTTGAGAAATAAAGAATTTGCGGTGCGGAAAAATTAAACTCTATTTATTAATTGCTTACCTTAGCAATCATCAAAAAGTGTACTTAGTTTTGTGTTCTTCGAAGAATGAATAACACATGAAGATAACTTATGTTAATTATTAAGGAAACAGATATTTTGTAAAGATATAAAATGACCTATTGCCTATGCAGTTCATTGTCATGCAATATCAATACAGGTAACTGTATTTCATACAGGGCGATTTATTATCACGCGTTTTTCTTTTAAACGGTTGAAGCAAAATGTGCATTGTCAAACCAAGTTTATTTGGGCTGATAAGACTTGAAATTAAGGTTGATAACGAAACCATAACCAAACGATACTGGGCGTCGTGAGGCTTCAAACTATTTTTCCTTCAGATTTATACATTTTTTTGGGTATTGAAGGAACTTTCAATTTTTACCTTTTTTAAAAATAACTTTTTCTTATGTTTATATGAGTTCAAAGATATAGATTACTTACTGTGTAACTGGAATATTTCATTTACCACATGAATCGTCAGTTTAAATCAGGTGAGCCTTTCAGAGACAGTTATGTTTTATTTCTAATCGCAATTATAAATGAATTAGTCTTTGAATGAAGCAAGTGCGATGCAAAAAATGTAATTATTAACTTAATATTATCCGATACCGATTAAGAAAATTTAAGAATAATGTAAAATAAGTTTTAATGGATGTTCGATATACGCATTCTTAGTATCTACTACTAGCACATATTACAATTCCTTTCAGAATCAACTTTCTTTTCTCTTTGAACTATAGATGCCTACAATGTTATCGACCTATAATTTAAAAAAATAACTTCATCCGAATTATTAAAGCACTACAATCTATGTGTAGGTATTATTGGTGCATAGGTATAGTACAATTGTTTTCGGAAGCTGAAGCGGACAATAAAGCGTTGGTGATAAGAAATGTATATATTTATTTAATTTCAACTTATACCTACTTATGACAGGTATAACTGGGCTAAAGGGTTCAGAGGTATATGTCGGGTTTCACCAACGTTTTATTGCCTACTTCGCCTTCTGAAAACAATTCTATTATACAGGGTGTTCCTAAATAAGTGTCGCAACGGAAAACTGTAAATTCTTCTTAAAAAATGAAACATTATTTTCCTATTTCATTTTTCTCTCCGGGCTTTCGTTTTCTAGCTACACAATGTCAAAACTTTATATTTCTTTTAGTTTTCAATATCATAGGAACCGTTTGAACTACAGGACTGAGCTTTTGTAGACACATTACCACTATTAATAGCTACTTTTTCGCATCCTTCTCGAATTTATTGGACGTGCCAGTGGTGGAGATTTTAAGGTATCGGAAGGGTTTCTTCCCCCATAACTTTTACGCCTCTGGATAAATTGACATTTGACAGCAAATTCTGCCAATGAATTTTACACAAAAATAGTTCTCTTGGTCCATGCTCTAAAGTCAACCGTTTTCAATAAAAATGACTTTCTATGAACAAAAACAAACATTTAGCTAACGTTTCGAAAATCTTGTAATTCAAAAAATAGGTAGGTAGTAACTGATTTAGATTGAATAAAATTTCTATTAATACTTGTTCACTTTTCGGATCGGATTTTTGTTGTTATCAATCAATGCGTTTTCAGCAATACTGATATAACGTTTTTTGTGAACATGAAATGTTGCGTTATAATATGGGACAAATGCTGCAAAATCTTAAACTCAAAAAAGTTGCGTTATAAAGTGTCATTTGGGAAGGCAATTACTAGTGACTTGTGGTACAAAACCAACACAGTTTTACACCCTTAAAAACTAAAATTAATTTTTTTAATCCCGTATCTTAAAGCAAATAAACTATACGTCTATGGTCCATTAAAAAAAACTGTTATTTTTTAGTGTTCATCACTATCACTTATTTTATTTACTGTCGTTTCTAGAGCACCCTGTATGAACATTTAATAAAACATCTAACTAGATATCTCACTGAGTATACAGGGTATTCTACAAGCTCTATGACAAGCTTTGGCAGACGGTACATTTTTTCTTATATGAACATAGGTCCGATTCGTTTTAGTTTAGAATTTACAAGCATTTTAAAACATGTAATTTCAGATTTCAATCAAACTAGAGTGATAAATAAAAATGGTGGTTGCTATAACAATAATTATTATTTGTGTTTAAAGTTTAAACATTAGTTAACCTTTATTAACCAAATTAGCAAATCTTAATGTTCAAATTGTCCACCCTCGGCTCGATTGCAAGGCCCACATCGGCAAAGTAAAGATTCCGTCACTCGACGGATGAGATTTGGATCATTTCCTATCTGGTTAGCTGCATTCTGAATTTTTTCAAGTAACTGCTGACGGGTAGTGATTTCAACATGGTAAACAAGCTGCTTCATATGTCCCCTTAAATAAAAGTCCAAAGGATTTAGATCTGGGGATCTTGGTGGCCATGTTATTAGACCTTGTTGACATTCATTTATTCGGTAAATGATCATTTAACCAAGCAGTTACTTGTGGTGCACCATTGTGCTGACAACATATATCTTGAATAATATTAAGCCCTAGTCATCAATGAAATCAAAAAGGTTGCTTTTCAGGAAAATTCTATACAGATCTACATTTAAACAATCATTTAAGATATGTCCAGACAGTAAATTATTGTTGAAGATGCTACCACAAACGTTGACATTAAAACGTTACTGAAATTGTAACATTTCACTCTTTAATACACGCCGTACAGAATAATGTGATAAATGAAGATTACTTGCTATACGCCGAACACTAATTGAAAAGCTGTCAATGACAACATCTATTATATCTTCTTCATTTTGTACATTTGAGAGTGGGATTACCTTCTTCTCGAGGTCTACAAAATGATGCACTAGACTGTGTGGGCAGGTTGATGTCTATTTGGGTATCTTCGTCGGCATTCTCAGGATGCTTATCTGGCGTGCCCATTGGAATATCCATATACAAAGACAGTATATGCATACTCTTCAATTGTAAACAAATGCATTTTGTATTTAGCACTTTAACGCTAAATGTCAAATAGATAAACAGAAAAACACAAATAATAATTATTGTTTCGGCAACTATCATTTTTATTTATCAGACTACTTCGTTTAAAACATGAAATGATATTTTTAAAATGCTTGTACTTTCTAAACAGAAACGAATCGGACATATGTTCATATAAGAAAAAATGTGTGTCGTAGTTTGTAGAACACCCTGTAAAAATGGATTAGTTTCAATGTTGCGACATTTTAATGATCTGATGCAATTTATATTTGCAAGATACACAAATAAACATTATTGTATTATACATTTTTATTTTTGTTATTCTAGGAACGTAGTGAGTATTAATTGACATTGATGTATTTAAAAGAGTGTAATTCCAATTGATTTAAATGAATTTAGTGGCAATGATAGTCTAACGGTCTATTTTAGTACTTGGCATTTGGTACAATTAAAGAATTCTTGCTGAGTCAGACAGAGACAGACTCTATGGCAAATATAATTTGCGATGCTGCGCTTTCAATGGGTCAAGTGTCAATTTGCAATGTTTTAACGTCGTTGTCCAATTACGGAGGTTCTATTACACTGTTCGAATGTGGTTGTACTTTTATGCAGTACCGAGAGATTTATTTTTGTTCTGTTTAATTAGATTCAGAAAGCATTTAAAAATATATTTTGGGTAGGTAGTGAATGCTTCAATAATAACTAATTGTTATGCACAAGGCGGTCAAATTATAGAAGTAATAAGTAGAATCTAATTGAAGAAAAAATCGATAAGATAATACTACAGAAATTCTTTTAAGTTGTAAATTTGATCTCAGAGACTGCAACTGGTACCTACTAACTAGATTTGAGTATATCTGGTATACCGGATGTCCTGGTATGATATGTATACTCCAAGAACCTCTCTTGAATAAAATTTAACCAGTTGCCAAAAAAAGTTAAAAACCTTCACAAAATTTTCATTATATTTTGGGATAAGTCCGTCACTTTTTATTTATTTATAATATATTTACTTATCCAACAGAAATACATGTGCCACTAGGTAAATTTAGCAAATTAATCAGTTCCATAGTTTAATATAATAGAGCTTATTTTGCCTTTGAAAGGTAGGTACAAGGTTACATTTAGTTACATATACTGGATGTCTCACTTTTAAAGAGTTTTTAGACTTCATTTTGAGACTAAAAATTCGTAAAGACTTAATATTTGAGAGCAAATAATTCGACATCGAAAATCATTCTAGGTATAGCCAAATTTAAATGAAAGGGCATTTAATTTTACCCTCTTAACCAGAGTAATGGCCCTCTTATCTTAAGAGTATAGAACAGCATTTCTTGAAGAGTCTTATCGATTTCGGACAAGAAGGCTCTTTCTGAGTAAAATTGGATGCCCTTTCATAGTTTTCAAAAACATTTGCAAAACTCCAATTCACCTATTTTTTTTACGAAAAAAAATCACAGATACCCCTCTATCTCCACCACTGGAATTAATATGCGATGATTTTCAGTGTCGAATTATTTGCACTCAAATACTGTCTTCCGTCGCAACACGACGATTTTTTTGGTCAGCGATTATTTCGTTGAAAAATAAATAAAATAAAAATATATATATATATTTATAGAAACTTATTGTCTCAAAATGAGGTCTTCTAAAAACTCTTGAGTTTTTTTGTTTTTTTTTTTTGCCATATTTTTACACAATATTTCAAATAACGATTTTATTTTGATCAGAATTGTATTTGTTAATTACAAAAGTATACTCTGAATAATACAAAGTGTATTATTAACACAGCTTAGTTCTTTAAGTTGTGTTATTAGTTTGTTCTAGTGCTAATATTTCATCTAGAACATCTCAAAACATAAAAGTTTTTTGCGATTTCAAATTTAAAAAATTGATAATTGAATGCTATTATGTTAACTAACATGCTAACATGTTAACTTCGATTACTTTTAAGTATGAACATTCCGAATAAGGTTATTAAATTGCATTGCAAAAGAACGCCACTGAAGAAAGTACAACACATAATTAGTTCTGTTATTTTAAATGCTGTCGTTTTGTCTCTCCGCATCCTTCTAACTTGGTTGAAAATTATTTGAACGTTTTGATATAATGATCTATGTCATCCGATCCAATTCGAAAATGAACCAGTATAATGGACTGTGATCAATCGACGACAGTATGACATTTGCATACATGGGCAATGTTGAAAAACTGAATATATGTAAGCCACATCTTCATCAACAAGTCTATCAACAAGAATAATAATAATAATGATAATGATAATGATAATGATAATGCTAATGATAATGATAATAATAATAATAATGATAATGATAATGATAATGATAATGATAATGATAATGATAATGATAATGATAATGATAATGATAATGATAATGATAATGATAATGATAATGATAATGATAATGATAATGATAATGATAATGATAATGATAATGATAATGATAATGCTAATGATAATGATAATGATAATGATAATGATAATGATAATGATAATGATAATGATAATGATAATGATAATGATAATGATAATGATAATGATAATGATAATGATAATGATAATGATAATGATAATGATAATGATAATGATAATGATAATGATAATGATAATAATAATATCTCTACCACTCATTCTAATCACAGGGATTAGCCCAGAAGTCGGAGACTTGTGCGGGAGAGGGGGCGGCATATTATTATTAAGCAGGCCGCATTTGCGCCCAGGAACGACTTACGTTGGTAGGCCCTAACCACTATTCAGTGCAGGAATGAGGAAAACCTGGAAAAACTCATTAATTAGGGGGGTAGTCAAATATCAACCGGCATCAATGTCTCAAATTGACCCAAGCCAACATTATTCCACCCTACCATACCCACAGAGAGGGTGCCAATCCTCTCTATGAATATAGCTTATATACGGTCTACCGGCAGCTGGGCTCGAACCAACTCCGTCTAGTCACCTCGATTTAAGTACTAACGCCTTAAACCGCGCGACCACTGACCGATCCACATCCACAATGATCAACAACATCGATCGTTTTTGTTACAAATTGTTACAGGTAACGAAAAATGGCGTCTTTACGTTGATTTTAAGAATAGAAAAGGTTAACTTAGCTTAGAAAGTAACTCTTGAAGCAACAGCTGGTACACGTCTACGTAACCTAATCTAATTAGTTGTGTCCGAAGAATGTACCAGTATCATCATAGGTAAGGTATATTGCCATCAACTCTATTATATTTGGACCGTAATTCAAGAATGAAGGTATAGCGAGGGAGACATTGTTGAGTGAATTTGTAGCACAATATCAACATTCGCCGTCACACTACTAACATCTAAAATTCAGAAACTTGGTGGGGATGATACTTCTCATTTACTCTATTCTCCAGATTTTGCTCTAGGTTTCTATCTAACAATTCAAGCAATTTCCGTTAATAATAACATCGTGAAACTGAAAAACTATTAGATTATTGAGAGTCTTGATTATTATCAACAAAGGAGAATATCCCTGATTAGTTGTAGTGTTGACTGACAATAAATCTTGCAAAATTTCCGCAAGTATTATCATGTCTTGCAAAAAAAGATAAGTCTCTTTAAAGTCTTGTTCTTGGTCGATTTTAGATACTCATGTCCTGTCTTGTATTACATGATTCTTGCGAGACTCTTGCATACAAATAGGAAACATGAAACTTAATTGAAAATTTGGCAACAGTGGTGGTTACTATCTGACGGCTATAGATAACCATAGATATGGTCGATAGTCGACTATGATCGATTGATAGACGTTATAAAGTATAGAAAGGGCCATTGTCCACGAAATAGGCCACGCAGAATTGGAGATCTTTCAGAGAAGTGACAGTGAATTTATAATTAGTTCAGTTCGACAGAACTGTCAATACGTTTATTAAGCTTTGATTTTAAATAAAATATATGCCTTCAATAGAAATACAATATTTATTTTTTCAGCTAATAATACCCCTTCTTATGTTTACAAGATTTCTTGCTGTAGCAAGATTTCTTCCCTGTCGCAAGACTTTTTTTAAGTCTTGTCGTATTTTGCAATTCGAGTTGTTAAGTATTTTCTTGGTTTTGTCTTGCCTTCTCTTGCGAGACTAAGACAAGACCCAAAACAAGCAAGGCAAGATTGCCAACGCTAATTAGTTCATATGTTTTGTTTAATATTTCATGTCTTGCAAAGAGAAATCTATTTCAAATTCAGTACCATTACTACGAACTTATACATCAATCCGATATGTAAGTAACGGAAAACATCGCTGGAAGATACTAAATTATTTACGCAGCAGCAAATTAAATGGCTGACAAATAAAATGTCGAGTCATACAAAATATGAATTTAAAATAGAGTAGATGACCGTGGCTTAGAGCAGCAATCCAGGATATCCCGTACTCGTCTGATGTGATTTGTAGACATAAGCCAAAGCCTCCTCCGGGACGCTGTAAAGTAAATTGAAGTCTAAACATTTTAACTGGGGGCGGATTTAGAGAATACACTGGAAGAAGCATGTCAGCAAACATTATTAGAGACGTCAAACAAGGCAGCCTCCATATCGGAAAATGTAATATAAGAAATGTGACATTTTGATTTATTTATATCTTCGAGATCGTGAGCAAATGGATCTCAATACTTTACGAAACGAATATTATCCCAGAACAAATGTCAACTTTGGTTTTATTCATTTTCCGCTACTTCGGGATTTTAAATTCTCCATTGTTCTTTCAATGTTTAGTTATATATGTTCTTGGAATGAGGTAAGGTGATTAGAGTAGACTTCAGGTAAAGGTCATATTTTTCAATAAAATAATTCGTTGAAATCAAAAGTATCTATTTTAGGTATGCTAAATATTTATGAAGCTAAAACTATTTTTTTACAAACGTTATTTTAAGGCTCTGGTGTTAAAAGTAATTTACTTTCAGCACCGCCCTTTCGCTTCAAAAAATCAAGAAGCTTGTAATATTTGCTTACATTCTGATTCGTTATGTTCATCATCGCCTTCAACAGGAATAATTTCATCAAAGTGTTGACAATTATTATATTTTTGACTTTCCTTCAGTATGCCAAAAGCATTTTTTCACTGAACTTATAAAAAGTAGTTACGATACATGGGGTAATGTGATTTTATTATGTTCGAAATGAATTTGCCACTTTGAGCACTTATATTCTTGAAACATAATTTGTAATAAAACAAATCTCGTGACTGACAACTATCATAGATTCATGGGATCAAAATAAGACAGATTTAATTACATTTACGTCTATCCAAAATTACTTCGCCTAACCTCTAGAAGGCACTTAAGTTTTGAACAATTTTTAATTCTTTTAGCAAACAGCTATGAAAACGTTTGATGAATACTTCCCCTCTATTGCTTGCTACAGACAATGCGTGAATTCGCGATTGGTGATGCGTCAATAGTATAATAAAATATAAAGCATTTTTATGTAGCTGCTGCAGTTTTTTACAGTGTAGGTCGACAACGGTGCGTAATAGTCCACTTGAGCGTTATATTTATTGATTAAATTATACCAATAAAGTTGTTGTTTATAGAGGCAATCATTTAATATTATGCGATTTATTTTTTATCACTTGAATATGTAGTGTGTCTTAATATAATAAAATGTATTTATAGATCAGCATTTACTATACAAGGTGCACAATCTTGAAATTTGGTTTTACTTTTGAGGCTTCTGCTTTTGGTGCAATAAATAATTTCTTCTGGGGTTTTCATTTCCTCTACTTATTTATTTGGTATTCTTCTTCTACAATATAGAAATTCCTCTCGAATTCGTTCTTCTGAAGCTTCATACTATTCTAAAACTTCTTCTAGATTCTCCTCTTATTTCTGTTTCTGGCGTTTCTTGTTTCATGTGCTTCTCAGCATATTGTAATCAACACATTGGCGAAGATACCCTCAATAATTGCTTCATTTCTGAATATTGCAAATCCAGAAGTATATACTGGCCATTGTATGAGGCTCAACAACTTTATTGGTCAACAAAGGTGCTGATCTTACAATCATTAAATGGGCATGGTGGATGGAGGAGCTCCTCTGTGGCAGAAAGTTATATTGAGAGGTCCATCTAACACACTTGATATTGCAAGGAAAATCCAAGGAAAATATAGCTGTTTCTTATAAGAAGAGACATCCTTAACTTATGCAAATTCTTCATAAACTTCGGCAGATGTTATGTGTTCCGAAAATTATACCAACAATGCTACAAGGGTTGTCCTTAACAGAAAGGAAATTAAATGTGATAAAGCAAAAAAACAAAATGCCTATAAATGTTTATGTTAATAAATAAATAATTTAAATTTGATTTATTGTGTCTATTACTTTTTTCATTATTCTACTAGTGAAATAAAGTTACTTTGTTCCACTAGTAGATAAAGTATCACTTTAGATGATTCGTATGTGTGGTTAAAAGTCCGATTATAACTTGGTTGTGGATATAATTATTTTTTTATATGTTTAAATATGCTAGTTAGAGAATTCTCTGTATCTTAAATACGGTACACCGTAAATACGCCTTATTATAATGCCGCCAACAAAAATTCTTATTATAATTTCGGGAAAATGCGCTACCCGTAGGTACCCTAATTCGGCTACATTATAATTTATTAAAGCTAGCGAAATACGGTATAAAATCTGATTAGAGGAATTCCAAATTATTACAGCTACAGACAATAAGGTCCCCTTTGAGAAGTTCGTATCTTTATAACTTCATTTTCCGCCGCGCGACTAAATTATCTTAAGTCCTTATTATGCGCCCTTAATACAATCATAAACATTTGAAAATCATCTTGTGTCGTAATGGATGTATCGTTTTTTATTATCTGCCACATCTTTTAATATTACTTCGGGCTCTTCCTTTCCAGGATTTTAGAAATACGATTTATCTTTTATACATTTAAAAAGCCCCTTAATATGTTTTAGTTTAAATACATTTTTCTTCTGTATCAGAAATTTAGATATCAATGGAATTGAAAATTTCTCATGTTGCATCTAATTGAAAATTTACAAGTGTATATTTTTAGGTACTTTTAAATACATATGAAAATAAGAGTAGACATTGAAAATGAGGATCCTCTAGTTTAAAATAACTCTACGTCAGTGACAAATTGATATTATCGTCCATTTTCTAAAATTGCCGAAATGGTCTTATAGAAAATTGTTATCACACAACACAGCACAAAATGTAATATCACAGCCTACCCTGAGTTCCAAACTCTCCATGTGCATAAGGAAGGAAACAAGAAGAGAAAATCAGAAACAATAGAGATGATGCTCTGGGCCTTACGCAATGTTGCTAATGGTTTTCATGATTTAAAAGTGGTCGTCAGTCAATTGAAGATGATCCTCGACTCTCGACTTCAACTGATGACCCCCATGTTCAGAAAATCAAAAGTCTGGTGCGCGCAAATCGCGGATTGACTGTCAGAAAAATTGTAGAAGAGGTTGGCAGTAAAAAAAACGTAAAATTAGACCAGAGTTGTGGCAGGCAGTTCATGGTTATTGCACAATGACAATGCGCCAGCACACTCAGGTTTGGTTAATTCGTTAGTCTTGTGCCAAAAATCGGATTAATGACCTCTCTCACTCTCCTTATTCACCACATCTGTATACCTATATATATTTTTGTTGATCGCTGCAATATATACTTTGTAGTCCAAAATATGTGGTTATAGAAGCTTCTACGCTCTGGTTATAGGGTTATGGAGTTATACAGTTTTAGGTTTTTGGAGTTCAAGAAATTGAGACACCTTAGGTTTTAGTTTTGAATGGTTAGTATGAAAACATGCTCCTCTCCAAAATTTAAGTCGTTGCAGGCCCTGGTTATGAAACAATAGGTTTCATTTCTGTAAGTTCTCATAAATGCCAAGTGAAATGAACTTAATTACTCCCCGGATATTAGGGTAAAATAATGATTTTAATAAGTATTTTTAAATTCAATATGTTATAGTTCTGATTCGGGTTCAGTGGAAAAATATACATAAGAGGCGCATCCTCAGTAATGCAGTCTGCACATATTGGATTTTTTGGTTTTGTGCCAGTGTTAAACTTTATGTTTTTTAATAAATTATAGAGTTATAGAGACTTCTACGTCCTGGTTATAGAATGATGCGGTTATAGAGCAAGTTTTGTTTTGAATATTCCCTATCTGTAGTTTAAGTTCTTACCTAAATTAATTACTTAATTTATCTACGGATAATCGAGTGAATGAATGGTTTAATGAAAATTTAACAGATAATTTAAAGAGAGGTTTGCCCAGATTCGCCATAAATTAACATGGCATGCAGCTGACAGAATTGCAATGTTGTCAAACAATTATTTACTTCATCAATACTGATAAAAAAACAGATTACGTCACTTCATCAATACTGATAAAAAAACAGATTACGTCACAGGAGCTTTTACTTTACCTTAATTGTACCTTAATTTGTAATTTGGTAACACAGTTTTGCATTTTATTGTTGTTGTATTTTTATTTTTAAATATATTTTTAGAAAAACTATTCATTTTAGACATTTTTTTCACAAGAATTTTTTATTACTTTTGGTCGGATATAGACTCGCGACAAGAATTCAGACGACTTACGTCATACGAACAAATGAATAATTTACCATATTTTCATCAAAATATTTAAGAAACTGCAACTTATAGTAATAAAACTATATACTACACTAAAAGTTTGCATTGCATATTGCACTAAATTCCAAAAACTGATTGTTTTTAACGCGACCAAATATTGAAAATTACGTTGACAATAAAAACAAATGTGTAACGTCAGCTGTGACGTAAGACGCCTGAATTCTTGACGCGAGTATACAAGCCCCTCTAGCATTGGCCCTTATATTCCGGATACCCTGTATATCGACAGATGAACGTATCGTCAACATATCTTGACACTTCGCTTCAGTTTTAAAATTGGCGATTTCAGTCCCATCATTAATTTATTCTGCCAAATTATCATATCTTGACCTTTATTATTTGGTACAACAGTATAATTTGTGTTTCTTCGTTTAAGAACGACGACACTTACACAGCGGTTTATGCCATCTCGCCAGCCGAATCGACACAATTTATGGTGCCTTGCACAACTAGGGACTCATAGTTCATATGATCGGCCAACAAAACTGCGAAACCGCCGTCTGTGCTATCTCTAATATTAACAAGAGTAGGGTTCATAAAAAATCATTGTAGATAAGAAAAAATGGTGTTAGTGCTTGCTGTTCCTCTTTTATTTTAACGAAAGCAATCAGGGAACTCCTACAGATACAATTTTGCACTGGAAACTGGTTCACTGTAAAACCTAACAAGATAAACCATGCAATCGGTAACCGGATAAAGAATTTAAAGAAATTCTCAGGTACAGAAGTTAATAATAATTATAAGACCTATTTTATACAGCAAATTCGAACTGTTTTATTAATAGAATTAATTTGTGGTTTTAATTAATAAAATAGTTGAACATACCTGATGTTACAACAGCAAAATAGTGCCCCTGTTTCTACAAACTAACACAAATGTTTCTGCTTCTTGTCCGTCTTGAACTTTTTTTGTGACATATTTACCTTGAAATCGTTTTGCTAAAGCATTTTCACTTTATCATAAATTAAAACGATTTCCCTCAACTTCGATTTGCTATACACGTAAGCTATTTTAGACACTTGAAAAACTAATGTAAACACTCGTATCACAAAAACGTTAATACTTACTATATGTATGTAATCGGATTTCAATATTGGGAATCGCTTGGCTATAAACTACAGTAATCCAGCGATGTAAAGGTTGAAAATACTACAACTTCAATATTTTTTTTCTCGGAAACTATACATATAAGAATTTTAGAAAATTTTGTTTTTCGATATTGATTCCATTTTTCATGACGCATTTATTCCCAAGTTTTGTAGATAAGTTATGAATCATCCTGTATATTTGTATGTCTTAATAATAACAAATTACCATAATAATATATGATAAATATCGACTATACCCACCTATTTAGTTTTAACCAAAATGAGAATAAAAATGTGGTATGTATAAAATTTCGCCTTAAATTCGCAATTGGTTGCATTGAATTGCTGATATAAAAATAGCCATGTATGATGTAGTTATTCTATTGTATTATATTCGTGATATGAGATACATTACACTGTCTATAATTAACATCAGTGACGTCATTGATTAATTAAAGTCATAACATGCCTTAGCTGCCAGTGTCTGTAATTATATTAACATCGTAACAGAATTAATTAGACAACAGAATGCCGTGCACACATTCTTTTCTATATTATGGGTAATTTGTTCTACCAGTTTTAACGCTCAATGTGGGTTAATTTATAAAAAAATTGTAACACGCTGCGGGGCCTTTGTAATTGTATAATTAGGTCTTGAGAAAAACCTTCATTTCTTAATGTCAAGATAATTCCAGAAATTTATTTTACATAAAAACTGTTGACCCTATATTTCATTTAAACTCTGTTTTGCGTCGTTTAACTAAATATAAGGATTATTTAAGGAAACAAAAAGAAGCATAATTACAAAAGCCACTTGAATAATATGCGGCGTTATATACAGGGTGATTCAGTTTTAATTGAACAAACTTCAAGGGTCACCAGAATTTCGAAGAATGATGCCAGATTGTTACATATTTTTATCTTAATTTTGAGGAAAAGGATATTCGAAAAATCTACAAGAATGGAATGGAATACTAAAAAAACACATCATGACTTTAAATAAATACAAGACCAAAGTAAAAGTAGTGGGGAAATTTGAAAATATAAATGTAAAAATTGAAGGTGCTTAATAGATCATGTAATATTTCAATATCTGGGTGTACAATTAGAAGACAGTGGAAAGCAAGAAGCTGAAATTATCAACATTGTAGAGAAAGAAGACTAGATTACGCAATGAATAATAAGGAGATAAGTAGAGAAACTAAAATAAACGTATTTAAATCTATATATCGACAGACACTAACATTTGCATGTGAATCATAAGTACTTACAGCAAGACGGAAAAATAGAATACAAGCAACAGCAATCTTCCCTTGACTTCTTTATGGGCTGCGTTTATTAACACTTCGCCGTTAAACTCATTACAAGCGTTTGTGTTTTTTTCTTTCAAATGATTAATATCTCGCGAAGGTGTTTTGTAAACCTTATTTTTTAAAACCCCCATAAAAAATCGAGGGGTGTTTGATCTGGTGACTTTCCATGCCACTGAAAAGGTCAATTAATCCCAATCTATTTTTCTGGGAAAGTGTTATTACTGCACAATTCTGGTCTTGTGGGGTGGAGCTCCGTCGTGCTGAAACCTTAGCTGCAAAGGCACATTGTCTAGAAGTGCAGGAAGTTTTTCTTGTAGGAAATTTACGTTGTTCAATGTATGTTCATAAAAATAAGGCCCAATTAAATGCCTACCCATGATGCCGACCATACATTTACGGTTGATTTTTTCAAATTCAATTGCCAGCTAGGCTGATGTATAGAATTTCGTGGATTTTGTTCGAAATACTGTAACTGTCTAGCTGTATTAACACTGTTTCTTACTCTTCGGTCAATTATTTGATTCTTCCGATCTTCATTTCGTCGCAAAGTTGCTTCCAATCTTGTAAAGGTTCTACGATCAGGACTGAGGTACTATTCCTTCCTTCTCGATATAACCCTACAGCTATTCTTTAATTTTTTTGTGACTCGCCGTAAACTTACAACATATCAACTTTTTCTGAATGAGAAAACATCTTGTAAGCACAAAAGTTATACGTATAACGTTTGTATTGAGTAATGGCATGTATTTTGTGACGTATATGCACCTTAAACAACGAACATTCAATTATTTTCCAACGACTTGATCCTCCTGTACTTAGATGGTATTTATTTTGACTCATTAGGACGATATTACTTATAACTTTTAAACGGGAAGTAATACCAAAAGTTTACAGAATAAATATACATATAAGTTGTGTCACTGTCGAATACGCCCCGCCCTACCAATTCCGCTCTCCTCACCCGTCTCGGGGACCGTTCGGTACCCAGAATCCCACCCGGTGGCCGACACTAGAACTATAACGTGTTGAGTGCGATCGATATAGTGTGAGACAAAAAACCTTGAATTTCTGTTAGTGTTTATTTTATTTTTCTTCTAAAAATGCCCGTGGTATATTTTACTGTGAATAATTGTCCCTCAAGACGTGGTTTTTGCTTTTTCTATTGTTCAAGGCATGTATTTTATATTTCATCAACTAATATAAAGAAATAGGTCACAATACAAAATTTTACGCGGTACGTCGATAAAAATTAGAATCTTCATTTGAAAGATTGTCCTGATCAATGGTATAAAAACATTAGAATTTGAAGCAAACATTTTTCCAATGAAACATCAAACATTGTTTTTGTATGAATCAACAAGTAAGTTATTTGTACTGGTATTTATTAAAAAAGTGTAATATGCAATAATTATGTAAGTAGGTACTTAATTGTGTCATGTAAATTTTATACTCAAGCATTTTTGGTTGAAGCAGACTTTCTGATAATATCAAAACTATTGTGGCGCCAAATTTCAAGATGCTGAAGTTCAAACTGGTACACCGATTCTAAGTGACACATGTGCACAAACTGTATATAATAAAAATGGTATGTACAGTAACATCTTTAAATAAATTAAAATAATTTGTCTCAAATTAATTAATATACGTACAGAAATACCCAAATCACTAAAAAATGACCTGGATATACTTGTACATACAATGGGTTTTCATTTGAGTATTTTCTTTACTGAAAAGAATATATAGTTTATTTTAATTATATTTCAGATCAAGACTGCCAAACGTCACAAACACTTTCGTTAGGAATCCAAAAAAATCTGCATTAAAAGAGCAAGTAAAAATTTATACTGCAGCATTTGTAACTTGTAAACAATATATATTATAGTATTTCCTATTTTAGTTTTAAAATAATGTATATTGTTTTTTTTAAATATTTAAATAAACATTTTATTCCAAATTTTCTTCGTGGCTACATTATTTTTTATATAGTAGAATACGTATATATTAAAACTTTATACATTTTTCTATAATCGTTTTATAATATTTATATTTATTATACATATTACAAATACCTATTTTAGTTATACAATAAGCAGCCTTACATCACACTTTTGGAATATCCCTCGTATATGAATATTTCCCAATTGGAAATAAACTACTTTTTTAAGTCCCTCGTACTTGGCCATTTTTTGCGGCAGTATTTACGTGCGGCGGTTACGGCTTTGATCTCAAAACATCAAAGTGCCGACAGAGAGTGGTATAACTTATATTAATTAAGTAAACTTTGGTAATACAGACAAAATTCTCAAATAAAAGTTTATTAGAAAAGAGTGTTTTTTAACAGGAACAAAATTTGGGTATGTTTCTGGAAAAAATTTAATTGATGACGTCATTAGTCATTTCTGTCAAATCGTGGCTCAAATTTTATTTGATTTTTTTTATATCCTCACAGTAGGTATTATCGAGTTTTTGAGACTTCCTGTACATGCAAACTTAAACTGATCCATAGCAAGATTATTTTAAAATCAAGCAAATTTCTTAATCAACAATGATTTTTTTGATGAAAAATTAAGAATAATCATTTTTCTCCTTGTTCACTGTAACAGTAAATACTGTACAAGTTACAATAAATATTATAGGAATTGCTTTGTAAAACTATGACTGCATTTAATTTAAGCGCAAATCTACAATTAAAATTTACTTGATAGTGTCCTTTACAAATTGAATTATCAATTAAAACTTCCACATCCCTGTAAGTGTGGGATATAAGTAGTCAGTCACTCACCTGTCGCCGAAGGGAAACATATGACTAAATGGGGGTGGCTGAATAGGTCTCGGCGGCTCTGATGAAACCGATGGCGCGGGGCTGTGAGGCGAAGAGGGGTTAGAAGGATCAGCTTCAGGGGCACTTCTAATCTGCTCTGGACTTTCACGACCCGCGCTGCTTCTGCTCGAACATTCCCTTTCCCTCGCCATGTCCTCGTCCTGATTCACTTCTGGAGAACTGGTGGGTTGACCGTCGTCGATCTTTGAAAGCAAGACAATATTAAATGTTATTTGATAATTGATGCTATTCATTTAAGAGCTTTTATAGTTAGTTCTAATTGTATATGCCAATATTGTAATTTCTTCAAGGTTGAGATGAAATTACGTGTGAGTTTATGCACAAAATCTCTCTGTTTGTTTTTGAAAGCTCACAGAATTGAAATGAGCTTTAATTTCATTTGCAAATAGCATTGGATACGAGTTCATGATTATAAATAATTGCAATATTCATTTGAATTCGCTAAAAACAACACACCAATATGGGGAATCGTATGACCCAAAATATACAGAAACATCTTAGGTGATCATTGGTCCCCAAATGGACGGTTTCGGAAAATAATTCCAGTATTGACTACAATTCACTAAACACGATCACCTACCGCTAGTTTTATACAGAGTCTAAATATTGTATGCCTAAAATCACAGATAAACTAATTTATCTGTGCTAGAATATACTGGAAACTTAATAGCCATGAAACAAATCTTATAAAACAGCATGTCACAAAAATACAAGAATGCTTATACAGCAATTATACAACCAAAATTAGCACCATATTACACTCACCGGCAAAAAGAACCGGCCACTAAAAACTAACCCCAATTTTAAAGTTGGATTTTTCTTTTTTTTAAATTGTACATTGTACATTGATTGAAAAGTCGAAGTTTTTCTCCCGAAGTTTGTAACACCCTGTGGGGTGCAGCAGCTACAGTCGCTGTTGCTAACTTTAGTCACACTGTAGCCTCATCTTTTGTGAACATTTTGTTTTTTTAATGGCAACATTTTCTCTGTTTTTGTTGGAGATACATTGTTTTAAAACAAATGACTCGGAAAAAACTCAGAAAACAAATCAAATAAACATCAAAATGTAGATTAATGTGAAAACAATTTAAATTTAAAAAAAAAAGATAAACAAATTTTAAGGAAGTAATATTTAGTGTGGCCTCCTCGCTTCAAAATGGCTTAATTCAATCGACGTGGCATCGAATCGATCAGGTTTGTAACAAATCCTTGTGAAATTGCATCAAATTCTTCCTGAAGTGCAATTTGCAGCCATTGATAAACTCTTAATTGTCATATTTCAAACATTCAATCCGTTTCCACCTATGCCGCCTTGATTATTTACACGTAGAAATTTCTGTTTGCGAAGCCTTTTTCCAAGACGTTCGTTTTAAAACAGTGTATCTCTTATAAAAACAGAGATAATGTCGTCATAAAAAAAATAAAATGTTCACAAAAGATGAGGCTACAGTGTGACTAGAGTTAGCAACAGTGACTGTAGCTGCTGCACCCCACAGGGTGTTACAAACTTCGGGGAAAAAAATTCGACTTTTTGTTGCTCAAATTAAATTTCGAATAATAATTTCCGACATAGCATCCGTTCCTGAGAAATCAATGTACAATTTAAAAAAAAGATCATCAAGATCAAGTGAGCGATTCGCGAGGAAGCCAACTTTAAAATTGGGGCTAGTTTTTAGTTACCGGTTTTTTTTGCCGGTCAGTTTATAAGACACTAGTTGCCGTTGGAAGGCCTGTTGGAAACTATTAAAAAATATTTATATAATGCAACAAATCAACTAAACAACAATTTTATAAGAGCTCTATTTTGACATAAAATCCATCAACAAAAGTAAATTATTTATTAACTGTATTGTAATGGTATCAAGTAATGAGCATACGTTGGGTTTTATTGGGTTAATCACAATGTTTGCAACTGGAATGTTATGTGATGTATTACTCAATATGATTTTACCCGTTTTACCGCACTTTGTGAAAGCAATTTTTATTGCGGACAAAATTTTATCATATATTTATATGGCCCATATCCAGTGAATTTTTATATAATCATAATTAAAAACAAGAAAGAGTTTTCATTATTTTTGACGTTAACACTGGCGCTAAAAGCATTATAATCATGATAACATTTGTTCATAATGCGCCACTTGTTTTGATTTTTTTTTTGCAATCCAACAGCTTCAAACATATATTCCTTTGAATCAAGTATAGATTTAACAAATAAATTTATTATGTGGAAAAGCCAAGCCTTAATAATATAAGGATTTTAAAAATCGCTTAACCTCCTAAAATAACAAATAATATCATGCATGTGTAGAAATATAAAAATGGAATTTTGTTTGATTAACTTTACTTTAATTGCCTGTAACCTAAGTTTAAACTGCTCAAACAAATCAGATAACGTTGAGAAGCAGCAACTTGTAAAATTAATTAACTCCTTGAAGAGACGTTGCAAATTTTGCAGTGCATTTTGATAACTAAAATAGAAAATATTTCAACGTTGTTCTTGTTTCAATGACCTTCGGAATGAAGCTGAATATACAGATTTATTTTTTATTATCGTCGTAATAAACCATGGGTCTAATTATTGAAATTAAAGAAATATCAACGTTATTCTATAAAGATGTTTCACACAGATAAAACATGATATAACATACTAAACGCAAAAAAATTATTGGCTTATGCATAAATTTATCAATTGCTAGCAGAGGTACCGCGAAGCACTGTCACTAAGTTCCCAAGTATTATTTTCTAATTCTAACAATAAGTCCTCTACCTAGCTGTTAAAATAAAAACGAACCCTTTGTAAATCTAGAAAAGATGAACGGATAAACTATTCTATTAGCACCTAAATTTAATTTGGAATGTTATATGTTATCATCATTATACATATAATATTATATACAATAAAAACATGCATACCTTTTCCTCTTTAGTTTCTCCATCTCTCTTAATAATATCTTGACCGTCCCTTTTCCTTTGTTCTTCTTTCAATCTCTCCGCTTTTCTCCATTTCGCCCTACGGTTTTGGAACCACACCTGAAAAAAATATATATCTCTATGAGCATCTATATTTTTAACTAGTTTATTATTTATGTATAATTTAGTAAATCACGTCTTATTTAGCAAATTAACAAATGATTACCACTATTATTATTATCTTTAACAAGAAGGATGAAAAAAAAATATTTACTAATTTTTACATTTTTAAACTTAAATATGGAATAAATATAGTAGTCTAAGAGCCAGTGGCCGGCAACCTATAAGTAAATGATTATACCTGATATTTTGCACAGTGAGTCTCTTATACCTATCACTCATAATGTGGGGACTCGCTAAGCCCGGCGAGGCCGACTCAAGAGTTACTCAGATGCGAGAAGTATGAAAATGTAACCAACTTCGTTATTAAATTAACAAAGTTGCCGTTTGAAAATCTTAAAATATACAATTATTATTATATAAAAATAACAAAGGCAGACGATTACCGTGCTTCTAAGGTCATGGCAGACACTTGTGAAATTGGCAAAAATTATAAATTTCAAAAGTATTTGATTAAATCCGATTTTTGACATTAAAAAACTGTCAGAAATGTCAAGCATTGTAATCGACATCACCAAATCTCAGAACTTGTTCCAGAAATAGAGGTTATTTGTTATTACTTATATTATTTTAATATAAAAAGGTGCTAAATATAATAAATAATAAGAATAAATGCCTAATTTGTAGATCTGAAATTTTAAAATTTTCAAATGGCAGCTTTGTTAATTTAATAACGAAGTTGGTTAAATTTTCATACCTCTCGCACCTGAGTAACAGTTGGGTCGACCTCGCCGGGCTTAGCGAGTCATCACCTCATGAGTGATAGGTATAAGAGACTCACTGTGCAAAATTTCAGGTATAATCATTTACTTATAGGTTGCCGGCCACTGGCTCTTAGACTATAGTTATTAATTATATAAGGAAATTAACAAGCTTTTAATCCACGAGAAAAAAGGGACACTTGAGGCACAGTCAAGAGTAATTTTTTTTTGAGAGGATTAAAAGCTGGTTAATTTCCCGATTATAATTCAACGTTTTATCCACGACCACAGCGAAAACCGGTCAATTCGGAGAGTGAAACCTGTGAAAGCAGGTGAAAAATTATGGATTTGAAAAACGTCGTATTTGATTTGATTTTAATCAAAAATATTGATTGTCAAAGGACTACTAGAAAGTCTTGGAATCGTTTCTATAACATACGTTTGTTTATTTTTCAATAATAAAATCAAACAAATTTGGACAAAATCGGGACAAAAAATAAGTGAAAGTGTCGAGAATTTCTTCATTCCGGCTGAAATCCAGCAAGAAGCCCAAGAGCCAACATTAAGTCTGTTACCAGCGAAATGCAAAAGTATGTATGAGAAGGAATTGATGGAATTCGAACTAAAAAAGAGACATAGGAGAAGGAGCAATTACAGAAGAGGTGCTACTATTCTACTTTTTCAATATGGAGAAACGGTATGCTGCCTCTTCGATGTGGATAAAAAATTCCATGCTAAAATCAATGTTTAAAGTGCACAAAGGTACTGATATTTCAAAGTATGGTAAACTTACATCATATTTGAAAGTAGAATCAAGAAATTATAAGCCAAAGAATACTAAGATACTGGAGAGAAATAAAGTCGAAGAATTTTTGAAAAAAGCACCGGATGAGGAATATTTACAAGGTAGAAAATACACGATTTTAATATTTCAATTTATACACCGAGCGTTTTATTTTGAACTCTTTATAGGTTGCAACGATCATGGGAGTCGCAGCAGATGCTTTTTGACTCATTCCGGATATGAAAGCAAATATTTCACGATCATGGAAGAAGCTTTTTTAAACAATGCTGTAGAAATGAGTGGAAAATATATCAATCTGCAACTTAAAATTACCACTGGGAGATTTTTCTTGCGATATGTGGCTGGAAAATGTACTACACCACATGTAGGCATCAACACAATTTCGAAAACGTTTCCAAAAGTGGCTGCATTTCTTGGGCTCCCTTATCCAGAAATTTTTACCGAACATGGAATGATTTATTCTTCGACAACATTACTGATATTACCACTGTGAAGCGTCATGATGGTTGGATATCGACTACGGTAGCGGAAAGTTATATTGAAGATTCATTGTTCAGCAAGATGGCAGTTGCTGAAAAAATTCAGGTCCTATCTGGCGAAGTTGTGGACCTCTCCAGTCCTTCAGAAACTCCTTATCGAATGAATTTAAAGAATCCCGGTCAAAATAACAAGATCGTTCCTGAGATAAATGTTAATGTTAATAACAGATAACAATTTTAAATAAAATCGAAGCGTGGTATTATGAATTCTAATCCAGTAGTGTCTTCAAAGGCCTTTAATCCACGGAAAACAGACATATTAATATAGTGGTCGTGGATAGACTTATGTTTCCTATTTATATTATTTGTAACGAATACATAAATGAAAGCATTTCGTTTTCCATCGCCATAAATTAAAGCGATATCCATCAAGTCCAAGTTGCTATACACGTAAGCCATTTTTGACACTTGAAAAACTAATGTAAACACTATCGCAAAAATGTTAATAATAAAATCATTTCCCTATTCGGAAGATTCGGAGATTGAAAATACTACAACCTCAATACATTTTTTCTTCGGAAATATAAGGATTTTACAATTTGTTATACAATATTGACTTCATTTTGAATGATACATATATCAGGATAAATTGTGAATCATCCTGTATTTGATCTATTCCGTAATGCTGTGTAAATTTATCAGTACCTTACCTTAAGTCTCTGTAGTAATTAGACATTCAGATTTTTTAAAACTATTTCGAGCCCTCCTTGAAACCTCGCGAAGGCAACAAACATCCAGTTGCACTAACAAAACATACTCCAAAGCCCACTCAACCGTCGACAATCCAGAGAACAATAAGAAAACGAATTGTGTAATGTACATTCTCGAGAGGAGATACAAGAGAGAAGTGAAAAATTCAGGCTGCGTTTCTCTTCACAAAGCAAGTGTAGTGGGCTGGGGAAGTGATGAGT
Source organism: Monochamus saltuarius (assembly GCA_025584915.1). Lineage (NCBI taxonomy): Eukaryota > Metazoa > Arthropoda > Insecta > Coleoptera > Cerambycidae > Monochamus > Monochamus saltuarius. The sequence continues at coordinate 23,672,677 of CM046727.1, read as the reverse complement.
ATAATTGTGTCCAGAGAGTCTCATTAGCAGGCTCAAATGGGGCTCTAATTGCTGGCACAATCTAATACACACCTCAGTGAGGACACCTAGAGGCCCCCGGGCCTAACTCAATCGTGTGTCAAATTGTAGCCAGCGGACATCGGCCAGCGTAATTCACTCAACTGCTCCGCGTTTCAGAGGGCAAAGTTTGTTGTTTTTAGCTCCTTTATGTAGGATTTCGTTCGCTTATTACGTAATCTAAACAAATGTAATTACTCAAGGAAAGGTATGAAACCGAAAACGTGTTTACATCAAGTTTCAGTAACTACGAGGAACATTATATTATTAAAATGCGATTCGCGAAATAACGAGTAGATTTTCGGTCTCCAAAAAAAATTGATTCGTATCGGTTAATCGATCGTAAAATTTTATTTTAATCGAATCGAATCGACTCGAATTTATCCTGTGCTATAAAAAGATATATCAATTCGAATTGATTTGTATTTTTGAATCTATCCATCAAATCGAAATATCGAATCAATGATAATTCGAATCGAACTAAACTGAATCGGAACATCTAAATGTCGAGTAACTTTATTTGAATCGCCAATTAGGCGTGATTTAACGGGAAACGACATCAACATTCGATTTTTAAATCGGATATTTTATATATTTCTCATTTTTTAATTGAGAATGGCATTCTCGACTGATATCATTCAATTGAATATAAAACGATATATCAAGTCGAATTGACTTGTATTTTTGAGTCGATCCATCAAAAAAATCAAATCAAAATATCGAATTTAGAGGTTACTGTAATACCTAAATCGTTATATGTTGGCACTGTGCTGAGCAGTTGATTATTTAAGTGATATAATAGGAAAGGGAGTTCTTGCTAAGATCCAATCATTGCACCAGTTATTGATGGTCATTTTGAATAGACTGATGTGTCATCCGCATAAAAAGATGTTTTGTTTCCAATGAGATGTATGTCACTGGAGGAAATGAGGAAACAGAGAACCTAGTACAGAACCTTGCAGGACACCGCTCGTAACCGGTCTTTCTTGAGAATGTACATCACCTACTCTAACCTTGAAAAAATCTGCCATATAAGAAGTTTCCAATCCATCGGTTCAAGTCTCCTCGAATTTCTAGGTGTTCATATCTAAAGATAGTGACCAGTCATTAACATAGTGTAGCAAGTTAGTTAGAGTTGATCTGCCCGTAATAAAACCATGCCGCTGGTTCGGTACGATGTACTCTTGTAAAAGATACTCCATTATATATTCAGCAATCACGGATTCCACAACTTTGCGAGAAGCAAACTTACGGGACAATAATTATTGGGATCCACCTTATCTCCCTTTTTGTAAATTGAAGTGATGGATGGCAACTAAACTGACCGAACATGTCCTTGTAAAATGATTGTCATCATAAAAAAAACTATACAATTATCATCTTTAGCCTAGATCAGTGTTCGTTGAAGCACCAAAAGTTGAGTATTAATCCTTGAGTTTTAAAATTTTGAGATAAGTAGAGGTAAAAGTTTATGAATGAACAATTCTGTGATATCTGGGCTTATAACCACTACAGCCAGGATCGTACTAGAATTTTTTTTTATAACGAAAATAGAAATTTACTTTTCAAGAAAATACATGAAGATCAAAACTTTTCAAGCCATACCTCATGTGTTACATCTCGGATCCCTTTCGACAATGTCCAAAATACGGTCGTCCGTTATGACATCGATCTGTCAGTCTGGACCATGATTTTTAGGATGAAGAACAACACTACACTGTTGTTCAGCCGCCATTGGGGGAAAGAATCTCAATAAATACGTCGTGCTCTAACAGAATTGCTGCAAGCTTCTGCATAAATTAATAACATAGTGGTAGGCAAAAACACTTCCGACAAACACTCCACAATTCAGATACCAACTGACCGGTACTCCCGGCCAATCCTTGAGTTTTTCTGGCGCTGTTGCCACATTTCGCTATATAGACTTTATCGAATTTTATTGACTGAAAAATAAATTGAAAGAAGGGGTGAACATTCCATTTTATGGTCATTTAATGCACAAACGTATGGTAAGATTCCATAATTAACTGAATTTTTACAAGTAAAATTGGAGATTTGTTAATTTTTATATAGTTTATATAAAGTTTTGTTTATTTTGATGTATATTATTACTTGTTAAGTTTACGGCAGCCAAAGCTCTAACACCCCGTATATCTAATCATTTTTTCATAAGATTTATATTGTCAAGAAGTTGTCATAATTTTTATACATCATAAACATCACCCTGTATACACGTTTATATAAACGACAATATTATAATAATGTTATCTGACAGAATTCTAGATTATCTATACAATGTAAACGTATTAGCGTGACATCGAAAAGATTCAAATATTCAAGGGCTTTATGCATAACAGATTACATAGAGGGCTCTCCATTTCACATCGAGGGGCCGGAGTGGTCCGAAAGGTTCACAAAAAACACGTGATTCCAGTGGCGCGACGGCACGCCACTTCATAATTCGTATTGTTCGTCTAATTGGGACAGCCCCCGCTCCCTTTGTTTTATATTCCAGCCTAAATATCACTCCCCGACAAACAAAGCAATAAAGCATCGTACAGCTCCTAATTGCATTTTACTTTTTCTTTTGTTCCCTGCTAATCTTGTTTATGTCACTAACGGTCTATAAACAGAATCAAGATTTTTGAGTTTGCCTCAGAGGTAATAACGTTATTGTTATTACTTATTTAGTCCCGTCATTGAACGTTCGGGCTGAGTTTAGTGAAACAGCAACTTAAAAATCTGCCTAAACTTATTATTTCTCACGGAAAATTTACCTTTAATGTCGATATGTTGTTTGTAGTGGCGTATGAAAAAAATATGTGAAAAATATACCGAACCTGGAAACTATAAGAGAGAAAAACAGGTTAAGGTTGCCTTATTTTTCGCCGTAAAATGATTTGTGATGTTTTTCAAAAATCAATCAAATCAAAAATAAAATTCTTGATGTTTTATTTTTACTATTTAAATTCTCATCAAATAAAATATTAACTTTTAAAAAGCATTATAAGATACACATTATTTTAATAATTATTTTCACATTGCTATAAACAAAATTGAGCAGTCTTATATGCAGAACTATGTAAGTTTATGCTGTAACAATATTTTCATATGTAGTCAAATTAAAAAATATACGTATTTTGGAAGATATTTGTATCTAAGTTTGTTGGTTAGACCGCCTTCTGCCGTTATACAGGGTGATTCCCTCATAATGTCATTAATTTAACCATTCAGAAGGCCTAATAACGACTGAAAATCGAATAAAGAAATACTCAAGCTTGTAAAGGATAACAAATCACCTCATAACAATTGGTAACACGACCCTCCTGGTACGCTACAAATTTTCTGATGACGTGTACGAGTATAGAAGTTATATAGAAGTCCAGCAGGGTTGCCACTCAGCAAGAATGGTACAGTACAATCCTTGGCCACTCAGGACCACGTACATATAATAACAGCATGTTCGATATTGAAGTGATAGATTTTTTTCTAATGACAAAGTTCTTGTTTGCAATCTAAAATATATGCATTTTGTATATTCTTTGACGTACCTTTAAAAATTGTTGCATTTTTAAGGTATTCATTAAGCATTTTTTCAAATTCTGACATAAAGTTCATTCATCATGCTTTCGTAATGCAAGTTCAAAAGCTCCGTAAAATTTATATTTATATAGTAAATAATTTTGGATAAAACATACCTATTTTTTGACACCATTTCGTTATGTTCTTGAAAGCAAAATCAAGTTGAGCTTCTACGTTGATATTTCCAAATAATGCATCTGTTCCAGACGGTTGGCTCACCTGCATAGGAAAACCAACCCGAACGATGTTCGACTTATTCCGCCGGCAACGCGTTAAACGGGAATTTGAACTGTCAACTTCTTAGCTGTGCTGAGTGTGACGGTTACAGCCTATCTGATGTTGGCGCTGATTACTGCGGTTGGCATTTATTATAAAATTCTCATGATTTCCTATTGATTACACCGGTTGTTTATAAAAATGAACATTTAATTATTCTTAGATATTAAAAACAAGGTTATGTTCTTAAATACGGTAGGTCAAAACTCGGATTGCTGGATTGTTGATCACTGAGTAGGTTAGTTTTGGACTGTTTTTTTGTTGACAGCTCGAGGGTTTTTCAATTACTATCTACATTTAAATACACAAAACGTTTCAGCCTCTCTTAATAGTTTTAGTTAGTATTGGATTTTATTTCACTATTTATGTAATCAAATGTGAATGGTTTATTTTGATTCGCTGGAGTTTTATAATTTCAATATTAAATATTTTTTATGTTCAAACTTAATATGTTATATACTTAAAAATGTGTGGCAATAACCCAAAAAAACTAAAGAAAAACTAAAACTATGCCACAAATAAATAGCTTTAGACAATATATTAATTACATATTACAATATCTAGGTACTATAGGAAAATATTTAAATATGGCAACGTCGCGTCTGGCCGACGCCGAGTTGAATTGTCGCCAACGGCCAGTAACAGTCTGAAGAGTGTTTAAAATTAATGACATTATGACTAAATCACCTTGTATATTTGTTTTACTACGTATTCACAGGTGACATGAGAAAGCTACTTAAATAAATATGTCGCGCTGTTGCAGAATTGGGCCAGGTTCTTCATTAATTAATAACATAATTTCGTGATACTCACGTATTCTAAATATTTTAACAAACAAAGAAAAATTTAGGAAATAGTGGTACACCAAAGCACTTCCGACAAACACATTAACACTTCGCAGTTGAGGTTGAGATACTCGGCCCGGCCAGTCATTGAGTACATTGTTGCGCTGTTGCCATATTCCGCGATATATTAACACTTCGCAGTTCAGATACTCCCGGCCCGTCATTAAGTACATTCTCGCGCTGTTGCCACATATCGAATTTTATTGAGTAACGAAAAAACTGTTTTATTAAAACTAAACATAAATAAATTAAAGTAAAAGGTAAACATTACATTTTATTATATTCATTTAATGCATCAAATTACAGGGAGATTCCATAATTAACTTTGGAGATTTGTTATTTTCCTTTTTCGATTTATTTTCTGCTAAGTTTACGGAAGTCAGAACTCTACCACCCTGAATATCTAACCATTTTGTGTTTGATTTGGTTACTATTTATAGGCGCATTTTTTCTGCAAGATGAGGGAAATAAAAGTTCGTTCCCTAAAACATTCAAGACCTAACCAGTTTTTTATGTCGTATATATTTATGTATTCTACGTGACGGGAGTAAGCTGTGTCGGTAATAAATACATCCAGAAAATAGGAGGTGACACGACAACATCACGTAAGCCGAATAAGTGTTTATAATACGCGGCAAAGCCCGTCGGTGTATTGGCGGAGGCGCTCGGTTGACAGCAGCAACATAAATATATGTCTGTTCCACTAGATGTATCCTCCCATTTGATTTTATTTATTTTACAAATTTCATCTTAGGGTAAAGTAAGATAAATGTTTGTGTTTTTAAAACAACAAATCCAATTACGGTAGATTTACAAATGGGAATGGCTTGCTATTCTAAAATTGCAATTTCTTTTATAAGTTAAAGTTATAAAATATATTATAATGAATTAAAATCCATGATTTGCTACTTAGTTTTAAAGTAGATGCCACCACTTAAGTAATCAAAAAACGAATGAACTATTTGATTCTCTTAAACATTGGTTACAGTTTCTCAGTTTGAACAAATTAATAATATCAACTTATGCCCTTAAAAGATGGGCACTTGGTGGTACTAGGATACATCGCATCGGTAATATTTTTTATAAATGGTGTATTGGACGGAACAAAACATTGCGAATATTATATTTTGAAAATATACAGGGTGTTCAGTAAAAAATGGGACAAAAGATGTAGAAAGTTTGGATAAAAATAAGCTGAAAACATATCAGCTTACCTTAACCCAAAAGTTGACACTAACGGAGCTACAGGGTGTCAAAGTTGAAAAATGAATCACATTTTCTTTATTATTTTTCGATCGCATCGACCGTATTTTATGAAATTTGGTATAGGGGGGTTTCTTGGGACTATAAATTCGAGTATGTTGACGATTTTGGTGTATCTGCTAGAGAGTGCCACCACCGATGGTTTGGACCCCTTAAAATCGCTACAACATTATTGTGCTACACTGTATCTCATTTTGGACAGGAAAAATTTTATCCCCTATCTTTTCTACTTAGAAAAGATACACCTTGTTGATGTCGCTAGAAGCAATCGTTTCTGAGAAAAACGCATCTAAATCTCATGATGCATCCAATTTATCTAAAAGTAAAGTCAAATTGTTGGTAAGTAATAACTTATCCTAAAAAATTCAAATATCCATCAAAATCAATAATAACAAAGATACAGGGTGTCAAAGTTGAAGAAATAAATCACATTTTTTAATTCAAAAATTGTTGAAGACCGCTGACCAGGCTCCGAATATTTTGAGGCATGGTATTTTAGATTGGATGTGTTTTCCATAGCATTGCCAATGTTTCAATAATGTCTTGAAATCTAACTTTTTTAATAAAAATAGGCTTCAAGAAAGTTAATAACTAGATGAATGTTTCGACAAAGAATCATTAAAATATGCTTATTTATGAAAATGTTAATAGCCACCTCTCCCCTTTGTCATTCCTATACCTCACTAATAAAGTATATCTATGTACGTACATGAAATTGAAAACTTGAAATGTATTCTCTACTCACAGTTATCCAGAATTTGATCATTATCCATTTTTACTACATTTCAACCCATTTATCACAATATAAAGAATACGCTTTTAGCATATCAATCTTTTCCCTGTTTAAATAATGCGCCATATTTTACTTAATTGCACCGCATTTTACCAAAAATATTAATTAATTATACAAGACTCTTAAAAGAAAAACACTGCCCGTTAACACATTGTTTGAGGCTATGTTACCATAATTAACTTTGTATCTCTTTCTAACAATTTACAATGGTATTAACTGAAATGTGGATAACTAACAAATACCTGATTTTCCAGCAAGTAGGTAAGCTTGTATGTATAATTTTTAAATCATTGAACAAAGTAACTTTCTAAATACTTTAATTGTTAGTATCGAACTTGAAAATAATTCATTTTTTAATTGTTTATCATAAGTTCAGTTAAGAAGTTAAAATTTAATTACTGCGTAGCACACTACCTACCCAATTTTTTAAAATTTAAAATTAATCGCAATGATTTAATTTACATTAAAGTAAAAAAAATATAGTTATTTTAGAGGCGATATGGAACTTCGCCTTCCGCAGATCATATAGTTTATTAAGTTCTCAAACAGTGGGTATTTTTTAAAAATATTAATATCTAGCTGCACCTACAGATAAAATATTTGTACTTATTTAAGATTCACCCTGTATAGTAGGTACCCCTAATTTGCAGGGATATCATTAAAGAGTTATAAAATTAAAACCCTTATTTTAATTGCCTATAACTTGAAAGCGAGTCAAGCAAAGTTGAAAGGACTATTTTCCTTCTTTTGTTCCTAGGACAGGACCAAAAGTCTGTAACACCCGTTTGTTTATAATATTTATTACAATATTCTTTTAATTAATACCTATTTTGCTTATTTAAAGCACCCCTCGGCGTTTTTAAATCCAATTTGTTTTAAAGTTACCATGGCGAAATCAACTACCCGAGAAACATGAGGTCTAAATGTCACCTTTTTTATTATTGTTCTGGCAGGAGTACCTTGTACCGAGAAATGAAATATTACAACAAATGTTTCAAAAGCTTTATTGAAATATTCATCAATCTTAATTTTTTAAGTATTGTTGGTATTGTTTGAAATATTAATAATTCGATTTTTTAAATCGGAGGAAATGATGTTCAAATCACATTCTCAGAAGTCAATGAGGTTGCGCTTCCATTAATGGCACTCCCAATACATTCTTCTTACTGCTAATACTCTCTTCAACGTAACCAGTTGCCACAGCTGCCGATTTCCGTCCTACTTGTCGTTGGATTTCATATATTGTCATGCCACTATTCGTCATAATGGTAGCGGACATACGTCGAAACCATAGACCTTATAAATCATGGACTTGCCCAAAACCGTTTTCTGCCTATACAAATCGTTGATGCTCAGATGTGTGCGACAGAGATAGAGCTAGTCCGGGCAAAAACCCAGAGATCATTGGCCGAAAAAAACAAAAACCGTAAATGACAGACGTATGACATTTACAGTGAGAGACCGACTCCACCATAGTTTATGAGTCTTTAAAAACTATTGCTAATAAACACACTAAACACAACTAAATCACAAAAAACACACAAATCATTAACAATATTAACAGGAAAGGTTTTGTCAGGTTATGTTTATATATTTTTCTATCATAGAACATCTGTTTTTGCCCGGACTAGCTTCATCCCTCTTGTACACATCAGGACACCGGACCTCTCTTTCTAGGGACGGTCTATGGTCGAAACGCATGTCTAGTGTATTTCTCAGGATCGTCCAATTTAAGATAAATTGCAATTTGCAAGAGACATGATCTAAATGTATTAATACCAATCACTTGATTGGCGTTCTTCCCCTTATCGTACCGTAAAAAACTCGATCTGTACTTACATTTTGGAGATGGGATAATAAATACTGCTTCATCAAACGCACATAACTAATTCCATCACTGTCGGCAGCAGTAAAATGTCGAGCCTTCACTGTCTTAGATCATCGGATAGTAATAAGCAATACGCTTCCTTCTTCCTAGATGTAATGTCAATCGTGTAGCGTAAATCGCAAAGTTCACGTCTTCTACAAAGATATCAAAATGGCTATCACCTTCAAAAATAAATACGTAATGTCCGGTGCATCTGTGAAAAACTTCAGCAAATCGTCTTCCTTGAATACATATGCCTTCTTGGTTACATCATTCTTGCCAATTACCTTCATAAATACATGCATTTTTACAAATGATTTGAAATCAACCCCTTTGTTTATCCTCAACATATTTTGCTATTTGGAATAGATAGCACACATACTTGACAACTTGTACCTACTGCACTGACATTTACTAAAGATAAGCAAGCACTTGTTCATCTGTATTACCTATTAAAGAACTTGTCGTAATCTTTTTTATAAGCGTTTTCCGATTTTTGCGGTATTAATCGCTATTCTGCTTTACTATTGTAAACAGCACAACTGCTTCGTAGGTCGGGGTACAGAGGTTATTTGGGAAATTATTAAAATGCACGTCGTTTCGCTAACTATTTTGGTTTCCTACCTTGGTAAGCTGCAGCCCAGCTCCCGTCCAATGTGAGTCACTTAAGTAAAAATTACTGATTCTTGTGCGTATCAAAATATATTCACCAAAAATACAAAAGTTTTCTCATGACATCTTCTCTTGACATCATATTAATTCATCATTAATTATTCCTTCGCCTACTGACATATAGGAAAACTCAGCACATAGGGAACCCATTTTTGTCACATTACACTATTTAAGTAATCAATATTGAAACTAATTTTTAAACAATATACAACCAGCGTTGACAATAATTAATCTTATGTGACAGATTACAAATTAATTTTTATTTTTCTCATTTTCATGACAACGATGTCACATCACGAATTCAGCTAATTTACATTATTAGTTATTATTTCCATTTTTTTTGTAGTATTAATACCAGTATTTATGATTTCAAAATGTACCAATAAAAAATAGCGTAAAACATTTGTGGATAACTGACCTTAATATCCACTTATACTTTAATGACTACTAAAAAATTATTACAGGGTACACACAGTTAATTAAAATAAAGCATATACTTTGACTTTAAAAAATACGTGATACGTAATTCAATGAAATATTACCCGAAAATTAAATCTCACAGCGATCCCTTCAAAAATATTTAATGGGCCCATGAATTCATTTAAAGGCAATCCGAACGATATATGCGGAATACGGCCGAAATTCCCCTTTATTGAAAGACTAGGCGGTGTCAAGTTACCGCCCTATACGGTCACAAGCAATCATAATACCCAGACACCCCTCGAACCGGCCTATGAGAACCAGAGTGCCCTTATGTCAGCTCGAATAATGCGATACATCTATTTCCGAAAAATGTATAAGTAGGATAATTAACGCGTAATGGATTTATTTGTACATGATAACACATGTTTATATAAAAACCAATTGCATATTATCAATTACGTTTTAATTAGTTACCTATTCTCTAAACATTAAAACTAAAATAGTCATATAAATTGATAACGTACGTAAATTTAAATTAAAAGTTTAATAATATAATTAAATCATCCTCCTAGGAAATATAACCATTGCTTTTATTTTGGCTTGATGATGAAATGGTTTTCAAGAAATTGGCAAAATTCGAACGATATTTTAGATAGGTAGATTAAAACGGAGGCACATTTTATTAATATATACAGGGTTAACTATGACTAAGTACATAAATGTTAACTACGTACTCAGGGCGGCCTAAAAGACAATATCGATATTTAAAAAATGGAGCAAAACCTTCTTTCCCCCGGAAAATCGTCGCCTATGACAATTATCGGCCGGGATTTTTTAGAAATGTCAACTACTATATGTTTTTTTTGCAGCGTTGTCAAATGTAGAAACGACGCAAATAAACATTTTTATTAATCTCATAGATAACAGTTAATCCGGTTAACTTCATTATTTTACATTCGTTCCATTGTTGTACACTGCCAAAACTATATGTTCACTGTCCATCAGAATTATCAACTAGCAAAATACACAGTCCGTGTTAAATAAAATATGCATTTATTCTAAGAAAATTGAAATTTAATCTAAGGAGAATGCATCCGCGGTAGTCTTTAATTATAAAATCTTGTACGATTGCTGTAGCTCCGTTGAATTTCCCTCTAGAAAAACAAACAGCACATAGCATAGCATGAACCATGTTATGGGGAAATATTTGTACCCGACAAACATTCCTTTATTTAATCACTATAACGTTTAAAATTAATAATTAGTCAGTAGAATTTTGCATTGCCAGGTTTGTACTCTACTTCTTATTCTAATTACGAGGATTAGCCCAGAAGTCGGAGACTTGTGCGGGATAGGGGGCGAAATATTATTATTTCGCATTTCGCCCAGGAACGACTTGCGTTGCTAGATCCATTTAGTGCAGGAATGAGGGAAACCTGGAAAACATCATTAATTGTCAAATGTCAAATGTTGACCCGTATCAATCTCTCACATTGACCCAAGCCAATATTCTTCCACCCTCCTATACCCACAGAGAGAGTGTCAATCCTCTCCGCTGGTCTATGGTCTACCTGCCGCAGGATTTGTGTGACATGTCGTATTCAAATGCCGAGATGACGGATAAGGTGCTGATTTATTGGAAGTGTGACAAGTGCATATTATCGTGTGGCGGCGTAATTACAAAGACGTTTTCCGAGCAGACAAAATGTTATGCCGAATCCTCTTTGAACCACATTGAACAACTGCTGTAATGCCTTGGCGGTAAACGGAGGAAATCCACCTGGTCGTAGTTGTCGGCCGAATATTCGCTTTAAATATAAAGAACGGTCGAGGAAAGGAGAGGGAAGTAGAGGTATCCAGCAAGCACTCAACAAGTACAAAACTTGACATCCCGAGTTTTAAAGTAAGAAAACAAAATGATTCAACATTCTTGAAATCTCTCCCAATATCAATCCTGGAAATAAATGTCAGTAAGATAGGTGCTACATCTCTGTTCTACCATATCGTGTTTCTCATTCTCTCAATAGGTAATCATCTACATTTTGTATTTTTTTTTTCAAAGCTCCGTAAATTGATATACCTCTCAACGCGGTGCCGTGTCAGAACCTTTGACACTTGACTTTCGGTAGGTATATACCTAACCTCGTGCCTGACAAAAAACCAAAGTTGACGAGAAATGGGTGTTTAATATAATAATTTCTATATTTTTTTCAATTATTTAATACTCTTGTATTACTTAAATTTTTTAAGTTCTCTATGTTATTACTTGTTTGACGCTATCTTTTCCGCCGTATGCACACGTTTATTGTATATACCAGCTTTGCAATGCATTGCACTTTCAACTTATCTGAGGGAAAACTAAATACTCATATCTGTCTCGAGGTGTTATAAATGGTAATATTATATTTTCTTAAGAGGTGTCCTTTTTTACACCTACATATTTCCTTATACATCCTTACATATTTCTACTTCTCTTTGACATTATCCTTTCGTGTGATATCTAATGGTAAATGATGCAGTTTGTAGCTTCCCATCCAAGTGTTCTACTTCACAGATTATGCTCGATGCACTGTGGTGTTAGTAATATCTTATATCCTTGTTGAATGTGATTCTTTTCCAACTCTATGATGGCATTCGTATCCATGTATCTTAATGTTGTTATATCCATGATAATTGTCAACATTTTGTATCCAAAATTTTCAATACAATTGACCCCAAAGTCTTCTTATTGAAGGTTTCCATGTTGATATTTAGGTACCAGCATTGGGTAGCAGTTCCTTCAGATTGTTCATAATACATCTCTAAAGAACACGAAATTTCATATTGTTACGGAAGCTCACCTATCTATTTAGTTTGTTAATTATGTTTCTGTTTATGTTAGAATTTATAATTTTTGTGATGCGTTTTCTGGAATACTCTCGGCCACATTCTATTTGATTCTTGAGACCGCCGAAAACTTCTAGAACCCTAAAAACCTATATAAGCGGATCCTTTTCGCCGCTGGAGTCAATTTATATTGAGCAGTCGAACGCGAATGACTGAAACGTCAAAGTAAAGCATTTGACAGTTGTGAATTTGCTGAAGGGTATTTCTTGTCTAATCAAGAGTGACAATAAAGTTGTTTGTCTACGTGACGTGTTTCCACAAAAAGGCAATTTCGAGGTTACAAGTGAGAAAGGGAATAAGTTGCACAAGTGATGCAGCTTTGGGAAGGGTTGTCTCAATCTTCGTTGCGGTGTTACAGACGAAACTATTATTGCGTATAGAATCGACCAGTGCAGAGTAGAAAAATAATTGATGCCATTTAGAGATTCTGTTATTATATGAATGGGACTAGATGATAAACTTTACGAGTAGTGTATTGTAAACACATCTGAACCATAACTTTGGATATAATATTGCTGACCTCAAAGCTAGAAAGTATAAGAAGATCCTACGAGGTCTACTAAATTTTCATCCTTGTCCTTTGCATAATGAATATTCAAAGAAGTCCTTTCAGAGCTTCTATAATTATTGAGATTTTTTTAAATCGATGAAATTGCAACCCATCCAAAGATTGTTTAAAGAATCACATGAAAAATTAAGTAAATACAACATTTTTTTAAAAACCTTGCTTCTATAAATCTTATAGCTAATATTAAATTTTGTTATTTCTTTTTGGAATTTGAAAGACAGATCTTTTGAGATTAGTTTGTTGTGATGTTTAAATAATTTTTGATCAACGTAGACTTACGTATGTAGTTACACACAAAGTTTCTGAAAACATAGTTTTTGTCTTTCTGCACCTTATGAAATTCTATATTAAGAAATATCCAGTAAGTAACTTATTTGAAATATACAGCATTATGTCGTACCTTAAATGTCTCGTAAATGACTATGACTGCGTTTGCATAATTTAAAAGTTAATGAGTAATAAACAGAATTATACAATGTACATAAAACGGTCTTAAAGGTAAAATGTTCTTACACAAGAGCAAGGGTTTAACGAAATTAAATAATAAAACGTTCGCTAATCTGACCAGTTAACTTTTAAAGTACGGCAGTCTAAAGGTAGGTAATATACTTTTAACATAAATTTACTTTAGGGGGCTTTTCCACGAGATCAAATTCGTTTTAATCACACATTTTCCTAAGTGATTTCATAAAACAGGCAAAGTGCTGCCTCTTACGACGTAAAATCATATTAAAATAAATAATCCCTCATTTGACGTCAGCTTTTAGCTAGTAATGTGTCTTTTGAACGTTCCACGATGTCTAAATCGACTTGTTGTTGCTCGTAATGCATTTTTAAACTTAATCTTATTTATGGAAACATACTTTTAACGAGTGGAAAATGGTTATTTTACACTGCACTCGGCAGTTGTCTTAATAATGCAAGGACAATATAAATAATAAAGAAATTGAATTTGATGTAGATTATGATGGTGAATAAATAACCTTTTATAGTCAAATTTTTATGAAAATTTCACACCAACGTTTCATGAGGTATTTGACAATGTCAATGGGATATTCGGTCCGAAAATTTTTTGAAAAAAAAAGCGACAGATAAGTCACAACACAACAAAACAACTACCTAGAAATTTATTAAAAGTACAGTTGGTAAAGGTACAGTTATTAAAACTTAAGGTAACATTAGATTGGCTAATATTTGTGCTTTAAAAAATCCATGGCCACGCATAGTATTTATGATTGTGGTCTTGGTCAATGTTTAAGTATGGTTTTATATAATTTGGATTGTTATGACCAGTATTTTTCAGCAATTGTTGTTCTTGCACATCATTTTTTGCTGACAGCAGTTGACTTGTTCGAATGGTTTATCTTTTTGTCCTTTACATTCAGGCCAATAGCCTCAGCAGACGATTTAGTTCATCAATTAATAGTATTTTTTCCAACAGGGACATTGTCTAACCAATTATCTGTTGCTGTTTTCCACTGTCGCATGTCGACTAGATTTTAAGAACAGTCGTAGTGAGATAGTTTGCCTTGTTTTGACCGCTTCAAAAAAAAGCGTACAGTACAACTTTGACTTTCACTACTGGTAATCACCATTTACTATTTGTATAGTTGCGGCAAGAATTCAGACGACTTACGTCATACGAACAAATTAATAATTTATTATATTTTCCTCAAAATATTTAAGAAACTGCAACTGCGAATAATAATAGTTATTTACCTAACATGTGCGGGAAGTAATACTTTTCCGCACGCTGATTGCAGTTGAGCAATTGAGTGCGGAAAAGACACTTCCCGCACGTGTTAGGTACAATATTTTTCCTACGATCACAACAATTCTAATCAGGCAAAAGAGTTTATTCTAATTCCAATTTTTATAAATGTCAAGTAATTATTAAGTATTTATTTATACTAATAGAATATGTTAACGAAAAACATTGAAATTAAATGTACAATTTGTGGCATTTTATGAACTCAGTTCTGAGACAATAGCGGCTTGAGGATATTCTTCAGTAGTGGAATTAACTGGTGGCAAAGTATGTGCTATAGGATTAGTTTGTAACTTCAGTGATGAGAGAACAGCAGCTAGATACTGTTTTTCAGTCACGGAACATATGTTATTGTTGATGTACTACGTGCTTGATGTACCTGTGGGCTAATTCCTTTTTGTTATTCAAACAATCCTCAATGTATGACTCAGCTACCGCTGTGGACTTCCACCCACCATGCGGTTTTATGTTTGTAATATTGGACCCGGAGTTTGCTAATAATGTGGCAGAAGAGTGTCGAAAACAACGTCCTGTATACGCTTCAGGGTTTGGGAGGCCTAAGTAACCAGCGATGTTAGATGATGTTGTTCCAAAGCTGCTGATACCCACACATTGCTTAATACATTTACCCCCTTTATTGAATAAGAAAAACCGATCTCTAGGACGCAGAATAGCATTACTTCGAAAGATACCGACATATTTAATTGTTTCTTCGTGTTTACCATAAATTTTCTTGAAACATTGGTTTTCGTGTGTTGGTATGGCAATAATAAGCACATCTTCTTTGTCTTCTATATCGTGGATCGTTATATTTGCTAGTTCTTCGCGGCGAGGGGCACCGGCAATTCTAAATATCGCGGCTGCTTTGGTCATAAAATATACAATGTCTGGGTCATTTAAGATAAAATGTTCTATTTCAGATTGTACCTTCCTTCCTTCTTGTACCTAACATTTGATTTCTTTAAGTATACCGTTAGCTTGAGGTATTTTCCAATATCAATGTCCTTTACTTTGAAACAAAATTTCAACATCAAATACTTCGACCATAAAGTTTCAGGAGAGTTACGTTTTGCAACATCGTGGAAATAGGCTAAAAATACCTATTATTTTAAAGATGAAGTGTTCTTTTCCATGCGCCATTGAGACAACAAGCACTTCTTCATAGCGAACTCTTTTTGCAGGAATTAATGTATTACTGGCATCATTAGCGGCCTCCAGTATATCTGTCGGAACAACATTGAGCTACTCTTCACTCATTTTGGGTAGTTTACGGCAAAGAGAAATGAAAAATGAATCAAAGTCAACCTTCAACCTGAACTGATTGAAAATTTGAAAGCTTCTGTCAAACAATATTAACAATCAAACCGCACGTAGTTATGGAAACGGCAGGAATTTTTATCGGTGATTACTACTACATTAGCCATTCGCTATTCCATATCGTACAAAGGCTTTTAATGGTTTCTAAACCTATAGCTTTCTACTGCGATGTAAAATGCTTTGTGTCTATGACTAGCAGTTCGGCATGTAGTAGCGAATGGCCGCTAGATGTAGCTTTGCTACTCCGCGTTACTCATTGTCCGTACTGTCGGGTTAGACAGACGTAAAACCCTTAAGGTACGGATTCGCTGGTGCGACTGCGGCTGCGACTGCGACTGCGACTCGTCGCCGACCAATAGACAGTCTGAATGTTCTCATCAACTCCAGCATTTAGACTGCCTATTGGCCGGCAACGAGTCGCAGTCGCAGTCGCAGCCGCAGTCGCACCAGCGAATCCGTACCTTTAAGGTTACTTGTCAGTTGCCTCCCTATTGCATACTGATGAGGATTAAGAAGCTTGAAACCGGTATATGTCTGGTGGAGTGACTTTAGCTGTTTGCTATAGGTTTTTCGGAGTATTAGTCAGCAGAGCAATTGTTTCTTGGAAGTCTGTGTTGACAATATATCATTATCGCTGACTTGCGATAGATGTCGCTATCAGAGGGTTCTGTTGCAATATAAAACGCTTTTTGTCTGTGACTTGTCAGTTCGGCATGGAGTAGCGAATGTCCGCTAGATGTAGCTTTGCTACCCCGAGTTACTCATGGTATACTTTTAATTTACTTTATTTTGTAGGTCTGTTCAAGGTCTTAGCCAAGCATCTATTTCAAAAAATATATATATATATTTAGAAAACAACTGCCTTCGAATATGATTTTTCCCGGGCCTATTTTTCTTTTACTGCATTGAATAAAAAAATATATTATGCCATCGAATGGGCCTTGAAAAGAGTTTTAATGTGATTTATGGGCGACAGCTTTTGTTACTGTAGATTTTAGTTTAATTAATTAATGACAACTCTGGCACCATGATCTCCAAAATTAAATATAGCTTAAGAAAAGTCCCATCGCTTTCGCCTAAATTAATTTACTTAAAAGCTTGATCTACATTTTTATATCCTGTAGTTTTATGCATACTGCAGATAATAATCAATGACTCATAGTGACGTAATAATTGACAATAAAAAAGATGATGCACTTCTATTTGCCAGGTTACTTTACTTAATAAGTTTATATAACTTTCAAGTTTAAATGTAGACTACGTTTGCCAACAATAGCTTAAACTGAGTTTGATGTTGACACTCTAAAAGGCCACGACAGCAGTTCTAATTAAGATATTTGCACGTCTAGGTTTTATAGTAGGTATATAGTAGGTCTAGGTATAGTAGGTCTATACCTACTTTTTATATTTTACATTCGCTTAAAATTTCCATACAACTTATTATTGTTACTGGACTGTGCACTTGAATTATTTTAACCTTAAAAACAATTAACAATTAAATATCTTGAACATTTTCACAAGGAAATGACCCTATGAAAAAAAATTTTGGTCAGAGGTTTATATATAACTCAATTTTGTATTTGTAGTAGCACATAATTCAGAAAGCTAACTCGAAAATTATAAAATATTTATTTAGCTAACAAATAGCTGAGTGAACATTACTCAACGATTGTGTTATTATTTTAACACATTGGGTCTGAACTCGTTTTAACAACCAATTGTGTTGATTTTGAATGAAGTTTTACTCGAAATTTTTTACGATATAAGAAAATTTTGAGGTACCTAATAAGTAAACAAAGTAATCATGAAATACTAACTAGATTAACCAATGAGGTAGATTTTAGAAAAAATACACTACACACGCTTCATGACTTTTACTTCTGAAATTGAATTGATGCATTAAATTTCCAATCATAAGTAAGCAATTCTATGAAACTATTTATTCCATTTTTATTTCCAATAATTCTAAAACTTTAGTAAATATGAAATAACTACCCTTTGAATTTGTTTCTATGTAATTTTACGTACATATAAGTTGTGTCCCGACTGTAATAAATTATTTAAGTGTAAGTTTCTTTAGTAATGAAAAAGTTGCGTTCAATAGAGTATAAAGTTTGTGAATACACCAATCTGTCCTTTGTCTAATATACCACACTTAAATTCAGTAAGTGTCATAAATATTCTGTATATTATCCTTTTATTAGATCCCCCGTCTGGAAATTTTGATTAAAACATTTAAGAGGTTTTTCTATTCATAATAATGAATAACAACAAATTTTTATTGAACTTTTTTCGAAAACTCGTTATTACAGAACTACATAACCTCAAAGTTTTTTTTTACTGAATATGTTTCAATAACTTTCTATAAAATATTTTCATAGATTAATTTGATATGAATTATCAATACAAAACCCCGAGTGCCCCCGGGGAAATCTAATACTAGAATTGAATTCGGCATCCCCCAAAAATGCCCGAATAACGAGTTTGGAGCGCTTCCCATGGACTATGCAATTTACCCCCCAGAATGACCCCCCGAATACCCCCGCAGAGCCGCCCCCGAGCGCCCCCGGGTAATTCCAATGCCAGAATTGAATTCAGCATCCCCGAAAACCCCCGAGTAAGGAGTTTGGAACGATTTTCATGCACGCTGCCATTTCTCCCCCAATTCACACCCCGCGCAACCCACAGAGCCACCCCGTGCATCCCCGGGTATTTCTAATGCCAGAATCGAGTTCGGCAGCTGCGAAAACCCCCGAGTAATGATTTCTGAGCGATTTTTTCGAGTTTCCAGTCGTTCCTATAATGGTGTAATGCATTTTCCGGCCCAGAAGGCATTTTTCAAAAAATGGCTAAACTAGACGATATAGACTCTTTTCCTGGGACCTTCCTGAACACAATGCAGAAAACCGGATCTCGTTATCTGTTGTGCCTAAAAATTTCCGCTGTTCGGTCGATTTTGATCTAAATGCCCTGGACTATAGGGGCTTATATGTAAACTAATGATTATGGCCCAAAATAAGCAAAACTTTTTATCAATAATAACTATTTGTGAAAAATAATGTTTCCTCAGAAAAATTAACAATACTATAAGAGCCACCAATACACTGTATATTATTTAACAGGTTATCATAAAAAAACTACTGCAATCTCTAAAAAATCAAAATTCATATTAATTATAACTTTGGTATAATTAAAACTATTTATTACGAAAATCTTTCATCGAAAAAGTTTGCACATCGATAATAAATTTTGACACGTTTACACATTAAATATAAAAAAGGGAATGCGAATGTCATCCTAATACAAACTTTACTGCAGTCTCTAGAGAATCAAAACTCATATCAATTATAACTGTGGTATAACTAAAACAATAGGTATTTATTACAAAAATTTTCCATTGAGAAAGTTTACATATCGATAAATCATTTTGACACGTTTAGATATTAAATATAAAAGAACTCCTTTGCAATCACTAAAAAATCAAAATTCATATCAATTGTAACTATGGTATAATTAAAACTATATTAATACGAAAATCTCAAATCGAGAAAGTTTTCATATCGAGAATATATATTGAATGCGAAAAATCATCCTAAAACTAATTCTACGTCAGTCTCTAAAGAATCAAAATTCATATAAATTATAAACGTAATTAAAACTATTTATTACGAAAATCTCTCTTACATTTTGATACGTTTACACATTTAATATAAGAAGAAGAATGCGAAAGGTCATCCTAAAACAAACTCTACTGCAGTCTCTAAAGAATCAAAATTCATATCAATTGTGGTGTAATTAATGCTATTTTATTACGAATAATTTCCATCAAGAAAGTTTACATATCAATAATACATTTTGACAGGTTTACACATTGAATATAAAAAAGGGAATGCGACAGATCATCCTAAATCAAATTTTACTGCAATCTCTAAAGAATCAAAATTCACATCAATCATAACTGTATAATTAAAACTATATATATTGCAAAAATCTCCCATCGAGGAAGTAATATTAAGGGATTGTTATTAGTACATCAAAATTGGATAAGCACCCTTATCCACAGCCAAATATTGACGGGTGTTACTAGTCCTGTTACCCGCCTGTTAGAGACAAATAAACTCATACAATCGCGCACTCCACGCACACACTTTCAATTGTCATTTATAGAATTTACACGGTCGGGGTGCCGCCTAATTACCCCATTATTTATCGAGGGATCTGATGTTATTGAGATGCAATTGGTTTTTCTGAGTGAGTTGCTGGATTTTGTGTTTGGTCACGAAGTGAAGCAGTGATTTGACGAGGTTGTTTAAACAGATTAATTTGACTAATCAGCAAACGTGCACAAAAAAGTTTGTTATTGTGTATATACAGGATGTTTTTAAAAACATGGCAATATCGCTAGGGGTGATAGATATTGAAAATAATAATTTAGTGATATACATCTGTTTAGGTAAAGCGAAAACAAAAAAATGGTTATTTAACTTATCCAGAACATATACATATCCATCAAATAGTTAACAATGAAGGAATATAAAAATTATATCTACTTCTTGCCTGATTACAAAAATATATATGTATATAAATAAGTTTTGGGAATATACATACACAGATGAAGCATGCTTAAACGTGGACAAGTTTTACTTTTGTGTGCATGCTTCATTCATCGTGATCATTAAATATAATTATACAATGATAATATAAATTGAAGAAAGCATAATTTTATTATTTTTTATAATTTTAAAGGAATTAGCCTAAACTAAAGCCCATTAATTTTTTGTCACAAACATATCTATAATTTATCAATCAAATTTGCGACGCAATAAAATTGAAACACGAGATTGCTGAAATGTTAATAATTAAGTATTATACTACCATTTACACAAATGATAGCCATTGAGTTTAGACTACCCCATTTTTAAATAATACAAATAATTATGAATCTTCATTATACACCAATCTTATAATGATTTGGTTTTAATATTCTTCACTAAAAAATATGTTTCTTTAAATAATACCAAAATACAGACTACAAAACTGTTGTATACATTTTTTATAGAACTGTTACATTACCAAAGCGTTTTATAAAAGTGGGACCTTTTGGATTCTGTAAATATCGTATAAAGGCATTTAACCACGTTATATGAATTTGAAACTCCTATAAACTTAATTTTATAGCAATTTGTACAATCTTTATAAAATTTATTTTGCTAGTTGGGAAATTTTAACAAATATTAGACAAAATTTATATTAAAGTTAATAAGTGTTTCTAAATGTAAGATATTTATTCAGTTTTGGTTAAAACCAATTACTTTACATAATCGAAATATCTGAGATAATAATTTTTCATATTCAGATATGAGAGATGAGTGTTATTTGTTGACAATTAAATTTAAATGGACATGCTGGGCAACGAGAATATTTGGGAGGATTTTGAAATAGGTTACAACCTGATAATCAACAATTAAAAAAAAATAGAGAAAAAGAGAAAAAATTTGATCACTGCGGATTATCCACAAACTAATTCAGGACAAATATTTGGAGTTGCAAGAATCAATATGACTTTTCCATTTTAAAAACGTTGCATGTTGAAAAATACTATCCGTAGCATTTTACACTAGTGCAAATTTTATTGCTTTTTGATCTACCTCCAACATATCCAATTTGTAAGGAAATTTTGACACTTACTACGTTAAAATCGAGGTTAAAATATCGTACGATAACTATGCAGCTGATTGTTGTGTTGTTGTGTCAGTTTCTGACACTAATGATAAGTATACCTTTTTTCCTCAAGTACAATGTAGGTTTAAGATTCTTTAATAAAAAACGTGATAACGTTAGGGCCAAAAGAGATACGCTCACATTTACGTCACAAATATAAGGGATGTGGCGCTCTCTAGAAAATGCGTCAAAATAGAAAACAGATTATGATTTCTCACATCCAAAAACATCTACATTGCCAAATTTTTAAGCTGATGCATGCAAATACAGTATTATTATTATTACAAAAAATTCACTTTTTAACTTTCAAATTTAACACCCTGTATCTTTTTTATTATCAACATTTTATTAAAGCAAATTGGCTTAAATTGTAATAAGGTCGTTCCCATTTATAAAAAAAATGATATTAATAATCCGTCAAATTTTAGGCCTTTTTTGTAATACTTCATGTGGCTAAAATATATGACACTATTTTAAAAATACAAACAACTAATTATTTTAAAACCAACAGACTTTTAAACCCACAATAATTCGGAAGTACTCTATCGACCACATTAGCTATAGATTGTTTAACATCTACTATAAATAATAGTTTTGAAGAAAGGAAATTTGTTGCTAGTCAGTTTTTAGATTTAACAAAAGCTTTCGATTGTGTATCACACAAAATTGTTTTACACAAGCTACATAATTATGGTTTTTCATCAGATAGTGCAGATTCTGAGCAATAGATTACAGTACGTGATATACAATAGTATGAAATCATATACAAAGAAAATTGAACATGGAGTTCCTCAAGGTTCCATATTGGGTCCACTATTATTTTTAATATATTTCAATGATTTTCCTAATTGCTTACCTCATGACACAATGAGTATACTCTTTGCAGATCATACCAATATAACAAGAACTAATTTAAATTTATCACATTTAATGGCATCAACTTATGATTCATATACATTGATTGAAAACTGGTTTACCAGCAACAAACTGAGTTTGAATACTTCAAAGACCGAAACTATGAATTTCAGTCTCTGGATAATCCAGCTTATGTTAAATTCTTGGGTGTTCATCTTGATCCTAATTTGACATGGGATCAACATGTCAATTATGTGTGCTCCAAAATATCTAAACATACCTTTCTCCTCCGAAGTCTCAAATGTAAAGTCTCAATATCAAACTTGTTGTTAGTTTATGATATCTATATCCACTCCGTTATAACTTATGCTATTTTAGTATGGGGCCACGCCCCATCTATGAAAAAAGTATTTGGTCTACAAAGAAAAATTATAAGAATCATATCTAACCTCGGTTTTAAAGATGATTGTAAAGATCAATATATAAATTTAAATATTTTAACTGTACTCTGTGTGTATACAGGGTTAACTATGACTAAGTACAAAAATTTTAACCACGTGCTCAGGGAGGCCTAAAAGACAATAAAAAATTTATTTCGGAATTCTAGCTCGATGTTAAAAAAATGGGGCAAAACCCTCTTTTCCTACGGAAAGTCGGCGCCTATGTCATCAGTCATCGTCCAAGATGGCTACATATGTCAACTAGGTATATGTTCTGTGCAACTAGGTACCATGCGGTCGTTTCTCACAACGTTGCCGAATGTAGAAACAACGAAAGTAAACATTTTTATTAATAATAATACCTAAGTACCTGATAGATAACAGTTAATCCGGTTAGCTAGAGTATTTTGCATTCGTTTTTCATTCCTTCGTTCCAAACTGCCTAAACTTCATTTTCACTCATTACAGGTCAGTCAGAATTACTCGCCACAAAGTTAATAAAATTGCCCATTTATTTTAAGAAAATTGATTGTGAAAGAAATACTAACAGAAAACCTCGAATACACCCGTGGCAGTTTTTAATTTATAAAATTTTGTCCGATAACGGTCACTCCACTGCATTGCTCTCAACTCTAGGAAATATCTCCACGTACGTTTAAAGAAAATTGTGGAAAACTACACATGTCCCAATATATCGCAACCATCCATTATTTAATGAATAAAACGTTTAAAACTGAAACTGTCACTAAAAACGGAAAACGAAAATTACATTGTCAACGCCACCGTTCAGTCTTCGGTCCGCCTACACCGAGAACTTAATATTCTTCAGATAAATATTCTTATGGCAATCAATATAATCAATATTATCTTCTTTTATGTACGATCGTGGGTTTCTTCATTCTAGTATTGTTTTGACATTTCCTCCGTGACATGGGGTGACACGCACATAGCACTTGTCAGTCGATATATACCTATACTGTGTTGTTGGTTGCATTGTGTCTAATACTCTACAAATGTCAAACAGTAGTGGTCAGAAAAGTAATATTACAGAGCACTGTGAACGCCTCGGGATATTTAAAATAATAATACTACAATATTATTATATGCAAACATGGTCGATTATTGTGTGGACAATTATTTTGCTAATAAAAATTTCTTAGTAAGTAGGCATAAATATATGTTTTGTAAAATGTAGATCAGAAAGAATGTAAGAAGAAGAGGAAGAGGTGTGTCAGAGTTGAGTTGTTGTTGTAAAGATAGGAAGTGCAAAATAAAGAAAGTAGTAAAACGTTATTGGGTATTTATTTAATTAACAAAGAAAATATTACCCTAACAATTGTTAATATCGTTACTATTATTAGTTTTCAGTATTTGCTTTTCGCACATTCAAATTCGTGTAATCGCGGAAATTACGGATATGGTACTAATTTATGGGAAGTGCGACGAAAGTGCATAGCGTGCAGCAGCAGAATATCAAAGACGTTTTCCAAATAGACAGAATATGCCAAATCCTCGTACATTTGTACGAATTGTACAACGTCCACGAATGTTGTTTTACACGTGCTGGAGTTTTAAATACGTATGTACCTAACTTGAAAATAAAAAAGAACCAATTTCATACTTTTTAAAATTCTATGAAACTTCTTTTTTAGTGACATAAAAATAAAGCATTTTTAAACTACAATAGATATACCTACAGAAAAAAAGTATTTTTTTATTTATGAAATGGTTGAGGGAAACCAAGACGTCCCCAGCAAGTACAAGTTATAATGTAAACAAGTTAGAAAACAGAAAATAATTCAACTTTCTTGAAATCTCCAAATATCAGTCCTGGAAGTATCAGTAAGGTGGGTTTTACTCTCAGTGCTAGGTACCATATCGGGTTTCTCATTAAATAATCTAGTATTTTGTAAATAAAACTTTCTTTAAAAGCGCCGTAAATCGTTATACGTGGCAACGCGGTGCTCTGTCACTACCTTTGACAACTTTCACTTTGGCAGAACATACCTAACCTCGAAGCTGACAGGCGGCATAGTCGCCGAGAAATTAGGGGTTAATAAGGTTTTGAAAAAAATTTTTTTCGCTTTATAAATAAGTTTGGAATTTTTTTGAACGGTGATACCGTTAATTCTGATTTTTTCCTATCCCCTCTTAAAATATTTGTACATAGTCATAGTTAACCCTGTATATTTCAGTGTTTTATTTATATAAAAAACAATACTCATAGATTTGAGGCCAGAAGTGGAATTCACTCATATAATAGCGCGCACTTGTGCAATAAATTTCTAAGATTGACTAAAACACGAGTCGGTACAAATTATTATTGGGCAATCAATTTTTTTAATAAAATACCCCATAGAATTCAAATTCTCAAAGATAATAAAAAAGGTTAAAAATATGCCTTATAATTTTGAAGATTTTTTAAATATTGACGTAAATCAAATATGAATGTTTTTATTGGTGTAATTTTATGTTTTTCTATGTTTATATTAATTAGATATATGTTTACGTATAATAATAAATAGGTTTATAATTTGTATAGTGTATGTGTTACACACAATACTCGAATTCGGACAATGTCCGAAAAAAGTATGCAAAACTAGTTCTGAGCCCAGAAAAATTCCCATACCCTAAATTTTACGTTTAAACGAGTTTTGACTATTGTATAATAGTAGAACTAGTTCTGAGCATTATAAATTGTTTAAAACTAGTTTTGTGCATTTTTAAATGACCAAAACTAGTTTCCCTCATTTTCTGAAGGTTATGATACACACAATACTCGAAAAAGTATGCAAAACTAGTTTTGAGCTCAGAAAATATAATGACAAAAACGGCATAACTCTACTTTTAATTAATGTAACTATCAGAATATGAATAGAACTAATTCTGGTCATTTCAAAATGCACAAAACTAGTTTTGAACAATTTATAATGCCCAGAACTAGTTCTCTGTATTTTGTAATATGCAGTAACCGTTTCAATGTATAATTTCGGATATGGGAATCTTTTGGAGGTCAGAACTAGTTTTGCATACTTTTTTCCGACATTGTCCGAATTCCAGTATTGTGTGTAACATATGTACTAAGTTTTTTATTTACTGTTATTTGACGCGTGTAAACACTTTTATGTGTATGCAACACCAGCCTTTATAAATAAATAAATAATATTTTGAAGTAAAACATCTAGCATGTATCCATGGGCCATTACTTACGTACCACCCTGTATACGTCAAATATGCAATTAAATACATTTCTACCAAAGACCCCTCGCACAAAGAAAGTGCAAAATATTACAACATTTATCACTACTTGATGCTTTATGATGATGCTGAACCAATCATTTTCATCACACAATTCCCCTCTCTTTTACAGAAATGGCAGTGGGGTGGTTAAGGGCGCGTGGTGCCGTTGCAAATAAAACTAAAAAAATAAAGACCTTCCAACAATGCAGTAAGACATCGAGCATTAAGTGACGGTAATCTGACACCAAAAATGACCGACTCGGTCGCTGTAAACCACCCGCGGGACCAGTTTTACCGACCGAGAGGTGCTGCTTTATAATGCTGCCACGCGTCCAGCCCATCTTCGTTTTCGTCTCTGGAGGCCCTAAAATTTTCGGTCAGAAATCAAATTTATTTTTGAACCGGAAAATATACTCCTCTTTCGCTAGATTTTATGGGTCTGCCACTTTTTATTCGATAAAACAGATATTTTCCGACATTTCGAAGTCTATTGAGAAATAAAGGGTGCCTACGCTTTTTAAGCTGGTTAAACGACTACATTATTAAGTTATAGTCGTCGTGCCAATCATTATTACGACCCTCGGACTAGGAATTTAATCGATAAATTCACCTTATTTCAAATATTTAAAAACTCAATTTATATTACTGTGATACGTTCATGGCAATCCTAGAAAGTCTTTTATATTCCTGATGTTTTTTATACAGGATGATTGGGGGGAACCCCCAATAATCGAAAGAGGTGTTTAGGGGGCAAAATTAACAAAAAAGCCTAATAACGTGTGATAATATTTATAATGCCGAACACGATTTTCTTAATATGCATCAAGCGTAAGAGGCAGAAAATGTAATGATAAAATATAAAGGTAAAAATATTATTTTTTTCTTATTCTAAATCACTTGGCAGCTTGTAAACTCTGCTGCACTCTGAAGAAAACTTGTAAAATTGGCACAGTGAGGAGATAGTTCAAATATAATGTTCCAGTACCCTAATTTTTTCTGTCTGGTATATGCATAACTAGTAAAGTTCTCAAATTTTCGACATTAGGTATTGAATAGTTTTAGTCCATACTAAATTCGATATTTTTAAATAGTGTTCCTCAAACAACATCAAAGAAATCAAAGTATCCCTCTTGGTTTAATCGTCAAATTATTCAGAATATAAAGAATAAATCTAGAATTTGGCGTACATATAAAAGCACAGGCGATGAACAACATCTACTTGTGTACAAAGAATTAAGAGCTTCTATAAAGCAGGACATTGATATTGAGCATAAGAGGTATACTGCGAAACTTGAAAGTGAATTGAAAAATAATCCACAATTCTTTTGGCACTATATTAATGAGAAAAGGAATTTAAACTGTATCCCAGATGGTATGGTTTATCAAGGTGACAAAATTAGTCAACCGCAGACTATTGTTGACGCTTTTGCTGATTTTTTAATGATTCTTATCATTTGTCTTCCGAATTTGCTGTTACTGATTATGTCTCTTGTAGTGTTCCTTGCTTGTCCGTGCCTAATATATCCGAAGAGTGTGTAGCTAGAGCACTTAAAAAACTTAAACCTAAAAATACTAAGGGTTTTGATGGTATTCCTGCGTTTTTATTGAAAGACTGTGCTACAATTTTAGCTTATCCCATTTCCATTTTATTTAATTTGTCACTTAAATCTGCAACTTTTCCTGATGTTTGGAAAAAATCAAAGATTATTCCGGTGATTAAAACAGATAATAGAGAAGCTATAGAAAATTATAGAGCTATTGTTATTTTAAATAATTTCAGCAAAGTTTTTGAAACAGTTATTCATGAGATACTCTTTAGTCATGTTAAATCTCAAATTAGTATTGATCAGCATGGGTTCATGCCCGGTCGGTCTACAGTTACTAATTTACTTTGTCTTACTCAGTTTTGTTGTGAAAAACTTGAAAATGGAGGCCAAGTTGATGTCATTTATACAGACTTTTCCAAAGCTTTTGACAGGCGGGACCACGGTATTTTGTTACGTAAATTATCTACTTTTGGACTAAATATAAATTTTTGAGATTTCTAAATCTTACTTATATAATAGACGTCTGTCAGTACATTGCCGTGGTTTCAGTTCTGCCGAAATAGAAGCGACTTCAGGAGTGCCTCAAGGTTCTGTACTTGGTCCCCTATTGTTTAACGTTTTTATAAATGACATCACATGCGAGCTATCTTGCCGCTCATTACTGTATGCTGATGACTTGAAATTATTTACGACAATTGAATCTCTTGATGACTGTATTTTGCTCCAACGCGATATTGCAGTGATTAATCAATGGTGTTTACATAATAATCTGTTTCTAAATATTAACAAATGTAATGCCATGATATTTACTAGAAAACTAGCTCCTATTAAATTTGATTACACGTTAAACAACCAGAAACTTAACTCTGTTACGCAATATAAAGATCTGGGGGTGTGTTATTCATCTAAATTATCTTTTACTGATCATATTGACAGCTTGGTATGCAAGGCTATCAAGAATTTAGGATTTATAATACGGAACAGTCATCAGTTTGAAGGGCACGGTACGCTTATAGTATTATATAATGCTTTTGTAAGATCTAAGCTTGAATATGCTTCTGTTATTTGGAATCCTTACTATGAATGTCATTTAAAAAACATTGAAAGACCCCAAAGACGATTTGCTAAATACTTATTGTTTAGGTATGATGGGGTATATCCCTCAGTTGGATTTTCCAATGAACAATTGTTATCCTGATTTAATATGTTTGAATTATCTTTACGTCGTAAATATTACTCCGTAGTTTTTCTGTATAAGTTATTAAATAATTTCGTTGATTGCCCGGAACTTTTTCTTATATTAAATTATCACCACCTAATTTAGTAACGCGTTTTCGTTCTTCTATGTTTCATATTCCCACATGCAGGACTAATGCTCTTAATAATGCTCCAATGTTTGTTATGTGTTACAATTATTTCTTAGTGCATAATACCTTAGATTTATTTTTTTGTAAGGTTGAAAATATTAAAAATGCATTTTTTCATTAATTTTAATATGTATGTAAATTTTGTATACCCGATTTTATTTTGTTTGTATATATTTGTTATTACTCGTTTGTTTTTTCCTGCCCTGTAATTGGATTCTGTCTGGACAGTGTATTGCAAATAAATAAATAAATATCGAGTTGCACTGTCCTTCTCGATAACAAGGTCCAAGCATCTTCTGCATGAGATATATTTCATCTTGCGATTCTGTGAGAAATTTGTTGATTCGTTCCCTACTTTCGACTTTTTCGGTAAATATCCTTCGCCCTTTCGTGATAAGCTTGTAATATTTGTTTAAGTCCTGATTCTTCCTGATTCCTGAGTAATTTAACCAAAGCATTGACGATTTCCATATTTTGTACATCTTCAAGATATACCAAAAGCACTCTTTCGCTTCAAAAAACACCATCTCAAAAAACGATTGTGCGAAAACTCGTACCGTTGTTTTGACTTGCTAACCAATAACTCAAAAGGGGCTTTGTTAGCACCTTCGATTTCCGCCACGAAAAATTAATTTTCTTGGTCACTTTCCATGTCACGAGATTTGAAGATACTTATCAACAAACAATCGCACTGTCATTACGTTAACAACAATTAAACTCCATAGACAAATGGATTTCAAAATGACATCTTATAAATTTAATAACGTAAGAAATGCATTAATTTATATGCCTAATGGTGTTTATAGAAAAAATTGTGTATATACAGGGTGTTTCCTAACTCGACAGCCAAAATGAAATGTCATATGTAGAATAGAATGTTAAACATAAAACAAAGAGTAACTTTTTTTCAAATTGAGCTTCGTTTAAGAGATATTTTAAAAAATGTTTAACAAGGCAGCTATGAAAATAAAAGTTTGTTTATTATTTGACAGCTTGTCTTCAAGTAATTATTTTTGTATAACGTTGAGTGATTTTTATGATTTGTATGTTAGTGTTTCTTTTAAAATGCAGTTTAGTAACGAAGAACTTGGGTACTGTGATGGTAACACTAGAGCTGCGTGTCGGGAATATAGTATAAGGTATCCAAATACACGGCAACCTTACCGTACAGTTTTTTCGAATGCTTTTCGAAGGCTTCGTGAGTTTGGAAGTAATGACGCAGTTAGAATTAGAGGTTTCCAACAAAGATTTTCTATAAACACCTAGTGTGGTATTTTCAATGGACTACCTATTCAAATTTTGCCTAATCGGTTAACTGGTGACGCATACATGACACTTTTAGAAAATGAGTTGCAAGATTTGCTAGATGATATTCCTATTGGTCTGCAAAACAGAGTGTGGTATCAGCATGACGGGGCTCAATAATAATTTCAATGGGAGATGGATCGGAAGGGGCGGTCCCGTTTATTGGCCTGCAAGGTCACCGGGCCTTAATCCCCTTGACCTTTACCTATGGAGTCATCTAAAACAATTAGTTTATACAGAACCTATCAGCACTATTGAACAATTACAAGGTGGAATTTTAAATGCAGTGCATGCATAATAGACAACATACTGTAAATTTTGAAGCAGTTTATAATTCACTTGTTTTACGTTGCCAGGCATGTGTCAATGTAAATGGTGGCATTTTTGAACATCTATTGTAGTTCTTAACTTTGTAATAATGTTTGTTTGTTGTTTGTTTTATTATGTACTTTAATAAATAGTGTTAAAAGTAAGATTTTATTTTGTCAGTGAAGAGAGAACTTCACGAACAAAATAAAATCACTTTTAACACGTATATCATACACTATTTTTTCTACAAAACATCGGAAGAACTTTAAACTCAATAAAAATAAAAAGAAATCAAAAAATACCACACAGATCGCAATGTTTATGAACCAAAATTTTCGTAGCAACCAGTTACTTTTAACACGCGTGTCAAAAAATTACATTTTTAACATCAAAAATGACAATTAAAAAGCCCACTTTTAACAGTTTTGTAGAAAAATATTTTTATAACTCGTAGTCAAAAATAATCACATTTAAATAAAGGATTGTGAAAAATTAAGACAAATTCTAATAATGAATCCACAATTATCAATTACTCAATTATTTTTATAACTGAATATCTCCTAAACGAAGCCCGATATGAAAAAAGTTACTCTTTATTTTGTTTAAAATTTGATTTTACATATGACATTTAATTTTGGCTGTCCAGTTAGGAAACACCCTGTATGTGCTAAAAGTGATTTTATTTTGTACGAAGGGTTGGCAACTTCCTTCCTCACAAAATAAAATGTCACTTTTAGCAATTACATCATAAATAACTATTCTATTCTATTCTATTGATATTTATAAAAGACAATACATAAACATTTGATATATGTTTCACTTCCTTGCTTTATAATTCAAATCATGAATTTATTAAAGTTTAAATTTTAGTAAATGCATGCTTTCTAGGGAGACTTATAAAAAATCTATTTTGCCATAAAATATATCAATGCACTTCCGATACCGAAGCGTTATTCATTCCGTTGATCAGCCCGAAGTTGTATGCCTTGTAATTACCCAAACCATATTTGCAAATAATAAGAGCGTGTAATGACTTCATTGATATTTATTAGCTGTATTCGTTTGCGAAGGATTAGGCATCCGAGGGGTTGTTTTATGAAACGGCAGGTTGAATCGTTGGGGTTGAGACGTAGTTGCAACATTGTATAGCACAAAGGGTAACATCTGTTGTGGTTTGCCAAACAAACTATCACAATCATTGCAGCCCGCAATCACTTTGCCTCGGGCTACATTATGATTTATGCGGTGGTAGGAAAGGGGTTTTGTAATTTTTTAGATTAAATATTGCATTTTTTAATGACTAGAACAACTGATGGAAATATTTAATAATATTAACAACCATTAAAATAACAAGATAATTTACACTGTTTATAGTTTAATTAAATCTAACGTCAAACTAACAAAATTGATTTTTGCATAGTATTATTAGAGGTTTGTAAAATTTACTTAATATACCAGAAACCAATTTGTTTGTTGCTTTTTACATAGCGTTGAGAAACATCAACAGCTATATACAGGATGACTGCTGCCCATACTATAGAGGCTTGTATATCTGAACCAAAAATCAACAAGAAATTACAAACTAGAGTACAACTAAGGTTAAGTAACGTCATTTGTTTTATGAATCTGTATTAACGAAGTAAACAATTGAAGTTTCCCAGAAAATCCTTAAAATTGTAACGTACGACAACATTGTAATCTATCACCTTCTGCTGTTAACCTAAAAGTATTATTAATCATTGGTAGTATTGTGACTTGTGCGTTTCGTAGTGCTTGGTTGATATTTGTGATTACACTAGATAAACCAAAATAGACCATGGCCAGCTGCATGACGAATCTAGGCAAAACTCTGGTTACGAGACACGATACGGTGTACGATAAGCAGCATAAGTCATTTTGAAGACTTGTAACTATTTCACATTTTATTCTGTGTTGTGAAAAGAACTCTAAGAATAGTTTGTCGGTCAGTGGTCGCGCGGTTTAAGGCGTCAGTACTTGAATCGAGGTGACTAGATCGGAGTTGCTTCGCGCCCAGCTGCCGGTAGACCGTATATAAGCTATATTCGTGGAGAGGATTGGCACCCTGTCTGCGGGTATGGTAGGATGGAATAATGTTAGCTTGGGTCAATGTAAGAGATTGATACCGGTTGATATTTGACTACCCCCCTAATTAATGAGGTTTTCCAGGTTTCCCTCATTCCTGCACTGAATAGTGGTTAGGGCCTACCAACGTAAGTCGTTCCTGGGCGCAAATGCGTCCTGCTTAATAATAATATGCCGCCCCCTCTCCCGCACAAGTCTTCGACTTCTGGGCTAATCCCTGTGATTAGAATGAGGGGTAGATATATTATTATTATTATTATTATTATTATTATTATTATTATTATTATTATTATTATTATTATTAATATTAATATTATTATTATCATTATCATTATTATTATTACTGCGATATACATATAAAGATCTTAAAACCATTTTTGTTGTATTGATTCCAGAATTATTTTCGTGTCTTTTTCTTTTTATATTTTTGCACCAAGCAACAAACTAAATTGTACTATCCGATACTAATCTCTACTGTACTGCTATCTAAAAAAACTTGGGAACAGCTACGTCATGAAATATCAATACCGTAAAAAAAAAATTGTGAAATCCTTAGTTTCCCAGTAAATTCCTATATTAAAATAAATCCAATTACTTGTATTACGTTATAGTAGGTATTACGTTTCTGTGATGCGAGTATTTATATTAGTTTTTCAAGCGTCAAAAATGGCTTACGTGTATAGCAACTCGAGGTTGATCGATATCGTTTTAATTTATGGTGGTGTGAAAATCCCTTAGCAGAACGATTTCCCGGTAAACATGTGCCAAATGCAGCTACTTTTACCGCGGTGTGCACTGAATGCAAGTGTATTGCAACACGAGCGTGATACTGGAAATTTTAAACTGAATTTTGGAAGAGATGGAGGTCCAGGGCGTCTACGGCGTATTGCAGCAATAAGGGATTGGACGAGGAGGACCGGTACCATGGCCACCACGGCCTCCTGACTTTAAACCATTTGGACTTCTTTTTGCGGGGATATTTAAGAAATGACGTGTATCGCACTGAAGGGGGCACTATAGATGATTTAGGCAAACGTATTATAGCTGCTGTTAATTACTTACGAATTCAAAACGGAAACATTTGTGTTAGTTTGTAGAAACTGGGTAAGACGGGTCCAAAATTCTGTTGTTGTAACATCAGGTATATCAAATTATTTTATTAATTGAAACCTCAAATTAATTATGTTAATAATTAATAACAATAGCTTCAAAAGCAGTTGAATTTGCTGTATAAAACAAGTGTTATAAAATGTTATTTAGTTCTTTCCTTGGGAATTTGTATTTGTAGGATTGTATGGTTTGCCTTGTCAGGTTTTACAATGGACCAATTTCCAGTGCCGTGCAGAAGTGTATTTTTAAGTCATTTTTAACTGCTATGTTTGATTATTTCTTACAAAATTGCATTTGTAAGAGTCCCCTGTAAATTCAAATTTTTTGTATACAAGTTCTGAATCACCCTGTTTTAGCTAAATATTTATTTATTTATTTTATCACAAGCTCGTTCAGTGTCAAATTCAATAATTGATGTTCCAAATCTTAATGACTTTTCGATTCGCAATTTCTCACGTGAGGAATAAATAAAAGGGTGTACGTTGCAAAGTCGAGTATAACAGCATGACATTCAAGTTTATGGAGGTGTTAAGTCCTACTCATTCGACCGATAAATTCCAGTCAAACACGACTCCCAGCCCTATAAATTCTGGCCTCCCCCCAGTGCGTGCGTCCAGAGTGTCCCTACGCATGTAAAACGACACGCAATTGACATGAGAAAATGTATTTGCGGGTCTTTTTATGTAGTTTTATGCAACCCGATAGTTTAATGATAATTGAAGCACTGCCTGCAAATCGAATTTACTCCCTTTGTGCCGTCTCTCCGAAAAGGGCTTATTAGATTTATTAAATCGCCCTAATTGGGACATCATAAGTTGCATGCGGATAATTTCATTAGAATCGAATGTGACGCCGGGCATAATCCGATTGAAGTGCCACGGAAAATATTTATTGTGATGCTAAAAGAATATGCAAAATATTATTAACTTCGTCTTCACTCCTATACGGAGTGAAAAACAATTATTCAATGGGTTTTAGGGTATCATCATACTGATTTTTAAGACAAATTCTTTATTTGTTTTCGAGTTACATGATGATACTGATTTTTTCAAATTTTCGGTCACTTATTTTTTATGTAGAATGGATTATTATTTATTAATAATGATGTAAATGGTAAAATAATAAATTGTTATTTATGTAAATTAAGGTAAAATGGTGTGCGACAAAATACCAACATATTACAGAAAAAGTTATGGTGGCGTACTTTGTCCAAAGGAACGAAAAATTAAAAGCTCCATGAAGCTTATGGACAAAGTATTCAATATGTTAAAACGTTACAATTTTTGTTGACATGACTCGCTTGACATTTCTAAATTTTCGACATTTATAGAGCATTTACATGTAGGCGGCGCTGCGATCAATGTTAGGTATTAAATCTAACCTCACAAATATTTGTTATTTAATTTTTTTTTGTGTTTCAATTTGTGTAAATAAAATAGCCATGTAACTGTTGTGTACCGCAGTGTTTATCTATTGCTAATAAAAATAAAGATTTCATGTTTCGTAAGTTCCCTAATAATGCTGAAAAAAATGGTTTATACCCAACTAACATTTAAGCCTAATAGACTACTACACAAGAAAAATAATCCTAAATTGATCAAGATTTACTACTTTCTTCCATAAAAATAGTCTTCAATGGTACAAAATCTTATAATACCAAAATTTTAGTCAAAAATTTGTTAACTAAGAGTAACATAATGCCTTCCAAGTAAAATGAAATATATGTCAATTTATACAGTTCAAAATTACATATGGTTTACCTATTCTATGTTTTCAAATGCTAACATTCCAATAACGTGTAAGACGAAGTTATAATTTACTTAATTTCGCCTAGAAATCTGTCTTCAATATCCAAGGATTTTTTAAATTATTACAATAGGTAAATATTTATATATTTATTACGATATCAAAATACTTATTTTAGTCTTCAACTAGTAGTTAAAAGTAAGGTAATAACTAGTTATTTTGCCCTATTAAATCCTTCAATTGGTTTCTTTTATTTTTATTACAATATAATCCTATTTTCAACTTTGTTGATAACTTGTAAGGAATATTTGACCATTTCAATTAACTTAATAGAAATATTGTTCTATATTATGGTACAAATTTACTTGTTAATAATACTTCGACGTAAGTGTGTCTTATAAAGGTCTTTTAGGGAACAAGCTTCTTGTTGTATGTATTCCGACAGATCTTCATGTAATAGCACGTAGAAATTGTTTTGTGTTTTGGCGATCTGCAGTTAAAACTAAGCCCTACACAGTATTAAAGAGTTGTAAAAACAAGTTTAAGCCGACACTGCATATCATGTAAATCAGTCTAATCATAATATATCGATAAATACTTCATATATAAGTATTCTTATGACTGTTATCGTGTCAGATGAATTCAGTAGTGCACGTGAATTGAAATTCGAATTGAATTCCGTTCGAAACTATTTATTTTGTTTTTGTTATTACGCATATATAATATTATTGGCTTTAATTTGAAGTTTCAATCACATATCCAAGAGTAGAATTTTATATGTAGGTACCTAGTAATAATTTAATTGGTAATAAATTACCATAAAATATCTTCATTTGGAGGAAATTTCAACCACAAAGTTAATATTTTCCTGTGACGTCAGCATTGGCATAGGCAATCTGCCCTATAGGTTAAACCATACAGACAAATTGACTTCAAAGTTGATTTTGCTTGAGCGGCCATATTGTTATAAACACTAAATGTTTTGTTCATTATTTCTAATTAATTACTCATTAAAATTATGTTAAAACAGATAATATTAATTAATACATTTATGACGAAAGATTATTAAACACATTTTATCAGGAAGTACATTCAGTTTTTATTTTAGGTTATTCTTCAGTATAGTAATATTATTAAAAAGCAATAGTAAAAATGTATATTTATAAGGCGCGTTATTTTTATGAAAGTTTGGTCATGACATTATACGAAAAAATTTCCTGGGTTGTACAATTAATAATAATAATAATAATAATAATCACATTTATTTTACTCCAAAAAAAACTATATAACAATTTTACAACATTTTTTTTATATAAATTTGGAATAAAAAGGGCAATGCTCAGCTGTTTACTCACATAAACAGTTGTTCTACCGCATAACCCATTACACTGAATCTACACACATACTTTACATAAATAATAGGACCTAAACAAAAACCAGCTTACTATAGATCATTTTCCAATAGAAACAACTTTAATTTTTGGGAAAAACTGAAGAGCGACATATTTTTAAAGTTTGCATCTAATTTATTATAGTACTTAACCAAAGTGTAAGAGAAGGATCTTTGAAAGAGAGATGTTCGGTGAGATGGAATAGATAGAGTATTTTTATGACGAATATTTATGTTATGGATGTCTGTACGATAACTAATTTTGTTGTAAAGATATTTTGGACACTTTAATGATATGAGTTTATGGAAGAAACATAAAGAGTGGTAAAGCCGCGTTTTCTTCATATTGAACCATTTTAGCTCCGCAAATTTGTGAGAGATATGCCCATATTTTCTTATTCCGCAAATTAAACGAATACAAGAGTTCTGTATTTTTTGAATTCGTTTCATATCAAACTCATCTATACAGAACCCATATAATATATCACAATACGCGAATTGAGAGAGGACGAGACTTTGACAAAGCAATTTTTTTATGTTGCGAGACAGCAAATGGCGACTATTAAATATTAATTTTAAATTATAAAATGCTTTTTTAATCATTTGGTTCACCTGACTTTTAAATCGGAATGAATAGTCAATAATCAGTCCCAAATTTTTTGCTTCATTGACTGGATGAATGGTCTCATCATCAACTATAACAGTTAAACTATTTTTCACTAAATCTAAAAGAGGATTTGGACCAAATACTACAAGAGACGACTTTTTTGCATTGATATACAGTGAATGTGATTTAGCAGCAGAAATTAGATTTTTTACATCTTCGTTAAGTTGTAGCTTGGTTTCATTGAATTGGCTAGCCAGAAACGATATATATAGTTGCGTATCATCGGCATAAAAGTGATAGTTACAATATTTGATGCAATCTATAAAGTTGCTAGTGTAAATAGTATACATCAGTGGCCCCAATATAGATCCTTGGGGAACACCTGATGATACTACAGTAAAATCTGAGAATTTTCCATTAACAACCACTCTTTGTTCTCTAGCAAATAAATAATTTTTTAATAATAGAATGGAGTGTTCAGTAAGACCTATAAAATGCATTATAGCAACAAGAATATCGTGATCTATAGTGTCAAAAGCCTTACTGAAATCCAACAAAACAAGAGCTGTTGCCATTTTTTTATCAGTTGCCGCCAATATGTCATCAGTAATATTTAAAAGCGCTGAGACGCAACTATGGTGTGGTCTAAAACCAGATTGAAAACAAGGTAGAATATTATTTTGAGTAATATGCACTCGTAATTGAATTTCAATCGTTTTTTCAAAGACTTTAGAGAATACAGGTAAAATACAAATAGGCCTTAAATCAGAAAAAGCAGTAGGATTATTAATTTTAGGTAGAGGCATTATTAAACCTTGTTTCCAGCATTTAGGCATAACACTGTGCTCAAGACAAAATTGACCAGGTGCGTCACCAAAGGAATTATATATGGACAACACATTCTAATAAAAGTAATATTAAACTCATCAATTCCTCTTGCTTTGGTACTTATATTATCAATTATGGTTCGAATTTGATCATCATTGACTGGTTTAAAAGCAAAATTATTTGGCAAATTATCTTTCGTATGAGTAATATAATAATTTATGACATCATTTTTAGAGTTATTGTCCATTTTAGGAATAGAATTTATATAGTAATTATTAATTTCTTGAGCAGCATCTGTAATTCAAGAGGGATATGCTTGCGTTTTTTCTTATGTATAACATTTAAATTATGCAATTCCTTATACATATCTTTTTTATTCAATGTCCTGAATCTATGTTCATAATAAGCCCTTTTCTCAGTTCTTATAGTTTTATTTGTACTATTTCTTAAGTCTTTATAATACTCCCAATTTGCATTAGTTTTGTTCTGTTTATATTTTTTTAGTGCCTTGTCTCTATATATCATTAACTTATTTGTGTTTTCACTAAGCCACGGAGAATATTTACGACGAATTTGTACTGATTTTAAAGGAAAATATTTATTAAGAAGGTAAGTTAAACTATTATTTAAAAAACTAACTTTATCATCAATAGCATTCAATTCTGTAATATGATACAGCGGCAATATTTGTAGTTCTTGATCAAATTTATCAAAATCAAAGTTTTTAAAATTCCTTATTGTGATCAAATTGTCTTCATTTTCGTAATTTAATTTTAGTTTACAAAATATCAGTTCATGGTCTGACATGCCATGAATATCTATCACACCTTTATCTAATATGTTAGTAGTATCTGAAGTGAGTATTAAATCTAGAATAGTAGCTGTTGTTTGAGTAATACGAGTTGGAATATTGATAATTTGTTCTAGATTTAAAGCAGTAATAATATTATTAAATATTTTATATGATGGAGTATCTATTTGCAGTTGATCTATGTTAAAGTCTCCCATACATATCATATAATCAGTTTCTAATAATAAATTTTCTACTGTATTTTCAAATTGTGACATAAACTCAATTACACTAAACGATGGAGGACGGTATACGATACCCACAGTAATTTTTTTATTCAATAGAGTAACACTTACCCAAAGCTGTTCTATGTTGTTTGGAGTCCTAATTAACTTATATTTAAGAGAATCTTTAATATACAGTGCAACTCCACCTCCCCGACCATCTGTATCAATTCTGATTAAATTATATCCTTGTATGGATAGCAAATTATCTGAAATATTCCTATTCAGCCATGTCTCGGAAAGTGATAGAATACTAACATTGAGAAATCAGTGAGCTGCCCTAATTTAGGTAATAAAGATCTTATATTAATATGAAATAATAATAGTGGTTTATTGTGCATGTCTTTATAAATTAAATATAATAATTAAACTAACAAAGAACGTGTGTAATAAACAAAATAAGATACGTCGCATCAGAGGAGCAAACTAATATCTACATGCTCCTAATAGCACATAATAATTAATACCTATGATTTTTATAAGAAAAAAGGAAACATAAAAAGCATTGCAAAACATATACATTGAGCCAGCCTAAAAAATAAAAAATAAAAAAAATAGATCAATTTCATTAATTAAGCTTCTATTCTTCTTATATCTTCCAGTTCTTTTACACTGATTATTCTATTTCCTGGTTTAATATAAATGTTTCCTTTGTTTGTCCAAACTTTTCCCATCCCAAATTTTTCAACAGCCTGTTTTAATAAATTTATTCTACGAAAAGTTAAATCTTCTCTTACAACCACTCCAGTTCCCTTGAAATGTTTTTTCTTCTGAAATACTTTCTCCTTAGTACTAAAGGACGCAAACATGACTACTATTCCTCTAACCTTGTTTTCATTATACTTTCCCACTCTGTAGCATGCATCAATGTCTCTCTCACATAAGTTTATATTTAATTTGGAATTTAATGCACTAAGTACAACTTCCTTAGTATTTTCTTGTCTGTTTTCCTTTACATTAAACAATATTATGTTTTTACGTTTTGTTTCTTGATACAAATTATCTTGCTGGTTGTTTACTAATTTATTATTTTTTTCCAGTTGTTGCAAATTTGGTGAATGGAAACCAAAAATACGGACTTTATTATATTAAAATCTAAATATCTATAAATATACTAACTCCTACTCTACTTGTAGCTTAGTAGCCTGGCTTATAGTCTTTCTTTTTCTTCCTATGCCTGTTCGCTATTAGAATATATAAAATGAAACATATAATGTTGTCTCTGCAAAAGTATGTCATATAAAGGGCATAATTAGGGTAGATTTTGGTAATAATGTCTTTTATATTTCGAAATTTTAACATAAAATTGGTCCGTATTTCTTTTAGGTCCAATTATCTTATTGATATAAAATTCTTGCCGACCAATTATTAACTTCCATATTACTTTAGTTTTTTTCCCCACATAAGGAAAAAGACCAACGAATATAGGTAAACTTCCCTTATATGGAATTGGTCATGAAAAGTTTTTGACCAATTCAGAGGTCAAGTTAACGTAATTTTAACTTTAATTGTTTGTTGGGTAGCAATTGCATCCAGCAAGAAACCAACCCAGTACACAAAGATCTGCTCAAAACATTTTACAGAAGATTGTTATATTATTACTAGCATGGGTAAGTACAAGCATACATGATCTATTTTCGGTGTATATTTTTCATTATTTGATAAGGTTTAAGGACAATGGAAAATTCTCAAAAAACAGCTGTTTCAACATTATATTTACCCGTACACGAAAATACGACACTTATATTGTGAAAAATAATGAACGCATGAAAAGGTACTTGAAAAGGCGAAAACAGGATGAAAATGTAGACAAACTTGCAGATAGAAAAATAGTAGAAATGTGACATGAGTTCATAGACTTCTAAACTAACATAAGTTAAATGTGATAATACGATTCCTCGAATTGAAAATTACTTAAATGATAATAACGCCGGTAATCCTGGGAGTATAGCAAGTGCATCTAGTAGTAACAAGTTATTTTACGATATGGCGATTCGAATAGTTATTTATGCAACAAGTGCAAAAATTAAGTGTTACGTGAAATTGTCCAACGAGGCCGTCAGGCCGAGTAGGACAACACGTCGAGTGCAATAAGCACTTTTTGTACGACTTGCATACAATATTTTTTCTAAGTTCATGCAAAAACCAAAAAATGTTATTTAGATTACACTGAGTGTAGGAAAATGTGACGTCGATTTGAAGGTTTATGTTTGTCATGATGACAAAACGCTGCAGTAGAATGACAGATGAGTGCAATAAAGAACCACTTTTTCCACTAAATATAGTTCAATAAAGTATTGTTTTTTGCATGAACGTAGAAAAATGTTATTAGTTACAAAAGGGCACAACTAATATCACTAAAATTATTAAATGAAAACCATTTAAAACACCTATCAGGGTTTTTAGCTTTTTCTGTATTGTACTTGTACTGTAATAAAAATACCAAATAAAAACTGCATATGTTTATTATTTAAACACACACATTTTTTTATATATTCGTATTTTTCAGAAACTGGGTTTTTAATGTACTTTTTTATTTATTAGGCATATTACATGCAACATTTTTGCAATCAGAGCGACAACTAACCATTTTTCTATCGATTCGTAATATATAAAATTTCAATTCTTTAAAAACAAAGAGGTTTAAATTAAGAATTACCACGAAATAATTTAGGCACTCCAACGTTAACAATTTCTGTGTTAAATAACGTTTTATTCTCTTTCCAAATTGCTAATGTAAAATGCAAATAAACAAGGTTATGTGAGGTTACCATAAATAAAATTTAATATATTTTTTTCCTGTTGTCTTTGTGTGTTTACAAACATTTTATTGATTTATTATAAGCTTTATTTTAATAATACGTATGCAAATTAGATTTACAATCACTATTTGACTTACACAAATTCAAATAAAAAATTATCGAATCATGAACCACAAATTATATATATAAGAAAAATCATGAACTAGACCATAGAACATTAATATTAATACCTAACTTTGACGCTAGCGCCCCTAGCGGAATTTAATGACACTGACTTAATGTAAATGCTCTATTGGCTACCTCAAACGCAAAAAATGTTGGTTACAAACCAACAAAAGTTAGTATGTTTACTAAGAAAGACATGCTGCGTTTCCTAATTGAGACACCAGACGACAGATATTTAATTCATAAAGTAAATTTGGATGATTTTACATGTATAAGTGTTAAATATCGTTTTGCATTTTAGGTAGCATTGATATTAGGCATATCGGGAGCGTGTAGAAGGGAAGAGTTATGCAATATGACTATTGAGGATATTAACGATCAAGAAACATATATAGTTGTAAATATTCCGCAAACAAAAACAAATATTCAGCGAATACTTACTATTAGAAACATATATTGAAAATATTCATTATTTAGAAATTCTGAATCATGTGCTGAACCATTACTTGCCTGACTATAGCTTCTACTTCAATGGCCTTGATAGTTAGTTTTACTTTAAATAGAAATAT
Source organism: Monochamus saltuarius (assembly GCA_025584915.1). Lineage (NCBI taxonomy): Eukaryota > Metazoa > Arthropoda > Insecta > Coleoptera > Cerambycidae > Monochamus > Monochamus saltuarius. The sequence continues at coordinate 23,629,222 of CM046727.1, read as the reverse complement.
AATTGAAACCGAAATCGAAAAAAACATGTAATGTTCCAATTTCTGTAAGTAGTTGTACAAACTGCATTTAATTTCAACATTAATAATACATTTAAAGTACATCTTTCCTTTAAATCAATCAATTTCATAATTAAAGACTGCCGCGAGTGCATTTAAAGTTTTCTATTATCTATTAGTATTCCTTTTGTTTGGTTTTCTTAGAATAAGGGCAAATTTTATTTAAATGTACGCGGACTGTGTTGTTAGAGGTTAATCCTGACGGGTCTGTAATGAGTGAAAATGCAGTTTTGACAGTTTGGAACAGATAATCCGAAAATGAATATAAAATACTGCAGCTAACCGGATTAACTGTTACCTATCAGGTATTATTGATATACATCTGGCAACGCCATAAAAAATGTTCGCGTGATAGGTGACATATCTAAGCCATCTCAGACAATGACACCGCTTTGCCGGAGAAAAAGACTGTTTTTCCTAATTTTGTAAACATGGAGCAAGAATTCTGAAACAATTTTTTTATTGACTTTTGGGTCTCCCTGAATATATGGTCAAAATTGTTGTACTTAGTGGTAGGTAATTAACCGTATATATTTAGTAACTTTTCTAATTAATTATTTGTTTAAATTTTCAAATGTCACACAAAAATATTGCGATATTTATTCAGAGTACTAAAATGAACTGTTAAAATTATGTAACTTTAAATTAGTGTTGAAGATCGTAGTTCCGTTTGTTCTGTATTTTGCAAGTACTGCTTATTGATAACAGGGATGCTCTTTATATTTGGAACTACGAAGAATTAAATTGAAATAAAATATAGTTTTACATAAGATCATGTTCATAGCCACAATAGATAATTAGATTATTTTTCGTAACAGCATAATTACTTTATTTTCATCCCAAAATTGCCTGTTGAAATCAAGGACGAGATCGAGATGAGAGATGAAAATTTCGATGATCTTTACGAGATTAATTCCATCTCTCGGCTAGATCCCGATCCCAATCACCAAAAGCATGCAACAAAATCATCGAAACAATAAAATAACTATTCTTAAAATAATTGTCAAGAAAATATATTTTTTTATTGTTTTAAAGTTATCATCTTTGTCTTTGCTTTCCTATTTCTGAAATAAGTATGTTTCTTCAAAGGGGTATAGGAAAAAGTGAAAATAAACAATTATATTTCAGCGTCCAATCCTCTATATCACTTAACCACGTAGTACGCCGCTGTCGTACCCGTCATGCGCACAATGTTTAAAGCACTGCTCATCCATTTCCCTCTGGCCCCTCTGACCGTTACTAACAGCTTTCATTCGTTGCTTTGTGCCCGTCGCGCGCAAGGACAAGAACGACCGCTTTAACTGATCAAAACCCGTAAAGCTTGGTAAGATATAAAATGACAAAAGGGTATTTGTCTATGAAATGGTTTTTAAACATTTTAGTAAAAACGGTAAGCGAAATATTGGTTTATTCGCTTCCTAAGCTAATGTTTAGCAGAATCATTAGGATTGTCGCGGGTCTCCTAACGGGCCACAGACATCTCAGTAAGCATCTTTTAGGTTTGATTTAAGTAACATCACCAGGTGTAGGCTTTGTGACAATGCATTTAATGAATCAGCACACATTCTCTGCAACTGCTTAATAGAAAGAAATACAGATATCTCCCTCCCAAAAGTTAATAAAATTAATTAAAAATTAACCCCATTATTCCGATTTAACCTTTAAAAAAATCAAAGCTGTTAGCAACGGTCAGAGGGGCCAGAGGGGAATGGACGAGCAGTGCTTTAAACATTCTGCGCATGACGGGTACGACAGCGACGTACTTCTTTGGATTGACGCTTCATATAATTACGACTGAACTTCACAGGTAAGTTCCTTTGATCGTTCAACTTTCATTAAGTAACTTAGGCCAACCCTGCATCATTCAAGTGTTTACATATGGCTTGTCGTTAGTATGTGAATTGTTAATGATAAAACAATACTCGAATTCCAAAACTGTACAAAACGCAGTCCAAAGACTGCACAACACCTGTAGAGTGAAACTCAACAATGAAGACCGTGGACAAGAAAAGCCGTAAGGTGTCTGATATAGGATGGAATAATATTACAGCTTGTCGAGAAAAACTTGTTTCAAATATTGTGGCGTGTATTACCTAATATTTATTTATAACAGACCACACTTTCTAACCCAAAAAAATTAAACAGACATAAACAAAAAAAAAATAACATTCCAATTGATAAAAAATATTGCGAGGCGATAGTATTGACATATTTAATGCAACAGGCCTCGTTTCAAAATTGTTTCTTTGTTTCATGTAACAGTTTTTTTTTATTTTGCAGATATAATAATTTCCATCGCAGGTTACTTAATATGCAGGGTTAACTATGACTAAGTACAAAAAATTTAACCACGTGCTCAGGGAAGCCTAAAAGACAATATAAAAATTATTTCAGAATTTTAGCTCGATATTTAAAAAATGGGGCAAAACCTTTTTTTCCTACGGAAAGTCGGCGCCTATGCAACAACCGACTGAAATGGCTTAGACCCATAGATAAAACTTTTATCTGTCAATAATATCTACTACCATCGTCGTTTTTTTGCAGCATTTCTAAATGTAGAAACGAAAATTAACATTCTTATTAGTAATAATACCTGATAGATATGTAACAGTTAATCCACTTAGCTCCAGTATTTTGCATTCGTTTTCCATTATTTCGTTATAAACTGGTAGAACTACATATTCGCTCATTACAGCCACTACCGATAAAAGACACTTCCGTAGGTACAGTGCGTTTCAATAACTTAGATAACATTTTGATCAGCTGTAACTTTTCTGTTTTTAAAGATATCGGAATGAAACAAAACCATATTACATAGTGGACTGCCAAGTTTTTCTTATTAGAAAAACAAAGACCAATGATTTTGAGAGATCTTAACCTAACTTATATTTTTTAAATGGGACGCCCTGTATATTATTGGATATTTGGATTCTACTCAAAATTCCAAGCATATTTTACAAAGCATATCCTATACCTATCTTCAACTGTTTCTGAGAAATAGTTTTACAAACATGTCAAATTATTATAAAAATTGCTCTTCTTGTTCATGGCACACTTTGCACTGAGCTAAAGCTGAAGTTCGGCATTGCTTGAGCCGTGCTGGTAGCAATCGAGCCTTAGTATTTTGTTCTGTTGAGGAAAATAGCAGACAAGTAGAGCAATTTTTATGATAATTTGACATGTTTGTAAAACTATTTCTCAGAAACAGTTGAAGATAGGTATAGGATATGCTTTATAAAATATGCTTGGAATTTTGAGTAGAATCCAAATATCCAATAATATACAGGGCGTTCCATTTAAAAAAATATAAGTTAGGTTAAGATCTCTCAAAATCATTGGTCTGGTGTTTTTTTTTTTTCAAATAAGAAAACTTGCTAGTCCACTATGTAATATGATTTTTGTTTCATTCCGATATCTTTAAAAACAGAAAAGTTACAGCTGATCAAAATGTTATCAAAGTTATTGAAACGCACTGTACAATTGGATAAAATGCCTATTTATTATAACAAAATCGAACGAAAGGAATAGATAATAGACGTTTTAATGTAACCGCGGCAGTCTTGTCCCATAATCTAGAAAACCAATCCGGCGAACTATATTGTGGGAAAGTATCTGCACCCAACACAAATGTCTTTATTTAATAACAGGATTTCAATTATGACATGACAGCGATACTGACTGACTGATGAGCGACTGTTGCATGCTTGTAGAGTATGCAAGCAACAAGCAAGTTAACATTGGCGGCGTTAAATAAGGATTTAAAATAATAATATCGAACAAAAAATTTTTTGGCTTTATAAATAAGTTTGGAATTTTTTGAAGGGTTATTCCGTTAATTCTTATTTTTCCCTATCTCCTCCTAAAATGTTTGTACTAAGTCATAGTTAACTCCACATACGTCGCGTAAACCACATACGAACTTTCAAAAATCTGTTTATATCAGGTGAAAGATATCAATTTTGCAATCAAAATTTATTACCAACAAGTTTTCTCTATCTCTTAAAATAAAAAAGTTAGACTGCCTTAAAGTTTGGGCACTTTACAGGTTTTTTTGTTATTACTCATAAAGTTGGCCATAGATCTCAAATTTGTTTTACCAGCATAAAGGTCTCCAAAATTGCAACAAAAACAATTAAAGATTTTTGACGTGTCTCGCATATTAAGCGAGATACATGGGAGTGGCCCTCTTATGTATTACGTTCTTATAATATATTTCAAATTTGAATTTGATATTATTTTTCATTTCTGAGATATCGGTCAAAATTAATTTGCACCTGTGAACTTAAACGACCTCTAACTTCTACGTAAAAAAGACCCAGAATAAGGGACTATGAATTTTTTTCATAAATTTTAATATTTTATAATTGTTTTATTACGCCTTATACATCTAAATTAAATCGTAACTTACATACCTGCACTCTAGCTTCCGTCAAGTTAATCTTCATCGCTAAATCTTCTCTAGTAAAGACATCTGGATAGTGAGTTTGTGCAAAAGCACTTTCCAACTCTTCTAGCTACAAAGTAATATTTCCAGATTAGAATAATTTTTGCATTATACAGTTTGTTTTACCTGTTGCAATGTGAATGTCGTCCTATTCCGCCTCTGTTTTCTCCTAACAAAAGTATCATCATGGATCGCAGGATGGTAAGAATAACTCGTATCTGAAATAAAGGAAAATGCTGATAAAGATCCTTCCATAATAAGGTATTCAAAGATGAGACAACAGAATTTACAAAAAGATCTCAGCGATAGTAGTTTCAAAGGAATAGTCAAATTTTTTCAAACTATGGTATGCGCACCACTTGCAGTATAAGTATCAGAAAGTTTATGTCTTTCTATTAATTTTGCAAAGGGGAATGAAGTAAGTCAATTGAAATCTGTACGATAGACAATGACGGTCATATGCCAATGCTTTACGATCTAAATAATATTGCCCATTTGTAGTGGGAGCATTTAAAATCCATATGCGATAAAATCAAATTTTCAAAACCCACAGCGGAAAACGGAAACAGAACGCAAACTGGCGCAACAATTATCCGGCAAGTCGGTATTCGACATTGCAGGAGAACAACTTTTGGCGTGAAATGAAGAGTAAACCGACTTATTAGAATATAATTGGACGATGGGTGTGTACAATCCCATCTGAATTCTTGAGCTATATCTTCCTAGTTTGTTCGTTTTCTATTTACGTAAATGATGAAGATCGAGCGAACTAAATAAGCTTTGCTATCAAGCAGACAAACATTTCGACAATCTGGCAACTGGGTGTACTATTCTCTATCTAACTAACTATTAACTATTAAACTACTTCCTTTATTCCTCCGCCTTATTGTAGCCGTGAGGAAACGTTTTTACTTTTCCAAAATATAATAATTTGCTGTTTTAGAGTTCTAAGCATTACTATAGTCGGGTTTCAAAATAGTACAGAGTGGTTCATGTTATAAACCCGCTCACAATTCGTAGCAGTCAACACATGTTGTCCGTATATTTCTGATATAAAATTGTATGTTCCGCATATCTCACAGAGCATATCCGATAGCACAGCTTCGGCTTCAGCAGATACGCATGGGCTACATCAGAATGCTTGATTTATATTTGTTATAACGAATTGACGGATCCACCTATTCCATTGGCAGAGCTACCATGGGTGTGCGCGTAAGCAAATTTCGGGTATTATATCTTTCGGCTAATTAATTGTGACTGTAATTAATTTATTAGTAATTTTGTGTTAGTGTTCTTAAGAATGGATAAGCTCTCCATCAGCGTGTTCTCAAAATTATAAACGCCCTAATATAACAAGTGAGAAATACCAGATGATAAAAAATTTGTATGATGGAAAAAGTGATGCAGTTGAAATATGGGTTAACAGGAGTATCTGTGAGTAGTGTAATTGTGCAATAGAAAGTGGCAAAGAAGAATATGCAAGTGTGACATGGAAAATACTGGAAACTCGGCGGAAGGAAGAGATAGTGGTTGATGATACAAAATACTCAATTCCTAACATCAAGAATTGGTTTTTCCTTTACAATATGTAAACTACCAATAAGATACGACAAAAAGGATCATTAGTTGAATAGCAATTTGTTTGAAAGAGTAAGTATTTTAAACATTTTTAAAATATTTCAAGAAATTTTTCGTCTTGTTTCCTTAGAGCACGCGGACAAAAATTCTTCCTGATAGTTTAAGTACATGTTTCTCTGATTACACACAACTTGCACGATTTTTTAAATGTGAACAATGGAGATAATGGGGGCCTATAGCAGGTACCATTAACGCATAATCATATCACAAAGCGCATTAATAACCTCTGACCTGGGACGCGCGCAGAATTGTCACTTAGTTTCAGCCTACGTGCGTAACATGCAATGAAGGAAATAAAATCTTTCTACAGTGACATCGGGATGCCACACAGAGAGCTTAATACAGCTTGTTTCAGGATGGTGATATCAAAACGCTGTTATAAATGTATGTCTGCTTGTTTTCAAGAATCAAAGTTTTTCTATGATATATCTTGATTTCTGATGCCTTCCATTTTTAGAGGGTGCACAAGGACGAAGTTGTTCATTCATATATTTTGATGATAACTATCATATAAAATTTTTCGATTGATGTCTTAAATTCTCATTTAAAAGTTTGTCCAAAGAAACATTTTTTTTCTGACACAATTAAAAAAAAATAAACGTCGACAATATTTCTTACCAATAAAGCAGCGTTATAAAGTTATACAGGGTGTTTCAAAACAAAGGCGAAACATTTCAGGGGGTGATTCCTTGTTGAAAATAAAAGGTAGTTTGTTATTTAAACGTTGGGTCACAAGTCAACCATTAGGGATATATCGCGTTGCAAAGATGGCGGAAAAAAGAGTGTTTTTATTGTTTTTCTCGGAAAGGAAAAGCGTGGGAATGGTAAAATTTTGTGGAAGTGTTACCATCATCAAAAGACACTTGGGACATATTTTTTCACTTTTTGAAAATAATTGGAAAGGGTTGAAATAAACTACCCCTTTCAGTTTTTTTTAACTATACTTTCAAAAAACTTCCTTAACGACTTAGAAAAAAATAAATTAGGTTAAGCCGATTCATTTAGAAACTTTTTTCTCTTATATATTTTTGATAAAATTAACTGTTTCGACGTTAAAAAATAAAATGTAAAGTAAAGTATTACACGTCGGGAAGAGGCAGTTTTACTACACCCATTATTAGGAAAAACTAGTTGACTGCTGTCAATTTCCGGATGTTTCCATTGTTGCTTTGACAGATAGCAAATGGTTTGTTTGATTCCGATCGTATTAGCCTTAGTGCCAACAATAGGAATCAAAAAAAATATATGGACCAGTCCAATGTACTAATAGTGAGTTTTCCTCCAGAGCCTAGAGAACAGCAGGGGCAGGTCAAAAATTCCTAGCTAAGACTAGGAAAGTATACATTAATTCTGTTACTAACAACGTCAAGTTACTTTATATTTTCTCAAGCCACAATTTTGTTTTACAATATATATACAAAACGGAATATTTTTATAGATTATACAGCTATAAAACTTTTTTATAATAACTTCCTTATACAACCTTAATAAAACACGTTAATATAACTATTTTATAAGGTTATAATTATAAGTCATTTGCCCAAGTATACGACTCTTACACAATATGTTTATAATCCTTATATATATATATATATATATATATATATATATATATATATTTTAATGTTGTATAACGCATTATAATACTTTTATAAAAAAATTTAAAGGACCGAAACTTATTATAATATCTCTACCCCTCATTCTAATCACGAGGATTAGTTCAGAAGTCGAAGACTTGTGCGGGAGAGGGGGCGGCATATTATTATTATTAAGCAGACCGCATTTGCGACTAGGAACGACTTACGTTGGTAGGCCCTAACCACCATGAGAAAATGAGAAAACCTGGAAAACCTCATTAATTAGGGGGGTAGTCAAATGTGAACCGGTATCAATCTCTCACGTTGATCCAAGCCAACATTCTTCCACCCTACCATACCCGCAGAGAGGGTGCCAATCCTCTCCACGAATATAGCTTATATGCGGTCTACCGGCTGCGGGGGTCGAACCCACAGCGATCTAGTCACCTCGATTCAGGTACTGACGCCTTAAACCGCACGACCACTGACCAATATTATTTGTTCAAAACACTTTGTAAAAACTATTATAAAACAATTTTACACCAATTACTTTCTTCAGAGACAAAATTATGACAAGTATTTGCTCTATAAAATCAAATTGTTCATTAAACAACGCTATTCGATAGTTATAAAATTTAAAGTTCCATTTTACTAATTCGGCAGTTTCCAGTGCAGTACAGAAGTGTATTTTTAAATAATTTTCGAAAAGTCTTTTTGATTTTTTTTACAAAATTCCCCTGACATTCAAAAATTTTTTTTAGATAAGATCTGAATCACCCTGTACACAATATATGGGTAGTATATGAACCACTATTCGCCCCACTACGTATCTAATGATGAAGGAAAGCAAAAAGCTTGATCACAATAATAAAAGTAATTTCAGCGCTGCAGCAAACCGGATGTTAATATTAAATCAATAAAACGTTAAATGTTTGATGAGTTTGAAATAAGCGATGTTTGCGCGCGGTTTTAATTCGCGGAGAGCTGAGCAGATTATAAGATTAAATATACAATTTCTCTGAATTAAACATGAGATTTTAATTAATATATCCTCAGCATGGCGGTAATTATATTACGCATAACTGAAATTAAAGTTCTGATGCGGCGGATTCTGCAAAAAGTTACCGCTGGCCTCTTCAGATGATGAAAGCACACAGAAACGTAATCTCGTTTTCTCATTTGAATTTTTTAAAACTTTTATATCGAATATTATTAGGCTGCATTTTTGGGCCTCTTTTTTAAATTTCGTTACGTGTCAGTTACGGTAATTTGGGAGACGATTTTAGCATCTCATCGCAAATGTAAAGTTTAAATAAGCGCTTGTGGTATACAGGGTGTCTGCGAAAGGTTGGGAAATCTTGGACTGGTGACCACAAAAGTCGATTGAGCCAAATATGCCTTATGCGAATGTTGCTGGTTTAAAAAATACAGGGCGTTCAGTGCTAGAATTTTATTTTGAAACTTTAAAACCTGTCGGAGTATTAAAAAAAAAATGGCACAATTCTGTTTTTTGATAAAACAAATCAAATTAACTAATTTTGGCGTTGCTTATACAGAGCGTCAGTTATGGCACAGCATGTTTTTTTTAAATGGCAGAACTTTTTTGCTGTTTAGTATATCCAACTGTCTATTGAAACAATCGATTCTTCTACCTGATATATCTGACAAAGATATACCTTGTTGAAGTCGTTAGGAGTAACCATTTTTGAAATAATTGTATTTGAAATATTCAGTGCAGCGATTGAACACTGTGGTCGTTTCAGGTAAAGTGCCTTTTCTACTGAAAATACAGCAAAATATTACTTGAAACAGTTGTTCAGAACGGTAAATTATGGAGACGTGCAAAATCAAAAAGATCGGCCTGTTTTACTAAAATCTTTGTTCTGAACAACCAGAAATATTCGGATAAGGCATATTTGGCTCAATCGGCTTTCTTTTGTCACCAGTATCTCCAGCTCCGAGATTTCTCAACCTTTCACAGAATATAGTCTGAAAGATACAGCCAGTGTATTAAAATATTGCAATTTTTCCAATCTAAAAATAGAAAACTATCAAAAAACTTTTTTTCTATTTAATAAAATTGTTAAAAGGAAAACAAAAATACATAATACCAACATCACAACATACATAATTGAAAGTAAAGATTCATTAAAAAATTAGTCAATATTATGACATTATTAGAGGTGTTCAAAATTATCTCCATTTTGTTGAATGCACATTTCGTAGTGGTATGTTAAATGGGCAACTAATGGGACTAGTTTTGTATACAAATCCTTCAAATAGAAAAAAGTATCTAAATTTTTGCTGTACAAGGAAAAAAAATATGTCTCTTATTTTGAAAGGGCTGAAATTATGAGTTTAAGTTGAGTTTAAAAATGTTACGTAAAAGACCCTCTTAACTTTTACCAAAGAATCAACCCTTACATTTTTCGCACTTATTTAGATACACCCTGCAAATATATTAAAAGAAGTGTAAACCTATGTTTATATGAATTTTTTTGTCTTACAATCATGCGCAGATTAACCCTCTCAAATATTGACATTTAATTATGAAACACCCTGTATACCCTTAGTTCAATGTCCTCGTGAATAACTGTAAAAAACTGGATTAGATTAGATTTTCGTGTGCCTGAAGAGAACGAAATCATGAGTATTTTTCATAAATGATTAAACTCAGCAAATAATACATTTATTCATTTTTTTTATTCAGTTTATGTACGCCCTGTAAACATAATTTCTCTTCACAACTTATTTCGCCGAGAAACGTCTTACGTAATTAGATGAGTGACCGCAGGTCAAAGTTAGAAAGTTTCAAAGTGGATTTTGGCAGAAACGAGATAACTCCATGTAACACAAATTCTGTTAGGATTATTAGGTTTGCAAGAAGCTTACAACATGCCAAATATTAACTAAATATTACATTTCCTCTTTTTCACACATGTAGAAACTCTCCGCCCGTTTCCAAATATAATTTTGATTAATATTGAGCCTCAACAAATATCCCAGAAAATTCTTATGAATAACAAACTATTAGTAGGTACCCAAATTGTATTTACAGCTGTTGAATTGTGTGTTGCAAACGATTTTTAAATATAATTTCTGGAGATTGTTGAGGTCAGTTTGTATTAAAAATCCTTAATTCTGAAGCCACTAGTTTTTGAGACTGTATGCCATTTTGGTGATGATTTTAGAAATTATAAGAGATGGGAAAATGGTTAAATGGAGAAACACGAAAATATACAGTGAAATAAATAAAACAAACTTGCTTGCTGTGCAAAAGTGTTTTCAGACTTTAAAAATTCCTCAAAATTATAAAGTTACAGATGATTTTCGAAAAGGCCACATTTACTTTTCTTCAAAATAACTCAAAAACCTGAAGAGCTAGGACTGGTCTGTGTCATTAAGTTAAACTTTCCCCATTTAACTATTGTCCTATCTCTTATAGTCTCCAAGATAAAAATACCAAAATGATTCACTTTTTATATTGATGAGGGGAGGAATTCTGACAGTTCTTTATTCATCTCATTTTTAATTATTTCATTTGCTATCTCTACATTTAAACAATTATTTTGACATACTTAGAAGTAAAAGTGAACAGTTTTATAAAGTAGGAAGTCAGTTGTTATAAGAATATTTACTACAGTTATATTTTAAAAAGTAGTTCTATTAATTTTTCCTAAACTCGTAATTACTTAAAAATTTGTTACTGCATATAAATACTAGCTTAATAAAACATTTCTATAGCAATTATTTTATTTTAATATACAGTATCAAAATATATTTCTCTTAGCCCAATTCGCTTAACACAAGACAGATTTTTTTAAAGATACATCATTCAAAAATGCACTTCTCAGAATTGTACCTCAATAGTTGCTTCATTTCTAAAAATTGCAAATTCAGAAGCATATGCTGGCCATTGCATGAGGCGCACATCAACATTTTTATTGGCCAATAAAGGTACTGATCTTACAACCATTAAACGGAATGGTGGATGGAAGAGCTTCTCTGCAGCATAAAGTTATATTGAGGAGTCCATATCTAATAAACATAATATTGCAAGGAAAAACCAAGACAATGCTACGAGGGTTGCTATTAACGGAAAAGAAGTTAAATATGTTAAAACAAAAAACGAAATGTCCATTACTATAAATGTAAATGTTAATAAATCAAATTTGATTTATTATAGGTTTAATTAGTTTCTTCATTAGTAAATTTAAATTACCTCATTCCACCATTAATGGATAAACTATCACTTTGGACGGTTCATATGCGTGGATAAAATTTCTATTATAAGGTGATTGTGGATAAATATTTTATATTTTACGTTACTATGTTTTCCTCTCTATATATTCATAAAAATTCAACGCCCTCGACTGGCATATCAAGAGATTTATTCGGAATTCAAAGAATGCCAATCTTCGATAATCCAGGGCAGCGATAGGCATTAATCAATGGAATCACATGCAATTTGTCGCGGCACATCAGAACATTATACAATAAAGCAGTATTGCAAATTTCACAAAGGGCATTGTTTGGTTTCCATCGACACTCTCTGCGGAGATGCGATTAGGTGTCATTTCATTCCGACCAATCCCTGTCAACTGTTATTACTTTCTGATTTCGCATTCCATTTGCCGTGAAACAACGACGAAATGCGATAATCACGCATAATGCTCTAAATTTAATATAAAAAAGGGATTTGGCGGCACTGTCATCATTACCGCTGACGTGTTATTTAGTCAATTTATCAGCTTAAAATTGGGAATAAAAGAAAATGTAAGGTTGGTTATAGTAAAAATAAAACTTTATCGAAAGAGTGTGATAAAGAAGACTTATCCCAGAAAATAGATACAACATTGCATTCACTGTTCACTAGTACTTTAAAATTGTAAGTGCTTTACTAAAAAAATTTAAAATTCTGTTTCACGCTTAATCTGTCGATGGGAAAATGCGAAAACGCGTACAGGAAAATATGAAACATTCGTTTATTTGCTTATTTTGAAAGAGAAAATAATGAAGGAATTTTAATTTTCTTCTCTTTTTCTTTTATTAAACTCAATATTGTAACTAAAATGCACATGTTTGCTATTTTCAATGCAAACATATTTTATAACCCTAATATTTTTAGTATGCAGTTTATATAGGTAATGAATAAATGGCAAGTGCAAGTAAATCTTGTTTCTCATCTTTTGTAATTGAGAAAATATATCTTTTGAAACTTTTATACATTGATTTTTATCAGAGTTAGTACATTTTCAATTTTTACTACCGAATAAATATATTCCTTTGAAAATTTTCACAAATCGAATTTCATTTAGCTCACTTTATGGTTTACCTTTCTTTATGTAATTTCGCAGAATTTTCATTTAATAATTGCGTTACAGAATAAGTACTTATTTTAGAGAAGTTGCTGTTAAATTTCACAATTTCCCAACAACTGTTTCCAATTTTCCCTACGGCCGTTTCATTATTGCTCCAGGTCTTTATCGATATAATTATACTCGTACATACAATTCACTAGCCATGTCTTATTGAAACATGGACGAATACTTAGCGTCATTTAGTTATTATTTTTTGATAAACTAAAAAATAAAAGTTGTGCTGAATTGTGCCGGATTTGTGCTACATTGTGCCGTAAAATTGTAACGAAAAATAATAGCCATTTTCCCAGAAAATGAAAAAATCGTGTTTTACACGTAGCCCTCTGCTTCGCAAAAATCGTTAAACGTTTAAAAAAAATTGATATCTGCTTCCGTATTCTCCGGAAAATCCGGAAACACCAGATCTAGCCCCCATTTTACCCCAATTCAATTTTTTTTTGATGTGCTGAATTGTGCTAGATGTTCTGAACATTGTGCTGTTTAAAAAAATTTGATATTTGCCTCCGTTCTCCGGAAAATCCGGAAAAACCGGAAATTTGGGCGAAAACTTAGTCCCCCATTTTTCTCTAAAATTAAAAAACTGGATTCTGCTAGTTGTCCTGAACATTGTGCTGTTTAAAGAAATTCGATATATATACTCGCGACAAGAATTCAGACGACTTACGTCATACGAACAAATGAACAATTCATTATATTTTCATCAAAATATTTAAGAAACTGCAACTGATAGTAATAAAACTATATACTAAACTAAAAGTTTGCATCATATATTGCACTAAATTGCAATAAAACATTGTTTTTAACGCGAACAAATATCGAAAATTACGTTGACATTAAAAACAAATGTGTAACGTCAGCCGTGACGTAAGACGTCTGAATTCTTGATTCGAGTATATCTCCGTTCTCCGGAAAATTCTGAAATTTTGACACGACTTTACTGCGCCTCCCATTTTTCCCAAAAATTGGAAAACGTGGTTGTGCTGAATTGTGCTGGTTGTGATAACGCCGAGACCTTTATAGAAGTTCGGTTTTTCCGGATTTTCCGGACGACGGAGGCAGATATCAAATTTTTATAAACGGCACAATGTTCAGAACAACTAGCACAATATAGCACATTAAAAAAATACGATTTTCGCGAAGTGAGGGGCTACGTGAAAAACACGTTTTTTTCATTTTCTGGGAAAATGGCTATTATTTTTCGTTAAAATTTTACTGCACAAATGCGGCACAATTTAGCACAACTTTTATTTTTTAGTTTATCAAAAAATGGGGGCTAAGTTCACGCACATTCAAAATAGTAGAGAAATCTATAAGTGTAAAAAATCGAGATACATAAGGTAAATATTGGCAACATCTTTGAATTTTGTTTGGTATAAGAATTAGGCGATGTGAGTGAGAAAAAACTTTTAACTTATTTTATTGTGCAAATTCCTTTGAAATTTGTAACCGTACTGTAGAAACATTAAACTGAATTGTTCATCGTTCATTTCAGATATATTTATATACATTTTCCCAAAATCGTTAGCATCCTTTATTTTGGAAACTAAACTTTTTGGAACAAGTGTTTATACAAATTTTTCTTCTTAAAATGATCCTTATATACAAGGTATCATTTTTAAACACAGACGACAAATCTTTTAAGAAACAAATTTGCACTAACGACAATTTCCTGTAAATTTTATTTTTTTAATTCTCGTAATAGTTTTTTCTTCTATTTCTTTTATATTTTTCAAGAAATTAAATTCAAACTATTGTGTTGCTTTGTTTTTCTTTTCTGGTAAAACACAAATACGAGGTGCATTCAAGTTCTAAGGTCTCCGATTTTTTATTTCCGAAGTAGAAGCAGAGAGACATTGGTTGTACAGTCTCATAACAAAGTTTGAATTTTGTTGCAATCTACAACTGAAATTCTCCCAATTGAATTATAGACAGATAGACAATAGAATATCATGTTCATCTTCTCAAATATATTTAATGTCAGTATATGTATATGGTTTTAGAAAGGGAAGGTCAACAACGGACCAAATCTTCATGGTGAAGGAAATGCTGACTACATACTATGAGTATGGGATCAAAGCAATGGTTTTATTTGTGGACTTCAGGAAAGCATATGATTCGATCAAAAGGAATAAACTAAGTAAAATTCTGGAACAATTTGGGATACCAACTAAACTGATCAGGCTATTGAAAATGACCTTAGAAAATACTAAAGCCAAAGTACGAATAAAAGGTGAATGTTCGGAAGGCTTTACTATTGATACAGGACTGAGACAAGGAGACCCACTCTCAACGCTTCTATTTAATTTAGTACTAGAAAAGGTCATAAGAGATAGTGAGTTGAACAGAGAAGGACACATATTGTTTAAAAGTCACCAAATAGTAAGTTATGCAGATGACGTGGCCATTATTGCTAGAGATAGTAGAGAATTAGAAGAAGTAACGAGAAAACTTGTGGAGGAAGCAAGTAAAGTGGGATTGCAGATAAATAAAGAGAAAAGTAAGCTTCTGAGAATAGGAGAACAAAAAAAGGATACAAATTTTAAATTGAGAACAGAGCATGGAGAGATGGAGTTTGAAGAAGTTCAAGAATATGTGTATTTGAGGCGCTAATAACAGCTAACTGTGATGAGGAGCAAGAAATTAATAGGAGAATAATGAAAGCAAACAGAAGTTCGGCATCAGCCAACCATTTAATGAAATCAAAAATGTTGTCCAGAAGAGTAAAATTTAGAATAAACAGAACAATTTTGAGGCTGACAGAGCTGTATGGCATTGAAACCTGGATTCTCAATAAGAAGTCAAGAGAAAACTTTTAAGGTGGGAAAGGAAGATCTTAAGAAGAATTCTAGGTGGTAAGAGGACAGAGGAAGGCTATGTAAGGAGAAATAATGAGGAAATATATGGAATGTACCAGGCACCAACAATAGACGAATTTGTAAAAGCCAGGAGAGTGCAGTGGCTAGGGCATCTAGAACGTATGGAGGATGAAAGGGCAGTTAAGAAAATAGTAGGGAGTAAACCTAACTACAAGAAAAAAAGAGGTAGACCGAGGAAGCGATGGAAAGAGGCAGTGGCAATAAATCTAAGGGAGAAAAAATCAATGTTTATCGACGAAAAGATAGTTTAATTGACGAGTACATTATTATATCTGCCACAGGCATTTTTTTTATATAAGAGGACCCTTAATTACACCTAACTTATCCGTCACTATATATCAGGAAACTCGACCTTCACAAAATTATCGAAATTAAAAATTTAAATGCCTGTACCCATTTTCCTGCTCTTGTTGTTCTCGAGCTAGGCTAGGCTTTGACCTATACATGTATTCTTCGATATTTTATGCTAATTTTGAGTAAAGGAAACAATTCTAGAGTATAATTTATAGTAGCATAAATATTAAAATACTATTTTTACTGTTCACAACAACATACGTACCTACTACATGTAAGCTCAGTAATTCAATATCGCTTTTGTGAATAAGATTAAAGATAATAATCACAGGTTGTCGGACTTATTCCTTTTTGTGAGAGGTCAAGCTAATGTGATAACTCGTATAATCCACCCCAAGCTGGCATGTGGTGCTGAAATTTGTTATTAGGGGACTTATATCTCTAGGGGCTAGTGGGTACAATAAAATCTAGTGGCTCTCTACATTATGCTAACGATGATTACTGGTATCTAGAGGTAACTTAAAAGGGCATTAATGAATAATTACTACCTTGTATACTACCGTTCTGCACCCAAAATTAACAATGAAGTGGATGAATCTTTTGACTAGAATATAAAACGAAAACAGTAACTAGTCATTAGGTACTTTTTTTATCTAATGGATATATTGATGGGTTGATGCATTAATTTTTTGTGTTTTTGTTTATTTCAAAATTGATTTGTTTGAATTAATCAAAGATATTCACCTTTACTGTTTACTTTTATTATATTTAAATTTGTTTCAGTTCTGCTCCGAAATTAATTTTAGATATGTACTAGAAAACTAAACATTTTACCGAGCATTTTACATAAAAGACACAAATAAATTTCTAAATTCAATAACCTTTGTAAAAAAAGCTTGTAATATGTGCTGTAAGTTTCTAGAAAAAAAATCTAGCAGGAAATAGGATACCTAAGTTTGTAACTTAATCTACGTGACACACACGAGTTACATTTTTTTGAAAAATTTGATCTGTCCTATCCGTTAAAATAACCTATAAGGGTCCTAAGGTTTGGCACTTTGCTCCCTCCAATCTTGGGAAGGTTCTTCACAGAAAACAAGAGATGGAGACGGTTAGACAATATAAACAATTGCCTTGTTTACGGAAAGAAAGATAGAACATATTTAAACAAAAATCTGAAGCGGCCAGCTTATGCCATTATTTCAAACATATTAAGCAGTAACAATTTTAAAACTAATTGTCAATGATAGAAAAACATTAACGATGAAGTTCCTGAACTAAAGACATATGTCTACATTAATTTCCCTCTTTGACCCAGTTAGTTTTATGTCGCCATATTTTCTTTTCTTCAACTATTTCTAGTTCTCACAAGACCATTAGTATAATGTTTATGTTTTTCTTCTGTTTGAAAATTTACATCTTTCCCTTCATTCAGTTCCCACAAACTTCAAGTTATGTTGCCACTCCACCAATCGATATTGCCATTCCCATAACCGGTCTGATGGTCATACTAGAGGTACTTATTTAAAAACTAGAAAAATGAATGAAATGATTACACATTTGCCTTTTCCACATCCATCAATTAAAAATATGCATTTTTTAATTAAATAAACGCATTATTTGATTGGAAATACTGATTTATTTTAATCAAAAAATTTTTTTTTATAAAGTTTGAACTACTTAGGAAAATAAAAAAAACGTTTATTTCAAAACCATTCTTTCATTTAAACAAATACTCGTCAAAAAAGTTAAATTTACTTACAAAATAACTCCATCTATTTTTGACAAAAAGTGATTATTACATTATTAAATCAGAAATAATTTGTTTTCCGAGAATAAACTATGTTTAAATAAATTGATTTGTTCGCTGAAATTTTTTTCGGTGCAAATGAGTTAATAATAATAATAATAATATCTCTACCCCTCATTCTAATCACGAGGATTAGCCCAGAAGTCAAAGACTTGTGCCGGAGAGGGGGCGACATATTATTATTAAGCAGGCCGCATTTGCGCCCAGGAACGAATTACGTTGGTAGGCCCTAACCACCATTCAGTGCAGGAATGAAGAAAACCTGGAAAACTTCATCAATTATGGGGGTAGTCAAATGTCAACAGGTATCAATCTCTCACATTGACCCAAGCCAACTCTCATCCACCCTACCATACCCGCAAAGAGGGTGTCAATCTCTCCACGAATATAGCTACGGTCTACCGGCTGCGGGGGTCGAACCCACAGCGATCCAGTCACCTCGATTCAAGTACTGACGCCTTAAACCGCGCGACCACTGACCGATCCAGTTCTTTCGTATATTGTGTTCGTAGAACAGTTTCTAGCTGTTAGCTGTTAGATAGATTTCGGAACTGCTGTAGAGGTGAACAACATATTACTTGCTTATAGAAGTCTTCAGATTTTTAATATTTTCCTATGACTTTTTCTGTATAAATAGTACCATAACAGTTTGAAAATTTGTATAATTTTATCTTAAATGAAGAAAAGTGCAGAAACTGCATAAGGCAATTTGTAATAAATCGGATGCGAGAGTAAACGACAAATTAGTTTAGTATGTACAGTGAACATTTTCCGTATTTTTAGTAATTTTCTAAACTCTATCGAGAATATTTGCACAAAATGTGTGATGAAAGTATGTGCTCTTACTGCATCTACTTCACTAATTTGATCTATTTAATAAAATAGATATTTCATGGGGTGGTTGCACTGAAGTAGTCTGTAAACACAGGTTTTTGACAACTTGCGGCTTTTCACGTTCTACCCCAAACAAAATTATGTGTCTCGTCTCCCCAAAGCAGTCCAAGATATCTGTTATAAATATCTCAAACCGAACCGTTATATCTAAATCTGAAGGGTTGAGGTTACGAACATACTAGGAATTCACGATATATCTGCACTCTAGGAGTTTGTCTTGCATTAAACTTTCATAACTCCTAAAATACATTTTCACCTAAAAATTACAAAGAATTACGCCATAAAGCACAATCCCCCTGGCAATTAAACAAATTGTTGTTCACTCCTACATTCGCCATATTGAATTTTACAGCGCCATCTAGTGGTTCGTGAATTTCGTCAATTGCAAATGTCCACATAAGGTTGAAAATGCTTTGTTTTAGATGTAGTGCGCATGCTTCTTACGGTTGGAAACTGATCCCAGTGTACTAGTGTACTACGAACTAAAGTAAAACTGAATAAAATTATAAATATGAGTACACAAGAACAAAATATTACTAATAATAGTATATTACTTAACGATTGCGATAATTACCGCAAGTTGAATACTATATTTTATCTACGACTATAACAATATTATTAGAAATTGATTTGAAAACGTTAAAATTATTTTGTTAAAATATCAAATGACAAGTCCCCTCAATGATAATAATTGACAGTTCCGCCTACTGAGAGGCGTTGGCAATTTAATAATTTTAAAATCTTTTAATTATTCATTCCTTTCCAATTGTTAATAATTCTTTCCATTTTACACCAATGGAACGTGTTTATCGGCTTAAAAATTTCCAAGCATTTACTGCGTACGCTATTTATATACCGAATTATCATTGTAGAAAGCCTAGCGTGAGTTGTAATAACTCACTATAAAAACTCACGCTATTTGTTTATTGATACCATTAATTGCTCAAAAGCAGTTGAAAAATTAATATATAAATTAATAGGAGTAGATAAATAAATATTAGACATAAATTAGATTTCTACATAAAAAACAACTAATGTGAATAGCGAGCAGAAAAATTAAATGAGACCATCAATATAACCCACGTATAAAGAAATTACCCTCAATATTCTATAAATGTAACAGACAGTATGAGAAAGTATAAAAATATGATAATATAAATACATTTATGGAAAATCAATTTAAGTATATCCTATATTTTTAAAAGCTTTCTAGACGGAAGCATAATTTATCAAGGAAAAGTGAAATAACTAAAAATGTTTCCGACAATATACGAGTATATCATTAATAATATGAAACCTAAACTAAAATTAGCTGGGTTTTATTCGAAAAGCTTTCAAGAACAGGAAATAATCTAGATATGGAATGATATGATAATTTCAATGAATGAATCATATTTTGCAAATGGAGTTTGTTGTGATGAATTTGTACAAAGATAACCGCTTCCCTCAGTGAAAACTATTAGACTAATTTTTAAAGGAATCAAAGTAACACACGCAGTAAATATGTAGAGTATTCTATTTGAAAAAAGTTTTCTAGTATATCTGAAAAGTCAACATTCTTAATGAAAGCAATGCAATTGCTGTTCTCATCAAATCTGTTTAAAGTAACGGCAAATAAAAATTTATTGTGATCCAAATATCTTAAAATGAAAGGCGAGTGATTAGAAAATACAGGGTTTACTATGACAAAGTACAATAATTTTAACAACGGGCTCAGAGAGACTTAAAAATCGACAAAAAAATTATTTCAGAATTCCATCTCGATGTTTAAACAATGAGACAAAACCTAACCTCGCGTCTGACAGCCAGAGTCGGCTGTCATATACAAGAGTATATAATAAAGCTGCTCATAATAGTGTAAGTATTACATTTTTTAATGAAATTTATTTCAAATTATTTATATTTTAAAGAAAAAAACTATTTCTCTTGTTTATGTTTACATTTTACTTAAAGATAAATCACAACTAAAAGAAATTATATATAATCATATGTAATTCGTACTCAGTTTGCCGCAAAAGGAAAGCAGCTTTTGTTTCGAAATTTTTTTTATCTATAACAAATTTTGGAAATTTTTTGATGGACGATGCTCATTAATTCTTATTTTTCTCTACCCCCTCTTAAAATATTTGTACTTAAGTCATAGTTAGTGATGCATAGAATTTCCATAAAACTATATTCTCATACTTTAGATAAGAGTCGAACATCGCTCATGCAGCTTCTAAAGTAGATAAGATCCAAAATGTCCTTTAAATGACGTACATATTGTTACAATAATAATGCCACTCGTTAAAAAGAACTTAGTGCTTGTTTTGAACTACTGACATATTAGCAATAAAATTTACTTCCAATCTATAGTATTATACCCTATTTTTTAACTAAGAGGAGTGATTTAAATTTCTCGCGCTTAAACACTAGCTTGTTATTGGTTAATTTGTCGCCAAGTTTACACAGCTTCACTTAAATTATTCATATTTACTGTCAATGTCAATACTGTCAGTTTTTTTCAAATTTACCGCCAAAATGATCTAGTTATATTTTCTAGTTACTTTTCCTTGTGTACATATGACTTCTTCATTTACTCCTCTTAGTTTAAAAATAGTATATAGTTTTTAGTTGTTCCATTCACTAATAGACTTCATTACAAATACATCAGCAGTTCAAAACAAGCCGTTAAATTCATTTTAAAAAGTGTCAGTATTACAGCAATGTTTTTATATAAGAATTTAATTGAGTAACTAGTACTTACATGGGTGTGTTGGGGTAAAAGGATATTCCAAAGTAGGCAGCCGAGGTTGTGGAGCTCCTGGGTGAAGTGCGGGCGGGCAGTGGTAGCAGAACATGCCCCTGCCACCGCCACCCGCGATCTGTAACAAAAACATATTTTAATTATTTGCTATTACATCATTCTTATTGATAGTCAATACAGTTCCAATTTGCATGTAATTTAAAAAAAATCCTACCATCATGAGGAAAAATGTGTATTTCCGCACAAATGTTCGTGGCAAAGTGGCACTTTTCTGCACTAGTGCAATAAAGTGCACTTTTCTGCACCATTTTTGATACATTATACAGTAGGCTCTGTCGTACATCATATAATAATATATGAGTATAACAAAATTAATAATGGCTTATGAACTACTCATAATATTCAGTTAAAATAATAAATTGCTACTCTACGTTTAAAGATTTCCAGTATTTGACATGACAATGACATTACATTTCAATAGACCTAATTGAATTAAAAGGGTTTAATTGAAATTGTTCTGTAACATCGTATTCGGTCTAAACTATCTCTATTAGTTGTACTGACATCTTCTCGTAGAATCTATAGTAAGGCACTGTTTGCATTACTCTTGGAATGGGCATTTTTAATATAAATATTAGAAAATCAGAATATATCTACATATAAAAGTTATTTGTCTCTGTTATTAGTTAAAACAATAGTATTTGTCTGAAAAGGGGAAAAGATAAATGGGATTTTCAATATTTCTCCGCCCCAAAATGTGATTTTAAAAGCCGCTTTATATATAGTCTGCAACTCTTTCTGTGGGTTTTCAAAATATAGATCTTATTCGATTTTTATCCCAGTTTGTCTACAATTCTGGGGAATAATTTGGTGATTTGTATGGTTACCACCATGCGCAAAAATTCCTAGACGGAACTGTCAATTTCAAACTACCTTTTCTCGCTTGTACTTGATTATTGTTTGAGTGTTGAGCTTGAAAAATATATTAACTGAAACCCTTATTTTATACACTATGCTGTTTGTTATTGTTATTTGTCAAATTCGGACAGTTTAGTTTTAAGTGTGAATTTGGGTTAAACTGTTGGTATCACTCCTATTGCAATTGCGTGTAAAACAAACTGCAAGTCAGACTTTTGAGAAAGGTATTGCAGGTGCAAGGGATTGCTGCAAGCTATTGCAAAAAGAATTGCGGACTGCAAAGCTTAATTTTATATAAAGATATCATTACTCGTCTCTTACTTTTGACGTCCGTATGTCTTGCATTGACAACAGCAGGTGGTCTAGTGATTTGAGGCGTCAGTTTTCGAAAAATAATTTGCGCAATTACGGATTCTTGCAGCCGGACAACCTTCGATCAGCTGTATTTGTATAACAAAATTAAATACTCCCTTATGGTAAGATAGAAGAATTTTCAAGGATCATAAATCCATAATTTTAGAAAAATAATCCTAAATCTATTTTACCAATTACTATTTTTGGTCCAATATATTAATCAAGAAAATGGTTACGTTATTCTGCCATATATCTAATAAATTTTAGTAGTGGTAGCTTAAATAAATTGGAGACAATAAAACTGAATCTAATTTATATGTCTAAGTATTGACTGTTTTTAGTGATTTAGTATCATTCATGATTAGCATAATTTTTAGTTAGATACTTACACCTTAAGTTAAACAAATAAACTGGCTTTTGTATTTAACATGAAAACTGCCTATAATAAACAAGGTTAACTATAACTAAGTAATATTTTAAGAAAGAATAGAGAAAAATATGAATTAATGAAATTGCCATACAAAAATATCTAATCTTATTTATAAGGCGAAAACAAAATTTTCTCGAAACCATATTAAACCCCCGTTTTATCGCCGATACTGACGGCTGGCAGAGTTAGGCAACGACCAACAATTTGTTTCCATTACTAAAACCCTGTGTGTTTACGTTTGTGTTTTTCTTCAGTTTTTAGTGCCTATTCTTTAAATTTTAAACTTTTTATAGTAATTAAATAAAGATATTTATGTCGGGTAGGTACCGATATTTTCCTATAGTTCGCCGGTTTGTTTTTCTAAGTTGTTGGACAAGATTTTATAATTAAAGACTGCCGCGGGTGCATTCAAAGTTTTCTGTTTTCTATTAATATTCCTAGTGTGTGTGTTAGTGGATAATCCTGATAGATCTGTACCTAATGAGTGAAAATGCAGTTTTGATAGTTTGAAATGAAAAACGAACGTAAAATGCTAATACCGATCAGGTATTATTATTAATGGCAATTTTCGTTAGCTACCAGTATTACTTAGTGGTAGTTAACCCTGTAGAGAATTTTGACAGTTTCTTGGTAATTTGTTGAACAATTGGGTATAACATCGTTTAAAGTAAATCAATTTTTATTTGTCACTGATGCTGCTGCAAAATATAAACTGCTGACGAAAATTTGACAATTTCTTGACCATTTTCCTGAACAAGCTATTGGGTCAAAAACTGTTGAATAAAAACTATTTTTTTTGTTGCTTTTGATATGTAGCAAATCAGTTATATGTAAGTTTATTTCATATTTGAAACGTTTTCCGCTTTACATATTTTGATAAGGAAGTTAAAAATAATACATATTTAACATCAGTAGGTATATAGTACAGTTTATGTGTGTTATTATCGCTATTGCGTATATGAAACCGATGTCATAAAATTGATTAGGCCTTAAATGTTATTTGGACCACCCGATAGATTTTGTGTTTAATTGCAAGTATGACGACTGTCTCGCTTCATGATGTCACGTATCAACTTAACTAAATTAACTTAATCAGAATTAATTTGCTGTTAATTTAACCGATGCAACCGACAGTGTAGGTTTTATCTAATTTAAAACGAGTCCATATACCATGTACAAACTAGAATTACTTAAACGGCTTTTTCAGATTTTATTTCAGTACCGATTTATTATTTTCTATTGACCGATTGATTTATAAACATAATATAGATATTTTCTATAGACTCATCAACTTAACAATACGAGTATACATTCTAGTTTTTGTTTAAGTTTCAAGTCTAAAATAAAATTTATACACGACTGGATGTTAAATTTCATTTTATAGTTAAACTTTTCGTCACTGTAATGCACTAAATATTCACTCTCATTTAACTAATGACGTCTACTCTATTTTTATCGAAGGAAAATAACTTTTTATGTATAACATTTATATGTTTACAATGCAAGTAACTGATTTATTTATAAAACTATTAGGACACAATTTGTCCTGTCCATTTTCTACTTGTTTTGTAGGACTACTTTTTGTAACTTCAATAATTTTTGAAAAATTCTGCTAAAGATCCAGAACACCTACTAGTTCAAGGCATATTAGTGCCAATATATTTGTTTGCTATTGCCACTTTGTTGGACACTGAATTTTCATTATAGCCTTCAGGAACAGTGGTTGATTTCCAACCACTACGTACGACTTACGTCATACGAACAAATGAATAATTCATTATGTTTTCATCAAAATATTTAAGAAACTGCAACTGATAGTAATAAAACTATATACTACACTAAAAGTTTGCATTATATTTTGCACTAAATTGCAAAAATTGATTGTTTTTAACGCGAACAAATATCGAAGATTACGTTGACAATAGAAACAAATGTGTAACGTCAGCCGTGACGTAAGCCGTAAGACGTCTCAATTCTTGACGCGAGTATAGCTGAATAACGCTGAAAACAATGCCCAGCTTAGAGTTTGGTAATTTAAGATAGTTTGATATTTTGTACGAACTTATTTCTCCCAACCACTTGCTTGGAGCATTTATTATTGTTATAATATACAAAAAAACGTCGATGCTCAGTATCCCATTCACAAAGAGTTGATCTGCACATATCCACATATCTTGATGACTTGTTTTCATTATCAATTATATTAAATTTACGCTGTATTTCAGTCTTGGATTATTTTATAGTTACTATAGTCAGCGGTCGAAATTGTGGACAGTGACTAATCGTTAGCTTGTTGACAAGTGCGACGGGCGAAGCGTGCGGGGAGCAACATTTCATAGGCGTACTAAATTTGAATGCGATCAGATATAAAAAATATACAAAAATAATTGCATTACATAATATCCATTATTTTTAGAGTAGAAACAGTGATATAACGGTTTTTACCAATTTCGAGGCGTTAGATAATAAAAATAATAATATTTCAAAATTTAAAAGTTTTTATCTTGTATATCGGTGTACCAAAGTTAATTTAGAAACTTTATCAAGACAAACTGAAAAGATTCTTACCAATAGTGTAAATATATCCAATAAAACCTTAGCCTCTTGGGCATCGATGATCCACCACCACCCGGCTCATGCCGCCACAATATGTTGACTATTTATACAGTTCATATAGGTAATTGTTTTACACAAATATTTTCATTATCACTAAATTAGTACGCAATTCGTCAGAATCATAACAAACTTCACTATCACTGTATGTTCACTATTTACTAAAATAACCATACGTTCACTTCGGTGTCACATCCACGGAGTATATGAATTGCTCGCGCTTTGGCCATATCATCTACTATATACTTAATATATCGACCTTTTTCTCTTTGGACATTTTTTAATAATTGTGGTTTGAGCATGGTGTCCGTATATTCAATATTCTTTGATTTCAACCATTTAACAATATCTGCTTTCCTTGATGGTGATGTCGGTAACTTTTCGACTCTTCTGCTATGATAACTTGCGTTATATATCACAACAACTGCTCCTGGTTCTACATATGATAAAATATATTCAAACCATTTTTCAAATACTTCACTGTTCATATCTTCATGGCAATCTCCCGTCCTACGTGATTCAAAACCATGCAAACCATTTTATAAAAATCCCGAATCGCTTCCAATATGTGTTATTATTAACCTACGTCCTTTTTCAGAAGGTGCCTTTCATCCTGTAGAAAATCCATCTAAAAACGCTTCTCTTTTACTTCGAACGTTACCATCCTGCCAAACTTTTGATACCGTATAACCTTTGTTTACCCATGTTTTATCCATGTAATATATATATTTGCCCAATGCACGAAATTCTCTTAGTTTTTCTATTCTCTTCGTCATACTACAATTTCATCTTTTTCAACGAGCACACTTTTACGATTTCGTTTTAAAAACCGAAAATTCATGTCATGCATTGTTCTTCTAAGAACTTTGTCAGAAAATTGAGGCATGTCCTCATCTTCAGCTGTCGTAGCTCGAATCGTCGGTATTTCATTTCTGAAGAATAATTGATGAATTTTCCTACGAAAGGCGTATTTTACGTCATCATGGACTTCTGTTTTTTCCTTCCTTGTGTTTCTATTTTTTTCTACTTTGGATTTACTTCCACACTCTTTTTTATAGCACGATATACACTAGAAACTGACACTTGTGTTAACGAACTACACATATCAACAGCATCCCTTACACTTATGTTAGAGTTTCGCGCTCGAATTCCTTCGTATACGTTTTTTATTATTATCAATTGTCCGTTACATAGGTTATGTCGATTACTAACAGACCTTTTACTAGAACTGGCACTTTGATCCAGTTTTAACTGTTCTTTGTTAACTTCACGGTTGCAATAATTTATTTTTGTAATTTAATATAACTATATAAATAACACCCCGCGAATAGTAGCAAATCTCCCAACGTATGCATATTCTAACACACACCAAAATATTGTTTTCCACAATGCAATAAACAGATAGAGAATACATCGGGCTTCAGTTTGACTGAGTCTTTATCGTGGTGCCGTAAATGTGAGTATAGTATCGTTGTGCATAGCAAGCGGTACAGTAATAATGAGGCGAATAATGTGTAATCCGTTATACAAATATTATACGCTTAAGAGTAATAGTGTTTTTATATTATCTATTAGTCACTGTCCACAATTTCGACCGCTGCCTAACAAAGTTTTGTCTAAATCATGAATATCATCTATTAGGTATTATGTTACATCTCTACGACAAGCCCCACTTAACTCAAAAATCAGTGCATCTTAATTAAAAAAATTATGTAGGTACATTTTACTTTAGATTTGAAGATGACAACTTACCTTGATAATAAAAATATTTCATTGAGGGGAAGGTTGACTCTCGCTAGTCAATATTCTTGACTATTGGCACGTCGTTAGACATGAAGAACTGAATTAACTAGCGACTTAGATTAGTTTATTAAAAATAGTTCGCCTAAATAAATTTTGATTTATTTTCTGGAATATATGATACTGTAAACCACTAGTTCTTCAATGAAACAATGGAGCACAGTTAGCAACACCCTGTATTTCAAAATTTATGAGAAATATACGTACATTATATTTGTGCATAACTTTCTTTCTTTCATCATTGTTTCAAAGTGGATACCATTGATTAATTGTTGAACATTTCTTGAGCTCCTATTAAAAACCACATTTTCTATGTACCATAAACACTTGATTATTTTAAAAAAAGTGTGCTTTTGTGAAGCTATTAGTTGTTGCGCTGTTTTGTTAATATTTATTAATTCATTTTTCCAGTTCTGTGTACTAATACTTTTTATATTTTATTTTAACGTCCTAATTACACTCAATCCGATTTTATAAATTTAACTATGATTTAAAAAATTATAACCGATATTTGAAATTAAATCCGAAAACAAATCCTACTTATTACATATTGAATTGCAAATTAACAATTACTAGAGTTGATTTAATAATTTACGAAATTAATTAATTTATACAACTGATGAAACTACGTTAAACGGGGATGTAATAACATGAATTAAAATTAATAGTTAATAGTACTGTATTAATTGCTGAAAATATTGAAACGTATATGAACGAGTAAACATGTTTAATGAGTATATTATGTTTATTAAACATATTAAAATAAAGAATACGGAGTTAATGTGTCCTTATGATTAATTGTGGTGATTTATATTAGCATGAGGGTACTATTTGTCTTCTCATCTCTAAAACCTGACTTTTACAGACCATTGAAAACTTTTTTAGTTCACCTGTAATTCTGCTTGGGGATCCGAAAGTTGAACGAAACAATATAAATTTTTAGTTCTGAAAAAACTAAAACTAGTCTATTAAAATTTATGTAACTGATCCGTAGGTACTGTTTTGTTCCCATTTTTTTCTTTCAAGAGATATCAAATGCCTGTTTGCCCATTAAAACTAGGCCAGGGCATTTAGATCAAAATCGACCGAATAGCGGAAATTTTTAGGCACAGCAGATATCGAGATGCGGTTTTCTGCATTGTGTTCAGGAAGGTCCCAGGAAAAAAGTCTATATCGTCTGGTTCAGCCATTTTTTGAAAAATGCCTTCTGGGCCAGAAAATGCATAACGCCATTATAGGAACGACTGGATACTCGAAAAAATCGCTTGTAAATCGTTACTCGGGGGTTTTCAGGGCTGCCGAACTCGATTCTGGCATAAGAATTACCTGGGGATGCAGAAAACCCCACAGAGCCACCCCCGAGCGCCCCCGGGGAAATCTAATGCTAGAATTGAATTTGGCATCCCCGAAAACCCCCGACTAACGAGTTTGGAGCGCTTCCCATGGATTATGCAATTTCCCCCCCAGAATGCCCCCCCGCATACCCAAGCAGAGCCGCCCCCGAGCGCCCCCGGGTAATTCCAATCCCAGAATTGAATTCGCCATCCACGAAAACCCCGATTAACGAGTTTGGAGCCATTTTCATGCACGCTGCCATTTCTCCCCCAATTTACCTCCCGCGCACCCCCACAGAGCCACCCCGTGCATCCCCGGGTAATTCTAATGCCAGAATCGAGTTCGGCAGCCCTGAAAACCCCCGAGTAACGATTTCCGAGCGATTTTTCCGAGTTTCCAGTCGTTCTTATAATGGTGTAATGCATTTTCCGGCCCAGAAGGCATTTTTCAAAAAATGGCTAAACCAGACGATATAGACTTTTTTCCTGGGACCTTCCTGAACACAATGCAGAAAACCGCATCTCGATATCTGCTGTGCCTAAAAATTTCCGCTATTTGGTCGATTTTGATCTAAATGCCCTGGCCTAGTTTTAATGGGCAAACAAGCATTTGATATCTCTTGAAAGAAAAAAATGGGAACAAAACAGTACCTACGGATCAGTTACATAAATTTTAATAAACTAGTTTCAGTTTTTTCAGAACTAAAAATTTATATTGTTTCGTTCAACTTTCGGATCCCCAAGCAGAATTACAGGTGAACTAAAAAAGTCTTCAATGGTCTGTAAAAGTCAGGTTTTAGAGATGGCTTTAATATTCTATACAGATACCACTGTGAATGTCGACGTCGTAATACTCTCATTTTTTTTGCATGGCAAAACAATATACAAAAGCTAATAATAACGAATATATAGGTAAATATTGTGGGTGTATTTAACGCTGGCACAGTTTAAATATAAACAATTAGACCACTCCTTTCATGCGATTACATCCGACACGATTTTTTACCGAAAGTCGTAAATCAACTTGACAGGTGCGTTACCAGTGACACTTTTAGGCACTAGTGCAAATTAAAAATATTATTTACTGCGTTATTTATTGAATATCCTGATGCTGCCACAGTTGCTTCAAGACGGCGAATAACTGAAGGTATCTGTGAATAATTAAAATATGTGTATGCTAAATCGTCGCGATTCTAGAATCGTTAAATATCCGTTGAGCGTATAAAATAGAACTAGCATCACTTGAGTGTAGTCGCTGTAGCATACTTTATATGCCGTCAAAATGAACGTATAGCATATGCTTCTAACTACGTAGCTCAAGGTACGCTTCCGTTGCAACTGTTTTGTTTTACAAGTAGTAACCTAGTGTAAGTTTAAGGGTTTTAAAGATTTATCAGCAAGATTTTTTTTTTGAAAAATAATATAATAGAAATATGTTTCCCTCTTGTTCACTGTACCAGTAAACATACTGTACAATGCTATTTTACGAAAAATTTGGATTTATTGAGAACAAGGTTCGTTTTTTAATATTTTAAAAATCTTTATATACCTAGCGTTCGTTCCTAATTGGGAACGTTTTAAACTATTGTATTTCTTAAACTATTATATAATTATTGAAACCTGCAAGGCAACAAAATTAATTATGAAATAGTTTAACAATTAAAATAGTTTGAAAAAGTTCCTATTTAGGAATTAAACGTTATACGAAGAATTTTAAATTATTAAAAATAAAAAATTAACCTTGTTCCCAATAAATCCAAAATTTTTCGTAGAAGGGTATGGTTGAAGAATAAATATTATTATCAGTACTATTTATTGGTTTATTTCCGAGTAAAATCGATTGCATAATACTGCATGCTATTTAGATGAAATTAGTTCACTCATTTTGGTAATCATCCCATTAGAATTACATCCGTGCGAATCAATCGGAAGGAACGTGGAGCCGACATAGCGCCTAAACATATTACTAATTAACATGGAAATACAAAAGTAACTGGATTAATGCCGCCGTCGGTCGGCCTGCAGATAGGAAGTGCTCGAGCCTCGATGTTGGCAGTAGCACCGTGTAGATATAGAGTGTAGTCGGTAAGTTGATCATAGGGGCCCTGTAGTAATTCTATTAGAGTGGATATCCCTTACTGTGGGCCCCTCCACGTTAACGAATTAGACCCTAATCATACGTATGCAATGTAATTTTCATGTTCTCGCTGGAGCCCGCCACAGGCGCCGCCCAAAGGGTTGCCGGGATTATTCTCAGATGCAGATATTCTTCTTTTAAAGTTGAAACGTGAATTTTATATTTCTCCACTAAAAAAAATATATGAAAGACCCCTTCAAATTTGCCAAGAAAACTACACTGTGTACACTTATGCAACACCCTGTATGTATCTTAAAGCTTACCACACACCTAAGAATTGTTGGTTTCTATAAAACAATTTACAGGCCTTTTAGGTCCAGAGCTGCGTTATTATCCTCCACTTCATTCTGTTCTTCGCCTTTCTATTCCAATCCGTTACATTTTTCTCCCTTAGATCTATTGCCACTGCCTCTCTCCATCGCTTCTTTGGTCTTCCTCTTTTTTTCTTGTAGTTAGGTTTACTCCTTGACTTTTTATTGAGCACCCAGGTTTCACACATTCTAAATTTTACTCCTCTGGACAAATTTTTTGATTTCATTAAGTGGTTGACTGCTGCCGAACTTCTGTTTGCTTTTATTATTCTCCTATTAATATCTTGCTCCTCATCACAGTCAGCTGTTATTAACACCCACAAATCAAACTCCATTTTTCCATGCTGTGTTCTCACTTTGAAAATCTTTTTTTTTGTTCGCCTATTCTCAAAAGCTTACTTTTCTCTTGATTTATCTGCAATCCCACTTTACGTGCTTCTTCCACAAGTTTTCCTTACTTTTTCTAATTCCCTACTCTCTAGCAATAATGGCCACGTCATCACTTACAATTTGGTGACTTTTAAACAATATGTGTTCTTCTATGTTCAGCTGACTATCTCTTATGACCTTTTCTAGTACTAAATTAAAAAGAAGCGTTGATAGTGGGTCTCCTTGTCTCAGTCCTGTGTCAATAGTGAAACCGAACATTCTCACCTTTTATTCGTACCTTGCTTTTAGTATTTTCTAATGTCATTTTCAATAGCCGAATCAGTTTGATTGGTATCCCAAATTGTTTCAATATTGTTGGTTTACTCATACATTTTTTGAAAGATAGCAATACGTTATAGGTTCCACACACTACACAGTTTAACTGTATGGAAAAAAATCTAATTTGTATTTAAGTATAATAATATACTTAAAATTTTAAACATCATCCGTGTATATGTATTAATTCAGTAATAAAGTCTATTTGATATAAATATTTACATATTCTTGACATTCTAACATTCTTATACTTAAGTCAACAATTTTCTTTCTTAAAACTATACTAAATGTAAGATTTACTTAAAGAATATTTTATTAAAATATAAATAATTATTAATTATAGAACAGGTCATTCTTCCTTAAATTGTAGGTTTATAGATTTGCACAAATTAAAATTATTAATATTCTGTAATATGTGTCATACTGTAAAATTTAAAATGCGGCTATAGTGTAAAATAATAATATTTATACAACACTTGTGGTGATCATTACCAAAACTATAGAGACACAATTGAAGTATTATTTACTACAAATTGGTTCCCTTTTGTCGGATAAATCATCAGGTGCCTCGCCTCCTTCGGCATACTGAGGAGAGCTAATAAGCTCAAAAGCGGCATATGTCTGGTGTGCTGCTAATAAATGACTTTGACAGTTTGCTATAAGTCTTCTTTCCTTATGTAAATTATTAAATACGAGTGAGTAGTATTTAATTATATAAGGTGGGTAGAGTAGTAACTACTCCAAAAAGAAAATACAGTACAACAAGAATACTTGAATACTATGTCAAGATATGAACTTTAGATTTATTTTTTCTGAATGCAAAGTTATTATTTACTTTATCGAAAATGATTTAATATTATTTCAAATATTTGCAGTAATTCTTTCCAGTCTTCAGACATTAAATAAACAAAACATAATTTTATTTTGAGAATAACAACTGTTGTAATTCATATTTTCTGAATATAACAAAACATTTCTTCAAACAAACATAACTTATATTAAGTATAGCAGTTTTATTAATTTCAAGTAATTTTTATTCTCATTATACAAGAATAAGTTAATCTTTCAATAAAGTATTATATTTAAGGAATAGGGAAATTAAGCTACCGCTGGAGTATGTGTATTAATCACAAATGCAGTATGTTTTCTTATTTCTTATCAAGGACAGATTTCAAAACCTTATTATCAATAATCATAAATTTTCAATTTTTATATATTAAATGCCATGCAAATTTTAGATTATCTTTATATTTGTTATTGATTACTTTATTTATCTTGATTTTTTCTGGCATTATACTCATATTTGCATTTTTAGACATTTTATCTAATGGACTTTAAAGGGCCAAGGATGGAATTTTGGAGTAGGTCCATAATTATTATAAGTAATGCATTTTCAGTTTATATTATCAATTAAGCGAATTTTCGATGTGAAAAGAATTAGGAATAAAATTGTGACAAGCGGAATGGTTAAGAAAATGATGGAGGTGGATTAAGAAAAGCTTATCAAAAGAATATGAAGGAAAGCACTAAAAAAAGAGGAATAAGACTAAAGTCAGATTACAACATGATACAAGAATACATTTTTGGAAACTACAAATATTATACATATGCAAAATTCAATTCTACCATATATTTATATAATAAGGAATCAAATATACGTTTCTATTGAAAAAGTTTCTTAAACTTAGCGTCGACGATATTACTTCCACTTTTTTACAACAAAAGAGTTAGAGAAGCAAGTGCAAAAAATGCTTATATTTAAAAATTATATACGGAGTATGGTCCACTTTCGAAAGCAGAAACTTTAGAGGCAGATAGAGAACCACAAAATAGTATCAGTTTGTATTATAAACTATATTCGAAAAATACTTCGTTACAAAGATACAGGGTGTCAAAATTGTTATCAAAAGTTCAAAATTTATAAATATTTTTAAAACTACTTTAGATATTTAAATGAAATTTGGAACCTTGAATAGCTAATCTAGATACATATTTTTACGTAAAAAATATTATTTTTCTTCCACCAGTGGCATGCGTACGGACAGATCTTCGGGAAATTTTACTGAAAAAAATGGTACGCCAATGTTTTTTTTTAGAAACAAAAACTACTTCTAGAATCCTTGTTCAATTTGCAACAGGCTCCTTACTTTTTTCGTTTGACACACTGTTTGCAAGTAAAAAATTAAAGTTCTTTAAGCAACTGGAATTCAAACAAATTTTAATCTGTCGTAGTAGGCCTTGAAACAAAAAAGACTACTAATGTCAGTGTTTCTGTATTTTATAATTGAATTGTGCCAAGTAATTTAATTACGAGTTATTGTTAACATTATTATTAAAGTGTTGTGTAAGTATTAATCTGAAAAATGTTTTTTTCCAACAACCAATACGCAGATATTCATTTTTGCTACGGATTTTGTGATGGAAATGCAGAAGCGGCAGTTCGTGAATATCATAGACGCTATCCAAATAGAAGAGTTCCATATGCTCGCGTTTGCATCAGAACACATCAGAATTTTCATAACTTTGGCCTGCGCAACAGAAACAGTCGATATAATATTCCGAATAATCCTATACTACGTATTTTTGATAACAATCCGAGGCTGAGCTCTCGGAAGGCAGCTCAGCACCTTCACATTCCTAAGTCTAAAATATTACGAACACTACACGATGACCACAGACATGCATATCACCTACAGCCTGTTCAGGATTTGCACCCTGGTGATGCTGAAAAAAGAATAAGATTTTGCCAGTCGCTTTTAAACTCGACGGAAGAAAATCCTTTTTTGCATAAGATTCTCGGGACGGACAAGTCCTCTTTTACCAGACGTAGGGTAACAAATTACCATAATATCCATATTTGGGCACATCAGAATCCTCGAGAAAATCGGCCAAGATCATTTCAAAATGAATTTTGCGTAAATATTTGGTTGGGCGTTATTGATGGCAATGTTTGTGGTCCACATTTCCTACCCCCAAGGTTAAACTCGGAACTGTTTATGGAGTTTCTTAACAATAATCTGCAGGACTACCTAGAGGATTTACCTATTAATTTAAAGTATGAGAGTTGGATGGAACTTGATGGAGAATGGCTCAATACCAATTATACTAAATGATGGATTGGCCGGCTAGGGCGGAATGACATGAATAATGACGTGGTTAATGATATTGGACCAGTGGCCTGGCCACCCATGTCACCGAATCTTAATCCGCTAGACTTTTACGTTTGGGGCACTATTAAAGATAAAGTCTACGCTAATCCCGTATTAACAAGGGAAGCCTGCAATGATATGCGGTGAAATCTGCATGACGTATCTGCTGCTATAAATGCGTTAGTGAGAAGATGTCGAAAATGTATTGAGGTGGCAATTTTTGTGATTTTACCCTTAATTTTCTTTCTATTTGTTATTGTTGTTGAAAGCCACTAATTAAATTTCTCATTTTCGTTTTTGTTTACTTTATTGTTTTTCAGAAATGATCAGGTAATTTAATTTTTTACTGGCAAACGGTGTGTCAAACGAAAAAAGTAAGGAGGCTTCTTCTGTTGTAAATTGAACAAGGATTCTAGAAATAGTTTTTGTTTAAAAAAAACATTGGTGTACCATTTTTTTCATTAAAATTTCCCGAAGATCTGTCCGTACGCACGCCACTGGTGGAAGAAAATAGTTATTTATGCAACAAGTGCAAAAAGTAAGCGTTTATTGCACTCGACGTGAAGTTGTCCTACGAGGCCGTAGGCCGAATAGGACAACACGTCGAGTGCAATAAGCACTTTTTGTACGAGTTGCATACAATATTTTTTCTACGTTCATGCAAAAACCAAAAAATGTTATTTAGATGACACTAAGTCTAGAAAAATATGGCGTCGATTTGAAGGTTTATGTTTGTCATGATGACAAAACGCTGTCGTAGAATGACAGATGAGTCCAATAAACATTTTGTTGCACTCATTTGAGTGCAATAAAATATTTATTGCTCTAGAGCAATAAATATCCACTTTTTCCACTAAATATAGTTCAATAGTTTTTTGCATGAACGTAGAAAAATAATATTTTTTACGTAAAATGTATCTAGATTACCTATTCAGAGGTTCCAAATTTTATCTAAATAGTTTTAAAAATATTAATAAATTTGGAACTTTTGATAAAAATGTTGACACCCTGTATCTTTGTAATAAAGCATTTTTCGAATATAATTTATAATACAAACTGATATTATTTTGTGGTTCTCTGTCTGCCTCTAAAGTTTCCGCTTTCGAAAGTGGACCACCCTGTATATTTACAAAGAAATACCAGATTATTAATTAACACAGAAAATAACTAGGCTCGAGAAGAATGTGTCAACATGGACAACAATTTATCAATAATTAGTAAAAAGCCTCAAAAAAATACATACAAGATGATTCAGAACTTATCTAAAAAAAATTTTTGAATGTACAGGGGACGCTTACAAATACAATTTTGTAAAAATAAAATCAAAAAGAGCAGTTGAAAAATGATTTAAAAATACACTTCCGGGTGGCACTGGACCAGTTGTCCACTGTAAAACCTGATAAGGCATAATAATTGGCGACCGAACAAAAAAAGGAAAATAATTAATATTTTCGAAACCGATTTAAATATTTTCATGAAATTTGATATGTGGTGACTATTAATAAAAAGGCCTATTTTGCAATATAAACATAATTTCTATCTTTAACAGTGGCGTGCCCACGAGCACTGACTTTAATATTTTTAAAGAAAAAAAAAATGGTACGCCAATGGTTTTCTCCCAGATAAAAATTATTTTTGAAATCCGTTCAACTTGAAAAATAAGAGCCCCCTTGAGTTTTTTACTGCAACGCGCCGTTTTTGAGAAAACTAATAAAAACCATTGAATTGTCCGAGGGAATTCATGTAATTATTAAAGGATATAATTTTGATAGAAAACAACAACTAACTAACAACATAATACATTAACATAATATTGAAACTACATAAATTAAAACTAATAATTTCTATAAAAATGATAACAAATCATTATTACAGAAATAATATGCCTGCTGAGTATGTCGTATTCTATCACATTTGATTTCTTATTCCTAAAGGAACATCCTCAAGCAACAAACGCAACTGTAGTAATCACCAATGATACCTGCCCATACGTTAACCGAAAATTGTTGGTTGGAAATGGGTTTCAGCTAAAGCATGAGGATTTTCATCCGCCCAAATATGATTGTTATGGAAATTTTGAATAAAATTTCTTGAAAAATTAGCTTCGTCAGTGAACAGAATATGCGATCTAAATTGCGGATATTGGGAAACATTATGAAGATACCACTGACACAAGGTCACACGCTTTGAAAAATCTGTGGCAAGTAACGCCTGCACTCTTAAAATATAATAAGGATATAACAAAAATCCACTAAAATTCTCGAAACAATGTGGTGGCAAATATTCAAGTTTCTAGCGATCTTCCTTGTACTCCTTTTAGGATGTTCTTCGATAATATGCAACACCTCCTCCTCAATTTCGGGCGTTATTACATTTCGAGGTTAGATGTACGTTTTCGGACACTACCAGTTTGATGAAGACGACGGTGAATATTAGAAAAAGTGCGACTATCTGGCAGAGCACGATTGGAATATCTCTCGTGTTAAATACGTCTAGCTTGCTCTGCATTACCGTCGGTTAGGCCATACACGTAATGCATTTCCACCATTTTCACATTTGAATAGTTCATCATTATTAGCGAGTTTGTAAAAATAAGATATTGACAGCAAACAGATTTTAACGACAAAAAGTTGATTGGAATATCAAATCACAAAGCAAGTGACATATTCCAGGCCAACTAGATTTATTGCAAAATTGTATCTTAATAATTACATTCCAACGATTTTTATTTTTTGCTCAAAAACGGTGCATTGCAGTCAAAAAACTCAAGAAAACTCTTATTTTTCAAATAGAACGGGGAATTCAAAAATAATTTTTATATGGAAGGAAACCATTGGCGTACCATTTTTTTTCTTTAAAAATATTAAATTCAGTGTTCGTACGCACTCCACTGTTAAGATAGAATTATGCTTAAATTGCAAAATTTATATTAATAGTTACCACATACCAAATTAATACCCCGTATTTTTGTAACGTAATATTTTTTGACCATAGTTTATAAACCAGACTATCATTAATTTTTGATGTAAAATCACCTTTTTAAATTTTCGCATATCATTAAGGAACACCCTATATATACTTTCTTAGTTATTTTCTTCAGTTACTGATGTCTACTTAAAATTACATGTAATCAATAGTTATACAAAATGTAATCAGTTAAAGATTTTTTATATTAGTCACACCCTGCAAAATTTTGAAGCCCTCCGGCACTGATTTTTAGCTCGTATGGGGCGATATAATATGCTAATCACGCCTAATTTGGCCTCCTCACTGAATTACCTTCTGCAATTGATATTAATGACAAACTCAGAGTAAATTTGAAATTTGCTGGCGGTCGTCGAGGATCTCGTCAAACACCTGATGCCGCCTTTATGCTGGCTAATCTAATTATCGGCAAAGGTAGAGCTAATTTATTGCAGTTTCTTCATTTGTTAAGTGCCTGGTTTATTATTTAACGGGTGAGGCATGTGAAAATGTTGATTAATTGTTTTTATAATGGGATTAAATCCGTATTTTAAATGATTTTCGTCAGACACTTAGATATTGTAAGGGAATGAATAAATACGGTACCTATTTCATTTTCGTCAAAAATAATACGTTTTTTTTTAATATTATGACTTAGTAAAATATTGTTGTATATACAGGGTTAACCTTAAATAAGTAGGTACAAACATTTTAACTGCAGGTATAGTTCGTCATATAGATGAGTCTCGTGGAAGTCATTTTTAAAAATTGCAAATATTTGCCGAGATATTAATTTTTATTTAAATACCCATATTTTGAAAACCACTGACCATACTACTGACGTAACCTAATATAACAAATCATATGATTTACTGAAGGCAAGGTTGCCATATCGTCTGTAAGATAAATAAGTCTTTAACCAGACCAGAGTCAGATATAACAGGTAGGAGAATCGATTGTTTCAATAGACAGATAGATACACTAAACAGCAAAAAAAATCTGCCATTTAAAAGAAACATGATGTGCCATAAGCGGCGCCCTCTACTAGTGACGTCAAAATTAGTTAAATATTCTTATTTGCCGTGCCAAAAAATATAATTGTGCCAATTTCTTTTTAATATTCCGACAGGTTTCAAAGTTATTGAGATATTTCATAATAAATTTCTAGCATTGTACGCCCTGTATTTTTAAAACCAACAACATTCGGATAAGGCATATTTGGCTCAATCGACTTTTTATTGGTCACCAATATATAAAGCTCCGAGATTTCCCAACCTTTCACAGACACCCTGTATAATCGTTTTGCTTCGGTACCTTTGATTATTCGCAGATGGCATGAAATAACATTCTAGTTCTATATTATTCAATCCTTAAATGTCTATTATTTGTATTTGTAGAAAACACTACTTCGAAAATACGGTGCTTTAATATAGATATTTTAAAAATGTTGTCAGTAGCCTAGCCCGAGAGCAACCAGGACTAATGCTAGGAATGTGCACTTTAATTTTGTTTACAGCAACCAGTTATCGAGGTCACGGCATAACAACCTGGAAAATCGCTATGTATCAAATGATATCATTCTAAATTAGTTACAGTTGAACGTCCCGAAATAAAACCGTGTTGATGAAAACTTATCTGTGATCTATTTGGAATAATTTGCAAGCATACAGCAATATTTAGTTATTTTTTATACACACAATGTCAAAAGCCTTGGACTCTCCCTCATTCCTGTTAAAGAAATCTTTTTGGCAGAAAACCCAAATACATTTATAAAAATATATTGTTTTCTGGATATTTTTTTGTGAAAGGAATATATTCGATAAATTGAGTACTTAGAAAATTAAAAACCATCAAATGTGTGACATTTTTGACAAAAAATAGTCGGTATGATCTTCACCACGTTTCAATAGCATATTGACACGTCTGTTCATTGAGAAAATCAAGCGATTAACGATCTCTTGCGGAATATTGTTCCATTCCTCATCTGCAGTCTGAAGTGAAGGAATATGATTACGAATGGCTCTAGCAACAAAATCCCACATGTTTTCAATAGGATTCATGTCAGGAGAGTTGGCTGGCCAATCTAATCTATTGATATGTTCTATTTCGTCTCATGAACCCTTTCTTGCGCGATGTGGTCTAGCGTTGTCGTCCATAAACATACAATTTTCACCTAATTCATTACGTATGGCGTAAATAATGGGCGTAATAACTTGTTCGATGTCAATTTGACTGGTATTCTATGGTATGCGAATTAATGGGGTGCGGCAGTTGAACATTATTCCACCCCAAAACATTACGGTACCCCCTTCATACGGAGCAACTTCACGGGGAAAATGAAGTCGCTATTGACGACCTGGTTCTCTCCAGACTCTTTGTCGATTGTCATCAGTAACCAGCCCAATTCTGGTTTCGTCTGTAAATAAAACCCACTGTCACTGGCGTAAAAGCCAACCCCTATGCTTTCGCGCCCACTGGAGACCCGTAATGGTCTTCTAGCACTTAAATTTTCGTTGTAGAGTTGTCTTCATTGGAAGCTGCTATTGCGCAGGTGTCGATATAACAGGGCCAAACGTACCTTGAAAGTGTGCCCTGAGAGCTGAAGCTGAAGACGTGCAGTGTCTACGGGCATATTGTACCAAATACCGATCCCTCTTTCATTAGATACTCGAGGACGTCTACTACGTGGTCTATTTTCCACTGTATCAAATTCTTCATATCTGTGTACTATTCGTACAACAGATGATCTAGGAATGTCCAACATGTTCGATATCTGATGATTAGAATATCCTGCATCATGTAAAGCAGTCAGTCTTGCTCGGGTAAACGCAGAAATGTCACGTCCTGGCATTATAATGTACAAAAAAGGAACACTTGGCTGAATACACTGCCAAACTGACCAGATTTCTAAAAGCATTGTTAATAAAGTAAAGGTTCATGGTCTTCAATTTTTTATTGCCTTTCTTGTTCCCTAAGTACATGTATTTTTCTACCACATTAAGAAAAACCACTAGGTTTATTCGAATCATTTTTATATACAGGGGAGGGGGTCCAAGACTTTTGACGTTGTGTGTATAATATATTTCACTATGCATAGGCACGTGAAACCTATAAAGTCAAACAGTGAAAATAACATATTATATTATGTTAAATTACGTTAGAGTCGTAGCATTCAATTAACTAATTATGTGGGCATAGTATAGTGCTCATAGACCTCTCTGAGTAATAAAGAAATATCCAGGCTGAATTGTTTTTTATGATTTCTATTACCCAGCTAATCAACAACATAAGTGGACTGATTGCCTATTTTGATTGTGTTTCGAGGTGATTTAAGAGTCAATTTATTTAATAATCTTTTTATTGATTGATTAGCATTTTATCGGGGTAGCTAGGAACATACACTAATTAATGTACTTACTGCTAACGGAATATCAAATTAAGTTATTATTGAATGCAGAGTTTTCTTCATCGGCGTCGGTCAATAATACAATAAATTGAAGAGGAGGTAACACACAAACAAAGAGGCTTTAACAATGTTTAATATATTGTTTTATTATTATAGCCCTGTTCGCGGTAGCGATTCCGAACTAATCGGGAACAGCTCACCTAAAGCACGAACAGGTGTTGCATAATGGGGAGGTGCACAATATTGTGAAAATTAAATTTTAAAATTTTCAAACATTATTTTCTTGACATTTTTGTTATGTAACACCATAATTTTTCATGATGTATGACGTCAAATGGCACGGTCAAAATTGGGGGTTGCTATTTACAGAAATTGTCGATAACGTCATATCTCGAACAACGATGACGTCACAAATATGGGTCGTATGTCAAAAAGTGCATTTTTTATAAACAAAATCGACGTGCCAAGGGATTTTTTCGAGAACTTCTCAACTTC
Organism: Monochamus saltuarius; assembly: GCA_025584915.1. Lineage (NCBI taxonomy): Eukaryota > Metazoa > Arthropoda > Insecta > Coleoptera > Cerambycidae > Monochamus > Monochamus saltuarius. The sequence continues at coordinate 23,586,889 of CM046727.1, read as the reverse complement.
AAAATTAATGAATTTATTCGTGACTTTTCGAAAGCACTGTATCTAGTAGATAAGTTATTTGAATTGAAGATACTTTGCATGCTAATTTCCAAAGATTTTAGAATATAAATATACAGGTTGCTTCACAACTTATCTAAAAAAATTTGGGAATAGATACGTCATAAAAAACGGAGGCAAAATTGTATAAAGAATTTTTTGTAAAATTCTTATATTTTCTGATTAAAAATTTTTTTAAGTTGTAGTATTTTTAACTTTTAAATCGTAGTCTATAGCCAGCGGATTCCGATATTAAAATTCGATTACGTATAGTAGGTAATAACGTTTTTGTGATGCGAGTAGTTACATTAGTTTTTCAGGTGTCAAAAATGGCTTACTTGTATAGCAACTTGGTGTTGATGAATACTGTTTCAATTTATAGTGATGTAAAAATGCTTTAGCAAAACGATTTCCCGGTAAACATGTGTTATATGCAGCTATTTTTACCGCGGTGTGCAGGGAGTGCAAGTGTAGTGCAACGGCAAGCGTGACACGGAAAATTTGAAACCAAATCGTGAAAGAAATTGAGGGCCAGAGCATCTGCGGCGTATTGTAGCAGTGTATTATATACGAAGCTCAATTATATCCGTACCACACGTACAGCGCGTCCAAGCATTAATACCAAGAGATTGGACGCGGAAGACTGATACCATGGTCACCACGACCTCCTGACTTTAAATCATTTGGACTTCTTTTTGTGGGGATATTTAAAATATGAAGTGTATCGCACCGATGTGGACACTATTGACAAAGAGCAAATATTTGTGTTAGTTGGTAGAAACTGGATAAGACGAGTCCAAAATTTTGTAAGTATGTTAATTCTGTTAATAATTAATAACAATAGCAGTATAAGCAGTTGAATTTGCTTTATAAAATAGGTGCTATAAAATGTTGTTTTTTTTTCATTTCTTGAGAATTTCTTTAATTTTTTTATCCGGTCGCCGATTGCACGCTTTTCCTTGTCAGGTTTTACAGTGGACCATTTTGCAATTCCGTGCAGAAGTGTATTTTTAAATCATTTTTGAGCTTCTGTTTTTGATTTTTTACAAAGTTATTGGTATAAGAATTCCGTGTACATTCTAATTTTTTTTTAGATAAGTTCTGAATCACCCTGTATTTTGGCACTATAGCGCCATCTACCAAAAAAAATTGAAACTACTTTATAAACCGTGTTGACAGGACTAATATACTTTTTATTCCCGAAAAACTGACTATGAGAATCGTTACTGGTACGCCCTGTATCTTTACTCATAAATATACATTTTTGTGAAGTGTAAAGTATATGTTGACTTTTTGATAAGAAGCTAAAAGTTATCTTTTTATTAATTAAAACTAAATATATTTAACAAAGTATAACTATTTCTTAATCCGATGTTGAACTTTTCCAGGGCGCTCTCCGCGCCCAACAAATTAGATTATATTTTTTGCCTTAAATTCTAATTTTGCAAAGTTCTACTAAAATATTTACCTTGCGGCTTAGTTTTTGCCTCCTCCTCTCATATTTTAAATCCATTTAAGGGCATAACCAAGATTTTTTCTGTTTTCAATTTAAAGAAGTGGCGCTATAAACCAACAGGATGTATAAAATGGGACCAATATTTTTTATAACTTAGAAATTTATATATTTGCATAAAAATGTTCGATTTAAGTCTTTCAGTGTAAAAAGTATTACAAAATAAGGTAACTAAGTGACATATATAAAATAAATGTCAAATATTTTATCTGCAGAATTAAAATATAAACTAAAAATAACAATAAATATCAATACAACAATACTGAACACATAAATTACGTATCGTATTTCTTTGTATTATAAATTAGAAGATACAGGATGGATATAGGAAAATTGCTTCTCTTGCTTTTTTTCTTTTATTCTTCGTGGTATAGAAAAATTAAGAATAAAAGGTGGAGACTTTAACCTGTCAATGAATTTTAAGTTAAACATGACAACCACCTACTTAAACAACATAAAATTGTACCCTTTATGTAATCGTTTTTTTATTTTTAGTCCGCAAAATAGTTTCACACAATATTATTAATACCTAAAAATATATAAAAAAGAATTCATTCGGGTTTAAAACGCAAAGGTAACAAAATAAATGGCGCAATTCTGAGATCGGATTGAACACCAAAAACCTTCAGGGAAGTATATTCTGGTTTAGAGAAGTTTCGTCCAATTTTGTCGGCCGGGATAATTTGTGTACAAACATTCACTTTCTTGTTGATATATTAAAATATTCGCAATTAAGGTACTTAATTAAAAAACTTAATTAAAAATCAAAACCAATTCTCGACAATATAAAATTATTTTTACGAACGCTTTCCTTTGTTAGCTGCCAACATGCAAAGTGTTTAAAAAGCTGTTATGCCGAGATACATCAAAAGAACCCTTAATGCCACTACAGAGATCGTGCCTAATTTGGTATGAATAATTGTTGCATAGGGGACGCAATTTGTCTAGATCTCTATTAGGCCATTTTAACATAATTAGATTAGTATCGCTACCCCTATCTTTCTATCTGAAACATTATAATTATACCGAAGGATATAATATGGAGCTATCATTACTTTGCATATTGTCCTGTTGGTACGAATGAACATTTCAAGACAAAGAAGAATAATTTTTAACGTTTTAGTCGGCCTTATCAATTTTTCAGCCTGTTTTAAATATTTTTTCTAAAGATTTTAAAAGGCTCTAATCACAGGAAACGAGAAATATAATAAAATTACATAACATCCTGATCTATAATCAATATATTTTAGTTTATTTTCACTTGATAAATAGATTTTTGCGCAATTGCGCGAAGTATAAATGTTTCTTAGCTCTTGCAAATGCAAACCAATCATAGTTTCGTATTTATAACCCGTAAAATGTCTAAGATAAAGATGTTATTTTTCTCCAGTCCCTTCCATTAGTTCTCTTATATCTATTCCAACTCTCCATCGCTTCATCGGTCTAGCTCTTTTTTATATATTTATGTTTACTCCCTAGAATGTTTTCACTCTCTTTTCATCTCCCATTCATTTTATATGCTCTGGTTACTGCAATAGTCCAGATACAACTTCATCTGTTTCTTCATTTCTCCTTAAATAGCCATCCTTAGTTTTCTTTCCCCTTTGTATCCTACGTAAGACCTTCCTTTCACAACTCAACAGGTTTCTTCTTGATCGAGGATCCAGGTTTTTCAGCCATATATTGTCGTCGGCCATAAGATTGTCGTGTGTATTCTAACTTTTACTCCTACTAACAAATTTTTTGATTTCATTAAATAGTTGATAGCTCCCGAACTTGTGTTTGATTTTATTATTCTCTTATTAATGTCTTGCTCTTCGTCACATTTAGTTGTTATTAATGCCTCAAAATGCACATATCCTTCTACCTATTTGTATTACTGCTCTCCTATTCTCAAAAACTTATTTTTCTTTTGATTTATCCAGTCCTATTGCACTTGCTTTCTTCACCAGCTTTTTCGTTACCTGTTCTAATTATGTACCATCTCTTGCAATTATAGCTACATCTGTATAATTTACTATTTGGTGACTTTTATACAGGGTGTCCCGAAATTAGCGCGAAATATTTCTGCCATGTAGGTATTATACATGTGAAAATACACACCCTTTATAATATGTGTCTTTGTCTGTACAGCTGACTATCTCTTATGACCTTTTATAGTTACAAATTAAAAAGAAGCGTTGAGAGTGGGTCTCAACTGTGCTGTGTTAACAGCAAATTTTTCTGAACAATTACCTTTTATTCGCACTTTGCTTTTAGCATTTTCTAATGTCATTTTTAATAGTCTAATCAGTTTAGTTGGTACTTTAAATTACCTCATTATTCTACTTAGCTTATTTCTTTTGCCAGAATCATAATAATATTACCACCAATAAGATCGTTGCTTTAATCCTATGTTCATAGCAAGGAGTAAGGATTTCCTCCACCATGAAGTTTTGATCTGTTGTTAATTTCACCTTTCTAAAACCGTTTTGAATACCGTTTAGAGAACCTAAAAAATTTCATGTCAAAGTTTGGTTCAATTAACTTGGCGCCACATTTCAAACAACACCTCATACTATAATGATTTAATCATACAATTAAATATGTTTCATAAAAATGGGAATAGTTGCTTCATGAAAAATGAAGTCAATATCGTAAAAAAATGTAAAATCCTTATAGTTTTCGAGTAAACAATTATTGAAGTTAAAGTATTTTCAACCTTTACATCGCTGGGCTACTGTAGCCTCTAGCCAGGCGATTCCGAATATTGAAATCCGATAACTTTTTGTAGGTATTAACCTTTTTTGTGAAGCGAGTCTTTACATTAGTTTTTCAAGTGTCAAAATGGCTTACATGTATAGCAACTCCGAGTTGGTGATTATCGTTTTAATTATAGCGATGTGAAAATGCTTTACAGAACGATTTTTCGGTAAACATGTGCCAAATACAGCTACGTTTACCGCGATGTGCAGTAAGTGCAAGTGTAGAGTAACGCGGGGTAAATTTAAAACCTATTCGTGGAAGAGATGGAGGTCCAGGATATACACGGCGTATTGCAGCAGTGTGACGTATCATATACACGAGGCTCAATTATATCTATACCATGTACAGCGTGTTAATATTATTATTAATTAATACCAAGGGATTAGGCGAAGAGAACCGGTACAATGACCACCACGATCTCTCGAATTTAAATCATTTGGACTTCTTTTTGTAGGGATATTTAAAAAATGTATCGCACCGTAATGGATACCTACTATTGATGAATTACTCAAACGTATAGTTTGTAACATTTGTTAGTTTGTAGAAACTTGGTAAGACGTTGTTGTAACACCAGGTAGGTATGTCACACTATTTTATTAATTAAAACCACAAATTGATTCTGTTAATAATTAATAACAATAGCGGCAAAAGCAGTTAAATTTGCTGCATAAAATAGGGGTTATAAAATGTTATTTATTTCTATCCTTGCGAATTCCTTTCTATTTTTGTCCGGTCGATCGCCAATTGCATGCTTTGCCTTTGCTAGGTTTTACAGGGGACCAGTTTTCAGTACCGTGCAGTAGTATCTTTTTAAATGATTTTCGACCTGCCATTCTTGACTTTTTTTTAATTGTATTTGTAAATCACTTTTTTTAAATAAGTTCACTCATAAGTTGAATCACCCTGTATATTTTATTAATAGCTAAAAATATGTTAATTTTATAAAGTTATGGTAACTGTATATTAAATAAGTGTTTTGCTGTGTTAGTTTAACAACCTCATTACAATTATTGAGTCCGTGGTTATGCCACTCAGCTAATAAGATACATCCTGTATGGTGTAAATTAAGTGCAAACTCAATTGCGACGCGTTAAAAAGATTTAGGGAGTCAAAACAATTGAATATACATTATGGTCTTATTAACTTTGTTAATATACCCAGTGAAGACTTGCATCCTAACCAAACAGAATCAAACATGTTGCAATTTAGAATAGTCTTGAATTAGTGAAAAATGGAACATACTTTAAGACTAACTTACTTGGACAAAAATAACGTGAACTAAATCAATAACTTACCTTGGTATAATTTCGCTTCGTTCATGTTTTTTGCGATCATTTCTTTTATTAGTTGGGTAATTGTACTCAAATTTTGAAAAAGTTAAATCCCTAGAGCATTATGACCCTCTCAGAAATTTTTGGAAAATGATTAACTATAAAAAGGTATACTTACTTGCTGTATGTCATGTCTACCACCAAGTTGGGAAATTAATACATAAATTCTCATAAATTAAAAAAATTATTATAATGTCGTTCTTATAAAACAGCGTGAAACCCAACACAGAGAAATATGATATCATGAAAGAAAGATAGCATTCTAAAAGTAATAAAACAAATACAAAATAGAAATTTGTTTTTGAAAAATCCGCCAGATAGCTACTTGCTAGACATTACAAACTGTAATAACTCTTTGAATTAATAATTTGTTAGAATTTATGTATTGATTTCAAAGCTTAATAAATAATATATCAAACGAAGTTTTCTCTAAAATGATACATTTTGACGACATACAGTAAGTATACCTTTTTTAAAACTAAACGGCTGATTCAAAATAACTTTTCCAAATTTTCCAAAAATCTCCATTCTTAAAATAAATCTGAAAGGAACAATATAGTGGCACATGCGTTCAGATCGTCCTGTACATTTAACTTAAAAATCAATTAGATATTCGTGTATCTCACAAACAAACTTATTTTCCATGATTTGAGTACAATTACCAAACTAATAAGAAAATTATTGTAAAAAAATGAAATAAAAACCTATAAAATCTTAAGAAAGCAAAATTGTACTACAGTAAATTGATTTAACTCACGTTAATTTTATCAAAGGAAGCTAATCTTAAAGTATGGTTCATTTTTTACTTAACCCTCTGTATATGGAATGTTTGATTTTTGTTACTTCACGTATTTTATAATATTTTTCAAAAGGATGCCTTAGTCGGTTCTTAGATGGTAATGAAAATTTTACACCAGAGTTTTGTAACCAATGAGAAATTTGAATTTTGTTCTTCTATCGTTATAATTTTTAAAAAATCCTATTAGATATGATTTATTATATTTTACCTGCAATTATTTTCAATTACCAAGTCAAGTTGTACTTTCTAATAGTTTAGTGTGCAATTTTCTTAATATGAATATCCCACTAGTTTAAATTAATTACCGAAATTTTTTCCCCGTTTATCAATATTCCAAGAATGTAAATGATTTTGAAAATATTCATAACCTCGAAAAAATACCGAAAATAATTTAAGCACTATAGATACGTGCAAATTTATTATGTTTGTAATTTTTGCATTTTTTGAATAAGACACGTTCAATGTTTGTTTTAATCTGTGAATATGTATGCCTACGCTTACTATTTTCTGGATCAATTTTTTATATTCTATTCTATTCTCTATTTTTTTTTAATATACAGTGGAGCTATCTGTTTTTCTGTATGATTAATATAATTTTCTTGTAATTTTAAACTAACGACTTCTGGTTGTCCAATTCCCTCATTACATCATCCAACTCCACTAAATCTTAGTCCATGTGATGCCATATCTGAGTTTTCATACAAAATTATCCAATAAATACTGCCTGGAGAGAAATTGTTTTTATTTTTATCATCAAAAAAATGTATAAATAGTTGAAAGCCAGTAGCTCAATTTTCAATTTTACAGAATAATGTCATAATGAAAAGTTGCTTATAATAAAAAAATTGAATTATAATTTTTCACACTGAAACTTGAGGGCCCATTTTACACAATATTCTTTGCCAACAATTTTTAATACAAATTCCATAATGTGAAGTTTTTAATTTTTCTTTTTATATCTTCGAATACTGTGGAAATATATCTTCGTAGAACAGAAAAATCCTCCCACACCACAAATATTTTCTAACTAAAACAAAAAGATCTATTATCATCTCCATCATTTGTCCACTTTGAAAATTCATCTGAGATTCGTATGAAGATATCATTACTTTGCGTAGATATCTTTTTGATCAGCCTTTCGAATTAAGAACGAGGTGGCATTTCTTTACGCATTCCTTAATAACATAATTGCCTTATCAATTCCTCAATCTGATCTACACCCCGCGAACGGGTGTAACTGAAGACCCCATTTAAAATAGGGCGGATGTTTAAGGCAGAGGAAGTACCACTCTCTCGTCTTTTGAAATTCACACAATAGGCAATTTGCATGAAATTTTTAAATGCTTAAAAATATTGTTATTTTATTATATATTAAGTACTTAACAAGAATATCTTGCTAATTCTGTAAAATTGTTCTTATATTTTTCATAATTAATTATTTTATATAGCAATTTATTCAAATATAGTCACGGGTTCGGAAACAACATTCTGATTCGTCCACGTCACAGTATATGGAAACGTCCATGGTGACACATGTCAAATTGTCAAATCGACGTAGTTTAGTTAAGTCGGTTAGCGAACTCGTTCCGTAACTTCCATAATCTGTGTTTGTGTGGTGTCCATCAGCATTGATTCTAACATAAGTTTTGGATTGCCGAAGGGGATGGAGCCGATAAAACACAAATTTTATAAGTATTGTGTGGTACCAAAGTGCAAAAACACTACGGTAACCACCCCGGAAAAATATTTTTCTTAGTTCTTAAACATGAGAAAATGCGTAAGAAATGGTTCATTTCAATGAATAGAGACGAAAGAGAATGCAACATTATCGAACACAACGGCGTTATATTGTTGCGAGGATCATTTCACCGTAAGTCATTTTTCACTTTATTCAGAGATTATAAAGATGATGTGTGTTTTAAAATTAATAGTTGGAAGAAGATATGGAGAATTATTGGCAGCACAAATTAAATGGGAATGTACAAAGACTACAACTAAAAAAGTGTAATACCATAATTTTAACTGTCACGGGAAAATGGTACCTGAGCAACAAAGTAATGCAAAACGCAGACGTCTTGAAATTATGCACCATATAATTTGGAATTTCTTCCAGAAACGAAAACATTGACAATGAGTCAATTTTGGGCAGGTTATCTAATTGTCCTTTGACAAATCCACTCTCTGTTGCCATTATTTACTATAATTATATGGATATTATGTACACAATGCACAGCAACAAAACAAATAATAATTTGACTTTGACAGTTCGATTTTGACATTTATGTCACGCATATAAAACAACATGACATGTTCATATACTGTGACGTCACATAACCGCCATTTGTATTTATCGCGTTTTTGTGGTTGGGAAAAACGTAATGAATTTATTAATTTATTACCGCTTTATTTTTGCAGAGAATGACATAAAACTAACACAGTACACATAAAATGAACTGAATAATATTTTGGTAATAAAATAAAAAAATGTGCAAATTGCCTATTAGTGTGTTTATCAAGGCTTAATCTGGACAAGTGAAAAGATTTATTTATTTGCATTTTGATTAACCGCATTTTTCTGAATTCTATATCTTATTTTTTCTTACTTATAGTGAACGATTTTGCAAAGATACATATAATTTTCGTCAACAAATTGTTCTAATTTAGTTCAGTTCAGTCACTAGTAAGTTAGCAGGCTGTTCCATTCACATTGTAAATCATGAACAAATGCAACTAGGTGCATAGACAGTTTTACCTATATACAAAAATGCTTCCTTTAAAAGAGACAAGGAGTTGAAATATAATTATTAAAATCTTTTATTTTAATATTTTAAAGGATTTTAGAATTAACTCCAAATGACACGGACGTATTTATTCCACTGCAATTGTTCTGAGCTTATGGAAATTTGTACTACCTACTGAAGAATGAGATCGCCATGGCCCAGCATATAATTATGTTATACCTCTTAAGAATTGTTCATTTTTTGATTTTCCAAGCAGTTACGACTTTAAAAAATTTGGTTGCATAACTGCTGGTTGCCATGTCGTCGGATTAGGTTCCTTGACATTTCGAGAGATGTTGTCTCCTTCGTCAGAGGTAATTCTGAAATTGAAGATTCGTCTTCGATTCTTCTGAATGGTATTTATATTTCATGTATGCCCTGGTTCATGACGTTCAAGTGCATGATATAAGTCACTGACTTTCTGGTCCTTGATTTTTACGAATGAATTATAGGTAATAGAAAAAATAGTAGCAGACGGAAAAGTCGACAGTTGTAGATGTGGTCGCTTCTTTTGTTGCCGTAGTAGCTTTCTCTGGCATTAGCGTGTATGAAACAGCAATAGTAGTAGAAGTTGTCGACCCTTGTGTTGTTCTGGTAGGTTTTGTGATAGGTTTTTCAGGTACTATACTATATATGTAGATACAACAGTTTTGTAAATATGGTCGCTTTTGTTACTGTCCTAACAGGTTCCTATAGCCTACCGTGGATGAAACAGTAGTAGAAGTTGCCTACTCTTCTATTGTTCTGTTAGGATTTATGGTAGGTTTTTCAAGTGCTAACATAGGTGCGACAGTGGTAGATGTCGCCTCTTCTTCTGTAGTGATAGTTTCTTCAAGTATTAACGTAGAAGAAATCGTTATATTTGTGCAAGTCTATCGAATGTCCTGCATCCTCTCCATGATCTGCAACTGCTGATTTTTCATTGTCAGGAACTGTGGCTGTGGCCAGTCAGCAGCAAGTAATCATTTAAACATCAAAAATATTAAGCAAAAATATTTTTAAAATTATATTTTAACGCAATGTATCTTTTAAAACTTAAAATGAATTAAACGATTACAAAAAATCCTCAATAATTTGTCGTAGGCTTTGGGAGCGCTACCGTGGCTACATATGTTGTTCATTTCACTGTTTACTTATTTTGGTAAAAATGAATGTACCCAAAGCAATAATTATTAAAGAAGCCGCCAGCGTAGCTTCAACTTTGTTGCAAGAAAAATCATCTTCAAGATACAAGTGTGAACATAGTGGCAGAAAAAAAAATTGTGCGATTGGGGTAACAAAAGATGTTCTGTTGGTTTACATGAATCAATTATCTGTTAGATTAGGTCCGAATACATTATGGGTAAAACATTATCCTGAAAAGTTGTTTAGACATCAAGGAAAATGTTGAAGTTCCCAGGTTTACTTTTATTTAAAATTATATGGTAAAATATGAAGTTTACTTGACATTTGTGGATTTCTAAAGTTAATTGAATTTCTTTAACAAAAGAATGAGCGTTATATTCTAAAAGAGGCCATGGTTTTAACAAAAGAAGAGGTTGGATTTCTGTTGGACACTCCTGATGATCATTAATTGCTTGCGAAAATTGTAATAATATTCGGAATTTATGGTTGTTGTTGATGTGATGAACTTCTCTCTCTGACCATGAATGAGATTGAAGATATGGGCAAATGGGCAAATATACAATTGTGACATTACGACAAAAGAAATTAACAACAAGAAAATTTACCTTAACCGATTATGGCTGAAGTTTTGAGCTCTGAATGTTGTAAAGAAAATACGTATATCTTCAGGAACAGTAAGTCTACGATCTGAGGCAACTATATGGTTGGTATATGTGGATGCGGATGGAAATATTTTATCAGTAAAATGTGCAGGGGGATGGAAATTCAGTGAAATTGCCACGATTTATGTCGATGATTCTATCGATAATAAAAACGAAATATCGAATTATTTTCTAGTCTAGAGTCCATAAATTATATTCTACCGCAGCAGTCTCTGCACTATTTCATCATCCATATTTTGTATTACCGGAAATCACAGTTATACCATGATTTTTAACATATATGATACGGAAGCGACCTACATTGCAGCAAGTACTTAACGCAGACCTCTCGCCCTGGGCGACGAGCCATTAAATCTGTATATGATACTGCAGGTAACAACTACTCCGCGGACTAGAGCCCCGACCAGCATTGAATTACTCCTGCAGTGTGAACAGCCAATAACTCTTGTCAGACACACCACTAGACATAGACCGGTTTCGGCCTTGTTAGCCCTCATCAGAATGCCATAGGTGACATGGCAGACAATTGAACTTAATGTTCCTTCATATGTATGTTCACATATTAACTGAGTGTAGGTGAGATATAAGTGGTCTGCTTACTTCCTACTCGGCCTAAGCGACTCGACTTACAGAAAACGACCTACATTTCATTGATGTTTTATTTTACAAGAATCATTGTTTGACGTTGAATCCTAATAAATCTAAAGTTATTGTATTTGGACATAAAAATAGATTGGAAGTTGTAAAACATGAACTAAACATTTGTATCGATAATACAAGAATAGACATCCATGAGTCTGCGAAGAAATTGGGTATTATTTTGGACTCATCCCTAAGGTTTTCACAACATATGTGTATAAAGAGAGCATTTTGTAGTTTGAAAATAATTTACGGCAACAAAAATATTTTGAACTTTAAAACAAAGAAAATGTTATGTGACTCTCTAGTATTGTCACATTTTAATTTTGGTGATGTTTTGTATAATTCTTGTCTGAAGTTCCATGATTCCTCTAGAATACAGATGATGCAGAACTGTTGTATTAGAATGTTGTTTAGTAAACATATCTCGGTTAGCAAAAAAATTATGGACATTAACTGGCTTAATATGAAGGAACGCCGAGTTCCGCATTGTTGTGTGTTCTACTACAATATTGTTAAAAAGAAATAGAAAAATTATCTATCAAGGAGAAATACATAATGTTTGCACTAGAAATACTTCCTTGCTCTCTATACCGTTACATAAGTCGACACTTTTTAAACGCTGTTTTTCTTATCAAATTGCAAAATATTATAATTTTATGCCTAAAGAATTTAAAGCCTTGTCATTGCCCACATTTAAAACTAAAGTGCGTAAGTTAATTACATCAGGTAATATTTTGTTTTAAGTTACTTTAAATCTATGACCATTTGTTTTTTAAATTGTGATTTTAATTATTATACCTTTATGATTTTGCTAAGATTTATGTTGTGTATATGTATCCAACTCATTTTAACTATTAATTTCTTATTTTGTAAATATGAGGTTGGGTGGAAGAACAACGCGCACATTCTTTGAGCAGTTAAACTCCGCCTTTTTAATAATAGCTTTTTGGTGTTGTTGCTTATATGTAATTGTTATTCATTACCCTCTTACCCTTTGTGTACCTATTTTTGTTAAAGACTATTATTAAATAAAGACTATTATTATTATTTATTATCTTTCGGAAATATTTTATAGAATGCAGTCTAAACAAATAGATATGTCTTTTTTATTTTACAAATGATATTTTCATTCAACCTTTTCTACCAATGCATATAGTAGCTACCAAGAATGATAAATTGGAGGCAATGTTTAATTTTTTGTTTTTTTTTTTGTAGGGACACAATGTCCTCTTATTTTTTATAAATTTAAATTATCAGAGTATAATAGCAACATCGCAGTAAACTAATTATTTCTCTTAGCAAAATAAAAATTGGTACATGAAACATAATTTTTAGTCAAAGGAAGAAAATCCGATGCGATGAATTTCATTTTGGCAATGAAACTATCCCAAATCTTTTTTGATTTCGACACCACCAGGTGGTTTTGCAGTTTTATGTATAGGTAACTATTTAAAAAAACTTCAAACGAACACAATTTCAAGTTTGAAATATACTGAAAAATTGACCAAGAGGTATTCCACCTGTAGAGTATTCTACAAGCTCTATGACAAACTTTGGCAGCTGATAGCTGAGTTAATTTCAAACATTTTTTCTTATGTGAACAAAGGTTCGTTTTTGTTTAAAAGTTATAAGCATTTCAAAAAATATACAATTTCATATTTCAATTGAAGCAGCCCGATAAATAAAAATGATGGTTGATATAACAATAATAATTATTATTTGTGCTATTTTGTTTATTCATTTGACACAGTGTTAAAATGCTAAATAAAAAATGCATTTATTTACAGCTGAAGACTATGCAGATATTGTTTTTGTATGTGAGTATTCTAATGGGAACGCCAGACAAGCAACCCGAGAATAGCGACGAAGATACCTAAATAGACATCAACCTGCCCACACAATTTTTAGTGGCATTACGTAGACTTCAAGAAGAAGAACTTCACTCCAAAAAAGGTCATTCGTCGTACTGGAGTGAATGTACAAAATGAAGAAGATATAATAGATGCGTTCATTGACATAGTGGTCGGCGTTTAGCAAGAAATCTTCAATTTTGTATGGCGTGTATTAAACAGAAAAATGTTACATCCGTTTCATTGCTACAATGTAGAAGCGCTACATGTTGGAGATGCTCCTCAGAGATTAGAATTGTGCTGCTGGTTACTTCAACAATATTTACAAAATGATTCAGTGTCAACGTTTGTGACAGTATTTTCAACAATGTGCTGCATGGACATGTTTTTAAATGATGGTTTAAATATGGGTATGTATAGAACTTTCATGGAAAACGACCTTTTAATTTCATTGATGACGTAGGGCCTAATATTGTTCAAATTATGTGGTATCAGCACGATGGTGCACCGCCACATAGAAGAAAACAAGTAACTGCTGAGTTAAACGATTATTTCTCGAATAAATGGATAGGTCAACAAGATCCAATATTATCACCACTGCGTTCTGCAAATCTAAAACCATTGGACTTTTGTTTATGGGGACATGTGAAGCAGCTTGTCTACCATGTTGAAATCACTACCCGTCACGAATTACTTGAAATAATTCACGATGCAGCTAACCAGATAAAATACGATCCACATCTCATCCGTCGAGTGACGGAATCATTAGTTCGCCAATTTGAGGCTTGCATTGGAGCAGAGGGTGGATATTTTGAACAATTTTTATAGTTAATTGTTAATACAAATTATGGCTACTTTGATTGAAATATGAAATTATATTTTTTTAAATGCTTGTAACATCTAAACAAAAATGAACCGGATGTTCATATAAGAAAATCTGTCAAAGTTTGTCATAGAGCTTGTGGATCACCCTGTATTGAATATAACAAGCTTAATTATTTTAGAATATCCAAGAAATATCTAATACATTTACTGCTGCAGTAAATTATAGTTCCAACAATTGAAAATTTGAAACCAATGCATATAGGAAAGATATGCTCTTTAAAATAAATTATCTCCATTTTCCTTTTTTCATAATATAAAACTGAATCTAATTATTGCATTTCTTTATATAAATTTTATTTCTTTTCTACTTCAATTATGTGTTACAATAGGTAAGAAATAGAATGGTATTTATTAAATTTATATTATGTTGCGTGTTTTCATTATGTTGTTGTATGCAGCTTATATATGAAAAAATAGTTTATTAACGCTATCTTTCAAATTATTGTCAATAATTGGATTTATTCCGGCTTTTTCAAAGCTTGTTCACTTTGCGACAATTTTTGCACTATAGGCTATCTGCTCTTAAGAGATTAAATAATAAAACAAAAAATCCAATAACGTGGAAAAGGAATTCGTATATTTATTGGAATATGATAGTTCAGAAATCTAATTTATATCAATTTACTCGCTTCATTATAGTTAATACATTTTAATGTTAGAAACAGATTGATGCTCATTATTTTATTTCAGTAGTAAATATAAAATATCAGTTACAAATATAAGAAAGCATGTTCTTTATATGATGCATAAGTTAAGTTCACAATTCAAACCGGAACCTTCGCCAGAATATTAAATATATGCCTATTTTTAATGGTTCCATTTAAATACTGAGCAACGAAACAATTTGCATTAAAAACAATAATTAAACTTACCTTATGAGTGTCTCCGAAAATCGTGATGCTGGATTTGGGGGAAACCACCGTCTTTATTGTCAAAAATGTGCTCCACAACAAAAAAGTTGTAACTTATACACTAATTCGACAAACTGTCCCAATCGCTGGCAAAACTGTGTTTAGTATTTCAGCAAAATATCATGCGAAGATATTCTCGAAGAATTAAAACTGTTCATACGCCAATAAATAAATTAATGCGTTTTATTGAAGCTAGACACTAGCAGACATTCGAGGTTGTTCTAATAACGGCATTAATTGTCCACAACTAACCATGAAAACAAATCGAGTCGTCTGTTCCAAAACACACCGAGACCGAGCTTTCATGAAAACAATTGCTAACTGCTTTTGGACCATTTGTCAGATGAGACACGAGACTAAACGTTGCTAGGGGAGGTCCAAGCACAGCATCAGAGGAGCTTGCGCCGTACCAGCCCGGAGTTTCTGGGCGGAGCCTGGAGTCAAACAAAGGAAGAGGGATTACTGGAGCTTCGGCTGTCGCGGAGAGAGATAGAGCCTTGCTTTATAGAGTTCCTTCCGGTAAATACCGGATCCTTCTTAATAGTGGGGGAAGATAGCGATACTGTTTATGGACTAAACACTAAACAGTTTTTTTATGAGAGGATTAAAGTGAGATGGGCTTAATGGATTTGTTTTGGTAGTAAGCAAGATGGATGAGGCAGATCTTTGTGTTGTGATATATTTACTTAGTACTATTGGCGAGGGAGATTTTGTAACGTCCTTTTCATTTGTTGTTGTGTGTGACGTGGATTTCTTCTGAAAAATCGGTTTTTTATAATTTAAAAAGTAATTTAGCGGTCGTTTTGTTACAGTGATTATTAAATTGTGGAACACATTTTTAAATTTTAATAATAAATATCTACAATTAGCGCTCTTACGAGAATTATTTACTTGATAATTTATAAATTCTCATTTATATTTTATTTTCATATTTGTTAACGTTGAAATAGATATTGTGATTTAATATACAGGATGTCCCGTTTTTCAGATTGACACCTCTAGAAATGTGAGAAGACTGTGGACTCAGAATTTCGAGAAGCTTATTTTTCTACAATTAGTACCTTAGAAATATTTAAGATTATGGAAATTCGGCAAGCATTTGTTTACAATTAGTACCCTGTGGCAAAAACCTAGCATACTACGATTTTGTAGGGCATTTTTTTATCAAAATGATAATATTACCAGGCTATTCAGTACCCATCAAAATACACATATAACAAATTTGATAGAAAATATCTATTGTATAAAACATACAATATATATGGGGTGCCAAACCTCGAAAAATTAAACAAAAATTACAATAAGGTGAAAGATTGCCATGAAAGTGAAAACCAGTCGGTCATTGAAAAAACAAATACACTACAAGTTTAATATTTTTAATTGCAACCACATAAGAATCATGAACGTACAAATAATATAATGAACTATTAATACTAAATTGGTAAACAAAAAAATTACAAAACGTAAGTTTTAGTTTTCTCCATCATACCTCTATCAAATCGAACACATTTTTCCAATCGTCTTCTTAAACTTAAAATTATTTTATGCGGCTACAGTAAAAACAATTAACGTACAAAAAATATATTGAATTATTAATATTAAGTTGTTAACCAATGTTGACTATGAAAAGTAATTTTAAATTTAAGAAGGCGATGGGGAAAATGTGTTTTCCTGGAAGGAGGTAAGGTGGAGAAAACCAAATTAAGTTTAGATTAACCTTTTGCATTTTATTTTAAAATTTAGTATTTATAATTCATTAATTTTTTTTTTCAATGGAAAGTGTTGTAGTCTATGTGTTTCTTGTCCCATTGATATTTGTTTTTACTTTCGTGGCAATCTTTGATCTGCTTATTATAATTTTTAATTGTTTGATTTTTCGAAATTTGGCACTCTATTAAAAAAACACAATAGATATTTCTCAATCAAATTTGGTATTTCGATGGCCTGGTAACACTATTTTTTATTAAAAAAATGCCACTTTCTGGAAAAAAGACTCTTTCAAAAAATCATAGTAAGCCAGGCTTTTGTCGCATCAATTAAATGATTGGTAGAACATAACCTCCCTTCAGGGTACTAACTGTAAAGAAATTAGAATGCCAAAATTCCACAGCCTTAAACATTTCCAGAAGTGTTAACCTGAAAATCAGGATACACTGTATGGTCTGAATTTTTGTATATATTGACACACTAGAAATTAAAAAGTTGTAAACAAATTAGATTTACACAATCAGTGGCGTAGCGTGGACTAATCTAGACGTGGGCGAAGCCGCATCAGCGAGGCCCCTACAAGCAAGGTCACAGTGTGCATCAATTTTGGTTCAAATATTTTCATACAATCGGGAGAAATTAAAAAAAATTAAATTTTACAAAAAATTTTTAAATGCTGTATCTTGAAAACAAAAGGCGATTGGACATTAGTGTATAACACTTTATTTATTATTTTTTGGTCCTTTATCGCGTGATACTATGCATTGTAGTTTTTTCAATACCATACCTGTATATTTTCAAGAAATGAATGGTGAAAAATCAGAGAGTCTTTACAAAGTTATTCATTTATGATTAAACTAGTTACAGTAGTGTAGTGAAGTCTGGATGATCTGAAAATTTCATAATTATGAGGTGTTTAAATGCAAAAAATAATTATTTTTTGTAACCTCTTCAGTACTAAAAATATGTCGATAATAGAGCACACCCAGCAGGGTGTGCAAATTAAATATAGTAGTAACGTCTTTTAAGGTCCTATTCGTACTATTTAGACTTCATGGCGTTCGGTTTTAAATCACCACCAAGGGGGCCTCGCGCGAGGCCTCCTCAAGTGCGAGGGCGTGGGCGAGGGGCCGCTTTGCCCACGCCTAGCTAAGCCACTGTACACAATTAGATTGTTTTACATATGCAAAACAAGTTAATATAATCTCTAAAAAATATCAAGAAAATATTTATAATAATTCTATTTCACTTAGTAATTTTAGTAGCAAATTGTGTAAAGTTTTACAAAATTTAATAAAAATTACCAATAATATTATTTCTAACGTCTGCGCCTACAACATCCCGATCCAGTAATGGTCGGCTTGTCTATACAAGCATGTGTTGTAGGTATTGTAATGCAGTTGAAAAATACAACATCAATATTATTAAAGAAATTTTCAAGAAATATGTATGTTATGTTCAATAACCTTCTTGAATATATTGTTTATATACCTATTCATTTTTGTATTTCACTAACTTTTCTCATATATTGCATGTTTGAATAATTTCCATACTAATAGTGAAATAACACTTTCAATATATACAGGGTGTTCCGGTTTGTTCGGAACAAATTGAAACCGTAGATAGAATAAGCAATTTTAGGAGGAAAACTTTATCTAAACATGGTCTCTTTCTCGATCAGTAGCGGAGTTACTGGGGGCTAAAGTTTAAAAAAAAAATTATTTTTTGTATACCAAATTCGTATTACACACAGCGACTCCAAATTTGATAGATATACTGTCCAAGTAGTCTCGGATATTATACAAGTTCTTTTTTTTATATCGTTATACAGAGTGATATTTTTTCAAGGATCTGCTATCATTAAACCCTTCAAAAATTTTTTCTTATACGTCCCTGGCAAAGTTTGAACCGTTTTTTTAATCCCTTGATTCATTGTTTAAATTTCATGTCTTTTGACTTTTGAATGTATTTTTGTAAATTTTCTTGAAAAACGTTCATTTTCGTGTATCGAAGTGAAATTATCAAGAAGTGTCATATTTGAATATTACGTAGAATAATTTGTAAAAAAATGGATAATTTTATAAAATTACTATTTTAGGGTGCAACCAAATTTTAAGCGCAATTATTATTTATTGAAAATACCTACAGCTTACGCTTTCGACAGAGAAATTTGTAAATGAAACATAGGAAGAAATAATTTAGATATTACTGACATAAACATCATTTTCTAAAAATTCTTAACGTTATGTATTCAACTCTGATTTTCCTTATTTTAATTAACACATTTAATAAAAACACTTATACCGGAACAAACATTGAAATATCAACAAACTTGCATTTCACTACTAACAAGTAACAAACAAATAAATACATACTAGGGGTGGGCGATAACGGTTTGGAACTATCGATTATCGATAAATAAAATATACCGATATTATCGATAATATCGATATTATCGATAATATCGCTATTATCGATATAATATCGGTATTATCGATAATATTCATACTATCGATAATATCGATATAAGCGATAATAACAATATTATCGATTAATATATAGTAGGTGATAACGGTTTGGAACTATCGATTATCGATAAATAAAATATACCGATATTATCGATATATCGATATTATCGATTAATATATAGATATTATCAATATTATTTAAATTATCAATACAATAATACTGCATTTTCGATAATTTCGATGTTACCGATTTAATAATATTATTTTTGCTTTGTATTAATTTTCTGTACATTCAAGTGAGGCATATTGTTTTTCCATTGACTACGGAAATTAATAAAACAACATGAGAAAAGAAAAATAATGTATTTCTTGTCGAAAATAGATACACAGAACAAATAACATTAAAAAAAATACACTGAATAAGGTGTTTATTTAGTGACAGAAATATTAACTGTTCTGCATGTTGTCGGAAATCCTAATGGTACGTAACAGTACATGATGTATAATACTTGTTTACGGTTTTTGAGATATTACGTGTTTATTGTTCAAAATTTATTCTGAAAAATCAGTCATTTGTTAAAAATCGCATTTCTAATTCAAAATGCTTAATTTCATGTATTTCGATTAATATATATTATGGATATTTTGCATATTCATTGAAAAAAAGTTATATTTCTTAAAACGACACGTGCTTGTAGATATTGGCTATTCGCGAGTACCTACATACTTCCTGTACTCTCGTATTTGTAGCCGAATTAATAACGCACATTGTCTATGATTACTTCTTTTATATTTGAAAAAGTTAAACTTGTATTAGGTATATGAGTTTATTCTATCGTGGCTAAGAAATATTTTACAAATTTTAGTTCCATTCATCTTCATGTTAACCACGTAACAAGTAAACACTAGTATGTAATGTAGCAAGATCACTAAAAGATAAAGATCTAGGGTATGTAACTGAGTAACTGTATATACGTTTACGTATAAGTCGCATAAATCATTATTGGCTTCAAGCTACGGCTAAACGTGATTCTTCGTGAGTCAAATTATTGATATTAACAAAACTAGGGTTGGAAATATTTATCGATATTTTTTTTTTCTCATATATTTTCAGGTATTAACAATATTGTGTGAAACTAACTACTCAGTGGACAAAAGCCCCAACCTGCGTTGAATTACACCCACAATATCTACCCATATATTCCTTATTATTAGCTTTTGTAACATTTTTTACTGTTTAAGAAAGGTATTTTAAGCTAATATGTATCAAATCTCCTACAATTCCTATCAATGAAGTCATATGTATGTTCTCTGATACCAAACATCTAGGTATGCTAATGAACATCCACAGACAAAACTCTATTCAATAATTATCTAAAAAATTTAATATATTTACTACTCAGTGGACAAGTAGTTAGTTTCACACAATATTGTTAATACCTGAAAATATATGAGAAAAAAAAAACTATACATAAAAGGTAAAATTTTTTATTAATTTTTATTTATTTTAGTAGGTTGTTATGATATTCATTGACAGTTAATCAGTTTGACGTTGTCGATATTTCATTTTGACATTCAATTTCAAATAATTTTAATTTATTGGTATAATCATCTTTATAGTTAGATATTTGACTCAAGTTAAAGGAGGCCACCTGATGAAGCGATCCAAAATAAAACGCAGAAATAAGTGAGCTCTCAATTATTGTGGTTCAATTTCGAGTTCCCACTCCAGAGGTTAGTAAATATATTAAATTTTTTAGATAATTTTGAATAGAGTTTTGTCTGTGGATGTTCATTAGCATACCTAGATGTTTGGTATCAGAGAACATACATATGACTTCATTGATAGGAATTGTAGGAGATTTGATACATATTAGCTTAAAATACCTTTCTTAAACAGTAAAAAAAATGTTACAAAAGCTAATAATAAGGAATATATGGGTAGATATTGTGGGTGTAATTCAACGCAGGTTGGGGCTTTTGTCCACTGAGTAGTTAGTTTCACACAATATTGTTAATACCTGAAAATATATGAGAAAAAAAACTATACATAAAAGGTAAAATTTTTATTAATTTTTATTTATTTTAGTAGGTTGTTATGATATTCATTGACAGTTAATCAGTTTGACGTTGTCGATATTTCATTTTGACATTCAATTTCAAATAATTTTAATTTATTGGTATAATCATCTTTATAGTTAGATATTTGACTCAAGTTAAAGGAGGCCACCTGATGAAGCGATCCAAAATAAAACGCAGAAATAAGTGAGATCTCAATTATTGTGGTTCAATTTCGAGTTCCCACTCCAGAGGTTAGTAAATATATTAAATTTTTTAGATAATTATTGAATAGAGTTTTGTCTGTGGATGTTCATTAGCATACCTAGATGTTTGGTATCAGAGAACATACATATGACTTCATTGATAGGAATTGTAGGAGATTTGATACATATTAGCTTAAAATACCTTTCTTAAACAGTAAAAAAAATTTATCGATATATCGATAATTATCGAATTATCGATAATATCGAAATTATCGATAATATCGATAATTCGATAATTTTTTATCTGTATTATTATCGATATTATCGATAATTATCGATAATTATCGATATATCGATAAATATTCCCAACCCTAATACATACACACATATGTATAGGCTACAGTTGTTAATTTAAAAGAGTATTCAGTGGTAAAATCTCCACAAATTCAATGTTATTTTCACGTAAGAAATTTTAAGATATCGGTCCTATGAAACTGTTTAGAAGCTCGTAAGGTTCCAAATCTTGTTACCAATTATTATTATATCGAATTCCTTTTAAAAATGTGTACATCTCTTATTTTATGTGATTTTCTGGACCCAAGCCATGAAAATTTTGAAAATGTATCATGCCTACTCAGGGAACTGAGACTCGACTGACTGATCACTGCATCACTCCATATTAATATTTTTTAATCTGAGATATCCTGGTTATTTGTTTCACTCAAAAATCTAACTTGGTAATAAAAAAAATAAATTTATTTTTTTGAAACTTTAGCCCCCCGTAACTCCGTTACTGATCGAGAAAGAGACCATGTTCACATAAAGTTTTCCTCTTAAAATTGCTTATTCTATTTACCATTTCCAAACAAACCGGAACACCCTGTATATTACTAGTGTGTAAATAGACGAACTCGGCAATAAATCAACTGTAAAATGAGGTTATTTTTCTTCTTGTTCCTATTGGTAAAATGTCTCGTCCATACTATGTCAATATTTCAGAAAATTAAAAAAAAAATCTTCTAGTCCAAAACAAGTGTTATTCACTTTTTGAATTTCTATTGTTGTTCTTGTTTATTTACTTGCATTTTAAGTTTATGTGAAATTAACCTCTCCCATCTTTATCAAAGAATTTGCCGTACCCATAACTTTAATTTAATTTTAGTGAAAATTGTAATTTCATAATTAAATAAACAAATACATATTATTCTGTGTTGCCAAAAGAGCTCTAAGAAAACAATTCACAGTAGGTATGTTTAGGTGTATTTGAAATTATTATGAAACACCTGACATGCGAGCTACGTTGTCACATATTCAAAACCTGTTTGCTATTATAATTCTGTTACCGTTCAGAGGTCAGCTCATAGACATGTAATTGTTAAGTAGAGTATGTTTTGTTTGGTACAATTTATCATGCCGCAAAATAAAGCCAGTCATATTCCGTACACCCTATATTTAACAGCATTATTCACACAATTTGGATGACTTCCTTCACGTTTCGGGGTGAAAAGTGTCTTTTCCCCATATTGGCAGATGAGAAAAAAAGTCACTTTTCCTAACTTATTGTACAAATAGCTTAGCATAAACTTGAAAAAGATACGAGTTTGCTTCTCTCATTGCAATTTAACGTCAAATAAGTATCTAAGCACTCTTCTTTTTATTAACAAAATATTTTATTGAACAAAAATAAAAAGATATATACAAAACATTATTGATACATTCTCGTAAACTCGTCAGATAAATAAGGAACGTATCGCTGGAAGCATTTGAAGTTCATGTATATTTTTCCATTTTTGCAGAAATTCAATACGAAATATTTTCAATGAATATCTATACATTCCAGTCCCTCGAGGGTAAAGAAAGTCACATATTGTCATTAGAAATGCATTGGGAGAATATAATAGTTGAAAGATGGAGGAATTTATTTTTCGCGATTCGACTCGATTGGTATGTATGTGATTCCGATTGATTGAAAATAGATAACAAGAGGATATTGGTTTTATATTCGGCTCCGTATATTGTGAAAGATGTTGAAATACTTGTTTTCAGTTTTATGTATACAAGATGAATCTTACGTAGAGGTTTTTCTTTCAACTAAGCAAATTCTACAAGTAACTTTTTTGTATCTCAAAACTAACCGAAATATGAACAGGGTGTCTCAAACTCGATAGTGTGGCCCTACTGTGAGGACACAAAATATTTAAATAAAATTTGGAACACATGGTGTTAAATGGGATGAGGTAGCTCCATTTTCAATCGAAAGTATTATCTTTGGGACTTGACAGAAACGACTAATGACGTCATCAGTTATAGTTTTTTCCAGAAACATATGCAAACTTTTTTCTTGTCAAAAAGGTCTCTTTTTTAATAAACTTTTATTAGAAAAATTTGTCTGTATTACTTCCCGTTTGAAAGAGTCTTAAAATAAATACCACCTAAAAATCACATTAGCGGTGGAAGGATCAAGTAGTCGTTGGAAAATAATTGAGTTTTCATTATTTCAAGTGCCAAGAATAAATAAAAAGATTAAACTCGATAATTATTTAATACAGTTAAAACAAAAAGTGATGAAACAATAACTAAACTTAAATATTGTCTGCGTCGGACCAGACGGTGGAAGTTATACTTCTTTGGCCATTGTCATACACCCACTCGTACGTACAAAAAAAAAATCATAAAAAAAAAATCTTAAAAACTCGTACGTACAAAAAAAAATCTTAAAAAAAAAATATATACCGGGTGTTCCCTCTAAGACTTTCAGTGCGAATATCTCAGAAACCATCATAGCCAGTGCGACGAAATTTGGTATACAGACACTATATGCCGAGTAGAATCAGATGATAACATCAATTCTTATACAGGGTGTTCCATTTTCCAAGAAATCGATTTGATTTTGATTTTTTGGTTGTCAACCCTGCTAAAACTTATGTTTAAATTGAAATATACTTAATTATGAATACATTCTGATAAATAAACATTAAAAATTTCAAATCTTAACAAAAAAATGCCTCCAAAAAGTACCAAAATTTCATTGTTTTGTCATGTAAAACGTGCATAGCCTTGAGCCAGACTTACACAGAAGAAACTAACATCGCTAAACGTCAAAACTATGAATTGTCATTGAATTGTCAAATATTAATGGCATAAAGTATTTTATTTTACATAAATAACGCTAAATAATGCATTTAATGCAATTTACGTATACACAATGGTGTTATTGAGACTTGTCGATAAAAATTTAGACTTGAGTTAAGGCTTTTGGAGCATTGGGATCGCTGTGAAGTGTGCCGGCGCAGTCTACCGCTGCAGCTAGGGTTACAGCGTGAATATTGTGTAAAATATCTTTTTAAATTGTTCCATTATAATGTAATAAAATTTCAGTAAAATATTTTTTTGTTAGTACAGTGTACATAATAATTAGGTACCCGTATTTTTTATCACAAAATAATTTACAAAAGTGTGTAAGTAAGTACTTAAAGAATATCTCTTTTCCAACTGCTGTAATTATTGATTACTTATTTAGCAACAAATAAATTCGAGCAAAACGATTCCTAAAACTTTTTTATTATAATGTGAACATGTTAGTAGTTGACAGTCAGAACCAATCTTAACCATCTGAACTGAACCTAGGTACCCCAGCCCGAAAAAATAAATATTACGAAAGCATAACCTAGAAATGATTGATTCTTGTGCACATATTTCAACACTTTGTGAAGAAGATGTTTAAGAAGAACTCTACATCTGTAAAATAGTAAACAATGAACTACAATTTCTGTATTTCATATGATACAGAACTAGAATAAAGCAACTGGTTTTTGCTAGGAAGAATCACCTGCAAACCTACTATACCCAGTAGGTACCTATCAAATAGTCATTTAAAGCTAGATAATAATTTGTAATTATTGTTTTTATGTTTCAGTTATGTGTGTTTAGTGCCACAAATTAGTACCTACATTAAAACAGACACTAGAAAGAATAAGCGAAAAATATTACACAGACATTTTCTTGGAAAGAATTCTAAATATGGAATGATGGATAATATTATAAAGAAGTCTCTAACTCACTTTGAAGAGTATTCTATAAGACATTAAATTCAGTTGTCGTGGGTTTTAAAATTTCTAAACGAATAAATTTAAGAAACTTAACTAATTTCATAATTCTATGTAGAGTATGAAAACATCTCGTTAGAATATCTTAAAAATGTTGAAAGTTAACTGTTGTTACAATATACACAACATAACGTAATAAGGTAGGTATCGAACAATGAAATGGCAAGATTTGTTCCTAATCGTACATGCTTGACCATCCCTTAGATTGAACGGTGCTCTGTAAATTAGAATACAGAACTGTTTAACATAAAATCGATTAAATGTATGTAAGTACTTAGGTACTTTTAATTTATTGTAGTTTTATTTTATTGTAAATAAATTAAATTTTGTATTTGTTTTTTTTTATTCTACCTGAATTATTAAACACAGATGCTTAAGAAATAATGAATACTTGAAGATGAAGGGTCAAGTTAACTAATAAAAAATAAACCACTGTAGGTACGTATTACTTTTTGAAAAATCTTTCATTTAGTCTTGAAAATGTAGAATACTTTTCAAAGTGAGTTTTTATATTATCTATTTTTTTTATAATTATACCTACCTTATTTAAGAACTGAATATTAACAGTTCTCACTGATATTTATGTTTTAGACATGTTAATTTTGTTATAGAATTATTAAACACAAGGATTATTTGCTGTAGTGTATAATAAATACAAACGATAACAATTTAATAAACTTTAATTTCCGCCATACTTGCATTATTTATATTTTTTATTTAATTCACTCGTTAACTTACACATTCCATTAACTTTAATTTTATTAAATAATTAAACCAAGTACAGAAAGTTAGGTATGTTTTTATTTATAGCAAAACGTAAAGTCTAATGTGTTCTAGCAAAATTTTCCTCGTCTCCCATCTCTCTGTCGCACGAATATAAACTAATCTTGGCATCTGGCTTCTTCAGTATCTTATCGAATCTTTTAATCAATGATTAACGTAATTGTGTATGTAAACCTGCTTCCATAACAGCACTTTGTTTTCTAAGTTCCTACCTAGAGGTTAGACGAAACATTTTCGTAGACATTTTTAATTTCTGCATACCACAAGATGAAATGAATATGTTTATATTCATTCTGGTCTCCTACAAATACTGAAATATGTTTCCTCATCTCTGTTCTTGAAAGTAAGCCCCCAATAGCTTCTCCATCTGAAACTAATTAGGTAAAGATAATCCTAGATTTTGCATAACTGGGCTATTTCTTATAAATTTAACCCCATAGTTCTTTGAAATGAATTAGCTAATATGAAACATAAGTACAAGAAACTACAACTCATATTCAATGTAAAAAGACGAAAAATAATATGCAAGATATAATTACCTACTAAGTACACTGATATTTTTCCTTCGTCTTTCGTCTCAGTTCCCATTAATCGTTATACTTAGTACTTACACATCTCGTTCTATCAAGCTTTTACTGTATGAAAGTAATTTTTAGCACACCTAGGTATATGGCTCGAAATTTTACTCACATTTGATGTGGAGTAGTTTTTATAACAGATATATTTTTGTAATACTGGAACTGAAGCTTTCACTCAAGGAATCCATTGCATTTTTATCTATGATTGTTTCTAGGCTTTAAAACATTTTTACCACTTGTTGAAGAGGCTTTGTTCATTATTTTCATTATTTGGAACTCTAGGTTAAGTTTACACATCGTTCAGCTGGTCATCAGGTCTCGAGACAGTCGGGCTCAGCGTCTGCGCTCTGCAGCATATTCACAGTAAACAACACTAACAACAGTCCTCTGTCTGTGGTAAAGCAGCGAGTCAAGGGCGTGACGTGTTCATAAATTTAATGTCTTCTCGTAGGGATTGTTCTTTATCGCTTTTATTATTTCCCAGAATAGTCGTATTATACAATTAAACAAACATGTTTCACATATTTTCAGAGTATTCATGCCGAATAAAGCTCAGCGTACGCGAACAGCTAATAACCTCTAAATTCCATTTTTTAACAAAACTAGCATTATTGCAAATACGTACGCAGATTCAATGTACCTCGTGGTGTTACGTATTTATAATAAAATTCCTACAAAAATAGTCAAACTTGCTTTGACAGTTCCTGTCACTTTACGTTTTGACGTCTATCCATGCGGTTGTTGCGTGTGTGTAAATTGGACTCACGGCTATACACATTTTGCATGACAAAACAATGAAATTTGGGTACTTTTCATAGGCGTTTTTTTATGATAAAATAAAAAAAATTCGGGACTTTTTTATCAGAATGTGTTCATAATTAAGAATATTCCAATTAAAATACAAATTTTACCGAGGTTGACTACCAAAAAATCGAACTTAAATCGATTATCTGCAAAACTGAACACCCTGTATAAAAATTAATGGCATCGTCGAATTCTACACGCCATCTAGTGCCAGTATACCAAATTTTGTCGCACTAGCTGCAATAGTAGCTGAGATATTCGCACTGAAAGTCTTAGAGGTATATACAGGGTGGTCGCGATGTAATGGGCCAAAATTCATGACTAAATTCCTGACGTGAAAATATTGCGATTTAGACAAACTCACCTTAGTCCAAAAGTTGATACTTACAGAGATACAGGGTGTTTAATGCAAAATATTATTTTAGATTTTTCTTATTTATTTCATAATAAATGCTCATATCGAGATGAAATTTTGGTGTTAGGGGTTTTCTGGGGCGAGAGATTGAAATATATCCATGGTTTGCTTGTAACTCATAGAGAGCGCCACTTGCGCTAGGTCGAATGCGTTGAAAACGACAGAACTTTTTTATCTTTAAAAAATCTAATTCTCAGGTACCAAATTCTGATTTTACAACTTCATTTACACAAAAAAGCTATACTTTTTGATAGTCGCTATCTTGCACCGTTCTTGTAAAATTTGCTATTAAATATTTCAATGTATTTGCATTCAATTACAAATCGGCAAAAATTTTCAAGTAGGCTTATGTTAATATCCAATTTTGACATTTTCCACTTATCTTAGTGCTGTCAGTAATATTACAGTATTATTCGTGCCTTATTAAAAGTATTCTTTACTTTATGATCTAAATCGTAGTGCGAGATAACATGCCACGCCATAATTTATTTTCAAATGGAGAAATGCGAGATATGATTTGCGTTTATGCGCAATCAGATAATGTTGGACGTCGAGCACTTCGTCGGTATTCAGAGTTGTATCCGAATAGAAGGCAACCAAATCGGAAACTATTTCAAGAACTTTTTAATAGACTTGGAGAAACTGGTAGTTTTCGTTCTAAAAGAGACAACGCAGGACGTACTGTTACAGTTCACCAAGAAGAAGACATTTTAGTAAGAGTGGCAGAAAATCCTGAAGTTAGCAGCAGGCAGATAGCTAGCTACCGGTGTTAGTAAAACAACAGTTCTCAAAATCTTTCACAAGGAAAATTTATATCCCTACCATTTTACACGCGTACAAAATCTTTTAGCAGCAAACTTACGAGCTAGATTACAATTTGTTCATTTTATGCGCAATCAGCAAAATCTTGACCAGAAATTTTTGGATAATGTACTATTCACTGATGAAGCGACCTTTACTCGTCGAGAAATTTTCAATTTTAGAAACAAGCACATATGGGATAATGAAAATCCTCACGTAGTCAGTGAGCGTCACTTCCAACATGAATTTAAGATAAATGTTCGGTGCGGAATCATAGGAAATCACCTTTTGGATCTACATGAGCTTCCACCAAATATAAATGGTGACTTGTATTTAGATTTCCTGCAGCACCATTTAGTTGACTACCTCGACGATTTACCACTGAATACATGGCAAAATCTATTTTTCATGCAAGATGGAGCTCCCCCTCATTATTCTGTCAGAGTACGGAACTATATTAGCCACATTTTTCCGGATCGTTGGATCGGTCGTGGGAGTCGAATATTATGGACTCCTCGTAGTCCTGACTTTAATCCTATGGATTTTTGTTTCTGGGGCTACATGAAATCAGTTGTCTATAGAGAAACTATAGACACCCGCGAAGAGCTATGGCAGAAAATTGTAAATGCCGCCGAATCATTTCGTAACGAGAATCTCTATTTTAAAATACGGCAGTCTTTGAAGAAACGCGTTAATAAATGTATTTTGAAGTTGGAGGCTGACATGTTGAACATTTATTGTAATATTCGATATTCAATTGTTCATCACATTTTATAATTTGAAATAAATTCTTGTTCTTTTTGACATTCGTATGTTATTTTGATTACTCAAATTACCAAAGCTAAATATCTTGAGAACGGTGCAAGATAGCGACTATCAAAAAGTATAGCTTTTCTGTGTAAAAGAAGTTGTATAATCAGAATTTGCTACCTGAGAATTAGATTTTTGAAAGATAAAAAAGTTCTGACGTTTTCAACGCATTCGACCTAGCGCAGGTGGCGCTCTCTATGAGCTACAAGCAAACCGTGGATATATTTCAATCTCTCGCCCCAGAAAACTCCTAACACCGAAATTTCATCTCTATATGAGCATTTATTATGAAATAAATAAGAAAAATCTAAAATAATATTTTGCATTAAACACCCTGTATCTCTGTAAGTATCAACTTTTGGACTAAGGTGAGTTTGTCTAAATCGCAATATTTTCACGTCAGGAATATAGTCATGAATTTTGGCCCATTACATCGCGACCACCCTGTATATATATATATTATTATTATTATATTAGTTCTTAAAAATTTGTTCTTAAAAATTTGTTCTTCCAAATTTGTTCTTCCTTTTGAGCGTGACGCGGTTTCTCGACCAACATCCCATCCCAATGTGTCTAACGGGCGCAAAGAAGTATAACTTCAAAAATGAGGCAAACGTCCTCATACAATACTCGCGTCAAGAATTCAGACATCTTACGTCGGCTGACGTTACACATTTGTTTTTATTGTCAACGTAATTTTCGATATTTGGTCGCGTTAAAAACAATTAATTTATGCAATTTAGTGCAATATATAATGCAAACTTTTACTGTAGTGTACAGGCTGTATCACATAAGAGGGCCACTCTCATGTATCTCGCTTAATATGAGACACGTCAAAAATCTTTAATGGTTTTTTGTTGCATTTTTGGAGGTCTTTATGCTCTATGTAAAAACAAATTTGAGATCCATGGCCAACTTTATGAGTAATAACAAAAAGACCTGTAAAGTGCCCAAACTTTAAGGCTGTCTAACTTTTTTATTTTAAGAGATAGAGAAAACTTTGGTAATAAATTTTTATTGCAAAATTGATACCTTCCACCTGATATAAACAGATTTTTTAAATATCGTATGTGGTTCGCTGCGCCCTCTAGGCGGATAAAAACATTTTTTATTGAAGCAGGCTATGGCCACAAAAAATTGTTTTTTCGTCTTTCATGCAATATACTATATGTTGCCCTTGTATTTATTAAATTTTTTTCAATTTTAGTTGAAAAAAATATTTTCGTGTTGCTCAAGATAATGTAGAATCTGTTTTAAAGACGCCAACTGCAAAAAAATAATAAACAGAATGTACTTTTTTATGCAAAATACAGATTTTCTTTTAATATTATTTTATTGGTTTTCACATTAGAAGCAATTGGGTCTTTAAAATTATTTTGACACGGACAATGTAATAAAATAATATTATAAGAAAATCTGTATTTTGCATAAAAAGAGTACATTATGTTTAATATTTTTTTGCAATTGGCGTCTTTAAAACAGGTTGTACATTATCTTGAGTAACACGAAAATATTTAGGTACATTTTTTTTAACTAAAATTGAAAAAATTGTAATAAATACGAAATATAAGGGCAACATGTAGTATATTGCATGAAAGACGAAAAAACAGGCAATTTTTTGTGGCCATAGCCTGCTTCAATAAAAAAAATGTTTAACCGCCTAGAGGGCGCAGCGAACAACATACGTTATTTCAAAAATCTGATTATATGAGGTGAAAGGTATCAATTTTTCAATAAAAATTTATTACCAATAAGTTTTATCTATCTCTTAAAATAAAAAAGTTAGACAGCCTTAAAGTTTGGGCACTTTACAGGTTTTTTTGTTATTACTCATATAGTGGGCCATGGATCTCAAATTTGTTTTTACGAGCATAAAGGCCTCCAAATATGCCAAAGATTTTTGACGTGTCTCGCATATTAAGCGAGATACATGGGAGTGGCCCTCTTATGTGATACAGCCTGTATAGTTTTATTAATATCAGTTGCAGTTTCTTAAATATTTTGATGAAAACATAATGAATTATTCATTTGTTCGTGTGACGTAAGTCGTCTGAATTCTTGTCGCGAGTATACATACATATTACAATCTATTCTCTATATGACATCCTCTCATTTCAAGACACATATTCAATCTTCGGTTGACTTCTTTGTTCTTCTCTGCGTTTATTAATATTTCGCCGTTTAACTCATTATGATTTTTTCTTTCAAATGATTAATACCTAGCGAAGGTGTTTTGTAAACCTTATTTTTAAAAATACCCGATAAAAATAATCGAAGGGTGTTAGATTTGGTGACTTTCCGGGCTACTGAATAGGTCCATTAATCCCAATTTATTTTTCTGGGAAAGTCTTATCTAAATATTGTTACGTATACGTTCAACGTCTACGCACAAGGGGGTAACTCAGAAGGCAGTTTTAGAAAAATATTATAAATAGTTTATTATAAAAATCAGAATCAGAACAGAAAATATAACAATCGTAATTTCCAGCTGAAGGGTTTAGCCTAGTATACAATTTTACGTACCGCTAACCAGCCTTCATGGCGGCAGGGGGGAGCTTGGTGCACTTCCAAAAACCGACTAACTTTTCGTCTCCTACTTTTGAGCACCGACCCTGTGAACCACAATTTCGCTGCAATTGCAATGTTCCTGATGCACTTATGGCCAGTCAGCAACATTGCACTCTATGCAGGAAATCCCTGGTCACCGAACTACTTGGAATGTTATAATTTTGCTGCTTTTATTTCTGTCGTAACTATTTGAAAATATTATTTATAATAGTCAGTGGTCGCGCGATTTAAGGCGTTACTACTTGAATCGGGGTGACTAGACGGAGTTGGTTCGAGCCCAGCTGCCGGTAGACCGTATATAAGCTATATTCGTGGAGAGATTGGCACCCTCTCTGCGGGTATGGTAGGGTGGAAGAATGTTGGCTTGGGTCAATGTGAGAGATTGATGCCGGTTGACATTTGACTACCCCCTAATTAATGAGGTTTTCCAGGTTTCCCTCATTCCTGCACTGAATGGTGGTTAGGGCCTACCAACGTAAGCCGTTCCTGGGCGCAAATGCGGCCTGCTTAATAATAATATGCCGCCCCCTCTTCCGCACAAGTCTTCGACTTCTGGGCTAATCCTCGTGATTAGAATGAGGGGTAGAGATATTATTATTATTATTAATATAATAAAATAATGTTGAATAAAGCTGGGTCGATGCTTTCCAGTATAATTTCTAAATTCATTCAAATATTAAATATATTTCTACTTAAATTTCCATTCTTGACGATATTGCTGCACAATCCTGGACTTATGAGGTTTCTCCTTAGCTGCAAAGGCACATTCTCCAGAAGTGCAGGAAGTTCTTCTTATATGACATTTAGGTAACACACTGCTCAATCTATGTTCATAAACATAAGGCCCAATTAAATACCTACTGATAATGCCGCACCATATATTTACTCCAAAATGACCTTGGTTTTGGACTGGATTTACAATGTGGGGATTTTCAATGGACCAGTAGTGTTCGTTGCGCCTGTTTGGCAAACCATTACTGACAAACCGACTTTCGTCCGTCCAAAGAACGTGTCGAAAAAGGTTCTGATCAACAAAGATTTACTACAATTTGAGCTATAAAATTAGGTCGGTTTTCAATGTGACGCAAATACTCTAAATTGTGAATTTTGTAGTCATGATACCAATTGATCTTTAAAATTCATTGAACGGTTGATTTAACTAAATTCAATTCCCGGCTAGCCTCCCATATAGAATTTCGTAAATTTTGCAGGGTTCTCAGCGTCAGGAAAAACCTGAAAAACCTGGAAATGTCACGGAATTTGAACTTTGTCAGGGAAACGTCAGGGAAAGTGCCAATAATCGTCAAAAATCAGGGAATTTTTATTGTCGTCAGGGAAAATTTGTGAACGCTGCTCATGCCGTGTCAAAATGATTTATTTAATGAACGCACCCAGTTGCCTATTTCTGTTTGCTTCAATAACACGCACCCGCAGATTGATAGAAAGAAACGGATTTATCGGTCAGTGGTCGCGCGGTTTAAGGCGTTAGTACTTGAATCGAGGTGACTAGACGGAGTTGGTTCGAGCTGCCGGTAGACCGTATATAAGCTATATTCATAGAGAGGATTGGCACCCTCTCTGTGGGTATCCCAAGTAACAATTTCCGACTCATTTTGGGCAAAGTGTCGACGCTGTGTCGACACTGTAATTTGGACACGACACATTTTTAAGGCAGATTGTCGACTTTTAGACCATTATAAGCGGAAAATGTAACCAAAATGGTGATTAAAATGTGTACTAAATATGGTCTAAAATTTGTCCAATAGCGAGTCTGAAATATACCTAAATTTTTTCAAAAATGTGTCTTGATTGTGCCTTTCGTTTCCAATATGTGTCTAAAATTGAACCTTGATGTGTCCACAATATGTCTATTTTGTTCCTAATTTGGCCTAAATATGTGTCGATTATGTGTCCAAAAGTTATTTTACATGTGCCTCGTATGTGGTCATGTTGTTTCCAAAATGTGTTCGTTATTATATTCTAATGAGAGCCACAAATTTGACACATGGTGTTCTCAATTTTACCGAAATTATTATTTTCTATTCATTGTGTACCAAAATAAATCCTAATAGACACAAATTATATTTCTTCCCAATACATTATGGATAATCTTGAACACAGACTTAAGGCATTCATCTCCTCCTAGAAAACAATGGTATTTTAATTTATTTTGAACATTTTACTATTTCTCGCGTAGATACACTTGCGAACTAAAGTTTACCGATAATAGTTGACATGGTACTTCTCAAAATTAAGCAGGCCTTAAAAATACCACGTAATTATAATTAGTCGATGTTTTTTCCTTTATTCTATAAAAAATATATTTTTGTAATTCTCAAAAAAATCAAATACCAATGATATTTTATTATTTAGGACTTCATATTTATTACAGTTGTGGCTTAAATAATTCCTAAAAGCTTTAATTTCAAATAAGATTTTAAAGGCCGCCATTTTTGTCAAGTGCATTCACGTTGAAGTACTTGTTGAAATATGGCGTACTTATAGGTGGTGTTCAAATAGAACCATGTTTCCGTAATGTGAATAAAATTTGCCCCCAAATTGTCCATCCCAACACATTTGAAAATGGAAGAAACAATTTGGAGTAATGTTTCTACATATAGACCAAAAAGTCACTGAAATATCGCCAACTACAATGTTTTCCTTTTTGTTGTTTAATAGAAATAGTGCACTTGCTCTTGCTCTCATAAATTCACTCAATTTCCTCTGAGTAATGTCTATCTCTTTTTTTCACACGTCAATAGTAAGTGCTAGTGTGCACCTTTGGAGTTCCACCTTTTTTATTTTAACCATATTGTAACTGTAAAACTTAAAACACTATCACAGATCAACGTTTATCATAATAATATGCGCCATGTTAAGTACACAAACACTTTAACCGGATAAACTAAACACATTATAGAAACAAAATGGAAATTATGTGTGTAAAATGTTTCTACATGGATACATGTGTGTCTGTACGGCACATAGTGGAAACAATAAATAAACTCTGTTTAAAATGTACCCAAATAGTAATTATTGTGTCTACTCAACTCATTTCAGTAACAAAATAGAAAATCTTGTTAAGAAACAAATCAGACAAACTTGAGTCTATTTAGTGTCGACCCGTATGTGTCTAAATATATTTGAAGAGTCCAAGCTGACACAAAATAGATACATTTTAAATACATGTGTTTAAAATGTATCTATTTAGACACACATATCCTTTTGACACAATAAGTTGGACATGTGTCGACACAAACTTGAAAATTTTGGACACAATTTGAACGGAGGCAGAAGTGCTCCAAAAAGAGTCGACACGATTCAGGCACAAGAAAATTGTGCCCGAGTTTTGCCATAAATTGCTACTTGGGATGGTAGGGTGGAATAATGTTGGCTTGGGTCAATGTGAGAGATTGATGCCGGTTGATATTTGACTACCCCCCTAATTAATGAGGTTTTCCAGGTTTTTCTCATTCCTGCACTGAATAGTGGTTAGGGCCTACCAACGTAAGTCGTTCCTGGGCGCAAATGCGGTCTGCGTAATAATAATATGCCGCCCCCTCTCCCGCACAAGTCTCCGACTTCTGGGCTAATCCCTGTGATTAGAATGAGGGGTAGAGATATTATTATCTGGAGTGTATAGCTGTTTTTTTGTAACCAACCGTATTCATCGACTATTTCAAAACGTATTCAATGGTGACATTACTTATGTAATGCACCAAGAAAATGTATAGTTTCAAAACGTAATGTCATCAAATATTTATTTCTCTTTAACATCACACTCACACTTTTTGATTTTGAACAAAAACAAATAGTTACGTACATGTTCGTATGAGTGACAAGATGCTTTTGTAATGTAATTTAAGATGTCTAAGAATACGTTAAAATTTGCAGAGGTACATACAATAATCCACAGCCAATTCCTTTTTAAATGAACAAAATAAGAAGTATAAAAATATCAACCATTTTAAACATAAAATCTGAAAATTTAAATCACCGATTTTGGGATCTCTACTTTTAAGGCAACTGCTACATAGACCAATAGCAAAGCATCCAAAGAGTTCAAACTAGATTCAGTGGACGTTTTAAACACGGTTTAAAAAGCAACCTGTGTGACGTGCGTGACTGTTTCAATGCGAAAATGTAGTGTTTTGAACCGATTTGAATACATTTCATCGTAAAAAAACAGGTTACAACTGTCTGCTCAGTAGTGAAATCTATTTTTATCGGTTTTTGTTGTGTTTGTTTATACATATTTCTATTAGATCTTTTATTAAATATTTATATTTGTTAATATTTAACATAATACAATATGTTCAATGACTGAAATACATATTTTTTTATAAAATTAAATATTTACGTATTTGTCAGCGAATGGGCTCATTTATGCATTATCATTTGACTTGTTTTTATTTTAGTTTGTTTTTAAAAATATGAATTTTGTATGCTCTTTGTCAGGGAAAACCTGGAAATGTCAGGGAATTTGATTTTGAAAAATTGCTGAGAACCCTGTTTTGTTCGTAATACTGTAACAGTCTAGCTGTATTAACATTGTTTTTTACCCTTCGGTCAATTATTTGACTCTTCGGTAAATGCATCTTGATTTCGTAGCAAGGTCGACTCCAATCTTGTAAAGGTTGCATGATCAGGAATGAGGAGCTCTGGATATCTTTCTCGATATAACTCTACAAACTGTTAAATTAGCAACATACCATTTTTTCTGAATGAGAAAACATTTGTGAAACACAAAAGTAATATATTAGACGTTCGTATTGAGTAATTACAATTATTTTGACATTTTTGCACTAAAAACAACGAATATTCAATTATTTTCCAACGACTACTTGATCCTTCCATCGCTAATGTGATTTTTAAAAGGTATTTTTTTTTTAGACTCTTTACAGCCGGATTCATGAAACGGGCGTAGCGCTAGTCCGACTAACGAGTTTACGCCCGTGTAAGGCGCGTTAGTTGGCCTAACCAGCTTTGCGCTCATTCACGAAACATGCGTTGCTAGGTAGCGAAGCATGCGTTGCTAAGTAGGCTGTTTATTTACGTCCATATTTGCGCCAAAAGTTAGACCCAGTATTGTACCTGTCTAAAAATCGCGTAACTTCGGCGTCTAGTTCCTTGCGTTTCCCATTGTATATTTAGTATTTATATTCAAAAACTGTACTTTTCAGTACTACGGATTAGTTAACATATCATAAAGTAAGTATTATACATAGTAGTGAATAGGAGTATGCTTTTTATTTAAATTAGTGCAACAGATGCGTAAATTTTTCGCGTAACCTCCGCTAGTCTGACTAACGTTACGCCTTGTTGATGAATCCGTATGTTAGGACGGTATTGCTAGTAACTTTTAAAGGGGAAGTAATACAGAATAATTTCTCTAATAAAAGTTTATTAGAAAAAAGAGAGATGTTTAACAAGAAAAAAATGTTGGTATGTTTTTGGAAAAAATATAATTGATGACGTCATTAGCCGTTTCTGTCAAATCCTAATAACTTTCGATTGAAAATGGAGTTTACCTCATCCCACTTTTATTTATTTTTTTTGTACCCTCACAGTAGACCCATACTATCGAAATTGAGGGACCCTGAACATATGAAATAATTAAAAAATGAAATTGCGTTCCTAAATAAAACTTATCATAAATTCAATGTAAAGCCGCGTATACACGGGTCAAATCGCGAGTCAAGTAACTTACTTCCACACTTGCATGATTTTTTTTCTGCTTGACTCAACTATTATAGCTTGGGAAAGTAAGTGGTCTAGTAGGCGATCGAGTGATAAAATTGATCAAGGTAGCAATCAAATTAAGTTGTTTGTCCACCGTGCAGGCCCACTTCATTGCCTCACTACATGATGCAAATTGACAGGCAGGCCTATGATTGAACATTCAGGTTAGCGTAACTGATGACAGTTAAGTTACGATAACTGGGTGGGCATAACTGAGCTCTTAACCGAAATGGAAAGATCGCTATGATCGAACAAGCAGTTATCTGTGCCTGTTATTATGGCCAGATAACCCTGTCATGGCAGTTAATTATTTAACATACGTCATCTGTCCATCACTTATATGTCAAAAATTGTCAATTAACGCAATTAAAATTTAAATCATAGGTAGCTACTTAACAGTGGGTCCAAGTGGCAAGAAGATTATGGCACACAACCCAAGGCCAATATGAAGAAATGCTAATTTTCATTAAATGTAAGAAAATATTGTTGGGAAGCAAAGTAAACACAACGCATGTTAATATAAGTAGGTACTTTGGCAAAATTTTGAAGTACATATAAATTCTTTAGTGTATGGACCGCAAACAAATCCCCAACAGTGGTGGTAGGTAAGTGAAATATTTCATATTAACTTATTGATACAATTATTTAAATTATTTTAAATTCATGCAGAGTGGAAGCAAAATGTAAAAAGGAAGAGCAGAAAACTTCATCAGGATCAAAAACTAGTAAAACCTCGATGCACATATTCAATATTTATACACAGTTTACGTGGGTAATCAAAAATGTATCTTTAGGCATGTGATCTGTGCTACTGTGCTAATTACAATTTACTACGCCTTGGTGGAGTCCATGTTGCAATATCATTTTTCTATGAGCGTTCGAAGCGAATAGACGTGTAGTACGGGTCCGACTCTTAAAATTTATCGAGTGCTTATATGTTGCCAGTTAGAAAATTAACAACTAATATTTTCATCTGTTATACCATTGTGTTATTGCATTGTTCCTTGCAAGCTTGTTAAGTCATCATATCAATATATTATTTACAATCTAATATACATATTAATTATTAAAATGGTATTTACTGAGCGTCAAAAAAGTGAATTAAAAACCATATCAAAAGAAGCATCTAAAGAAGTACTGACAGAGTTTTTAAATGATAGTGGTTTTATGGAAACTATTGCTAATAAAATAGTAAACATAGTTTCAGAGAAAATTAATGTTCATATAGAAAAACTCACAACGAAGATAACAACGCTAGAAGGGAATTTTAATAATATACAGAGTGAAAATGAAGAGCTTAGAAAGAAAATTGATAATCTTGAACAAGATGCAAAACTTACTCAATTAAGATTATATGGTATTTCTGATGAAGATGATTCCAGTTTAAGCAAAAAGGTTCAAAATTTAATAACATCCAAAATTGGTGTATCAAATTGTTCCATTCAGAATTGTTATCGACTCAAATCTAATGGCAAAAGGAAAGATAAACCAAAAGCTGTAATAGTAAAATTTGACAACATTCAACAACGCAATATGGTTTATCATAACAAAAAATTGTTAAAGGGAACCAAAATTGTTATTACAGAGGAACTTACTAAGAGCCGGCATGAGTTGTTGGTTTTAGCTAAGGAAAAGTTTGGAAAAGGGAAGGTTTGGACAATGTATGGAAAAATTTTTTGTAATATTAATGGAAAAAAAATTAACATAAGGAATGAAGATGATGTTATGAATTTACTTGAGTAGAGTCGGGCTCGAATTAACTGCATCTAATTATATATATTTTTTTTATTTTGCTTTGTTAAAACATATTTCTTTATTATTACTGTTATTATTGCTTCAATTATTAAATTTTTGTTTTATAATTTCTTGAAATTATAAATATTCTTTTTTTTTTCTCTCTTAGTTATTGTTGTGAGAGGAATACGGAGTGAAATGAAGGGTCTATCAATTGCTTTCCTTAATGTTCGTTCTTTGACACACAGTTTTGGAAATGTTAAAACTCTTTTAATAGATGAAGGATATGATATTTTTGGGCTGTCTGAAACATGGTTGTCAGAGAACATAAACAATAACTCAGTTGATATACAAGGCTATAATTTTTTAAGAATGGATAGAGGTTCTAGGGGTGGAGGTGTTGCTATATATATTAAAGAAAATTTAAGGTATGAAATCTTACATTCAATTTCAACTCATATATTGGAACAGCTATGGATTAAAGTTTCATATTTTAAAATTAATTATATTGTTGGATCACTATATAGGGCTCCAAAAACAGATTTTAATGAATTTCTTAATATCTTTGAAGATAGTTTATCAGAATTTGCATTAGATAGTAGTACTCTTGTATGTGGAGGAGATTTAAATATAGATATTTTAGATTTTGACAATCATAATACTGTCCTTTATATGGACTGCATTCAATCTTTTAATTTGAAACAGATTATCGATACTCCAACTAGGATTACCGATAAATCCAGAACTTTAGTTGATCATATTTTATTACCAAGTGAAGAAGTTAGTTTTACTGTTGGTACAAAGGAAGCTAGTAACATTGCAGATCATTCTTTAATCTTTTGTTCTTTCAAAAACATTATAAACAATGTATATAATAAATCTGAAAGAAATACTCGTAGTCTAAGACGTATTGACAAACAAGTTTTATATGAATTGTTGATAAATACTCCTTTTAATAATATAGTTCATTTGAAAGATGTGCATATGAAAGTTGAGTACATGAATGAATTGATACTTAATTTATTTGAAACAGTAGCACCTCTAAAAAAAATTACAATAAAGAAGCCAAAACCACCGTGGTTAACAGATAATATTAATTTTATGATTCGACTTAAAGATCGAGCTTTTAAAAAATTTAAACAAACAAAAAATGCATGTCACTGGAACTATTACAAACAAATGAGAAATCAAACCAATATTGCGGTCCGTAATGAAAAAAAAAGTTATTTGGAGTATTGTATTAATAATAATGCAGGAGATTCTAAACTGCTTTGGAAAAGGTTGAAACAACTTAATATTTACAATAAAAATACTGTAAATATACTTCCACAAAACTTAAACAAACCACTCGAGATTAACAAACATTTTTTACACTTGTCTTCAAATAATACTGATACAGACATAGAACTTATAAATTTTTACAAATCTAATTTTAAAACTGGTTTTAATTCATTTTTTGATTTTTCGACGGTTTCAGTGGATACAGTTTTTAGCTACTTGACTGAAATTAAATCGTTTGCTACTGGTGCTGATCAAATAAATTTAGAAATGTTAATTTTATGCTGTCCACATATTTTACCTTATTTGACTAATATTATAAATTCTAGTATACTTGATTCTACTTTTCCTAATATATGGAAAATTTCGAGAGTAAAACCACTTGTCAAAAAAAAAAGAAGCCGTGTCTTATGATGATTTGCGTCCGATAAGTATTCTACCTGTTCTATCCAAAGTCTTGGAAAAAATTATGAATTCTCAAATCAGGCAGCATTTAAGTTTGTACAATATTTTACCAGAACATCAGTCAGGATTTCGACCAGGTTATAGTTGTACCACAGCACTAATAAATGTAACGGATGATATTATTCGAGCTACAGATAATGGTAAAACTACGGCACTGATACTGTTAGACTATTCAAAAGCATTTGATACTATTGATCACAAAATTTTATTATCTGTCTTACATTTTATAGGGTTTTCGGATAATGCAATTAGGCTTTTAGAGAGTTATCTTCGAAATAGAATGCAATTTGTTGAGACTGATGTGGGACAATCATCTAAAGAGCATGTACAATGTGGTGTACCACAAGGATCAATTCTCGGCCCTCTTCTGTTTAGTATTTATACTTGCAATTTGACAAGCTGCATAAAGGATTGTTCTGTACATTTATATGCGGATGACACACAACTGTACTACTCGTTTTCCAAATGACTTACTTATAGCAAATAATATTATTAATCAAGATTTAGATCGTTTGATTGCATTTTCTGAACGTCATAAGCTTCATTTAAATCCCCTAAAGTCAAATGTTTTGATATTTGGTAAGCGTAGAAAAGATATTGAACAGAATTTTTCAGTACAACTTGGAAATACAAATTTACAGTGTACGCAAAATGCAAGAAATTTGGGTATGGAATTAGATACTGATCTACGTTTTAAAAAAGATGTTAATAAAAGAATTCAAATAGCTTACTGTAATCTTAAAATGTTATACCCCAATCGTCATTTATTATCTCAAAAGCTCAAGGTAAAGCTAACTGATTCTCTGGTTTTGAGCCATTTCAACTACTGTGATGTCATTTATGGACCTTGCTTAGATAAGCGTGATGTTAATAGAATTGAAAAAGTTCAAAAGTCTTGTTTGCGGTTCATATATGGCATTAGGAAATATAATCCGGTTTCATTTAAACTAAAAGATACAAAATGGCTTAAGATGCAGGACAGACGAAAACTTCATTCCATGATTTTGTTTCATAATATAATTCATAGTGAGTGTCCTCCATACTTGTATAATAAAATAAAATTTAGAACAGATGTTCATACATTAAATTTGAGATTTAAAGGACTCATTTCACCTCCTCCTCATAAAACGATTTTTTTTAAACGAAGCTTTTCTTATAATATATACCTTCTATATAATAATATTCCACCATTGATGAAAAAATTGAAAACTACATTATTTAAGAATAAAATTAAGGAACATCTTTATTCCATTTCGTAGACACTTTAGAATCATTCCCTTCCTCTCACATGCATATGTCTTTACATTAAGAGTATTTATACTATTTCTTCGAACATGTATTTATAGTTAGTTAGGTAGTACTGATTAGGGGCTGGACCATGATCTTTTTTAATTGATTCCTGCTCCCTTTTGCAATGAATAGAATTCAATTTTTTGTAGTTTATGTAGGTATTGTATATGTATTGCAAATAAATATTATTATTATTATATTATTATTATTATATAGATATTATAATTATTATAGGAGGATAGTATTGGATGCAGCGTATCAGTGTTACTGTAATCCATTAGAAATTATTGTCAAGAACACATCTAATAAAAATAATATTTAAAAAAGATAAAATGTATTATTTATACCTACTTCATATAGAATATAAATTATTACCAATAATTAAAAACTAGGTACCTAACTTTTGTCACTGTGCCTTTCTCCTATTCATAAATTAATTATTAATATTATTAGGTAATAATATATATTTCTTTTTGTTTGTTAATATTCATTTAGATATCACTATCATACTCAGAATAGCAATCTTAATTGTATAAAATTGTAATCCCACTTAGAACAAACTTTAGGTTTTTTTAGGTTGTATTTACTGTTAAACTATTAATACCGTATATTACTAATTATGTAAAACTATGTATGGCAATAAATTGATACTGAATTGTGCTATAGACAAATAATAATAAAATTATACATTATATTATGCCAAATGTCATACGTCAATTACCAGCAATAAAATTAAAATTTCAGACCAATAAAAAGCTCCAGTTACATTTAACGGCAGGTTATTTCAAGCAGTTTTATAACTAGGTCACGTGATCATTCTCAAGTTAAGT
The DNA here is from genome assembly GCA_025584915.1 of Monochamus saltuarius. Classification (NCBI taxonomy): domain Eukaryota; kingdom Metazoa; phylum Arthropoda; class Insecta; order Coleoptera; family Cerambycidae; genus Monochamus; species Monochamus saltuarius. The sequence continues at coordinate 23,542,967 of CM046727.1, read as the reverse complement.
AACTGGGAAAAATAAACTTGACAGGTGTGTCAATCATACGAATTTCTGATTAACCTGCCAGTTACCGTTAACAGGCCTGTTAATGCTAATTGGATGTGTTCGATCATAGGCCCGAGGTTCTGTTTACATGATGCAAGAAAATTACTTTACCGCTCTGCTTGACCGTTTACGTGTCACGAGTCAAGTAATTCGAGTGATTTGTTTCTACTTGACGTAACACAGCTGTGGAAAGTAAACGGTCTAGTAGACAGTGATACAATTTATGGTACAGGTAGTAGTCAAGCTACTTGTCCATCGTGCAGAACCACTTGACTTGATCAGAACTGTTTACACGATGCAAGAATAATATTTCGCTTGACTTTACCGCTTTACATGACCGTTTACTTGACCCGTGCAAACTTGCGTTAAGAGCATAAAGTCCCACAAAAATTTATCATCACTGTAAAAAATCCAAAACATTTGTAATGTTCACGATTTCTTGTTGTTGTTTACCTTATTTTCTGTTTCCGCACGACTTTTAGTTGAGGTTTCTGATTCGACGTGTATTTTGACTAACGGTTAAGAATTTGGCAATGGTCTATCTTCTTGAAGTCTGTAGGTTTGTTTAACTTGTTGGAAGGGCTTGAGAAACCAGAAATGCAAAAGTAATTCTTGGTGGACATGCTGGAAAACCTAGGGTACCTAGTATGGCACAGACTGAGAAACATGTTTTAGATACCATTCAATAAGAGCCAATAACCAGTATCAGAAATATCGCCGAGCTAGTTTATACACTTCAGATGGAAATGTGGAGAATTTTAAATGAAAACCAACTTATTACTTAACAGCGAATTCAAATATTACTGCCACAAGACCATCCCCAAAGAGTACACTTTTGCAAGCGGTTTTTACAGGAATTAATATTTTACTAAATAAATCAATTTTTTACTCGTACTATTCTAAATACTCACGTATTACGGGGCTATGGGAAATTCGCACAATATACGCCAAACTAATTTCCAGCAGAAATTTTATTTAAATGTTTCCATACCAAATGGCTCGCTTAAACTATCTTCATTTTTTGGAACATAATTTATCGGAACTACTTGATAATGGGATCCTAAATGTTAGACGATCCATGAGATCCTCACACAACAGTGTTCCACTTCATTTTAACGCGAAGTACGGAACTTTTTAAATAACCAATTTCTCGAATAGGTTGCAATGAACCACTAACCATGCGAGATCGCCAGACCGAAAGCCATGTAACTTTTGTGTGGAGTTATATGAAAAGTTTCAAATTAAAGGTTTTTTATTCGTACGCTAACACGCTCACATTCCAACTGTTTTTGGGAAAAAATATGGCTTGAATAAAAATAATGTCGATTAAATTTTAATCACGCTGGATTAAGAGATAACTTTCTAGTAAAGCCGGTGAAATTTAATCAATAATTACTCTAACATTATTCATTAAATCTGCAAGTATTGGTAGTGTATTGATATAAATCCTGACTTTTATATAATTTCATAAGAAAAAAACTAAAACCATTAAGTTGCAATGATAATTAGCTAACAAGACCTTGAAATCTTTTCCCTTAACAACGTGATGGTGTTATAATATCAAATAATCAGTTATCATTGTCCAATATCTTTTACAATTATGAAGTTCGAGCATTTTCATAATACACTTTAACAATTTGTACACGCTGTGAGCCAATAAATTCTTGAAAGTGCCAGCCAAGCAATTTACAGCGGACCTGCTAAACCTAGGTCGAAGATTAGTACAGGAAACAGTTGGACTCCTAGCTTTACTCAAGAAGATAGTTTGTCTGGGTTCTAACAAGAGAAAAGAGAAGATTGCAATCTTGTATTCTGTGAAAGTATTAGGAAAAAAACCGAAAGCAAAACTGTGGAAACTGATTAGAAGGCTAAAGTTAAAGTAGGAACGTATAATCTTGGTCTACAATAAACTTATGAATAGTCGCTGTAGAAAGTGATAGTATTTAGATGAGAAATGCATGAAAATAATTTAATAAATTATACAACGACAATCCATTTAAAAGTCCCCCACTTGTATCTAGAAAATAGAGAAAGGTATCAAAGTTTTATAAAAACAATTTTCTGTAATCAACCTTAATGGAAATCTGAATATTAATTAAAGTACGTATTCATATTGATATCCAAAACAACTTTTCGATGACACGAAGATTGAAAAGTAGTTCACGTGAAAAAACTATTCAATTTTGAGCAGCATTTGTTATTCCAAAATCACTTATTTAAGAGATATTACAACCAGAAAATATTTTTGAAGAAAAAAAATTACCATAATAATTTTTTGTAAATGAATTTTGAGCCATAGGCGTTCTAAAATCTTTCGTAATTGTGTCAAATATAAATTTTAAAAAGATTTTTTATGTATTAAAAATTGTCGGTCAGTTGACGAACGATTTAAGGCGTCAATATTTGAATAGATGTGGTCAGTCTGCCGTGGGATCGAATCCCGCGGCCGGTGGACCGTAGGTCAGCTATATTCGTGGAGAGGATTCGCACCCTTTCTACAGGTATGATAGAGTGGAAGAATGTTGGTTAATTTGGATCAATGTGAGAGATTAATACCGGTGGATTTTTTATCACCACCCTAATTAATGAGGTTTCCCATTATAAATTATTTTTATAACCATTAAGTCTAATATAAGTCCTGCTAATGTTAAAAATGAGTTTATTCAGTTTCCTGTTTAACTAGAATTTATGTGGTTAATTTTTTTTTAATATTTTCAAGTTGCATTTTTCTATTTTTGTTCGATTTTATTTTTATTTCGTCAATGTACGGATATACATATAATTATTATAGTTATTGAGTTTATTATTTGATTTTTTACTCATAAAAAAGATGATAATAAAACATTATAAGGTGTCATTTTCTCTATTTCCTAAAATTAAATTCTTTCAAGTTCAAATATCCCGCAAATTAATGATTTTTTGGAAATTCTTTATATTAACAATTGTTCAAAATATAATAGTTTATTGTTTACAGTCCGAGACACGACACTTTTTACAGAACTTATAGACATACCACCCATATTTTTTTTCTTTTCGAAATATCATATTTTGAAGTTTCAACATTCTGTATAATATGAAATGTACAATGTAAATTCACAAATGTATACAGTGCAGACTTGATAATCCGGACTAATTAAAACCAGCCTGATTCGGATTACCGAAAAATCCGGATTACTGCAACTCACGACTGATATGTAATAAAATTCTATTTTAGGACTTATTTTTATTTATGGAACACAGCTTGTATAAAACGGAATATAAATTCATCTTAATTTCATAAAATAAACACTTAAACTTCAAAAAAACACAACATAAACTCATAAATACGTATGTTTGTACATTAAAAATCCGGATTACAGAATACGTAGTGTTTGAAATAATGAGTCCGGATTACCGAAGAATCCGAATTATATAGGATCCGGAATATCAAGTCTACACTGTAATGTAAAATTCAATTAGCGTCATAATAGTCAAAAGTATCTTTGATGTGATCTGTGCTGTAAATTTGCTGTTATTTTATAACACGAAAGGTTAATATTAATATCTTAATGATAATTTTAATGACCTAAACTTATTCCGTGGTTCATTTAATGCAATATTAATCTGATATACCAGACTTGCGAGAATTCCCCACAGCAAAAAAAAGTACCGTTTCCATAAGTTTTCCAGTGCTACCCTTCGCAGTAACGGTAGACACTTTTATAAATGGCCACCATTATTTTAAATAAACCGAATTTCAGTTTAAATTCTCTGCTAAAATATATTCAAATAAAGCTGATAGAAATGGAGAAATCGCTACTTTACCGCAAGTGAAACGGTGTTGGAGCAAATTCGACTTGAAATGTCCATAAATCTAAAATGAATAACTCATTTGCAGCGCAACCGGATTATCTGGAACGCTGCTTGCCGCAGGTTAAATGTACAAATTTAAAAATTGGCCTCGTATTTCTTCTTGGTTGCTACCCAATGCACTAACAGGTAGATAGGGTAAGACAGACAATATACGAAGAGTTCGTCGGATATGTAACTTTACTACATACTTTACTACCACTATTTATTTATTTATATATTTTTTTAAACATCGACATATTTACAAATTAATTTATTTATTTCATTCCTTAACTCTTTTGTTCTTTCATTCCCTCATTCCTTGATTCCTTCATTCCTTCATTCCTTCATTCCTTCATTCCTTCATTCCTTCATTCCTTCATTCCTTCATTCCTTCATTCCTTCATTCCTTCATTCCTTCATTCCTCCATTCCTCCATTCCTCCATTCCTCCATTCCTTAATACCTTAATACCTTCATTCCTTCATTCCTTCATTCCTTCATTCCTTCATTCCTTCATTCCTTCATTCCTTCATTCCTTCATTCCTTCATTCCTTCATTCCTTCATTCCTTCATTCCTTCATTCCTTCATTCCTTCATTCCTTCATTCCTTCATTCTTTCATTCCTTCATTTCGTCATTCCTTCATTCCTTCATTCCTTCATTCCTTCATTCCTTGATTCCTTCATTCCTTCATTCCTTCATTCCTTCATTCCTTCCTTCCTCATTCCTTCATTCCTTCATTCCTTCATTCTTCATTCCTTCATTCCTTCATTCCTTCATTCCTTCATTCCTTCAATACTTCATTCCTTCATTCCTTCATTCCTTCATTCCTTCATTCCTTCATTCCTTGATTCCTTCATTCCTTCATTCCTTCATTCCTTCATTCCTTCATTCCTCATTCCTTCATTCCTTCATTCCTTAATTCCTTCATTCCTTGATTCCTTCATTCCTTCATTCCTTCATTCCTTCATTCCTTCATTCCTCATTCCTTCATTCCTTCATTACTTCATTCCTTCATTCCTTCATTCCTTCATGCCTTCATTCCTTCATTCGTTCATTCCTTCATTCCTTGAATTTATTTTTTTGACACGTATTTGTAGAAACACTATTCGTTTTAGGCAGTTTCTTTTTTATACCTAAGCATTTTTAATGCTTTTGGTAAGATATTGTAAGTAGCTTACTACACTACAGGATACATTTAAAATTACTAACTTGTTTCTAAAATTTTTTTGAAATTGTTCTGCTCTGACAATGTCTATGACTTCTTTTTAATAACATTGAGTATGTACCTAATTGTATTGTAATAAAACATACATTATTTAGAAGAAAACAGAAATAATAACTTAAAAGGAAAATATAGAATATCCGCAGAATAGTTAGTTTCGTCCAATATTATTGATATCTAAAAAAAAATTATTAAACATGGCTTGTTTTTTTTTAAATAAAATGGGAGGCATCTTCCTCCACCACTGATTAAAATGATTTTTTGTTTTAATTCGTTAAATCATAAATCAAACACCAACAGAAATAATGGTTTTTTCGATCGGTCTTGATGTATGATCGGTATTATTATTTGATATAGTGATTTCCCGGGTTGTTATGCCGTCACCTCGGTAACTGGTAGCTGCCAGTAATAGAATTAAAGTGCACATCCCTAGCAACAGCTGGGATTCTTTGACCTGCCCTTGTTGTTCTCGGGCTAAGTTCTATAAGGGGTATCCGATATATTGATTTCAACTCCTGTTGTTGGTATTACGACTACTACGGTCGGAACCGTTCCTTGGATAACGATGGTATTCCGAGACGCCGTGTAGCCGCCCCTGTAACTAGTCGCATCTCATGCTTCCAAATGTTTCGCCACTTTTCTCTGTCGGCATCTTCAGTGGTGATTCCGAAAAAGCTTCGCCGATAGCGGGCCTGTCCCACAAAGACTAGTGCGCAAACAACAAGAGCAAGTCAAAGAATCTCAGCTATAGCTATGGATGTACACTTTAATTCAGTCTGTTAGTGATCAGTTACCGAGGGTACGGCATAACAACCCGGAAAATATATATAATACATCAAATACCTACAGAAATATTTAAGCAAATATTATTACTTTTTTATTTTCTATACTTTTTATTTCGAAAATAATATTGGCAAATTTGTGAAAAATCAAGTATTTTTTTCTGTATATCTGCCCAGAAAATAAAACAGTCAACCCCGCCCGGGAAAAACATCCGCAGAGCGCTTATCTTATACGGACTCCAAAGAAGAACCAGAGCAAATAGTGTATGGCCCCCATGAGATACTCTCAATGTATTGCCTGTCTAGATCGCTCAGACGCCAACATTCATCCTATTCGCATGCAAAAATACCACACCGAATTACTGGATCAGCCGGGATCACGTCTTTAGGAGACGGACACATACCCCTGGAAGATTTATAAGCTTTTTAAAAGTGCACGCCCAGTTTCGCCCGTATAATTTTGCATTTTGGCGTAGTGAATATTTAAATGTTTGGTTAAAGATTTAAGCTAAGATAGAAAGATATTACCTTTAAATAATGAAGTATTTGTCTATTATACCGGGTGTTCCCTCTAAGACTTTCAGTGCGAATATCTCAGCTACTATTGCAGCTAGTGCGACAAAATTTGGTATACTGGCACTAGATGGCGTGTAGAATTCGACGATGCCATTAATTTTTATACAGGGTGTTCAGTTTTGCAGATAATCGATTTAAGTTCGATTTTTTGGCAGTCAACCTCGGTAAAATTTGTATTTTAATTGAAATATTCTTAATTATGAACACATTCTGATAAAAAAAGTCCCGAAATTTTTTTATTTTATCATAAAAAAACGCCTATGAAAAGTACCCAAATTTCATTGTTTTGTCATGCAAAATGTGTATAGCCGTGAGTCCAATTTACACACACGCAACAACCGCATGGATAGACGTCAAAACGTAAAGTGACAGGAACTGTCAAAGCAAGTTTGACTATTTTTGTAGGAATTTTATTATAAATACGTAACACCACGAGGTACATTGAATCTGCGTACGTATTTGCAATATTGCTAGTTTTGTTTAAAAAATGGAATTTAGAGGTTATTAGCTGTTCGCGTACGCTGAGCTTTATTCGGCATGAATACTCTGAAAATATGTGAAACATGTTTGTTTAATTGTATAATACGACTATTCTGGGAAATAATAAAAGCGATAAAGAACAATCCCTACGAGAAGACATTAAATTTATGAACACGTCACGCCCTTGACTCACTGCTTTTGCTTTACCACAGACAGAGGACTGTTGACTGTTGTTTACTGTGAATATGCTGCAGAGCGCAGACGCAGAGCCCGACTCTCTCGAGGTCCGAACGATGTGTAAACTTAACCTAGAGTTCCAAATAATGAAAATAATGAATAAAGCCTCTTCAACAAGTGGTAAAAATGTTTTAAAGCCTAGAAACAATCAGATAAAAATGCAATGGATTCCTTGAGTGAAAGCTTCAGTTCCAGTATTACAAAAATATATCTGTTATAAAAACTACTCCACATCAAATGTGAGTAAAATTTCGAGCCATATACCTAGGTGTGCTAAAAATTACTTTCATACAGTACAAAGCTTGATAGAACGAGATGTGTAAGTACTAAGTATAACGATTAATGGGAACTGAGACGAAAGACGAAGGAAAAATATCAGTGTACTTAGTAGGTAATTATATCTTGCATATTATTTTTCGTCTTTTTACATTGAATATGAGTTGTAGTTTCTTGTACTTATGTTTCATATTAGCTAATTCATTTCAAAGAACTATGGGGTTAAATTTATAAGAAATAGCCCAGTTACGCAAAATCTAGGATTATCTTTACCTAATTAGTTTCAGATGGAGAAGCTATTGGGGGCTTACTTTCAAGAACAGAGATGAGGAAACATATTTCAGTATTTGTAGGAGACCAGAATGAATATAAACATATTCATTTCATCTTGTGGTATGCAGAAATTAAAAATGTCTACGAAAATGTTTCGTCTCACCTCTAGGTAGGAACTTAGAAAACAAAGTGCTGTTATGGAAGCAGGTTTACATACACAATTACGTTAATCATTGATTAAAAGATTCGATAAGATACTGAAGAAGCCAGATGCCAAGATTAGTTTATATTCGTGCGACAGAGAGATGGGAGACGAGGAAAATTTTGCTAGAATACATTAGACTTTACGTTTTGCTATAAATAAAAACATACCTAACTTTCTGTACTTGGTTTAATTATTTAATAAAATTAAAGTTCATGGAATGTGTAAGTTAACGAGTGAATTAAATAAAAAATATAAATAATGCAAGTATGGCAGAAATTAAAGTTTATTAAATTGTTATCGTTTGTATTTATTATACACTACAGCAAATAATCCTTGTGTTTAATAATTCTATAACAAAATTAACATGTCTAAAACATAAATATCAGTGAGAACTGTTAATATTCAGTTCTTATAAGGTAGGTATAATTATAAAAAAAATAGATAATATAAAAAACTCACTTTGAAAAGTATTCTACATTTTCAAGACTAAATGAAAGATGTTTTTCAAAAAGTAATACGTACCTACAGTGGTTTATTTTTTTTATTAGTGGCTAAATTGATTAACTTGACCCTTCATCTTCAAGTATTCATTATTTCTTAAGCATCTGTGTTTAATAATTCGGGTAGAATAAAAAAAGACAAATACAAAATTTAATTTATTTACAATAAAATAAAACTACAATAAATTAAAAGTACCTAAGTACTTACATACATTTAATCGATTTTATGTTAAACAGTTCTGTATTCTAATTTGCAGAGCACCGTTCAATCTAAGGGATGGTCAAGCATGTACGATTAGAAACAAATCTTGCCATTTCATTGTTCGATACCTACCTTATTACGTTATGTTGTGTATATTGTAACAACAGTTAACTTTCAACATTTTTAAGATATTCTAACGAGATGTTTTCATACTCTACATAGAATTATGAAATTAGTTAAGTTTCTTAAAATTTATTCGTTTAGAAATTTTAAAACCCACGACAACTGAATTTAATGTCTTATAGAATACTCTTCAAAGTGAGTTAGAGACTTCTTTATAATATTATCCATCATTCCATATTTAGAATTATTTCCAAGAAAATGTCTGTGTAATATTTTTCGCTTATTCTTTCTAGTGTCTTGTTTTAATGTAGGTACTAATTTGTGGCACTAAACACACATAACTGAAACATAAAAACAATAATTACAAATTATTATCTAGCTTTAAATGACTATTTGATAGGTACCTACTGGGTATAGTAGGTTTGCAGGTGATTCTTCCTAGCAAAAACCAGTTGCTTTATTCTAGTTCTGTATCATATGAAATACAGAAATTGTAGTTTATTGTTTACTATTTTACAGATGTAGAGTTCTTCTTAAGCATCTTCTTCACAAAGTGTTGAAATATGTGCACAAGAATCAATCATTTCTAGGTTATGCTTTCGTAATATTTATTTAGTCGGACTGGGGTACCTAGGTTCAGTAGGGGTTCAGTTCAGATTAGATCTGACTTTCAACGACAAACATGTTCACATTATAATTATAAAGTTTTAGGAATCGTTTTGCTCGAATTTATTTGTTGCTAAATAAGTAATCCATAATTACAGCAGTTGGAAAGAGAGATATGCTTTAAGTACTTACACACTTTTGTAAATTATTTTGTGATATAACACCATTGTGTATACGTAAATGCATTAAATACATTATTTAGCGTTTTTTATGTAAAATAAAATACTTTATGCCATTAATATTTGACAATTCAATGACAATTCATAGTTTTGACGTTTAGCGATGTTAGCACAGCATCTGTGTAAGTCTGGCTCAAGGCTATGCATGTTTTACATGACAAAACAATGAAATTTTGGTACTTTTTGGAGGCGTTTTTTTATGTTAAGATTTGAAATGTTTGAATGTTTATTTATCAGAATGTATTCATAATTAAGTATATTTCAATTTAAACATAAGTTTTAGCAGGGCTGACAACCAAAAAATCAAAATCAAATCGATTTCTTGGAAAATGGAACACCCTGTATAAGAATTGATGTTATCATCAGATTCTACTCCGTATCTAGTGTCTGTATACCAAATTTCGTCGCACTGGCTATGATGGTTTCTGAGATATTCGCACTGAAAGTCTTAGAGGGAACACCCGGTATAGAGTGATTTTAATTTCACGCTGCTTATAATTATAGATAAGAGCCTTGTTTATATAATATAATATAGTTAGTCAACCAGTCAAACTTAGGCGGAAAAACAATAGATGGCGATACTCTTTTAAAACCCATGTCATATTTATCGCCAGAGTAGAAGAGTATCGCCATCTATTATTTTTACTCCTAAGTTTGACTGGTTGGCTAACTGTATTATATACAGGGCGAACCTTAAATAAGTACAAATATTTTAACCAGTACAGTTTACTTTGTAGAACACATAATTAATAGTTTTTTACAAAGAAATCAGTAATAAAAAAGGTAAATTGTAAACAAATTTCATGATTTTTCAATCGAAAACTTGTTGAGGACCGCTAATCCGACTCCGATAGCAATATTTTTAAGAGTCATGGTGGATGTGTATTCCACAACGTTGCCAGTGTTACAGTAATGTCTTGAAATAGAATTCAACAAAGTCAATAACTAGAATTCTTAAACAGGTCAAAGAATGATTGTTATATGTTTACTTATGAAAATATTAATGGTCACCTCCTCCTCTTTGCCATTCCTAAACTTCACCAATACATTGAAAATATAAACCAGATTACTCACAATTACAGTTATCCAGAATTTAGTCATTATCCATATTTGCTACACTCCAACATTTATCATAATACAAACTATCATTATCACTATCATTGATTATCAATGCTAAACAAATATGAATTTAGCATGTAAACCTTTTCACTGTTTGAATAATGCGCCACATTTTACATAATCACACTGTATTTTACCAAAAATATAAATTAAATACACGAAACACTTAAGAGAAAAACACTGCTCGTGATAGTAATAAAACGATTTAAATACGTTTCATACGTTAGTGCCGCAACTCTTAAAACATATGCGTCAAGCAGTGTATTACTTAAAGAAGATGCAAAAGTATCTCATAACTTTCAATTTACCTGTATTATCAAATCAGTTTTCACAAATATTACATGTATTGTTTCCACTTGTACCTTGTCTTTGCCATAGCTTTATCCTTTGCCCTGGACCAGTGCACTGGTATCAACATAACCTCTTCGTCGTCTTTGCTGATTGTGACTATCAATCCTAGATATGGGGCTGGTGCGGGACATTTCGCCTACTGCCCGTGACACCTAGCTGTTACCTGTGCCTACGACATCAGCTTCTTTTTAACATGCGACTGATACTGTTTCTTGATATTTTACTTTGTTTTTCCTTAATATTGAACGCATACAAGCTGGTTATTTTATCTGTAAATGATACTGCAGGAAACAACTAGGTACTCCGCGGACTAATGTCCCGACCGGCATTGAATTACTCCTACAGTATCTGTGTGAACAGCCAAGAACCCTTGTCGGCCACACCACCAGACATAGACCGGTTTCGGGCTTGTTAGCCCTCATCAGTATGCCATAGGTGAGATGACCGACAATTGAACTGGCTGTTCCTTTATATGTATGTTCACATATAAACTGAGTGCAGGTGAGATATAAGTGGTCTGCTTACTTCCTGCTCGGCCTAAGCGGCTTGACTTACAGGAAGCGACCTACATTGCAGCAGGTACTTAACATAGACCTCTCGACCTGGGCGACGAGCCATTAAATCTGTAAATGATACTGCATGTCTGGTGGTGTGGCCGACAAGGGTTCTTGGGTGTTCACACAGATACTGTAGGAGTAATTCAATGCCGGTCGGGGCATTAGTCCGCGGAGTAGTTGTTTCCTGCACAGATTTAATGGCTCGTCGCCCAGGGCAAGATGTCTGCGTTAAGTACCTGCTGCAATGTAGGTCGCTTCCTGTAAGTTGAGCCGCTTAGACCGAGCAGGAAGTAAGCAGACCACTTATATCTCACCTGGTTATTTTATGTTTTGTGTTTATTTTTAAAATCTGTTTCACCCACTACGAAACTCCTAAGTACGAAATGGTTATCACTGACACGCTGTTTCAGGTAATTGGCAAAAATTAACTCTAAGTTGTGATAATCCTAGTTTTTTTGTTATTCTTCATAAAATATTTTAAGGGGGTACAATGTTATTAACTTGTGAAATGTGGATAACTGTCCAAATAGGTGGTTTTTCAACAAATACTGCTTTTATGCACGTTTATGGATAATTTTTGGAATAATTGAACCAAGTAGCTTCATAAATACTTTAATTGATAGTATTGCGTAAATTCAGTTTTTAATTGTTTATGGTAAGGTCAGTTAAGAAGTTACAGTTTGGGTTACTATTATTGCGTAGCGTAGCGTTGCACCAAGAAGAAGACGAGAACATAGACAACCCAAACCCAAACCCTATCCTTACCTAGCGCTTGCATCTCCCGAACCGAAACAGGTTCGGGAAGAAGAGCATCCAATGGCTACAAGCCACTCACAAAAACCCATTCCCAACAAACACCATCCCCGGGGGTTTAGGACGGCCGGCGAAGAAGGAACCTAGAAGACACGAAGAGCGCCAGAAGAGGCTCCCCTGCCGGCGGGGGTCAGCCAGGGCAGAAAGAGGTTCCTCGAGCCGCCAGCATCGGCCGCAACAGCGGTCGAGGCTGACCGGAGAAGGGCACCCACCTCTACGAGGCCGCCCATGTCTACAGAGATGGTGAAGGATAAAGAGCGATAATACCGCTCGATCCTATTCCATACAAGGCCACCATTCGCCAATAAAATAACGGCGCGTGAGCGTACTACCTACCTAATTTAACCGCAAAAATTGAATTTACGTTAAAAATTATTTATCTTACAAACGTAATGGCAACTTCGCCTTCAGTAAATCATATTGTTTATTACATTACTTCAGTGACCTATCTGGTCAGCGGACCTCAAAATGTGTTTTTTTTTAAATTCTATAAATATTTGACATTTTTTAAAATGGCTTAACTTGACGCATCTATACAGGGTGATTCAGAACTTATCTAAAAAGAAATCTGAGTGTACAGGGGACTATTACAAATACAATTTTGTAAAGAAAAAATTAAAAAGGGCAGTTCGAAAATGATTTAAAAATACACTCCTATACGACACTGGAAACTGATCTACTGTAAAACCTGATAAGGCGGCAATCCGCGACCGGACAAAGAATGGAAAGCAAAATGCTTAAGGAAAGAAATAAATTTTATAACGCCGATTTTATACAGTAAATTTAACTTCTTTGGCCGCTATTGTTATTAATTATTAATAGATTAAACTTGTGGTTTTAATCAATAAAATAGCTCGACATACCTGATATTACAACAACATTTTTGGCCCGTCTTACCTAGTTTCTACAAACTAACACACAGTGTTTCTGCTCGTTGTCTGTTTTGAACTCGTAAGTTATTGACAGCAACTATGATTCGTTTCCGTAAATCTTCAATAGTATGTATCCCCTTCGGTGTGATACACTTCATTTTTTAAATATCCCTGCAAAAAGAAGTACAAATGATTTAAGTCAGGTCATCGTTGCGGCCATGGTACCGGTCAGTCTCGTCAAATCCCTTAGTGTTAATGCTTGAACATGCTGTATATGGTACGTATATAATTGAACCTCGTGTATGATATGTCAGACTGTTGCAATGGCCGTGGAAGTCCTAGACCTCCATCTCTTCCACGATTCTGTTTCCCTCGCGCTGCACTACACTTGCACTCACTGCACACCGCTGTAAAAGTAGCTGCATTTGGCACATGTTTACCGGAAAATCGGTCTGCTAAGGCATTTTCACAGCGGAATAACTTAAAACGATATCCATCAACTCCTTGTTGTTACTATACACGTAAGCCATGTTTGACACTTGAAAAACTAATATAAACACTGGCGGCACAAAAACTTAAAACTTAACTAAAAAAGTTCTTTTAGATAAGTTCACAAGCACCCTGTATAACGAACACCTGCTGTTAAAATATTTGTACTTATTTAAGATCCACTCTATCAACGGATTTAATTCAGTTTCAGAGTTTCTTCTGAAGAAGAGAGTGACATATCCTTCGAAACATCAAGAAATCTAAAACGGCAAAGCGATAACTCGTTCGAAAATTGTTCAGTTACTATATTCGATTATGACAGTAAAAATAACATATTATAAAACACTTAAGTATTTAAAGAAATAATAAAATACATTCAAGACTAGCAGATACTAATAAAAATATATTGTAATACTTAACACGAATTTAAATAAAACAGTGTCACACAATGTGGAAAACTTTGAAAATGTAGTCAATAAATTTAATATTAGCTTCAGTCTTTTTCGAAATGCGGGAATATCGAAAGCATGCAAATACCTTTTTTATTGCATTACCCGTACTAATAATTAGTAAATGTAATGTGCGGGCATAAAAGTGTGTAAACAGAGAAAAATTGTTAGACGAAACGGCTGTAATGAAGTAAAAGCATCACATCAAAAAGACTAGGAAATTGATATGCAATTTTGTCACCAGCACCACTCACTGGGGATCGTCCCAGAGCTACGAGCGACCTTTATTGGGTTATCTTGAGTAGCTTTGATTTTAAATTCTACCAATCCTATTCTCTTTAGGTTTCGATGGCTTTTATAGCACTTGACGTTCAAAACAATGCGGAAAATATATTCATCCATCCCTGGATGCCATTAACTCTATATATTATGAAGAATTAATATTTTTTTATCAAATTTAATTATTTATTAGCAATACCTAATTATGTTGAATTATATTTTTTTCCATGGATTTCGATGAGCAGATAATAGTTTTGTAGCAGATAAATTGGTGGTTAAAGCCAAATTCTTCGACATTTTTTAGATATAACAGCGGTATGTTCAAGATTCCTCAAATATAAAATAATGAAAGCTTTCGTACAACTGTAGACAATAAAATGTTTCCAATGCTTGCTGTTCAGCGTAAATATGACTTCAAATATGACTCTTATTATTTTCTGTAGTTTTGTCTATTTTTATCCACAATGCAATACAAAGCTTAGAGATATTATTCACTTAAATACATATTTGTGTCCAAAAATCGAAATTATTTAGTATCGACCACATTCATTGTAATATTATTCCACTGAATTTAAAAATTGAGTAACTTATTTAAAAACAATGCAACTGTGACAATAGAGTTACTTTCTTTTCATATGAATTTGTCAATGGAAAAACCTTAAAGCTGTTCACGATGCCGAACTTGTTTTGTGGCAGTTTAAAGTGTCTGTAAACTACAATAACTAATGCATATAAAGGTCAGTATTATAAGTGCAACAAATGGTATCATAGTGTTTTGAGGCTTTCACGCCGATGCTATGTTATGCCATGACCTCGGTAGCGAGTCGCCTAAGTCGCAACGAAGCTTTTCAGAGTCGCCACTGAAAATACCGACAGTGAAGAGCGGCGAAACGTTTAGAAGCATGGGATGTGATCAGATACAGAAGCAGCTGCGGTGCGTCTCGGAAGACCACCATTATCGGAAGAACGGTTCCGACTGTAATAATCGTAATACCAACAATAGGAACCAAAATCAACTTATGGACGGGCCCAGAGATACCGATAGCGGGTCTGTCCCCCACATAGCCTAGCCCGAGAACAACTAGGACAGGTGAAAGAATCCCGGCTAATGCTAGGGATGTGCGCTTTAATTCAGTTTCTGGCAGCTACCAGTTACCGAGGTCACTGCATAACAACCCGGGATATATATCAAATGGTATCACTGGGATTACGCAAATCTTACGATTGAACAAAGTCAATAATTAAATATAGAAAAAAATTATGTCAATGGTAAACGCTGTTCTTCTTTAAACTGTGGCGTTTTGAGTATATCCCAACATGATAAACAGGAAATGATCTGTGATGTTAACATAAATTCACTGTTGTTGAAATCTAGACAAGATGAAAACAATTATCTTAAACAACTTGTTCAAGAGCTGCGTGAGAGTAATTGCTTAGTAAAGCAAAACAAGAAGTTACTAGAAGAAAAAGTTGTTTACTTTAAAAAAGAACGAGATATACAGAAGGCAAAAACATTATCTGAATCAAATATTACACAGCATAGTAAAAAAGAAAAATTAATTCACAAAGTACAAATACTCTAATTTGGCAATCCCAATTTCAAAACCTGCAGCAAATAATTTAGCATCGTTTGAATTTCCACCAACACACTAACAAAATAAGTTGTTGACTCTGTTATCGACTCTTAGTGAAATTGGAAATGAAGGTGCTAGTCGAGGGATGGATAATAAGGATGAATCATCATGATCCCAAGTGGTGTCCAACGATAAATCTACAAAAGCGGAAGCATCCCTGAAATTATCTCGTCCAAAGAGAAACATTTAGGTGGGTACCGGAAAACAGATGTTAATGAGTATTTTACGGGTAGAGATGATAACAATAAAAACGTTTGGCTGTTTTTGTCTAAGATACCGGATAAAGTGGATGAATAAATCCTGTGTCTAAAAAGTTAAAATCTCTAATCAGGATGAAGTCATCGTAAAACATTTGGAAACACGAAAAGAAGAAAGTAGAGAGAATAGTCAATTCTTTAGAATATTAATCTACCATTTGGCCAAAAAATATTGTTGTCTTCCAACGCTTTAGTTTGAAACAGCACTATAAAGAGCAGAATGAAAAAAGGAATCTCAAAGGAGCAGTTATATATTTTGTGATTTTTGTTTTGTTGTGTTTTATTATGTTACATATTTCATATTTTTATGAGTAAGAATGTATGCAATAAATAGATATTTAGCTTAGGAATATTTTGTTTTACATTTTGGGTAAAATAATCTGGGTACAAATAAATAGTGTAACCTCGAAATTAAGTTATCGTTGAAACACATCACGTACACAAACAACTTTATTGCCACTCTTGATTATACAAGAAATCTGCTTCAACAAATTCACAACTGTCAAATGCTTTACTTTGACGTTTCAGTCATTCGCGTTCGACTGCTCAATATAAACTAAACTGTGACGGCGGAATTGATCCGCTTATATAGATTTTTATAATTCTCGAAGCTTCTGCGATCTCGAGAACGTGTCGAGAAACAAATAGAATATAGCCTGGAAAATTCCGGAAAACGTCAAAATAAAGGTATTACAAAAATTATAACGCAAACAGGAACATAACTAACATACTAAAAAAATAGATGAGCTTCCGTGACAAGAGTATATATGTACATCCCAAGTAACACAAGATATTTTATAGCAGTGGTTAAGTTCCTTCCTTTGACTAATTTTTGAAAAGTTAAAGTTGCTAGGTTTAGTCGCATAATAGTTATTTATGCAACAAGTACAAAAAGTAAGTGTTTATTGCACGCGACGTGAAATTGTCCAACGAGGCCGTCAGGTCGAGTAGGACAACCCGTCGAGTGCAATAAGCACTTTTGTACGAGTTGCATACAATATTTTTTTTACGTTCATGCAAAAACCAAAAAATGTTATTTAAATGACACTAAGTCTAGGAAAATGTGACATCGATTTGAACATTTATGTTTGTCATGATGACAAAACGCTATTGTAGAGTGACAGATGAATGCAATAAACATTTTATTACACTAGTGCAATAAAGAACCACTTTTTCCACTAAATATAGTTCAATAAAGTTTTGTTTTTTGCATGAACGTAGAAAAATATCTTATTGACATCAACACAGCAGCTAATAGCGTGAAATAGGCACATTTTTATAAAACATAGTTGCTGTATAAAAATTATATAACTGTGTTTTAAGAGTTCTATATAAAAACAAGGTATGTGGTATGTTTTAGCAATGAGCTTACAGCATTGATACAACAACCTATTAGTCGCGTCAAATTAGCAGTTCACTTACAACTTTTTGCGGAGAAGTCCGATTGAGATGCGGTTTTCTGCAAAAAAATTCAGGGAATTATTTATAACAAAAGGTACATCTAACCTCTGTACGCTCGCAACTTTTTAATTGTTTATTTAACAAATGACCCATTTTTGTTGAACATACGGCAAATGTCACACACGATTCAACGAAAATGTCTTGAAAATGTTCTCTCGGGGGTTGTCGAGGTCCTCTTTATCACTTTGGTGTTAGCTTTATTATTTATTGCTAAATTGTTGTAACTGGGCTAATTAGCAAATTAAAAACTCCACCCCCGAAATCACTAGAGAACCGGAATTTTTTCCAGGATTTTTGGCTTATTAAGGCAAACCATTGGCACAAGACTTTTGCAAATATAATTGTTTATTGTTCGATTGTTGCAACCTCGCTAATTAACCTGCCGACTTCAGCGGCAGCCAAAAACTGTGGTGGATATTTGGATTGGTTTTAATTTTTATGTACGCGGAATGCAATGACAAATTTTTAACTGACTGTATGACTAGAATGATGAAATTTTTGATTTTTGAAAAACTATACACCTTCTAAAGGTACTCGTTGAGCAACTAAATATGGTACAAAAATCAGTTTGCTATGTTCTTAAATATCGCGCACATTACGCCTGCATGCATCTGCAACTTTATGTGGAGATTATGTGTGTGGCAGACGTATTGATGGCTTTTTGAGTGTAGATCGGAAGAAGAAATGTTTAATTTAACGATATTGTATGAAGCGGAAGAGAGGAAATAAGCGATCAAAATGAGAAAGTTTTGGGTTCACTGTCCTTACCTTACATGCAACTCTTAACTGAAAATGCGATTTTCTCGAAAACAGTTGACTTTAGACTAATTAATAAGATACGACTTTTCTAATGATAATACTTCTAGAATTACAGTAACGAGTCCGAAATTTGCTAGGGTAATAGACGTAGTTTTATTCAGTAGGTACAGTAATAAATTAATGTAATATAGCAACTTTCTAAGTCACCAACGTTTGCCTCCCTAGGAATTTTCAAGTTTTGCAAAAACCTATAAAAACCTTTTAAAAATATCACGGAACAAGCCTATATATTCAACAAAACAACCACATTCAGTTACTAGTCCATCACAGTAAGATAGAAAAACTTTCAAATAAGTTATTAATTAGCTAGGTTTAACTCAGATGATGACATTTATTTGAATATATAGCATCATATGAAATACACCAACGAAGCGAATCACGCCACAGTATCACAATGCCACGGAGCGACGTTAATGGAAACCCAGCCAACCTCTTTAACTTCCGTTGCTCCGCTACAAAATGATATAAATTTCTGGTTGCACTTATTAACATTATTAACGTAATATACATTTTTTTGGCATTTTTATTGTTATTAGATTTTATTAACAATTCCTTTAAAACTAATATAGGTTTCTGACTTCTTAAAAGGTTTGTCCTCAGTATGACTTTAATGTTTTCGTAGCAGTTAACTAGATAAACAAATGCAGTTATAATTAAGATTGAATTCAGATTCTTTTAAATAATATTTATATTTTTTTCGGTAAAATCTCAAATTTAAGCCTCAACTTTAAAAATGACTTGTCCCAGAGAAGGAACGTCTTAATAAAATAATGTATAATTAATTCTTTATGAGGATTTCTAGATTAGTCAGATTTAATCTGCAATTTAATTAGAAAACTTGTTTTATGAATTTTCGGTTTTATTTCTTCATTTAGCAATTATAAAGTCGGAATTGTTTTTAAATAATTAGCAAGTTTTATAAGCGGAATTGGGTGTAGAATTTCATTTGCAGATTACTTCTCTTCTGCATTTTCATTTTCAATTATTGTTGCTCACATTTTTACATAATTATTTCTCTTATATAATTCCATGCCAGCGAAATATAGCGGCGCTAAATTAGAACAGTGTTTAATTTACTTTTGAGTAATGGATTGCTCTATTTGCAGCATTAAAACAGACGAGAGCTAGGAAGGTATAACTACAGCCAGCATAAAGTTTTTTACAAAGAAGTTCATACATTTGATTTCTCACTGTTTAATCGTCAATACTTGCATATCGGTTGAGTGATTTAGCGTCAGTAGCTTTATTTATTCAATTATTATTTAGCAATTGTAGAAGATGTTATTTTACCAATAATTGGAGATGTTACAGAGAATAAAACTTAAAGATAAATAAATATGAGAATTTGCTATTTTCGTCTCTCTCAATTTAATGTCATAAGAACAGAATAAAAATATCTAATGCGCATACCCATTGTTCTTGCTATTCAAATGACCAAGAATATATACCCAGCTACTTACTATGTATTAAAACCAGTATAAGTGCCTTAACTTGCTGTTAGTTATTTGGATCATAACAAAAAATGAAGAACATATACGCGTTATCTGATGGTTAAAACTTCCCTATAATTTTATCTTCAAGATCCCAACTAGCATCAAAGTAACACTAACTGAGACTGGAACCTTCAAAGAGTAACTATTACGTAACCGCCAACAAATTTGCTACTTTGTTGTATAAATAACTTCATACAACAGAGTTACAGGCACTGCTGCGTATTTTCAACTACTTCTGGTTACTTTGCAGTTACGTAACTTGTAGCTATCCTGGTTCTGGAGACGTATCAGTTACCAGTGGGACAACTTTTAAGTTTTCAGAACTAAAAAGTGGCAAATGATCGTAGCAGCAACTAATTCATGTTACTAAAATATGACTTCAAAATTACTATAAAGTAGTTTTGAAAGTAGCGGCGACGATCAGTAAATCTTAATTGTTTGTTAAAAGTCATACAATTTGTAAATAAGATTTATTTAATCCAAACAACGTAATCGCTACTTGTGGCGACTATTTAGAATCATCCCGCACAGCAAGTATCACCTCTTAAATTCACCATGAAGTAAATTTTACTATATAGTTTCCCAAAATTGAAAATCTTCATACTGTTCGCCATCGTGTAATATCTGTATCTATTTGATTATGCCACGTGTGGACTGTACCTTTAGTCTTTGTAAATATTATCGTATTTTTTATTATTATTAACTGATAAAACCCTACATAAAACTATATCTATAGTTAGCTATAAACTTTGACCAGATTAAATATCTGAATCAAAACACCACAAACAATCCAAAGGACAAAAAATACAACAGGGTAACCAACAAAGCCACAAAGACATAAAGAAATATAATACAAATAATAATGCAGAAATAACTACAACTAAAAGTTAAAATTCAAGAAGTGTATTCACGGTAAAAGTCAGAAGTACTGTGTTCCAAATGAACAACAGAAAAACTGTTACTAAGAAGTGGGAATTTTACTGCTACTTTAAAATAACGCTACAGCCTCGTCCGATATTTTGTAATACTCGTAAATATTACTTCAAAGCTACATATTGTCAGTTCCCGTTATAGATGCTAAAGTATCCATTACTATCAAGTTGTGTTTCTTAGAGCAAACTACTTCAAAGTAAGATTTGCAAAATACGCCATTTTGACATCTTGATATTGTTGCAAAATATTAACCTCACAAATAAAGTATTTAATAAATTAATGCATACAAATTAATGTCACTTCCAACGAACAATAGAAAATAGCTTTCACCTTCTTATTAGATATTCTAGACATCTACATTTAAAAGGCACGTGCTGGATTTGGAAGTTTGAAGTTTTATCACTTATTTAACTTTATCACTATGGTTGTCAATAAAATTTCATTCGTTTTAATTTTGGGGTTTGGACCACCGCACAATAATATTTATTTCAAAGTACCTAATGCATATTTCACTTGCGCAAGTAATGTACTGTAGTCGTACATGTCTGCTCAACAGCTACTTGATTCAAAGCTAAGGAAATGGAATGTGTAGAAAGAAGTGAAATGTAATAATACTAGCTGCCACACAAAGCAACCAGCATACTAGTATGAAAGAGTGGTGGGGGAATGTTGAAGTTCCTTAAGGCTGGTTTCGCAAATGATAGAAACCGACTCATAAAGAAGGCGTGTCACAGTTTTATACATAGCGAGTAACACCCGGCTTCCGTCCACTACGATAAAACAGTTTGTATGCGATACAGACAAAGACAGCGAACATCAGGGAAGCTCGCATAAAACCAGACGCATTTGTAACCGCCCAAAAAACGACAGCCACGTGTAGATTTTACGTTTGTTCAGATATGAATGAGCGTGCTTCCCCGGCTGACCCGTCTTCGCAGCTGTCCACAAATAATCTGGAAACGATTTCAAATATTAATTTACAAGAAACAGTGTACGGACAAAACATATAGGGCGATTTAATATCTGTAGTAGTGTATCCATAAATAATTTGAAATGATTTCAAATATAAATTTACAAAAAACAGTATATCGACAAAATATACAGGGCGATTATTATTTGCAGTAATGTATCTTCACAGCTGAAACAGTATACTATTGACAAAATCTACAGGGCGATTATATTTGTTGGTACTACTTTATGTTTCTAAAATTATAAATATAACAGATCTGTAAATATCTATACTTCGCATCTACTTGAAATATTTGTATATTTACCGCAAATAAAAAGTGAACTGAAATAATCAATATGACACATTTAATAATTTTTGGTTTAGTTGTAAAGTGTGTATAATGTAGTTCTTTGTGTGGATAAATTTTTTTATTATTATGTGATAAACAGGGTGTTCACGGAAGGAAAAACTTCGTCTTTTAAAATTTATAACTCATGTAGCATTCAATCTCTGACATTTCTATTTAGGGTGTCTCACTATTAATTAGCAGAACTTAAGAATATTAAATTCCTTCGTTTCTGAGGTGCAGGGCGTTGAACTTTATTATTTATTTATTTATTTATTAACGAAATAACCGCTGACAAACAAAAATCAGTATGTTGCGGCGAAAGGTAGGTATTTGAGAGCAAATAATTCGTCACCGAAAATCATCACATATTAATTTTAGTGGTGGAAATAGAGGGGTCTATGAATTTTTTGCAAAAAAAGTGGCCTAATTGAAATTTTGCTAATGTTTTTGGAAAATATGAAAGGGTATTCAATTATATCCAGAAGAAGCCCTCTTATGACTTATAAACAGTGTTTTCTGTTTTTCTTGAAAACGCCATGTCGTATCGACTTCAATAAATAAATAATACAATTCAAGGGCCTGTATTTCAGTTAACAAAACATTTTAGAACATATTTATAGGAACTTTTAGTCTCAAAATGAGGTATTCAGAATAAATTCTTGCTGTTTGATGCCCATCAAAAAATATACTCACTTTTTATGAGTGCAAGATGCGGAGCCCTTGGCTGGTAATGTAAGCTTTGAAGATAGTAAAAAACGCGTCTATTTTTACAAAATGAAAACGGGCAATGGAAATTGAAAAAAGGGCATAGTTATTATTATCAAATACAAGGGCAGATGGCAATAACTCGGGCTAAATACTGTTATTTTATAGTTTGGACTCCTCTAGGAATGGTTGTAGATAAGGTAGTTTAAGAACAATCTAGTAAAGATTTATGCCCATTAATTATTTTGTGTATCTATCTATTATAGGTTGAAAGAGATGATCAGTTTTGGGAATGTATGGTGATAAAATTAAAACATTTCTATTCTGATCATATGTTACCTGAAATAGTAAAAATGTCATAATTAAATAAAATTATTTATATAAGTATGTAGTTTAAATTGTCTGTAATGTATGAAAGTGCAAATAATAATACAATTTGACGTTTGGATATTTTTTTCCATATTATTGTGGTTCCAAAAGTTAAAAAGTTAGATCTTTTCAATTTAGAATTAATGTCTAATTTAAAAATCGCATATGTGTTGATATATACTGAAAAATATTTGAAATGTAATACTTTTGTAAAAGATTTGATTAAAACGTATTCTTTTCCTGCAAAATAATCCTGTTTAAACTTCGGCCAAATATTTTAAACAAAAATCACTGAAAATAGTAGTTCAGTTAAACATTTATGAATGACTGCACATTGACTATTACTCACCACACTATACAAATAACTATACACACTGTATAACTAAAATAAATAATCTGCATAACGTGTGATTATTTCTTTCAGTACATTAATTATTTCAGATTCTTATGTTATATAAATATACGTAATTATTATAAATTATGTGTCCTATACCTACCTACAAAATTAATTACCTTCAAATTCAGAAATTAAATAAAGTACAATTAAAATAAATCAATTTTGAGGTTGTTTAGAGATTGGTTAGGTTTCTTTAAACATCCTATATTTTTTCATTGATTAGTGTTCCAATAGAGTCTTGTTAATACATTTTTTTCTAATTCCATAAATTTCTGGTTATTAAATATTGGTTAGGCTCTTTTAAACACCTTATATTTTTGTCCGTTAATTAGTTTTCTAATAGACCCTGTTAAATATTTTATCAAAAAATTTTTATATTTCCTTAAATTTATTTTTATTTATTATAGTTTTCAGAGATTGGTTAGGCTTTTTTAAACACCCTGTATTTTTTCATTAATTAGTGTTCTAACAGACCCTTGTTAAATATTTTATCCAAATGTTTTTATAGCTCAAGACAATTTTAGGGTTTTTAGAGATGGGTTACCCTTAGTAAACACCTTGTATTTTCTTTCGTTAAGTGCTTCTTGACCCGTGTGAAATGTTTCGTCAAAAATGTTTTGTAGTTCCATAAATTTTTAGTGTTTTTAGAGATTGGTTAGGCTTTTTAACACCCTGTATTTTTTTTCGTTAATTAGTGTTCTAATAGACCCTTGTTAAATGTTTCATCAAAAATGTTTTGTAGTTCCATATATTTCTAGGGTTTTTAGAGATTGGTTAGGCTCCTTCAAACACCCTGTATTTGTTTCTTTAATTAGTCTTCTAATAAATTCTTGTTAAATGTTTCATCAATAATTTTGTGAATTTTCATAAATTTTTAAGGTGTTTAGAAATTGTTAAGCTTTTTACACACCCTGTATTTTTTTCTTTAATTAGTGTTCTGATAGACCCTTGTTAAATGTTTTATCAAAAATTTTTGTATTTCCATAAATTTTTAGGGTTTTAGACATTGTTAAGCTTTTAGACACCCTGTATATTTTTCTTTAATTAGTATTTTAATAGACCCTCGTCAAAAGTTAGATATAATTTTTTTAAATTCATTAATTTTCAGGGTTTTAAAGATTTAAACACCCTGTATTTTTTCATTAATTAGGGTTTTAATAGACCCTTGTTAAATCTCTGAACAACATTTTTATTATTCCATTAATTTTTAGGGTTTTTAGATATTGTTGGGTTTTAAATACCCTGTATTTTTCGTTAATTAGTGATCTAATAGACCCTTGTTAAAAGTTTCATCATTTTTTTAAATCCATTAATTTTCAATGTTTTTAGAGATTGTTTAGTTTTTAAACACCCTGTATTTTGTTCGTTAATTAGTGTTGTAATGGACCCTTGTTAAAAGTTTAATCACAAACTTTTTTTAAGTTTTATTATTTTGAGGGTTTTAAGAGATTGGTTCAGTTCTTTTAAATACCCTGTATGTTTTCGTTAATTAGTGACCTAATAGACTCTTCTTAAAAGTTTCATATAATTTTTTTTTAATCCATTAATTTTTAGGGGTTTTAGAGATTGTTAAGTTGTTGACAACACCCTGTATATTTTTTTCATTAATTAGTGTTAAATAGACCTTTGTTAAAAGTTTCATCAAAAACTCTATTGAAATTTTATTATTTTGAGGGTTTTAAGAGATTGGTTAATTTTTTTAAAATACCCTGTATTTTTTCGTTAATTAGTAAGGTAATAAATAGTCCCTTTTTGAAAGATTCATCTAAAAAATTTTTTAAATCCATTAATTTTCAGGGTTACTAGAAATTGTAGTTTTTTTTAAACAGCCTGTATTTTTGTATTAATAAATATTCTAATATAACCTTGTTCAATCTCTGATCAAAAATATTTTATATTCCCTACAATTTTAGTGTTTTTAGAAATTGGTTGGGCTCTTTTAAACACCCTGTATTTTTTTCGTTAATTATTATTCTAAAGAACCCTTGTTAGACGTTTTACCAAAAACAATTTTTTAGCTCTCTTGATTTAAAGTTTTTTTTAATGGTGAAAAATTTTTCAACACTTTGTATACGAACGGTCTTTCGCAGGTTTAATAACCGTTCCGAAGTTAAATCTTCAAAAATAAAATTTCCTCGAAATTGGAAATTTTATTTTCTCCTTATCAATTTTTATATTAACACCCTGTCTATCACTCTGTTAAATTATAGGAGTAACATCTTCGAATTTTATGAATGAATTGTGACGTGTAAAGGCGGAGCTTTATTTCAAGTTCCACCCAAACGTCTCACGTACCAAGTTAAAATTTCAGTAAATTTAAGAAATTATTGGAAAATTTGAACCCATTTTTCTCAGTCATTTTTGTATATATTGGTATGGGACAAACGTGAAAAATCATTAAAAAATATATCTATAACTTGCTCGTGGCCGAATTTCCGCTTATAAGGGAACCAAAAATCGAAAATTATTTTTTTGCTGTATTTCTGAATTTATTATCAAAATTTTAACGCGAGGAAGTAATAGATAATTATTAAATAGAACTACAGTTAAAAAATGAAATTATTCTGTCGGAAAATAAATGAGAAAAATGGGTTACGGCTTATTCAGGCACTGCGAAACCAGCCTTAAGCGTTTCCACACAGCAACGTCATCTGTACAAAACCAGAACGTCGTTGGAACATGTCCATGCATGATTCGAAAGCGTCGCCGGACCGTAGCAGGCATTAAAAACTTATTCAACATTTTCGTCTAGAGACGTAATGGAAACGTTTCTATTACTTGGTCATGTTACTGGCAAAACATTTTAAAGTACGTACAATAGTTCAAACAGCTAATTGTACTAGTTGGGATAGTTGTCAGTAACTTTATCAGGTGAAAATATCGCCCCTTAGTATAAAATGCAACGAAACCATACAGAGTGTTTATATGCTTGAAGGATATTTGAACAGGATACAAAATCGAGTTGCAGAAATATATTTACAGATAGCACCATGATTTTTCTTTACAAATATTGACTTACCAATAATGCAAAAATACATTTTTGGTCACCGCTAACTTCACCAGTAGCTCTGTTTACATGTGCTCAAAATGACCCTCTTCATAGCTACACGAAGTTGAACGCAACGAACCCAATTTTGTCAGACGTGTGTAAATATAAAAACTTTATCTCGCATGGCATTTCCGATTGCTTCAATTCGTTGTTTTTCAATAGAATTCCCTTCTTTGCTGTAAACAACAGACTTCACGTACCCCCAAAATAAAGTATAAGAAATGTAAGTCCAGAAAAGAAGAACAGGCATCGTGCAAAAAGTTTTACTTAGTCCTACATTACAGTCTGAGTGTAGGTCGTTAAGTAATTCGGGCAACATTTGTTGTAAAATTTTCAAATGTGCACCATCATCTACACGCATGAGAATAAAAATAATTCAACTAATGTGTCATGAAAAGTACCTACCCATATATTAACTGAAAATAGGTACTGAAGTGCATTTTTTCCAGTGGCACACAAACTTTCTAGAGCGTATATGTTGTTACGAGTGAAATAAACCTCGTCCATATGATATTGATTTAGTAACCACTAGCAAATAGCACTCCTTCGGGGATGATCTCCAGTTGCAGATTCTGTACTCGATGCACATGGAATAGATACATTTGCAGGCACGCAGACTGTTATTTCATCAAAAGAAAACACAGTTAATCACTTGGAAAAATAAATGAACTCATTTTTTAAGATCGAAATAGCTCGTTTTGCACATGTCAAATGTACAGTACTATTTAAGGTAAAATAGCTATACAGGGTGTTAAAAAAGAGTGTAAAATATTTAAAGATGTAATTGTATGAACCAAAATAAGCAGAAAAGTCTCAATAAACATGGATCCGCAAAGTAACGGTTGCGGAGATATGGAATGTTTTATGTTTTTTGCCCCCTTTTGTATTTTGCAAAAACGTTGTGTATTTTCTTATAATAGTTGATTGATGTTTAGTGAAATAAACAGTACGTATTTGACAATTGTTCTCAGTGCACGAGTTTTCTTCCGCTATGGCTGGTCGTGCTAATGGGAACGCCACAGAAGTGCGACGTCTTTATGTTGACGCCTATCCAAATCGTCAGATTCCTTCACAACGCATGTTTGGAAGAATTCACCAAAGATTTCGTGATACCGGTTCCTTGAGCAATCAGTACCATTTATCCGGAAGACCAAGGTCGGTATCCACTCCTAGAGCAGAAGAAGAAATTCTAGCACTAGTAGAGCAGGTACGAGTGTGCAGGGAATATCAGCCGAGGTAGAAATTAGTGGTCCTCTTGTTTGGAGAATCCTCCAGGAGCAACTGCTTTATCCATACCATGTGCAATGAGTACAGGCCTTAAATCCAATAAATGATCATCAAGCACGTTTGGTTTTTTGCCGCTGGTTTCTACGTCATGATGCTGAAGACCCTCGTTTTCTTGTAAACATTCTTTTTACTGATGAGGCCGGGTTCACATGAAATGGAGTATTTAATTTTCACAATACGCAAAATTTGGGCCGACAAAAATCCTCATGCTCTAATAGAATATGGACATCAGGCACGTTTTTCATTAAACATTTGGATGGGTATTGTAGGTGACAGGTTTCTAGGTCCTGTTGTTTTACCAAACCGATTAACAGGCGCTGCTTACCTTAACTTTATGCAGAATACACTGTATGAGTTTTTAGAAGACATTCCTTGAAGCAGATGCAACAAATGTGGTTCCAGCATGATGGTGCTCCAGCTCATTTTTCCATGGCCGTTAGAGAGCCTTTACACCAAACTTTTCCATATAAATGGGTAGGAAGGGCCGGACCTGTTTTATGGCCTCCAAGATCACCTGATCTGATCCCTCTAGATTTATTTGTTTGGGGATATTTGAAGATATTAGTGTATGGTACTCCTGTAAATAGCCCGGAAGAGCTGCAGCTACGGATTAATCAAAAGTGTCAAGAAATCCAAACCGAGAAGGGAGTTTTCGAAAGAGTTCGAATATCGTTGAGACGAAGATGTCGTGCCTGCTCGGAAATGGACGGAGGGCGCTTTGAACATCTTCTGTAACTTTGTTTTTTGTTTGTTAAAAGCTTCCTTTGTCGGTTTATTCCTAATAAAATCAAATGTTGGAAGACGAATAGTGGTCCATATCTCCGCAACCGTCACTTTCCGGACCCATGTTTATTAAGACTTTTCTGCTTATTTTGGTTCATATTATTACCTCCTGAAATATTTTACACTCTTTTTTAACACCCTGTATAAACACCTAAACGACGGCGATTTCTAAGATTTGGGTCGCTGTCTTTTAGGTGTACCTACAGCAATTTAAACTGTAAATTATACTGTAGTGTACCATACTGTAATAATGAAAGCATGTTTGGCTTTCAAAATACAATGGCATGAAAACAAAACATTATTGGGACATATGAGTTCTGAGTCTTCTATTTAAAGTTAGAAAAATACATTGTTATATGGAACTATCAATTTTATTTTAAAAATGGATATAAATCGTATGAAACAGAACCAGAACCACAATTATGTATTTACTAAATTTGCCACATCATTTGCACGAAAAGCAGCACATCCTGCTCTTATCTATTATTCGATTTTTTTTAGATAACTCTATAAACAGTAATAAGGTGCAGCTAGAATGAGGAACCTTGGCAGCTTCAACAGATCTTAAACACAGTAATGTAGGAATCCACTTAGTTAAATATTATTTTGTTATATCTGTACTGCTGAATAAGTAACACCCTGTATAGAATATTATATACGCATTAGCTAGAGGCGCGACTAGAGACGAAGCAATAATAAACACGGGAACGCTGAGCGAGATTCGGCGGGTAGTAGTTGGTTGGGTTTGAAGACTTCGGCAGGTTAGGTGGAAGACAGTGAATGGTGATAACAAATTAGTAGATTGAAAGATTGAATGTCATTGTGTTCCTTTTATTATTTTATTGTCTGTTCAATATTTTATTACAGCTTCATTATATTTTATTATAATTTGGAGGTAAAACAGTACTTGTTAATTTATTGTTGAAATTATATGTATAACTTTAGTTTGAGTCGAAGTTATGCTGTTGTAAATGGTATTGTAAGTTATTATTCATCTACGACTACTACTTTATTACTTGAATTAGCGGTTTGCTTGTCAGATGTTTGTAAGAGCCTTGGTGATTCTATTAATATTTTCTCCCGTGACTGGACAAACATCCGTTAAAAACATATGAGGCATGAGATATGATTTGAGATGTTTGTTCAACCCCTCAACTACTAGCTGGGTAGTCTCCCGTATGGGACCTCAGTACCTTCTGCCGCAAGTCGGCTAACTAACCAAAATACTCTTCAGTTTTGTATGTGGAACTATGATTATATTACCGTGTATTCAAGTACTGAAGTAGAGATACATTTTTATTATTGTCATCATTATTAGTACCATTGCAATAGCGACATCGATTCTTTGAATTGTGATCGGGGTTTTCTCTGTCGTGCTCTTTTCCCCCGTAAATTCAAGGCTGAGTACGGCACTGATAGGTGATTAGGTAGGCTATTACACCATTGACAGAAAACTAATAAACGAGGTGTATTTAGTAATTTGTTTTGTTTTATTTAAAACTACTCAAATCTCCCTAATGTAAATATGTAGCACATTCGAGGTAATTTAATAAATAATATAAATAAACACAACGTAGGTAAATCATTTCGATTATTGGCCAAACACTTCCTCTTTCAACAATGTTGAACGACCCGGGTATGTTCCACTACAGTAAATATAAAATTATAAAACAGAAAATTAAAACCTTTGCATTGCTGAGGCTGGGGAAATAGGTTCTATTTTTTAAATAAAACTGATAGTTTCCCTATAACAATGTATTTTTTAACTTTAAACAGAAGAGTTGTAATTCACAAAATTTAAGAGATTATAACAAAATCGTCGTTATAATTTTACTTTTTTTAGTTTGCATCTCATCATATAAACAGACAGTAATTTCAAATGTGTATTAACCTAATTAATTAAAATAGTAATTTTAGTGCTCAAAACATATTTTGGAAACATTATATAGTTTGCATGTCTTATAAAAACATATTTCCTTGATGTACTAAGTTGTAATATCACACCAACAATATAAAGAATAAGAAATGTGACTTGAATAATGACGACAGTGTGGATTTCGTTAAATATCACCACTTTTACCCTAGTTTGTTCTTATGATTTCGGAAGTATTGTGGAGTTGTTCCGCTCTAAATACAATTGAGTAAGTTGGCTTTGATGCCCTGGGTTAGGGATGTGATCTCTACCCGCCAAAGTCTACTTGATTCTCGCAATCAGTCTAAAATGTGATTTGCACTCGTGTCCCGAATACACACCCCTGCGACACAGTGGCGCCCTATACACGTACATATGAACTGATTAATTTGAAACATGTGAAACTATGCTTTTTCTTATTTTAAACGACTTATGAGTCTGTAAACTGTTATACACCCTGGAGAAAACTTGTATAACTGATAAAGTGACAGATATTTTTCTAACTTGTTCGTTAGTTGAAAATTACGTATAAAAACCATGCTCTTATGAAAATAGTAAAATCCTACTTCTTGTACAGATTCCTAAGTTTAGTGTTTTTCACTTCAAATATCGATCATTGGAGATATTTTATTTAAGATATCTTTCCATAAGCGTAACAGTATACAGGGTGTCTCCGGTTCAAAATGAACTTTAATAGAAAACACAATGCTGTGTGCTGATTTAAATTTGATCGTTAACTGTTTCTGTCATACTTCTACGTTTTATGGGCTAAATTTATAATCTATAATTTTTAAAATGCTGCATACCTATACTCGAATACAATTTTGTAGGGCTATAGTACCATAATATACTATGAAAAAGTTCTAGGGCTGTCTTCAAATTTTTAAACTATTTCTTCGTAGATTATATCACACTATATTGTCGTCTAACTGGCCAATGAATAAAATAATACCTTTTGATGTTGCATGTTATAGAAAATAATAAGACAGTAACTATAAATATTATTATTAGTGAATAATATTACAAAGTGTATTGTAACCCCTACGGCCTTACACCCAATGTAGCAACTAGAGCTACTTAAAATCACACTTTCTTTCCAAATTCGGTGAGGATACATCGTTTGACTACTGAGAAATTCATATTTCTATAATGACGTGTGTTGTTTTGCAGCCGATGACATACTATTTTTTTAACAAAATGTTATAGAAAAAAACGGAGGACTTGAGCACACTTACAAAATAATATCATGATCGCCAAGATATCTTAAAGAACAACGGTGATACAAGCCTGCAAAGTTTTAAGTGGCGATCCTGTAGAATTCCTATTTTTTTACTTAGAAAGTAAAAAAGTCAAAGAACTACTGTCAAAAGAATATTAAAAATTTGCTGTTACCTATATAATACTGGACGTATTTCAAATTGTACGCCAATGGCTGCAGTGATTACATCAGTAAACTCAGAAAACGAATTTGTTAGTGTCGCTACACAACAGTAGAGTGGATAAAATTGGTTTACAAATTGCGAAGTCTGATGTGGTTACTTAACATTCATCGTAATATTCAACTATATCTGACAAAAATAAAGCCCAATATGGGCCATAAATTAATAAATCTTGTAGATGAGACATACTATGTGATATTTTTTAATCCAATGGAAATACTTATAGATCACCACCTTACTTCTTTATTATTTCTATAAAAAATTACTTAACATTTGATGAGAAAAAAACACTTTTAAATGATTTATACCAAATAAATGTATTTGATTTACTGAAATACAGGGTGAGTCTTTTACCATTCAACTCGTACAGTCAGTTAAAAATTTGTTGCTGCCTTCCGATTGTCTAAATATGAAAAATCAAATAGTCACTAGTCAAAATAGAATAATATTAGTTATTTTCTGCATCATACAATTAATTAGGTAACTGCTCCCGATAAGAAATCTAAAAAATGTAATTTCTTCCGGAGCAATTTCATTTTTCTCAAAAATGGCACAAGCTACAAAATTGAAATTGGTAGCACAAATTAGCAATAAAATATCCAGAACTGGTTTTAGCACCAGCAAAAAAATTTTAACTGACTGTAAGTTTAATTGCCACTTTAAAAAAAAAACTATATGCCTTCTGAAAGTAGGTACTCGAAGAGCATAACAATATATAGCGCAAAAATTGCTTTGCTGTCGCTCTCAGTTGCGGAGTAATTCTATGGTCTACTAGGGCAATATTACGCTAACATCCACCATTTTCCTCGAAAACAGCACAAGCTACAAAATGAGACAAAGTTGTTAAAATAACTAAACAGCATTACACATAACTAGCACCCTATGTGTCACTTGATAAAGCTACCATATTAACCATGTTCAGATTATTTACAACCACATAATTTTGTTAAAATCGGCTCAAGAGATATTCGCAAAAACTTAATTTTGGACCTAATTTCAAAGAGCTCTATGACCCTAACATTTAGAATTAAGGAAAACAAAAAATCTAGTTAAATAATTTCTTAAGTTCATTACCTATGCACTTAATCTTTCTGATTCACTCTGTAGACATCTAGGCAGGAGATAGAGACAACTTACAAGATGAGATAAGTTGATGACAAAATTTTGAATATGAAGATGAAGTTTACCAAATGAGAACACTATTTATGAAAAAGTGAAATTGTTTATATCCTTTCTGGATACATTTTAGTACAATAATTATCTTATGTTAATACAGACTGATAGAACATTGAAAAATAAGGGTTTGTTTAACAAAAGTATGGCTGAGATACAGGGCGACGAAATAATATTAGAAAATCAAATTTTGGATTTTTGATTTTTTATAAAGAACAGCAGATTTGATCAAATTTTGACAGAGGTTGGTGGTGCCGAACAAGCTGGGATTATTAGCTTTTTTATCAAAATAGAAAGCATTTCCACTGACATTTTATTCTCTAACTTCTAAGTTAAATTATTATTATTATTATTCTACATGGAATAGGGCTAAGAAATTTCTATGTAGCCCAAATTTAAAATTATACATCAATAAAAGTGTAAATAAAACTAGTACAAGAGCAAAAAAAATAATGTGTACGCGTAATATAAAAACAAAATAAATGTTCATGGGTTTCTTCTAAACAGCGAAGCATCAAGTCTTTTCTTGAAGATAGATACATTTGGGGAATTAACCACGTGCAATGGCAGAGAGTTCCACGTCGAAAACATGCGATTGGAGAGGAAAGTTTGCCTGGTTGTTGATTTAAAATTTTCTTTCTTTAACTTCAAGCCGTGGCCCCTCAAGCGTTGATCTGGATTTATTGGAAAGAGTTGGCGAATGTCATCACTAAAAAAGTTAGTTTTCAAGGCTTTGAAGGTAAAGATCAAATCTCCACCAAGTTTTCGATCAGCAAAAGATGTCCATCCGGCGGAAAGTAATCTCTCTTCATAGCAAGGTCGCATACGTCCAAAAGGCAGTCGTGTAGCATATCGTTGCACAGATTCCAACAGATTTTTATCTCTCACGAGGTTGGCATTCCATACTGACCCAGCAAACTCCAGCAAAGGTCGGACATAGCATTTAAAAAGGCGAACAAATACAGGAAACGTGGATTTTGCAAAAGTCTTCTTCAAAAGGTAAAGTTTGGAATTTGCTTTTTTACAAACTGCAGCTATGTGATTAGACCACGAAAGATTTTCTGTAATAGTAACTCCAAGATCATTATAGGATGATACGATATTAAGTGGGATATTTTGTAAAGAGTACTGGTAACGGGGGTTGTTTTTCCCAAGATGGAGTACAACACACTTATTTGCATTGAGAGGGAGCATCCAGTCGTCGCACCATTGTGCAATGTTGTTCAAATCTTGTTGAAGTGTTGCCTGATTCAATACTGGGTTAACATACAGTTTGGCATCGTCAGCATAGAATAGAACTTTGGAGTCTATGTGAAGTACTAGGTCCGAAACAAACACCAAAAATAAGATAGGGCCTAACACCGAACCCTGCGGTACGCCACTAATTACAGGACGAGGGGATGAAAAAGAGTCACCAACCCGCACACTAAAAGTTCTGTCACAGAGAAAAGCATCTATCCAAAGGAGAAGGTCACCACGAATGCCGAAATGAGTGAGTTTATGTAATAGTCTTTTCCTAGGCACTCTGTCAAACGCCTTGGCAAAGTCTAAGTAAATAACGTCCACCGGTTGCTTGTTATCGAGTGATAAAGACCAATCGTTGACGCAATGCACTAAATTTGTCACTATTGACCGATTAGGTACGAAACCATGTTCTTCTTTGGGGATGACATGAGCCGACATTAAAAATTGAAGCATTTCATCTCGTATTATGGACTCCATGATTTTGCTGATAATTGGCAGTAAACTAATTGGACGATAATTTTCACTATTAAGTTTGTCACCTTTTTTGTAGATGGCAGTGACAGAAGCCTTTTTCCAAACGGAGGGAAGCGCATGTTGTTGAAAGGACGCATTCATGATTTTTGATAGTGGTTGAGAGATAACAGCAGAGCATTTTTTAAGAAAAGCCACATCTAGGCCGTCAATTCCCGGTGAGGAACCCTTTTTAAGCTTCTTAATACAACTTTCAATTTTTACTGGGGAGAAGTCAATACTAGTTAGGGCATTTGATAGCGTGACACCTTTAATAGTAGGGATATTTCCATCAGTTTCAACGGTGAATACTTTTGTGAAATTTTCCGACAAAAGTTCTGCTGCTTCTGTGTTAGTTTCACAGAGGTCACCATTGGGTTTTCTGAGCATCGGTATTGACACCCTAGAGTTTAGGTGAGACCGTAAATAGCTATAGAGTTTTTTTGGGCAATGATCATTTGCCAGAGATTCTTCATAACCTTGCCTTAGTAGTTTTAGTTCGGAAGATAGGTTGTTTGAGAACGTTTTGTGAGTGATAAAATCAGAACGAGTGCGAGACCTTTTGTATTTTTTCCACAAGTTTCTCTTATGTCTGATTTTCCTGAGAACATTCCAGTTTATCCAAGGTTTCTTTCTATTCTATTTAAATCTAAATCTATCTAAATATTCTAAGTCTCATTGTATTATGCAAAATTTCATTATACACAAAAAGAGTGTCTCTTTTTGTAACGCGCTACTACATAATAGTAATGGAAAGTTATACCAGCCGTACTTATACCTTTTGGGGGAATGTTGTCGTAGCAGTAGTTGGATGTTGTTCCGCAAAATTTCCAAGATCCGCTAGAACTGATATAGTAGAAAGGGATATAGTTTTCGCTCAGTAACTCTACAAATACTATTTTACGTCGGCGCTGTGTTTTGAAATTTTGAAAATATGCAAAATTCATTTTAAAAAAATTTATTTTACACTTTTTCAAAATTTCAAAACACAGCGCCGACGTAAAATAATATTTGAAGTCTACTAAAAAAAAAAACGCATATTTTTATCATTATCCGTTAAGGAGTTACTGAGCGAAAACTATGGGTTTGTTCCAACACAGCAAGAATCGATTCCGAACCGTCCAGAATTAGTCAGTCAGTTTAGTTTAGTACTCTCGGCGAATGCGACGTAAGACGGTGTTGGTCAAACATTTCTCACGGTACTGAAAAGTTCTCAACGGTTGTTGGAACAGATGTTATATATCGTTTGATAGAGCGCTCACCGTAAGCCTTAATGTATATTTTAAGTCAAAACTCAAAGTATGCAGCCTAAGATAATCATTCCAAAAGCAATAAAATTTGTATTTCTGTTTTCTTTTCTAATTGCCATTGTATAACAGTCGTGGATGGCAGAGGTCACTGGAGATTTCCGTGAGAAGGCCCAGTAACAGTTCAAACGAACTAGTTAGTCTTCCAGAGAGTTGTGGGCAGCGTAACAAGATTACCAATGAATTAGGTAGCTGCTAACTTGGTTAAAGGGACGACTTACACATTACGAGTATATTGCCTTGTTGCTTATAAAAAATTCCCTATACGGCTTAAGCTATTATTTAATTTACTTCTCCAGTTTTATTTATTTAGACACACTCACTAATGTATAGATATAAACAACGAACAGATTTAGAAACAGATACGAGAATGGTTACTGTTTTGGATAGTTTTATTTTCACGCAGGGATAAAAATTGTCTAAAAAATATTCAATTGGATCAGAATTAAAAGAGAAATATTTTCATATAGAGGGTGATTTTAAATAAAGTAGCAAAAATGAGACCACAGATTCCTTAGGTGAAAGTAAATCGATTTAACCTAACATACCTATATCCCAAGACGCATAGTAAAAAGATACAGGGTGTCAAAATTAAAATTTTATTTTCAATATTTCTAGATAACTTTTAAAAAATCCAAATATTTACATAAAATTTGTAAATCGAGGGTTTTGTTGGCGAAAAATTCAAATTTGTTTCTAATTTTGACATCACTAATAGAGGGCGCCACTTGTGGCATACCATATTTCTTTTAAATGGCATAACTTTTTTGCAGCTTAGTGTATACTATTAGTAATTTTGCTAAACTGGTCGAATTAGCTTTACATAATGTACTTCAGAGACACATTGAAAATCAAATTACTATTTACCAACACAGATTTATTCACGGTAGGTCCACGGTAACAAATTTATTTCACATCACCCAATTATTAGCTGAAAATTTAGATGCCAACGTTCAAGTTGATGTTATTTATACAGAATTCAATCATGGTATTCTACTGAAAAAACTTTAATAAGCTAGTTTGTCTTCTATGGTTATTTAAACAACATGAAACAATTTTTTTAGTACCATGGTGTCAAGTCTGTCGAAATTCAAGCTGTTTCTGGCGTACCTCAAGGCTATTTGCTTTATTTGTTAATAACATTGTAAAAGACTCGAGCGTTGACATCTTCCTCTATGATGTCGATGACGCTAAAAATTTTTGTCGCAAACATTCCATATTTGTATTAAATTACAGAATAATCTTTCAAAAATTAAAGAATGGTGTAATGGAAATAAGCTTTCCTCTAATGGCAAAAAATGTAATGTAGTCTCTCTCTGGATCGGTCAATCGCTGTGGGTTCGACCCCCACAGCCGGTAGACGTATATAAGCTATATTCGTGGAGAGATTGGCACCCTCTCTGCGTGTATGGTAGGGTGGAAGAATGTTGGCTTGGGTCAATGTGAGAGATTGACACCGGTTGACATTTGACTACCCCCCAAATTAATGAGGTTTTCCAGGTTTCCCTCATTCCTGCACTGAATGGTGGTTAGAGCCTGCCAACGTAAGTCGTTCTGCTTAATAATAATATGCCGCCCCCTCTCCCGCACAAGTCTTCGAATTCTGGGCTAATCCTCATGATTAGAATGAGGGGTAGAGATATTATTATTATTATTATATTACAACAGAAAAAAATTCATATTTTATAAGCATACAGTATAGATGGTATCACATTAGATCGTCCTGAGTATGTCAAAGACCTGGGAGTTACTTTTGACAGAAATTTCAAATTTTCATGTTGAATCAATTATTCAAGCATTCTTCAGAAATCTGGGCTTCGTTATTAGAAACTCCAAGGGCTTCACAACTTACTGTTTTTGCTTTTCCACCTTCCACGTAAGATGTAAGTTAGAATATGCTTCGTTGAGTTCATTAATAATTTTTGGTTATTTTTTAATTTAGATTGACAAAATAAATGTGTTATTTTTATGATTGTTATGTCTTATTTGTGATGTGATAGATATAACAAATATTTTATTTCGGTTTTGTGTTGTAGTCCAAATATTTAAAATTGTGCTGTATGCCTACGTTTGTGATCAGCTGCTCAATCTGTATTTACAATTTGAACCTAATTTTATTTATTATTTAGATATATTTTTAATTATTTGTTTGAATATTTTGTATCTTATTTTTATAAAACCAATTCAAACAAAGCTAAATTTCGTTATGTGGGCGCCAGATATTTCATTCCTTTCAGAAAATTAGGTATAAATATTTTGCATTCTATATTAAATATTCTATTTTTCTTTTAGTAGGTAATTATTAATCTTTTTTCTTTTAATATAATCATTACTATAGATTACTTACAGCTTGACAGCTCTTGTCTAGGGGCTGTTCAGTGGAAAACTATTAACTACATGTTAAAAAAATCACTCAGAATATTGAAATAGGTAAGTAACGAAGAAGTTGTTTTATAAATATTTATTAATAAAATTGGAAATTTGCAAGAAACAATTGAATAAAATCAATAAATAAATTCATATTTCAAATTTCATAAACTTGTCAAAAGTAGGTACCATAAAAATATTCAATCAAATCGTCAATATAGGTGAATGATATATAAATATGTATATATAATACTAATAAGCAAGTTAGAAATGGTTTGTCAAACATTATCTATTGAGAATATTCATTCCAATAATATATTTGCTAGCAGCAGCTGGAACTGGTATTTTTTTTTTGTTTTTTTTTTTTTGACACGGAAAAACTCTACACTACAGGTAATCTAAAACTATTCTATTATTAGTGGTTTATTTTAGTATAAGCCCATTTGATTACAGAACATAATGGTTGACATAATGATGTCCGTTTGTTGATATTTTTGTTTGTTCTTCTTTTTTTCTTGACGTAATTTTAACCTGTTTATATGTAATTTTATGATGTTTCTATAACTTAATATATTCTGTATCATATCTATGTCGCTTTTAAAGACTTGTAGAAGGCTTCAATATAAGCTGAAACGTTGGCAGTGTGTAGAAACCCAGTTTCTATTTTCATTACTATCACCAGACGAATTACAAAACTTAATAAATCAAAGTTCACAATAAAAGTCATTTAATAACTGAATTAATTTTATTTAGTCTCTAGTTCAAATTAAGTGGCAACGTCGGGCGTACCTCAAGGCTCTAACCTGGGGCCATT
This sequence comes from Monochamus saltuarius, assembly GCA_025584915.1. NCBI lineage: Eukaryota > Metazoa > Arthropoda > Insecta > Coleoptera > Cerambycidae > Monochamus > Monochamus saltuarius. The sequence goes on along the minus strand of CM046727.1, from coordinate 23,503,194 downwards.
ACTGTTTGATATATTTGTTAATTTTTTGCCGGCCAGTGTTGGTTGTAACACTTCATTATTTGCTGACGACTCAAAATTATATAGTATTGTAGCTAGTGACACCGATTGTTTTAGTTTTCAAAGATAAATAAATAATGTGCAACAATAACCGCCTCTTTATGAACATTTCTAAATGTAAAGTATACCTATACCAGGAAATTGAATCCGCTGCATTTTAATTATTATTTTGACACTTTTCAACTTTTTCGGACCAATTCTGTTAAAGATTTAGGGGTGGTACACTGACCATAAATTTACTTTCAATGAGCACATTAAATGTGCTTCCGTTTTGAGAATGTTGAGTTTCATTATACGTAACTGTGGTTCCTTCACATATTGATGCATTTAAGATATCTCACTTGTCCGTTCTAAGATGGAATATGGAGTATAATACTCTGGTGTGGTATCCTCATTATGATATTTATATTAATATGCTTGAACGTGTACAAAAGGGATTTCTTAAGTTCTTGGCTTTTAAGATCGACGGAGTTTACTCACTACAAGTTTTTGACCACATGACTTTAATTGCTAGATTTGGCTTGCATACGTTGCATCGCAGAAAAATTCCCTAACTTTTTTATACAAATTATTGCATAATTTGATAGATTCGTCAGTCTTGTTAGCACGCTTAATTTTTCAGTACCTAGACAAAATCTTATAGCAGTTCACACTTTCTATAATATTAACCCGAGAACTAATATATCACTGAAATTGTCTATTTATGATATGTGTCTTAATTATAATAAAATATCTCGTTTGTGTGACATTTATAATTGCTCCTTAACTAAGCTACTTGACACAGTCATTACTTTTATGCCGTAGTTCGACTGATTTGTTTATTTTAAGTATTTTTCTGTTTGTGACTACATACTTACTTCTGTTTAAACACAATTAATACTTTTATTTTATAGCTTTGACTTTGTTTTGTTTATTTTGAGCTTTGTTTTTCTTTATAGGAATAGTTCTAATTAGATGCAATTAATACTTCTATTTTATAATTTGACTTCGTTTTTGTTAATTTTAAGTTTTATTCTCCTTTTTATGAGTATTTAGTGTTATTTAGATTAGTATGTTATATGTTATTTGTATGCTTTGCAATGATTAGAATAAATATATAAAATAAATAAATCAAAGTTTTATTTTATTCATTTCGTGGACATGCATATATAGTTTTGTAGTCTTGTAATTCTGCTTTTTCCTGTCTAGTAAATAATCTCAAAATAATAAACTGTTGAATGGATTACTATAAATAAGTAACATATTTCTAGATAACGAAATTAATCAAAAATCAATAAAATACTAGAAGTAGTCGCGTCAAATTAGCATGAAAATAGTGAAAATGGACAACTTTTTGAGGAGAAGTCCAATTGCGATTCCTTGAACATTTTGCAGAAAACCGCATCTCAATCGGACCTCTCCACAAAAAGTTGTAAGTGAAATGCTAATTTGACGCGACTAAAGTTACTTATTAGTATTTACAACTTTTGTCAACTAAATATATGACTTTTTTAATTTGATTAGAATAACTTGAAAGAGGTACAAAACTATTCCATCAATAAATTCTTTGATCCCTAACACGGGACACTTACAATGTATTGTTTTTCGTTCTGCCAGCTAGACAAGATTATCGAAAATATAACACACTAGAATGGATTAGGAGGAAACGGGGGTTGAAAAGTCACCATATAGAAGAAGGGAGAGGAGCGAGGAGCTGGCGGTTCCAGCCAGCTTTGATCTCGCCATATCTCTTACAAATGCAAATTTCATTTTGCTGTGCCGTACCCCATCAAAAATATGAACTAAACGATAACTTTATTCATTATTCATATACCTCGGGCACACACCCTGGATGGAGCTCAGACGTACGTTTGCCAATCACTTCTGATAATATTGCTTACATAATAGCACGCAGTAGTGATCCGGAGAATAAGTACATGTGAAATAATTGCTTTTTTAAATTATACAAAAATTAGGGCTGAATGAGTTCATCCGTATACTGGGTGTCCTATTTTAAAGGAAACAACTTAATGTATTATTAAAAATTATTCTTTATGAGGAGAAATATTATGTTGTGCTATTTTCCTAATTCTAGTATCTCAAAGATATCTGAAGGGCAACTTTGATTTTTTAAATAGCAGTCTATATTATTACAGAATCTTATTTCGTTTATTTCGAATATTTTTTAATTTAAACTTTTTTGAAAAATGTACAGTGATTGAAGACTATGTCTGGAACTTTTCTCAGTTTTTATAACATGAAGGTCTTTTGCATTAAGGTATAAGAAAATTGTTCAGTAATAGTTATTGACAATGACAATATAAATGTAAAGATTCATATTACAATAAGGGATGTTAAAGTCGAATGTAGTAACATGACACATCACAAATGTATGTATGATACAACAAGAATATTGTACAAAATTTTATCTACTTTCATTATCTACACAAAAATATATATTTGGCAAAAAGTGTCAAATGATTCGACAAGAAGCTGGTGTATTTTTTATGATACTGAAAAAAGTATGTGCTATTAAGTTTTCAGATCACGTTTTCTTATGTTACTTTTCGCATGGTTACTGTCAAAACGTTGTCAAACAAACCTATAAATATAAAAATAGAAATAAAGCAGCGGCAAAGGAGCAATCTAAGTGTCTAGTTCCGACAAAATCCAAGGCGTTGTATAAGTTGGAGTACTAAGAGCACAGCATGTTGTGCTAAAAGCTTGAATATTGGTGCACAGCTAACAAGATAAAGAAGAAAATATTGGTTTATTTTTCTGGAAAGCAGCGGTCTCAGAAATCATCTACACTATGAACTCACTACTCAATGTTGAGAGCTATGATTTCAATTAAGAAAAATCAAGATATAAGCATATTTTCTCAATTAATCGCATTTTTGAAAAGAAGTTCAGAGGGTTACAAGTCCAGAATGTTTACAAAGGAAGAAGTTTATAAGTTCTAAATAATGCAGGTGATGAAACATTTACTCATGTAGGTTTTTGTTATAGCCGGTATTTTTTGGGGACTGTCACCACGAAGAATTAAATAAGTTAATGTGGGATCATATTCAGTACAATGACCACTATACAGGGTGAGTCAGTCATAATGTCATTAATTTTAACCACGTATTCGGGAGGCCTAATAAAGGCAGAAAATCGAGAAAAAAAATTTTTACTCGACCTTTAAAAAAATAAACAAATCACCCTATAAAAATCAGTAACACGACGCTCCTGGTGCGCTACGAACTTTCTGATGGCGCACCCATACGAGAATCGAATACCGTATCAAACCATCGATGCCACGTTTACATACATAATATCGTCTAACAACGTGTTATTCAAATTTACCTCCATTTAGCACTCTGCATTTCCCGCATTTCTTTCCCCCCAAATTTGTAGATCATGCCACACATTTGGAGGGGGATGGAGAGAATACAAGCAGTAAGCAGTGTTTGTTTATTTCGGTCTCACCTCACGTATTTGGCGTAAATTCACAACGCATAATTTTACGAGTTCCGAATATGTGGAAATGATAGTGTTATACGGAGAATGTTTACGAAATGCGACTGACCCTAATTTTATTAATAAAGTGCTATGGACGGATAAATGCAGTTTTACTTGAACTGTGAGCTGTAAACAGGTTAGTGCCATACTACTTAAGAAACAATAAATTTCTAGGACTACAAACTGAAAAATTAATTGTACTTAGGAGTAATACTAAAAATTCATATTTATTTGTAAAACGTAGTGAAAACGTAATATCAAAATTATTAAACTGTAATAACCTAACATTCGAAAACATTTATTTATTATCTACATTTGTTTTTATTAACAAATAAATCAATATTTAAGGAAAATTCATTCATGTATCTAGATTAAAAAAAATTGTTTTACTCCTTATCGTTAACTAACAGTAACTAGGTAACTAGGTTATTGACCCAATAATCCGATAGGTCAAGATAAGCGGCGTGTCATTTCGGTCTTGGACAGTTTTCTGTCGACAACAGGATGGTTTTTTATTACTTAGTATTTAAACACGAAACACTTTTCAGCTTCTCTTAATAATTTTCCCATTGGGTATAGGTTTTTTTATGTAATGTACGTAAATGGTCTATTACTCGGTTTATTATTAGACATGTTGGAGTGTTGTTGCAGTCATAACAGCTACATTTGCTCAGAGAAAAATCGACACGCGAGTGTACGGGTATCGTTTGATTGGGCCGTATTTTCTACCGGAAAACCTGAGTGGACCGCGTTACTTGCAATTTTTAATAGAATTATTTGATTATTATTATTTGATTTTATTGGATATTAACATTTTAAATTGTTATTGGCTGAGGCTGAACTGAGCAAGAAAAAATGATATTCTAAAATAGTCGGTACAACCGTTTATTTGTGATGTCTAAAACCTAGGTAGGTACTCTATAGAAAAATATTACAACTTGACAACATTGCATCAGATCGACATCGAATTGAACTGTGAGCTGTATCCGGCTAAGGCTGTCAGCGGTCAGTGACAGTCTGAAAAGGGGATTTAAATAATGATTTGAAAATATTTTTTTTCGGCGTAAATATGCATTTAGCATTTTTTTAATCACGTATTCGCATTATACTCATTATTCCCTATATCCTCTTAAAATTAATGACATTATGACTGACTCACCCTGTATAAAAAAATTTATTTCATACACGAAAACAAAAGTTGACCCAGAATTTGTTAAAACAGAATTAAATGTGATAAGTATCAACTGTTTAAGTGCATGCTGTTTTTTATATTCTACAGACAAGGAAAATCCCAGCCTGTTGGAGTTAATAATTTTGGAAGCATTTCAAAAATGATTGCAACAAAGCTTGGATTGATTTATTTATTATTTATAATTTATTCAAAAGTAAAGCAATAATTTATTTTTGCACATATATTTGGATAAGCAGTTTCCAAGAACACACTGATTGAAGGTTAAGTATTATTCATAATAATAATAAAGAGGAGTTGACCAAAACCATTTATTAAAAAGTTAATGCAGTTAAAGGTCTGAATTTTCTGACTAAGCCAACATTTCGATTTTATTTTAAATCTTTCTCAGGGTCAGTGAGACAAAACCAGTCAAAAAGATAAAATTGTTATTCATCATACAACGAATAAGTCAAATAGAAAATATTTTTATTCAATGACATATAAATTTATATCAGTAAACTGCAATGTTTCAAATAGTCAAATATCATATTTGATTTGTAAGACTATTTGAAAATGCATATCTCATTGAATAAAAGCATTTCCTATTTGACTTATTTATTGTACGATGAATAACAATTTTATCTTTTTGATTCTGGTTTTGTCTCACGGGCCCTGAGTAAGATTTAAAATAAAATCGAAACGTTGGCTTAGTCAGAAAATCTAGATCATTAACTTTTTCCGATTATTCCTTCCTAAACACACTTTGAAGGATATTAGCAATATATAATTTGTAGAGGATTACAGGATAAGGGCATTAAATGAAACGAGTGAATATATTATCCACATTCAAGGTTAACTATCATTAACACATTTTAATCACATGCTCAGGGAGAAATGAATGGCAATAACAAATATGCAAAAATTCCATTTCTTCCAGAAAACTTTCATAAACGTCGTTTGAGATCAATTAAAATAAACATTATTATTTATAATAATATCTGATGATCAGATCGCTGCAGAATTTTGTCATAAAACATAATAAATATATTTCTATTGATGGATTGACAATTTTGAGAGCAAGAAAAACAAAAATATTTTATAACTACAACTGACGACACAAATGACATGTATTGATGGTTGCATATCTAAGATACATGGATACTAGATAATGTTTGATATTTAGAATGTTATAACACCAGAATTAAGTATTGTAAAGTGAATCTGTTATAGAAAAATAACTTAAATATATTAAGCCAATGTGAACAGTACAAGTTGCTGATTAACACTATTTATTAACACAAGGTAAATAAACCATGCTTTGCAGGTTTCTTTAATCAAATAATAAATGATCTACAATACACGTGCCAAGGCGGCTCTGCGTCACTACCTTTAACTATTCGCGTCTGGCGAGCAGTCATGGTCGTCGACAAATAGGGATTTAATATAATTAAGAAAATAAATGTGTTGCTTTATAAATAACTTTGGGAATTTTTTGAAAGAGAATTCTGCTAATCCTTTTTTTTTCTTTCTTCTAATATTTATACGTAGTTATAGTTAACCCTGTATACATACTACTAAATATACAAGGATTTATTATATAAAATCTATTCCGACAACATTGGAATGGATTTGACTTAGCGAATTCAGTGAAAATATAAATAATTTGATACAAGACAATCTTACTAAATTGGGAAAACGTATAATTTATGGTATACACTAATTTGTTGCAGACAGTCTATAATGTAATGTATAGGTATATACATTAATCAAAAGCAGTACTTTTAAAAATTAGTATTCGTGTTACTGGCTGTAAAATAATTTAATTTATAAATATTAACGTTTCTTTAACTTATTTGTGATATTTATTATATTTCTGCATCCAGTCCGAAGATATCACCAATTTACTATGTAGTTCCCACCGCCCGTACTACTGCGCATAAGTGTTTAAAGACAGACATCTCCCCTTACCTCTACCGCTTCCCGCTGCTTAGTTCTAGTTTCATCATTTTTTGTAAAACTAACTATGACAGAACCAATTTTATTCAAACCTAGTGAAAATCTGCTAATTTTTCCTTACAGTCGGGAATCTCACGTGCTAGCAAAAGATCTTACCCTGGTAGCAGCTGTTTTATCCGGGAGCCCTTCAGAGCACAAGGAATCCCCGACCGAGCGATAGAAACAGTACTGCACTCATTGTCAGATGCCACGGTAAAGCAATACAATGGAACTTACAGGTTGTGGTGGAATTTTTGCAACAAAATAAATATCTCACCTTTTCAAGGACAAGTCACTCATGTATTAACGTTCCTTCAGGACTTATTGGAGAGTGGGAGAAACGTTTACGGGGCCTTCAATTCACATAGGTCTGCATTATCATTAATACTGCCCGGAAACATAGGAGAACACCCTTTAATAAAACGGTTTCTTAAAGGGGTATTTAGACAAAGACCGCCCAGGCCAAGATATAATTTTACGTGGGATCCTAAGCCGGTCCTAGATTATCTAGAACAAGTTGAAGGCACTACTCTGAAATCTTTATCACAGAAACTAGTAACTTTTGACCTTGTCGACAAGCCAACGCATTCAAACAATATCTTGCATAAGAATTTCGGGTATTGAGAAATCAACTAAAGGTATCCAGATATTTATATCAGACCTAATAAAAACGTCGGGAATCAATAAAAAACAACCATGTCTTACTATTCCGTTCTTCTTGGAGAAACCTGGTCTTTGTGTGGCTACTATGCTAAATTTGTACTTAGAAAAGACCAAAGATTTGCGACAAGGCGATTGTGATCACGTGTTTATAACCTATAAAAAACCACACGGGATCGCTCAAAGCAAACTTTGAGTCGTTGGGTTAAGGAAGCCCTTGCTCTAAGTGGAGTTGACATTAACATATTTAAAGCCCACTCTACAAGGCATGCGTCGACCTCGGCAGCTTATAAAAGCGGATTATCCTTAGATGTAATCAGACAGACAGCTGGGTGGAGTCAAGAATCGGCAACATTTGCAAGATTTTATCAAAGACCGTTAGCCCAGGCAGACCAGTACGTCCCAACTATCTTGGGACTAGGTTCCTAACATATATATTTCATATACATATATACAAATACTTATAAGCAAATGGTTTATTATGAGAATATACCTTTATTTTTTCTGATTACATACTGGGTTTTATTCCGCAACTTCTAATCTTTAAACATCTACATAGTAAATTGGTGATATCTTCGGACTGGATGCCGAAATATAATTGTACGATCAAAAGAACTTACCTGAAGTTCGATCGTAATTATATGAGGCATCCAGTCCGAAGATATCACCACCCACCCTCCACACCCTCCGTTGCGAAAAAAACATTATATGATGAAACTAGAACTATGCAGCGGGAAGCGGTGGAGGTAGGGGGAGATGTCTGTCTTTAAACACTTGTGCGCAGTAGTACGGGCGGTGCAAACTACATAGTAAATTGGTGATATCTTCGGACTAGATGCCTCATATAATTACGATCGAACTTCAGGTAAGTTCTTTTGATCGTACAATTATATTTCGGCATCCAGTCCGAAGATATCACCAATTTACTATGTAGATGTTTAAAGATTAGAAGTTGCGGAATAAAACCCAGTATGTAATCAGAAAAAATAAAGGTATATTCTCATAATAAACCATTTGCTTATAAGTATTTGTATATATGTATATAAAAAATATATAGGTAAGTTCTTTTGATCGTACAACTATTAATGTGAAAAAATAAGCGGTTTCCTCATTTCAGTGCGATCCTCACTAAAATAAATAAAAATGTGAGGTACCCATTGACCTATTGTCACCGTCCTGTAATATAAACCGTAAAACAGCATGTCATAAAACATAGCTACCAGAAAGAAACATTCTTGGGAGCATTGCAGAGAATATCTGCATAAATGGACGTAGGGCGTCGACGTGTCTACAATCGCGCTACTTACAATATAAATTATGCAAAAATATATAAAAGCTAAGGGCGTTTGCTATTGGATTAACTATTACTTTAAAGTAATTGTCTTAATTGCCTTAAGATTCACTTCAGATGCACTGTTAAGTTGTAAACAACATGTAACATTGTAAACATCTAATAAAATACAGTGTGCCCCATAAAGTATTTTACTGTTAGTCGGTTAGCCTTATTGAAGAAAAAAATATCTACCAATGCATATGTTACGCGGTGTTACATCTAGCAGCCATTCGCTACTCCATGCCGGAAAATATCGTTCTCGTCGGATCGCGATAGAGGTCGATAGCTTTCAATTGTATCCACTGAAATAAAGAACTCTTCGTATCTGTGGCTTGGAGTAGCGATGGACCGCTAGATGTAGCTTGTTTTTACCGCGTAGTCGTGGTTTGCTGCTTGCTATATCTTTTTCAGGTGTAATTCAATGGTGGTCGTGGTATTAGCTCGCAGTGTAGTTGATTCCTGAAATTCCGTGTTTGCAATCATTATGTTCTCCAATTCTAACATTTAAAGGTCTAGAAACCTTCCCAATATAATGTTTACTGCACGTTTACTGCATTCACATGGTATAATGTAGATGCAGTATTTTTCATTTTGTGTTTCATTATTTGGTCTAATATTTGACAAAATTGTTCACAATGTATTACTAGTTTTAAAAACTGTCTTAATCTTAAACCTATTACCAATTATATTTAATTTCTAAAATAGATCCCGTATAATATGGTATTTTTACTGTATTTTGTTGTTGATGTTGTTGTTGTCTATGCATATTGTTTTTATTTTTAAAATATTATTGAAGATTTCATTTTGAAATGAAATTAATTTTGCTCTATCATATAAACATTTTACTACACCTTTCTTTATATTTATACAGAATAATTCAGAACTAATTCGAAAAACTCAGGATATGTGCACCTTTAAATAAGAAGTAGATATCACCAAAAAAATTATAATATAAGAAAAACAGATTAAAAATTCTAACATTATAAAAGAGTACGTAGCTGGACAACTGTACTTCAACGGTATCTGATATACAAAAAAAGTAAACAAGTTTTTACGCCTAGAACTTGTGTCAACACGCCTGCCTGGTGAATAGAGTTGGAGTGGGGATAGGTTCTCTAGGTGGTAAACGAAGGAGGTCAGTAGTGTTGTTATCGTGGGAGTGTCAATTTTTAATATTTAAAAAATGTGTAAGTCTTGACTTCTTTTTGTGGGGCCATTTAACACATGAGGTGTACCGAATTAGAGACCGTCGAATTTGGGCGAATGTATCACAGATGCCGCGAAAAATTTTACTTTACAGCGACCAAGAGAAACATTCGCTGTAGTACGGCAAAATTGGTTAAGGCGTGCCCAAATGTGTGTACAAGTTGAAGGACTAAATTTCGAACAGTTTTTGTAAAAAGGTATGTATTATTTTTTATAAATTTCATATTTCTAACAGTGATGAAGTACCGCAATTTTTCTTCAAAATTATTAGTGTAACAAAATTGTATTCATTTTAAAGACACGTCACTTTGGTCTCATCTATATTTAAGTTTAATTTAAAGTAAAAACGCCGCAAATATTTTTAGACCGGTGTCGATTTAACATTGCCAGTTTGCATTGTCACTCCATTACAGTAGGCCAGATTCCAGCGGCGTGCAATTATATATTTTTGCATTATCATATTTGTACATGTATGTTGAACATTCCGTTTATTTTTTGGATAAGTTCTGAATCACCCTGTATAATGATTTGAATTGAAATTTAAATATCTATTAGTATTTTTTGGTTTTCTATAAGCAATTGGTCCATATCCATATTGTTTTTGATTAGGACATCTAAAAATGGCAGTGTATTATCTTTTTCAATTTCTAAAGTAAATTGAATATATTGTTATTAATATTGAAGTGTAACATACCCGGGTTCGTTCAACATTGTTGAAAGAGGAAGTATTTGGCCAATAATCGAAAAGGTTTACCTACGTTGTGTTTATTTATATTATTTATTAACTTACCTCGAATGTGCTACATATTTACGAAATTAGGGAGATTTGAGTAGTTTTAAATAAAACAAAACAAATTACTAAATACACCTCGTTTATTAGTTTTCTGTCAATGATGTAATAGCCTACCTAACCACCTATCAGTGCCGTACTCAGCCTTGAATTCACGGGGGAAAAGAGCACGACAGAGAAAACCTGATCACAATTCAAAGAATCGATGTCGCTATTGCAATGGTACTAATAATGATGACAATAATAAAAATGTATCTCTACTTCAATACTTGAATGCACGGTAATATAATCATAACTCTACATACAAAACTGAAGAGTGTTTTTGGTTAGTTAGCCGACTTGCGTCAGAAGGTACTGAGGTCCCATACGGGAGGCTACCCAGCTAGTAGTTGAGGGGTTGAACAAACATCTCAAATCATATCTCATGCTTCATATGTTTTTAACGGATGTTTGTCCAGTCACGGGAGAAAATATTAATAGAATCACCAAGGCTCTTACAAACATCTGACAAGCAAACCGCTAATTCAAGTAATAAAGCAGTAGTCATAGATGATTAATAATAACTTACAGTACCATTTACAACAGCATAACTTCGACTCAAACTAAAGTTGTCCCTATAATTTCAACAATAAATCAACAAGTACTGTTTTACCTCCAAATTATAATAAAATATAATGAAACTGTAATAAAATATTGAACAGACAATAAAATAATAAAAGGAACAAACTGACATTTAATCTTTAAATACAATATACAAAAACAAGTTACAGACCTGTAAGAACAGATGCACCACCTATCACCATTCACTGTCTTCCAACCTATCTGTGGCAGTCTTAAAACCCTACTAACTAGTAGCTACCCGTTGAATCCCGCCCGTGCCCAAATGTGTATTTTATCATTTATTAAAATTCTAGCTTAACCTTCCCATTCAAAAAATGCTTTACTGTTGCACTGCACACTGCTATTAATAATGTATCACGCTCACGCAAATCTAATCATTCCTGCAGTAATAGAGTGTGTTCTCTTTTTAGTAATTACTACAATTGCTTAATTGTTTTTTTAAACTAGCGTAAAATAAAAAGAAATTTTATTTGCATGCCAGTTAGAAGAACTGCCTTATATCTCTTTTAAACGTAAACTTGACGTAAACATGATGGGATAAAGTTACTAGGCAGGATAAAAGTCAAGTGGGATATTTATAGTAATTAAAATTAAGTGATATTTAATTTTAATAACTGTATTACTTCATAAAATGGAGTATTTATTTTACATTATGGAAATCTATTACATGAAGTTAGAGAACATACAGATAATTTTAAAATTTATTTTTAAGAATACTGAACAGAACTTGAACCTTCAACGTTGATTATGTTCTTCTTTTTAACTTTGACTTTTCTTCCATGATGATGGCTTAAAAATCTGAAACAAGTATAATTAATAAATATTATAAATTATGTTTCAAATGCATTATAATAATAGTAATATCTCTACCCCACATTAATTAAACAAGTTTATAATAATAATTACCACTATTACCAATTAAAACCTGGCTTTAATCTTAATGTCACTGATTTAACATTCGTAGTATAAGAGCCTTATGAACATATATTAATTACATATTAAATAGAGGAATATACCTACATTTTATGAAATGTTTTATTAGAATTATATTTTTTTATTTACTTAAATAAAAAGCATATACAATTTTTTATTAACCTCATTAATAATTTCATAGTTACCCCGAGAATGGTTTTGTGATCTCTTAGATGCTACACATAGGTATATCAATTTTGGAAAAATGTTTTTGTAAATAAATTTGAACCTATCAAAACAGGGGATTAAGTAGTTTGGGCAATGGTCAGTATATGTAAATGGCAGTCCAAACATTAATTGAATGATTAATTTTTTCATTAACATCATCAAATGATACATATCAGACTTTTTTTCAAGTAACTAAATTTTCTCCATAGTAAAACTGCATATTGCTATTAGTTAAAAAAACTTTTTAAGAAAAGTATGCACACTATTTTATATCTGTTATAATTAGCACATTTGTTCTAAATTTCACCTTAAAAGGGTATAGAAATACTCGTATTCTATAAAAGCCAAGTGTTAAGTTCCATTTAAAAGTATACATTAAACTACATAAAATTATAGGTACTATACACTATACAGTGTAATGGGTGTTCATTTATATTTTGACACTGAGGCTAAGGTTTCATTACAGGAATTAGAAATAAATGATACAAATAAGTTGTGTATCATTTATTTCTTTTAATTATAATAAACCATCCACAAGGTCAAAATATGACATAAAGCACATTCTGTACATTTTAATTAAAATTTACACCAGACGGTGTAGTTTTTAACGCCTGTAGTTTGAAAATTAATAATAATAATAATAATAATAATAATAATAATTTATTAGCCCAACAGAAGTAACTCCATTTAGAGAGAAATTACACTGGAATAACTGATACAAATAATGATAAATTCCACAACAATAAACAACAAAAATAATAAAACAAATGAATACTAAAGTACAGTAAAGTGCAGGAATTAATAAAAAACTAACCTAAGATACATAACTTAAAGCGAACAAAGACTGGACCCAGAGACAGAAAGCAGCGTACATCAACTGCGGACATGGTTCACTAAATTCATGCATAACGTTTTGACAGAACAATAATTTATATCGCATTTATTACAAATTGCCAACAACAATTTGCCAAATTTATGCCACATATAGTAACTGATTTACTCTATTGCAAGTAAATTCTACTAAATAATTGTTAAAATACATCACTCAAGCATTTTTGTAAAATTTACCAAATCGCGATAGGTTAAAATTTACTTTTTCCGTGCGGACTTTCCTGGATCAAACATAGTGTAAAATTTTACTCTTCTTTTTTGCTGTGTATCGTATACATATACCACTATGACACTATTGTATTGTTAGGACACGCGCGCGGTAATGACTGCTGCATCTCCGAACTCTCGTCACTGACGCCCGAGAACTTATGCCTGGGCTTTATTTATGCATATTCGCAAACAAAACCTAAAAAGCCTCCTTCGAGGGGTTAGAATTCCAACGATGATGATTTGACTGTGACCGTGTGAATCGACCTTTATTTGGATATGAAAGTGACAAGAATTGCTTTACTTCACGGTGAGATGTGGTGTAATACTATTGAAAACACATATGACGCTTAACGTGTAACGTTACTCCTTATATTACATCAGGCAAATAATTTTGTACAAAATACTCCTGGTTAGTATTGTTAGCCAACAAGCCAACTTAACTTAAATGAAACTCACACATCATAAGTATATACAGATTTGGAAAGTGAGGATCTTGATGGTGAATTGTATTTTGCCGCTTGCGTGTATTTGTGTCATGCTACACGCATACTTCGACTACAGCGTGTTGGCATCAAGCAGTGTTGCCAGGTGGGAAAAATTCAGTGCATGAGAATAATTTCAAAGAAGCATGAGGTTTGGAGAAAAAAGCACGAGATGGCTTAATTTATCAAAAAACACCTCTTGACACAGCTTAATTTTGAATTACTTTTGTAATGCCATTTTTATTTCATTAAAAAGCATTATGTTCTGCTATTTTATCATAATATTACATTGTAAGTAGGTAGTTACAGATACTTACTTAAAAGTTATTAACCACGTAACCTTTCTAATTTACTTTATTGTTAGGCCGGGCGAACGTTGAGGCGCAGTTGACGTGATGCAGGGTGACTCACGGGTCGTAAAATCTGTTGTTTCCAGAAAATGTAGGTACTCTTACGGAATAGAGTTAAGAATCACTGCAATACAGCGTGAATACAGCACACACACCGCATATCCGTACTGTCATACCCATTTATGTATTCATTGCTAATTATTAAGAGAGCAGGACATTTCAAGTACCCAAATATTGTAGATACCTACCTCTATCTATTCAATTTTGCCCTCGATTTTGCCTTTATTTCTCGTTAGGTCTTTGTTTTGGTAGATTTCAAAGAGTAATTTTAAGAATGTTATTATTTCTTTTTGTGTCTATTAAAAAGTATGAGATTTTGTAATCAAAATATGAGAACATGAGATTTCCTCGGAATGCATGAGATATGACAACACTGACTTCAGTTGACCGGACAGTTAGATTTCCAATGGCGAATTGGCGTTGGCGATACGGAACCGCTTACTGTAGTAGTGGGGAATGCTAGACCAATGCACGTCGCCGCCCCTCTTAAAGCTCGTACCTTCCTTGCGATGAAGCGGCAATTTCTACTTTCTCTGTAAAGATCCGCAATTTCCGAATCTGTATATTATTCTTACAAAGTAAGATTATGAAAGGTTCGTTTCATCAATGCGATTCAGAACCATTCTGTAACTGTTAAGAACTGATTCGGAAATTTTGTTTGCGCATGCGGTAGCGAAGGACTCGATAGAACGGTTCCGAACTTTAAAAGCTGATGAAATAAGTTAGTTGATTCTAGAACTTAAGAATTCAAAGTTCTAACCTCACATTGCACTAATCTAAATTTATTGATCGAAAAATATATGTTTTTAGAAACTACTTTTAGAGATGAAAATGGAAGAGATATTCGATTGGAATGTGAAGCTCAGCAGACTGCCAAGCTGTTCTTGATGATGTATTTGACAGCCTAAATGGAAACTCCGTTTCAAGCACTAAACCCTAACTAAGAAGAGCAATAACGGATACATCTGCACATTCTTCATTTTGGAAAAAAGCAGTAACCGTTTTGTCACCCATGGAATACATCACAAACGATGGCAGGAAGTTTGTGCCTTCTAGTATAAAAAATTTAATTAAAACAATAAAAACATACAAATGTTATATAATATTTTAAAAAAAGAAGGCTTTTCATATTTAATGCCGAGGAGTTTAAACCAAGATCCCTTGGAAAATTTTGTTTGCAAGATACGCCAAAGAGGATCACGAAATAACAACCCTACATATTTGTTATTTACGGCGTTTTACAAGTCGTTACTAGTAAATACTTTGGTGTCAACACATTCGATAGGAGCCAATTGCATGGATGATGATGCTGAATATTTAGTTACTCTCCAAAGATTTGTTACTCACGTAATGACCACTTTTAAATCTTAAATTCTACTTGTACGCTTTTTCTTATATATTGCTTAACAAAATATAACTATTACAGGGTTTACCAGAGGATGACAAATACGAGGAAGAGGTTACCTTTTCAGAAATTCCCGAAAATTTACCAGCAATACAAACTGTTGAACAGCAGGTTTTGAGATATGTGTGTGGATATCTGTTTAAGAAAATCGAAACCACTTGTAAAGATTGCATGTGAAAAGATGAAATTTTATCTATGTCTGACCTGGAGACAGACGCATTATTTACCAGGCTAAAGGAATATAATAATCAGCGCACAAGATTGATTATTACACTTAGTTAATTAATTATAATTTCGGATTTAATTAAGTCTTCCCAATGGCTCGTAAAGGTGGAACTGCCTGTGCTTATTGTGCATGTTCTTCCAAGACAGGTGGCAAAATTTCCCTGTTTACCTTCCCGAAAGAACGTTTGAGGTAAGCAGACAGTTATTTTATTGTATATGGTTCACTCACTACATCTGAAGAACCTGCAAAGAAGGTGGTTATTATTTCAGGTGAGTAATATTGTTTTCCACTCTATTTTACAAATGTGAATTACCTGGAAAACATGTCTATATAACTGTAATTTCAGATATAAAAATTATGCCTGCTACGAGTGCCGAACTTAGAAGCTTGGCTGCTAAATTGTCTCCGTGCTCTTCGTCTTCATCTGCTATGTATTTTACTTGCAGAAAAGTTTTGTTTTGTTACTAAAGAAAATCTAGGAATCTTATGCGTATTGTTATTTTATTGACTTCAATCATTACCTATTCTAGATAAAAGACACTTTCAATATTCAAATAATAATTTCAGGTACCTACGTTTTCCACTGAAACATGTCAGAATTTATCTGCAGATTTACCGATAGATACAGAAGAATCATCTAGCATGAAACATCCTGAATATTTAACAATAGATATCGCAAGTGAGTGCTGGTTGATTAGTTCATAGGTTGTACAGGGTGAATAATGTACAAAAAAATTGAAGGAATTACAACCCCTTAACAGGGTTTTTAGAATTTTATTTAGTTTCTCCCAAACTCTTTGAAATTAAGAACTGAAATATGGGAAGACGTTTAGGCTGATAAAAATTGTTCTACACAAGTATTTTTTATTCTCCTCGTTCTGTTATAAGGTATAAAGTACTCCCTGTATATTTTCATTAAATTTCTTTTTGGGGTTAACTTTGTTGATTGAAAACAATTTATTTTTTGAATATGTACTTATTGAACTTAGAATGTTTTTTCGTCTCTAGCAATTTTTTGATAAGTATTAAGTAAAAAAATAAAGTTTACGACCTTACAAGTGCATAGTTTCCAATTGATGACAGGTCATAGTTTTTTTATATCAAATATTGTTGTGTATTGAACATTTGGAACTAAATAAAACTTACTCAATTTTGTTTGCATATTATTTGGGATCACCCTGTATAATACAGGTTATTTCAATACCCTGAGAATCTGTTAATTTTTCATTTGTCTTACAAATGGTGAATGTCTACTAAAGAGATAAAATAGTTTAAATTGCAGAATATAGAAATAAAATAGGAATTATCTGACCGACCGAGTAATACGTAGATACCGTATATGTATGTATAGTTCTTGTTAAAAAGAAAAAGAGAATTTGTGTTTCATATTTGTTATATAAAATATATGACTACAGTCTTAGAAAATTCTAGCAGATGAGCATTTAACTCTGCTGTTGTCGGCAATTGACAACTTACCGCTCTTATTGCTCAATATACGTACTATTAATTATTAATTTCATTGAAGGACCTTCACATAGTAAACCAACATCTCCCATGCTTTCACCAGTTTCTACACAAACTCCAGCTGCTCTATCTTCTAGCAGTCCACGTAAGCAGAAATTAAGGGAGAAATTGAAAGCCTACAAAAGAAAGAGCTCTGCAAAAATTATCGTGCCCAAACGCAGAGAATGGAATCTCCAGGACTTCCACGAAATGTGTGAAAAATTTTTGGACAAACCTTTTGCAGAAATTGTGAAAGCACAAGCAGCAATGAAGGATAAAAAACCTCTAGCTAGGAGATATTCTATGGAGTATAAGAAGTTTTCTGGGTCCTCGAGCATACGCATTTATGAGCAAATTTTTGTATCTGCGTACCAAGCGCAGCTTGGAACATATTACTGAAAGACTTGTGTGTAAACCAGACTTACAAAATAAAGCAATATTTACTGCCCTTCAAATAAAGGTAAAAACAATGATTGAGCAAGATAAACACTGTTTACTATGTGTAGATAAAAAAATGATAAAAGCTAATTTATTTTATCACACTGGGAGGGATGAAATTGTGGGATTTCATGATATTGGAGATCAAAAAAAAAAAAAAGATTTTTTGGTTGACAAAATGCTACTGTCATTATGGCAAGAGGTCTATATTCAAATTGGAAGCAACCAATAGCTTACTTTTTTGTGAAATCGCAATTTAAAACAACAGAGTTACAATCTGTCATTGAGCAATGCATACTAAAATTGTCAGAAATTGGTTTCTAAGTTGATGTTTTGTTGAGCGATATGGGGTCAAATTTTATCCAGCTATCAAGATTATTTCATGTAACTCCTGAAAATCCAGTTTTTCAAATAGGGGACAAAGAAATAATATATTTATTTGACACATGTCATTTAATAAAAGCTACGAGGAATAATCTATTACAAAATGATTTTTGTTTTAATGAGAAAAAAACCTCATGGTCATATATTGAACATTTTTATCGACAAGATAAAAAGCAAACATACAGATGTGCTCCCATACTCACTAATGCTCATATTCATCCCTCAAATTTTGAGAAAATGAGGGTGAGCTTGCTACTCAAATATTGAGTAATACAATTGCAAGTGGCATGAATATATACATGAGTTTGGGAGCACTTCCTGCCGATGCATTGGGAACTATAGAAGGTTTAGAAAAATTCAATAAATTATTTGATTTATTAAATGCTTACGAAGTAAATAACAAAAATAAATATAAAAATGTTTTTTGGGATGAATTTCAATTAAACTATTTAAATGATATGTTAACGTTTATAAAGGAATTGAAAATATTTAATAATGCTGGAGAAGATGTTACCTCAAAATCAAAATTCAAAAATTCTTGGCTAGTAACTATAAACGGTGTAAAAAAACTTTGGGTAAAATTGTCATCGGCTGGTTTTAAATATATAAAAACTAGAAGAGTTAATCAAGACAGCATTGAGAACTTTTTTGGTAGTATCAGGCAGCAGGGAGGTAACAGTGTAAATCCTCTCATACAGTTTGAAAGGGCCTTGCCAAAACTTCTTGCATACAAATAATATGAACTGTAACGACGACTTAGATGATATTTTACTTAAACTGAATTTGCCTAATCCCAACGTCGTCGACGTATTAGAGACTGATCATGAAGACATTAAAACACAAAATAATTTTACTTATGTATGTGGATATTTGAATAAAAAAGCGTTGCAAATCCATACCTGCCCAATGTGTCAATCAATTTCTAAAGAATGTGAAGAATTGGATGTAAGTAAATTATTAACCCACTTTAAAGCATTTGACACGGAAAAAAGTGTTTATGGCGGTTTAAGGGCACCCAGCGAGCAATTTATAAATTATATAATACAGGGTGGTCGCGATGTAATGGTCCAAAATTCATGACTAGATTCCTGACGTGAAAATAATGCGATTTAGACAAATTCACCTTAGTCCAAAAGTTGATACTTACAGAGATACAGGGTGTTTAATGCAAAATATTATTTTAGTTTTTTATTATTTATTTCATAATAAATGCTCAAATCGAGATGAAATTTTGGTGTTAGGGGTTTTCTGGGGCGAGAGATTGGAATATATCCATGGTTTGCTTGTAGCTCATAGAGAGCGCCACCTGCGCTAGGTCGAATGCGTTGAAAACGACAGAACTTTTTTATCTTTCAAAAATCTAATTCTTAAGTAGCAAATTCTGATTTTACAACTTCTTTAACACAAAAAAGCTATACTTTTTGATAGTCCCTATCTTGCACCGTTCTCGTAAAATTTGCCATTGAAAATTCCAATGTATTTGCATTCAATTACATATCGGCAAAAATGTTCAAGTAGGCTTATGTTAAAATCCAATTTTGACATTTTCCACGTATCTTATTAAAAGTATTCTTTACTTTATGATCTAAATCGTAGTGTGAAATAACCACGCCACGCCATCATTTATTTTCAAATGGAGAAATGCGCGATATGGTTTGCGTTTATGCGCAATCAGATTATGTTGGACGTCGAGCGCTTCGTCGGTATTCAGAGTTGTATCCGAATAGAAGCCAACCAAATCGGAAACTATTTCAAGAACTTTTTAATAGACTTGGAGAAACTGGTAGTTTTCGTCCTAAAAGAGACAACGCAGGGCGTACTGTTACAGTTCACCAAGAAGAAGAAATTTTAGTAAGAGTGGCAGCAAATCCAGAAGTTAGCAGCAGGCAGGTAGCTAGAGAAACCGAAACCGGTGTTAGTAAAACAACAGTTCTCAAAATCTTTCACGAGAAAATTTATATCCCTACCATTTTACACCAGCAGACTTACCAGCTAGATTACAATTTGCTCATTTTATGCGCAATCAGCAAAACCTTGACCAGGAATTTTTGGATAATGTACTATTCACTGATGAAGCGACCTTTACTCGCCGAGGAATTTTCAATTTTAGAAACAAGCACATATGGGATAATGAAAATCCTCACGTAGTCAGTGAGCGTCACTTCCAACATGAATTTAAGATAAATGTTTGGTGCTGAATCATAGGAAATAACCTTTTGAGTCCACTTGAGCTTCCTCCAAATCTAAATGGTGACTTGTATTTAGATTTCCTGCAGCACCATTTAGTTGACTACCTCGACGATTTACCACTGAATACACGGCAAAATCTATTTTTCATGCAAGATGGAGCTCCCCCTCATTATTCTGTCAGAGTACGGAACTATCTTGACCACATTTTTCCGGATCGTTGGATCGGTCGTGGGAGTCGAATATTATGGCCTCCTCGTAGTCCTGACTTTAATCCTTTGGATTTTTGTTTCTGGGGCTACATGAAATCAGTTGTCTATACAGAAACTATAAACACCCGCGAAGAGCTATGGCAGAAAATTGTAAATGCCGCCGAATCATTTCGTAACAAGAATCTCTATTTTAAAATACGGCAGTTTTTGAACAAACGCATTAATAAATGTATTGAAGTTGAAGGCGAACATTTATTGTAATATTCGATATTCAATTGTTTATCACAACTTATAATTTGAAATAAACTCTAGTTCTTTTTGACATTCGTACCTTATTTTGATTACTCGAATTACCAAAGCTAAATATCTTGAGAACGGTGCGACTATCAAAAAGTATAGCTGTTTTTTGTAAAAGAAGTTGTAAAATCAGAATTTGCTATTGGAGAATTAGATTTTTGAAAGATAAAAAAGTTCTGTCGTTTTCAACGCATTCGACCTAGCGCAGGTGGCGCTCTCTATGAGCTACAAGCAAACCATGGATATATTTCAATCTCTCGCCCCAGAAAACCCCAAACACCAAAATTTCATCTCGATATGAGCATTTATTATGAAATAAATAAGAAAAAACTAAAATAATATTTTGCATTAAACACCCTGTATCTCTGTAAGTATCAACTTTTGGACTAAGGTGAGTTTGTCTAAATCGCAATATTTTCACGTCAGGAATCTAGTCATGAATTTTGGCCCATTACATCGCGACCACCCATAAGTTAGAACAAATGTTTTTAGCATTATATGAGGATGTTTGCACTAAAAATCAAATATCTCATACATAATTTCATAAAATGAAAGATACTCCATTATCACATCCTTGTCCTGAATTTCCTGTAATTTATCTGTTAAAATTATTTATTAGGTTAAGATTATTCTATTCATTAAAATATGTAAATAGGGATCTAAAATCTAAGAACCAAAAAAAATGTAAAAATAAATATATTATCTCATATTTAATTCAGATTATGTATGCTATTTAAAATTTGATAATTTTTAATACAAGTTCATAATATATCTCCTTTTTCTGTTATATTGTGATTTTTTTATTTTTAATTTTTGTAATATTTTTCTAATGTGAAAAATAAACTGTAACTATTTATTGGACATAATGATAGGTTTTTGCTATAACATATCAATAGTAATTTAAATTGAAAGCATGTGTTCCATTTTCTGTGATATGTTTACTCTGTACAATTTGTATGTGTATCATACATCAACTTAATATATTTGAAATAAAATTTTAAAATTGATAACAGTTTCGTTACTTTCGTTCAAATTAATAAAATCTACATCTCCTACATTTTTTCTAAGTATAAAAGAGTGCTTTACAATTTTATGTCATTAAATTCACATATTTGCATTTTCAAAATATTAATTTTCACGTATTCATAACTACAACTACATTGCATCTGTTTTGATAAAATCAAAATAATATAATGTTATTTTAATAACTTTATGAATTCAGGAAAAAATATAAAAATTTCACGTCAGATATTTCTTTAGAATTAATTAATTTTTTTCTATATAAGATAAACGTGGACACTTTTTTATAAAGAATAAAAACTGAAATACATACTGATACTGGTTAGATATATCCTCGGGAGATATCCATAAACTATAAACGCATCAAATTAAGTGATATAACTGATATACCTACCCATAAAAGGGAAAACTAATCTTTATATGTTCAAAAAAATAATAAAAAATGACAACGACACGCGGTGTTCCCAAGCGGTCACCCATCCAAGTACTAACCGCGCCCGACGATGCTTGACTTCGGTGATCGGACGAGAACCGGTATTTTACATCGTGGTATGGCCGTTGCCTAAAAAATTAGTCTTGTTTCTGAAAGATATGGGCAAAATAATTGTTTAAATATAGTATTATTAATTATAATTTTTAAAATCGCTGCAAATATATATACAAACTTTCAGAATCTATAAATAATGTACGATATTAAATAATTAGTCATTTGTACTTAGGGTCTACATTGCTGCCATTTATTTTTAAGTAAATGACAATATTTAAAAAAATGACTACTCAATCCATCTAAAGTAACAGACAAAATTTCTTTTACAAATTATGTTCCTTTGTTCTAAATTAATTGTTAAATATGATTTTGCCCACACTAACTAAAAAATGAACTAAGTAGTGTACCTATGAAATATTTATTTAACCATGTGTCGTTGAAAATGTATCTATTAGATGGCAGCACTAGAATATAACAACATACATTTTTTGTAATACTTTATAACAAAATAAATTTATATAACACTTAAAACCAAAATTTTTGAATGGTGTAGGTACATGAATTGTTATATATAATCTAGAACATAAAATAATTTACTTATACATGTAAATACTGGTAAGGGTAACCTCGTAGCTAGGCAACCAGTTTCACAAATTTCACTCTACCGTCATTGTTTTCTACCACCATCTGCCGTCGATTGTCTTGAAAATACAGTTTTCTACCTAGGTTTTCAATGCTTAAGTTTGATAATCATTAAACAGATACCAGATGGCATATGCAATTTTGATGATTGATATATAATGTTGATACATTTATTTAGTAAAAATAAGAAGGAATTAAAAATTTAACTGAACTTCCGAATCGATATATTTAGAACCTAAAAATACAGAAAATGTTTTAAATTATGACACTGTATAATTTTAATATTTGTATGTAAGGCGCAAAAAATATATTGGTCTTGCTTCTACGACTAAAACAACTACAAAAGGTACATGATATTAAAATGTTACTTGAAAACAACTTGTGAAGGTTTACCATTTGTTTGTATAACCTACTAAGTATTCCAAATAGAATTTATCAGAAGTACCTAAGTCTAAAACTCAAGAATACGTCCTTGGTATTTATATTTGATATGTGCAAAATTTCCAAATTATAAATAGTAAATACGGGTATGTAGTCAGCTAGTTTTGTCGAGGGGGTGGAAAGGCAGGTGCTATGTGAAATCTTGAGGGGCTCTAAAACACATGTTGTCTCCTCATACAGTGGCTTCCAAAAAAAAACACTTGCTTATTTTCTACAGGGACCAACACCCTCTTCTAAGTTAAAGTTATTTTAATTTTTCTGAATTTGATATTGCCACTCTGTAGCGTCTTCGTCAGAATCTTATCTCTCTCTCACTAAAGTCTTGGTTTTGTCTAGGTGTTCTACAACTGCTGACTTCTCACTTTTGTTATTTCTAAGTTCGCACTCGTACTCTTGCTGCTATGTCTCCCTTTTTGTCCAATGAATATCTTGCCCAAGCTGCAACCCAAAATTAAATAATAAGTCAAATTACTAATAATTGTTCTAAAGCCAATGGAATTCATTTAGAAGAAAGTTTCTACACAAATTCTACTGGCTTACTAGCGATGGCGGTGACTCGGCAATAGCTTTCTCGTGACTAATGGTGAACAACATAGGCACTTCAGATATTTTTACCTAAGGCTAAAGGAGTGATTTGGTGAGAATTGCCATTTGTCCCATTATATTGGGACTGTCACAGTTATGGAGCTTCGTGTCCTGTCCGAATGGTGAAAAATAAGTGAACAACGTAGCAAAATATGGTTGTGAATATGTCGACCAAATATCACAGATTTTGAAAATATGCGAATCCGTTGAAGATATTTAACATCCATAAAAGTTAACTCGGCACTTCTAAAGTTCACATTTTCTTCTGTATTTATTTAAAAGGGAGCAACGTAACTAATTCCGTTTGAGAGGAGTTAAATTTAAACTAGTTTTGCTATTTCCATTCAACTTTTCTTATTCGTAATTGGTTACATAACATATTTGACAAGTGTAGGTGCCATGGTACCAATAGGATGATGTTTGGATATATATTAGTTTTGTTTCCAATATTTATTATATAAAAATAATATTATTAATATAAAGGAATTGGAATTTGTTCCTTTTGCGGGCTTTACAAATCACATGAATATTATTGACACTACTTGCATGTGCTTTTTCTTAAAAATGAACTAACTTTAACGATATTCTATTTAAGATATTAACATACTTTCACTTTTCAATAATGTTATTTTGAGTTTTATAGTGCAGAGTAATGCCAAAATTTACAGAATAAATATTCTGTAAACTTTGGTAATGCCTTGCTGCATTGACAAATAAAAACGTATGCAGAAGGTTCTTCTACGGGTCGCATTTGCTAAGGGATTATCGGGTTTGCAGGTCAAACGTAATGTATTCGTACCACATCTTTTTACAAACATATGTTCTATGTGTATTGTGCATGTTAGTCTTACGATTTTGTGTTGCAAATCCATCTTAAGTTGTTTCAGATCATTGAAGCAATAGTAAAAATTACTTTGCAAGGTAACATGTTTCTTATAAATACAAAGTAGGATAAAAAATATAAATATTCTATACACGTATGTACATACTTGTACTTCCAAATGCTGCTATTTCAAGAAACATGATTTCTAAAACCTACTTTATATTGTATGTACAGTTTCTTCACAGATTACATTCCTCTTCCAATATTGATGCTATCAGATTTAGCGATGCATTTCTGTAAATAAATACATACTGGCCGTTATAGAGAAGATATACAGAGTGTTTATGAAATAAATGCGTTTCTTTAATGGGGTAGAGGACGTAACTTAATAAACAGTTTTAAATCAGCAACCTGTGACCTAAAATATTGTTACAGAAGGTCGCCTACCTTCTTATAGTTTGTTAATTATGTTTCTGTTTGCTTTAGAATTTATAATTTTTGTAATACTTTTATTTTGACGTTGTCTAGAATATTCCAGGCCATATTCAAATTTTGTAAACACGGAATTCCAGGAAACAACTACTCTGCGGGCTAATGCCCCGACCAGCATTGAATTACACCTGGATAGTGATTAGAAAAAAGTAACTACTCGTTACAAAGTAAGCGTTACTTGTCCGGTACTCAAAGTAACGATTACTTAATCTGAAAAAGACTCGTTACTTTAGGCTGTTTAGTTACTACTTATGCGATTCATTATAACGAAATAATGTAACTAGTCCTAAAATAACTTGGTCACGATTGATGTCATGTATTGAGTATTCAACTAATAACTAATGCACAGATCATTGGACGAAAAAAAAACTAATGTTAAGCACTACGAAATACAAATAATTGACAACGAGCAAATTTATCGTTACGGATACTATTGCCCATGCAGTTACTATGACAGTTACTGCCAACACGCTTCCAGCAGGTGGCATTTAATTTGACGATTTTAGCTATAGATGTTTGATTTGATTTATTATTTCAAATTTTAGTTGCTCTTCACGCACGATAAAAAAGAAGCAGCAATTTACTTTTTTAAACAAAGAAAAACTTTTTATTTTCATAAAATATAGACTATAAGTACTTAAGTAACTACATACAAATAATTACTGCAGTTAGTTGTATGTGTAACTACACGATATGTTCACTTTTCTGTTTTACTTATCACTACTACTGCTACTACTAAGTAACTAAGTAACGAGTCCAAAGTAACGAGTCCTAATACTAAAAGTAACTAATCGTTACAAGTATTCAAAAGTAACTAAAGTTTGCATCACTACTAGAGATGGGTAGTTCGCGAACGAACTAGTACAAACGAACTATTCACTTCACTGAATGAAATGAATCATTCCTCCTTGTCCGACTGAATCATTCCCTGCGAACTAAAAACAACGTTGATTCCAAAAAATTTAACAATGTAATTCAGGCGAGACAAATTCAGTCCTATACTTATTCAGTAGTTCACTGAATTAAATGAAAAATTGCAGCTGACGATTAGACGTAGACGATATCGGAGATGTGACTCAATGACCAGTTTCAGTCAAATCACCTATATAGAATGGCTAGTTTGGTGTCTTGCGACAGAATATTTTCTAAAGCAGGGTAACAGAAAAACGATCTTGATTAAAATTGACAAAATTTCTAAAATTTTGTTTTTAGACATGAATTTTTAAATAATTAGAATTTATGAAATTAGGTTTTTTTATTATAAATATAACTCCTTTTGTTAATTTAATACAATATTTTCATATTTAAATTTATATTTAATTACCTATATTCAAATGCTTACTTATAAATATTTTAAAATCCAAAATCTAGATTTGTCTGTAATCTCAAAAGCATTGTATGTTATATATGCCTCTAAATTACGATACCACGGGAGTCATGAAACAGTGCCGTTGTAAGCAAACTCCGATATTGAACGTCGAGACTGAACGATCGGTGGTCGAATGACAAATATACAATAATACAATTCTCGACCATACTGAATCAAATGAATTGCTCAAGTGAATGATTCACTTAGGTGAATGGGACTGAAAGAATGAATTCACCAAAATGAACTAAAAGTCCCATCTCTAATCACTACACCTGGAAAACCTATAGCAACAGCTAGAGTCATTCGTCAGACGCCCACCAGACATATACCGGTTTCGAGCTTATTAGCTCTCATCAGTATGCCATAGGTGAGGTATCTGACGAATAATCCTAGCTGCTTTCGTCTGTCTAACCCGACAGAAGGGACCATGAGCACGCGGTGTAGAACTAACTACATCTATCGGCCGTTCGCTACTCCATGCCGGACTGAAAATGTCACAGACACGAAGCGTTCTACATGCAGTAGACAGTAGACACCATTGAAAGCTGTCGACCTTTATCGCGTTCGGCGAGAAACGATATTTTGCAAACACGGAATTCCAGGAAACAACTACTCTGCTGGCTAATGCCCCGGCCAGCATTGAATTACACCTGGAAAACCTATAGCAACAGCTAGATAGAGATGGGCAAAGATTGAACGAGTCGTTCATTTGAACGACTCTTAAAAAAGAATCGTGTGAATCGACTCTGTATTTGGTAAGCGATTCGTTCAAATGAATCGCCATGCACTGTTTCGCGAGTCCCGAAATGAAATGTAATGTGTAATGGCATCGGGCGGCAACTCTCCGGTCAAATGAATCGCCACTTGTCAGACGATTCGCGAGTCGCGAAATAAATTGTATCGTATCGAGCCAATATTTGAGAAGCAACTCTCGTTGAAATGAATCGCCACTTGCCTTGTGAAGATTCTTGAGCTGAGAAATGAATCGTAGTATGTATTATCGGCCCAATATTTGAGAAGCAATTCGTTCAAAGGAATCGCCATTTGCCACATGATGAAATTATTGCATTTTTAATAATTTCGCGCATCTCGTATTTATAATTTACAACAAATATTCGTTTAAAATTAATCGTAGTTAAAAGATGGAATACGAGTTAATTTATCTGATTTTTTACACATTTCTCAATATTTTGTAGTAAAATAATTATTATTAAGTAAGGATAGAATTTTATACTTTACAGAACGTTCCATTTAAATGTAGATATTAAGTTTTACGTACAGTTTGATATAAAATTTGAAATTTAATATTTCACATAGGTTTAAAGCACGTATAAGTAGGTATATTTATTATTATACACTTACATTATATTAAATATGAAAACCAGTGAATAAATAAGATATTGCATGCGTGAATATGTCGCCGTCACCGATTTAAATTTTTGAACAAGAGCAGATTGTTAACATCAAAATAAAGCGATTTAGCCCAAGATGCCTTATTCAATTGTGGCTTCTTTTCATTCTACAGTGTTAAATTTGAAAAAATGTTTTCGTTCTTTTGCTATATTTACAGAACGTATGGACCGAATATTTTGAAAATTTGTAGTATTATGCTTTTTGAGGTGGCAATTACGAATATGCAAACAGTGTTGAGATCACAACTAGGGGGCGCTAGTTATACTGTACTGCCGATGTAAAAATATGTCTAATAAGAAACTATTGAACTACCTTCAATTCTAAATAGAAAAGGTATACCTGTTACAAATCGATAAACTTCGAAAACCGTTTTCGAGAAACAGACGATATAAGTTTTTGAAATTCGGTGAGAATTAAATTAGGCAATTATTTTTTCCAAAGTAGTAGGCGTGGAAATAATAAGTAGACAGCTGTCACTACAGTACCATATTGTTTCTGTAAATGCCACTCAGTTCATAGATTAGGCAGTAGTGTTTTTTATTGTTATTTTTTTTATATTTAAAATACTCCTTCATAATAATGTTTCGAACAATGAAATGAGAAACATGATTTGTGTATATGCCCAAGAAAATTTTTGTGTCGCCGTACAGCAGCGAGGTACTGGGAATTATATCGAGATAACTGACAACACGATCATAGCAATCAGAGATTGTACAGCAGATTAGGTGAAACAGGATGACTGCGCCCGAAAAGAGACGTTGGAAGGCCGGACCATTAAGATGATATTTTAGTGCGAATTGCTGAAAACACACGTACAAGCACATGTTAAATGTCGGCAGCTACTGGCATCAGTCAGTCTTCCTTTAACAGAATACAAAGAAAAAGTGTATCCTTATGATTTTACTCCAGTTCAACATTTAGCGCCACAAGACCCTCTCTGGGTTATGGTTTGCACAGTTTCTTCGCCAATAACAAGACCCAAGATTTTATAATAAAATATTATTTACGTACGAAGCCATATTTACACAACGAGGTATTTTTAGTTGGAGAAAAATAGTCATTCTTGGGAACTAGAAAATTCTCATCTGCCAAGAGAAGTACATTTTCAGCAAAAGTTCCCCATTAATATTTGGTGTGGAATTCTTTTCGATAATATTGTGGAGCCGTTCGTACTACCACGTTCACTTAACGGAGAAAATTATTTAAATTAATGACTTGCCACTGCTTCTTCAAGATATTCCCTTAAATTTACGGCAGAACTTCTGGTTTTTGCATGTGCACCTACACATTACTCCCGACGAGTAAGAGAATATCTTAACAGAAATTTTCCGCACCGTTGAATTAGACGTAGCAGTGAAGTTCCTTGTTCTGCACGTAACCCTGATTTAAATCCGCTGGATTTTTACTTTTGGGGCTATATTAAATCTTTAGTTTACAAAAACATTATTAATAGTCAAGAACAACTGTGGGAGAAGATTTTAGAATCGGTTAATATTATCAAGCGACATAGAACTTTATTCAACGCCAGACAAATTTAAATAAGAGGCTAAGAAAGTGCATTGAAGTCGCTGGTGGTCACTTGAAGAATATGTTATGATTAATAATTTGCTAAGATATGCATAATAAAATTTTTAGTTGTTGCGGTGTTCGTCTTATTGTTAATTCAGTTTTGATATCTTAAGACTGCCTAGTTTTCTAATTTAATTCTCGCCGAATCTCAAAATTGTCTGTTTCTCGAAAACGGTTGAATTTATCGATTTGTAAGAGGTATACCTTTTCTATTTAGAATTGAAAGGTAGTTCAATAGTTTCATATTAGTTAGACAGTATAACTAGCGCCCCCTAGACACCAAGCATTTCAGTTTGTTAATTATGTTTCTGTTTGCGTTAGAATTTATAATTTTTGTAATACCTTTATTTTGACGTTTTCTAGAATATTCCAGACCATATTCGATTTGTTTCACGAGACTTCGAGAACCCTAAAAATACAATATATAAGTGGATCGGTTTTGCCGCCCCAGTTCAGTATTTGTAAGTTTAAATTGATCAGCCGACCGCGATCGACAGAATCGTTAAAGTAAAGATTTGACAGTTGCGAATTCGTTTGAAGTATATTCTTTGTGTAATCAATTAGTGACAATAAAGTTCGGTTTTCTACGTGACGTATTTCAAGAAGGCTAAGTCAACGCAGATCTTACAATATCATATTATTGGACTAAGAGTAAGTATAAGAATAATGGTATTAACGCCGCACATTTGAAAGTTTTAAAATAGTAGGCAAAAACTAGATAAGTAAAATTTTTTAATGGTATTACTATTATGGCTTTAAGAGTATAAGGTAACAGGCGAACGGCAGCTACCATATCGGAGGCATTAGGCCGGGGTAGACAGTTTGTGATTTAAGCAATGGAAGAATGGAGTACTTGAGATGCATTGAAAGAAGATAAGCAAATTTAGTTTTTGGTATGAGCGCCAACCTATATAAAAAAACAAGAAACTGTTATTTCTTTCAGTACCTCCGTTCTCTATGGGTTGGGAATGGAGCAATTAAATAAAGTTATTAAAAAAAGTAAAATTCACATATTTATTTCTCACTATGAATCCTGATGGTAGAGATGACAGGAATTGGTAAAAGTTGATATAGCTGCCTGCAGATCTAGTAGTACTTCACATGTGTCTTACCTCCATGGTGTAATTTTACCAGATGCTGTAGAATCTACATGCTATCTCTCTTTAGTAACTTTAAGTAGTTGATCATAATTTACTTAAATATTCAAACTATGAAAAGTAATCAAATTAAATGAAACAGAAGTTTTCTGTTACTTAAGTTTTCCATAGTAGGAAATGTTCAAATCAACGATAGAATAAATCTAAAAAATTATTAGATTTATTAGATCAAAAGAATGTCAAAGAATGATTCTTTTCCAATAATTATTTTGCAAAAAATTATGCTTTTCGAATAGTTATTTGTCTGTAAATTATTAAACTGTTAATTATTAAACTGCAAATTGTTTTCCAAAAATGATTCAGTCAAAGAATTATTTTCTTTTCCAATAACTATTCTGGTTACTCCTAAGTTGGAATGTTCATGTTTCAATTGATTTTCTCACAGTTAAGCGGTGTGCTTGTAATTGAAATCAAAAATGGAGAACTGATTACTACCAGAAACAAGGCAGGCAAAAGACAGTTTGCTAGTTCTCTTCTGGTTTTGTTAGAATTTTCTCAACAAAAAATTATAACAATGTGATTGGCTATTCAATTTTAAGTTGATAATCATTTAGGGATTTTTTTAAATGTAAGTTTAAGCAGGTATAAAGTATCAGTGCTGCCACCTTGCAACAACGTCGACTGCGAAAACCAAGCGTTTGACACTTGCCAAATTTGATGTAACCTCATTATGTTTGTTTATTTTCAGCTGGTAAAACTTTACAATTAATGGTAAAAAGCAAATACAATTGACTAATATTTACACAGCATATTTAAATAAACATGATATCCGTTTCACACTTATGCATATACAGCAATTACAAAATATAAATACAAGAAAGTTAAATAAGTAATAAAAATTATGCTACAAATAAATTATACAATATGAACCATTTCAGAATGTACATTTAAAACAGCGGTAAAAGGTCGGGAAACGCCGGACTTGACGCTGATTACGAAAATGAGGGTTAAAGCTACCTGCAATTCTTGGAACACCCCTAAAATTGCAAATAACACCCCTAAATAGGGGTGTTTTTTGCCTGTACTTGTTGCTTTGCAAATTTAGCCATCTTATATGTTCTTTGGGGCGCTGATTACGAAAATGGAGGTTAAAACTTGCAGCAATGGTTCCAACCACCCCCAAAATTGCAAGAAAACACCCAAAATAGGGTGGTTCAATCATTGCTACAAGTTTTAACCCCCATTTTCGTAATCAGCGCCCCAAAAAACATATAAGATGACTAAATTTGCAAAACAACAAGTACAGTCGAAAAACACCCCTATTTAGGGGGTGGTCTCGTCAAGTCCGGCGTTTCCCGACCTTTTACCGCTGTTTTAAATGTATTCAGTTTTACAAATATATAGTCTGGTCATCTTAATCTACGTTGACAACGGTGGATGAAAATTTCACAATTTGTAGATGCCTACTGTTAAAGTATGAAAAAAATATTGGAATATGGAATAAGTGCAAACTAAGAATGTTGCAAACAAACGATTTAGATATTGAGAGAGTGTCGCTATTAATGCAATAGGTTGTACGTATCTACATGAAGCTGATCTCATTATGAACTTCCTTGCGATTGCGTTTACCATTCATTCAACTCGCGGCTATGAAAAACTGGTAAAATCACTACCACCATAGACATATTAAATAGTAGTCAATAGTCGGTTGAGAACAGAAAAACGTAAAAAAATAAAAGTGCATCAACCTGCTGGCGCCTACTGCGCCATTACGATGCACCTTGCCTTTAAGGATAAGTAATCTAGAAAATAAAACTTGTGAAAGCAATCAATGTTGTTTTCCCTAAGCTTGGATTGAATTATGCCTTTCCTGTACAATGATCAAATTAAATAGTTCATAATATTTTAATCAGCAATTAGGTAACTGGTTATAACTAAGAGCAATAATCAGTGCCTATGCTGAAATTCACACAATAAATACAGCTGCATTAAAGTATTTTTCACAGCAATTAATTATCAATAACTGCTGACTTTATTCAATGGTGTTCATATTTCAAATGTCTCGACGCTATTCTTAAATATTTCTTTCTTTTATATGACTTCCATTATGTATTATTATAAATAGATCAAATACAGAGCAATTTTATTGTTGAGACATTTATTATAATTTGATAATAAATTGGTGAACGGTAATAAAACAAGATCTATGTTTGAAAAGTCACATACCCAAATATTTGAAACATACGCTGTGAAATAATCCTTATAATACATTTCTCCTTACAATTCTCCACCATGCTTTTAAAAAATTGCTTAAAGTAGTCTTTGTTTCGAAAGAAACCAAATTTCGTGTGTCAAATCTACGCTTCTGGGCATGCTCGTAATAAAGGCCAGTGCAATTAGTTGAACATTTTATATTTTATTAACTGTTTGCGGGTATTAAGTGGAGTTTGAAACTCTCATAAAAAAAATCAAAGGATTTAAATCAGGTGATGTTAGTGGCCATGCAACAGGTTACCACGACCAATCCATCGATTCTGAAGCTGTTGGTGAAAGCATTAGCTGATTTAGTTACCGCTTTCTTCTCAATTTATAGTTCTCCATCCAATTTTAATGATGAGCCCTTCAATGCATGAATGCTGAAAGTAATAAAATTACCTTATCGTCAAACTCTCTCAGACGCTGGCTGAATGTATTTCTATACTCGAATTCCAAAATAATATAAAGTGATTCATTCACAGCATTTAGATGAATAAGGAAGGTTCCATAGGCGTGTCACTTGAGATCGGTTCAAAGAACACAAAATTATTAAAAATAAGTTGACGTCACTATAACGGTCACACATTAACACTTATCGTCGGCTATTATAGGGCACATTAGCCATTACAATTACAACACCGTGTTCTTATATGGTAACAAACACAGTGTCATACTTTTGTCACAGTATGGTCTTCATTTATCTACATTTCGTCAGTGTAATATATTCTTCGACTCAGATTTCAATCTTCTAATATTTGTCTTAAATAGTTTATTTGGCACATCACTATTTGGTATTTTCTATCGGCGTAATTTTCTGATTTTGTTTTATAAAACGGAAATTCATGTCATGGATAATTCGCAAAACCACTCTTCTGGATATTCATCCTGTGAGATAGCATAAGCAATCTGATTTTTTTATTGCCAGAAGCCCATTTTTAAAATACCAACCATGAATTCTTCTACGAATTGTGTATTTTGTATCATGAATCTTCCTTCCGCGAGTTTCCAGTATTTTCCGTTTCGCAGTTATATACTCTTCTTTGTCATTCTTTATTGCACTACTCTACTTACAGGCACTCTTTTAATGAGCTACATATTACAACTGCATCAATTACACTCATATTTTGATCCGAGCCTTAATCTCTTCATTCAAGTTTTTTATCATGCGATATTCCTCACTTGTTAGATTAGGGCTTTTACGATTTTGAGAACACGCTGTATAGCTTGAATTATTCTCCATTCTTAACACAAACACAAAATTACTAATAAATTAATTACAATCAGAATTAAATTGCTTATACAAATATAAAGAATTGACACATATCGCTTAGATAAAATATGGCTCCTTACGGAGTTACAGGGTGTTAATTCAAAAAATTTAAATGATTTTTGCGCGTTACTTTAACCCTGTTTGATATATCGCTATCATATTTGGCATAAAGTTTAGATACTTTACAACATATCAAAAGATGCTACAAAATCGTTCGTGGCTACTATCAGAGGCGTACAACAGGGGTAGAGGGGCAGTTTTCAATTCTTCAATACTTTCTATTTCTGATATTTTATCTTTAGCGGATTTAAGAACAATTAAGAAAAACTCTTCTGAAAGTAACAACTTTAACACCCTGTAACTAGGAAACGCAACGTTAACAAGAAAAACGTTACATAAACTACCCCCTCCCCCTATTTTCCCTTGAGGAATATACCCCCAAGTTGTATGTACATATCTGAGAGCAAAATAGTTTTTACTGTTATTACTCAGTTAAGTAAATCAATAAGACAATTAATTAATCTATTCAAATAGTGTAAAGCAGGTATGTTACATAATATGTAATAATAAAAAGTTTAGCTACCCGATTTTTTCAATCGGAAGTCAATATAAATATTTTAAATATTAGCATAAGCAATTATTTCCGCACGACTTAACTAATCTATTGGAATTAATATAAATTAACAAGTTTGTATACTTCGAAAATAAATTTTGTCACTGGCACTTTTTTAATTTTATGTCTTGACTTGTTAGCATTGAAATAAATGCTTTCAAATTATCAAAATAATACACAAGTGGAAAAACAACATAATATGTAATCTAAGGTATCTAAGATCATGCATTATTTATGGTTATTATCAAAAAGCTATTAGTTAGAACTTAAAATGTAAAATAGTTATTTATGCAACAAGTACAAAAAATTAGTGTTTCTTGCACGCGACGTGAAATTGTCCAACAAGGCCGAGTACACGTCGAGCGTAATAAACACTTTTTGTACGATTTGCATACAATATTTTTTCTACGTTCATGCAAAAACCAAAAAATGTTTTATTTAGATGACACTAAGTCTAGGAAAATAGGATTCGATTTGAACGTTCATGTTTGTCATGATGACAAAACGCTGTAGTAGAATGACAGATGAATGCAATAAACATTTTATTGCACTAGTGCAATAAAGAACCATTTTTTCCACTAAATATAATTCAATAAAGTTTTGTTTTTTGCATGAACGTAGAAAAAAATCATTTATTAAAATAATGATATACAGAGATAATTTTCACTTATCCCTAAGACATTATTTTCGATGTCATGAATATTTTGAAAATTATTTTTAATTCTCTAAAAATGTTCATTGCCGAGAAAAAAATCCCGATATTAATTTAAGCTTGAGACATATTCGGTAACAAAATTTCATACTTAACCATGTATTAATTTGAAGGTAAAAATGAGGATCACGTGCGACCATTAGACTTTGTATTGAAAGTAATTACGTGTAGAATATAATCACTTACTATTTTTGTTTGTTTTAATTTACATATAGACCATTAAAGACTCAATAATAAAACATCATTAAAATATATTGTCAAACAAAATGCCAATCTATTTATAAACGTCAAAAAATTTACAGTGTAATCACATGCAGCTTAGTTTTGAAGAACAATGAAAATTCCCGAAATTTTTTTAATTACAATGGTAACGGAACAAAATACAAGATTCTAATTGGTTTGAAAGCAATACACATAAATTTAAGAAGAAACAGTACAATCTTAAAATAAAAGAAACTGTTTATCCACGACGTTTATTACATCTGTTTTTCGTGGATTGAATGCCTTTTAACACACTAGTGGATTATAATTCATAATAGCACGCTTCGATTTTATAGTATTTTATTTAGAATTATTATTATTAGGTAACATTAACGTTTATGATGATCTTTTCGTTTTGACCGGGATTATTTAAATTCATTCGATAAGGAGTCGCTGAAGGACTTTAGGAGCCCACAACTTCACCAGGGAAGATCTAGATTTTTTCAGCGAATGCCATCTTGCTGGACAGTAGAATCGGAATATAACTTTCCTCTACCGTAGTCGATTTCCAACCACCATGAAGCTTCACAGTGGTAATACCACCCTCAGCTCAGCATTGGCCAGCAACGTTGCCGAAGAACGCCTCATTCATGGTCCGGTCAAACTTTCTGGATCAGGGAGTCCAAGAAATGCAGCCACTTTTGAAAATGTTTTCGAAATTGTGTTGATGCCTACATGCTGTGTAGTACATTTTCCAACCATATATCGCAAGAAAAATATCCCACCGCCATTTTTAGGTCGCAGATTGATGTATTTTCGACACATTTCTACAGCATTGACTGAAAAACTTGTTCCACGATCGTGAAACTTCTTGAAATATTTATTTTCGTATCGGGAATGAGTACGTTTAGGTACCTGCCTTTCTCTTGGACATGGGTGATATCCAACAAGGTTAATTCTTTGCATCGACAAACTTGCGACTCCCATGATTGTTGCAACTTGTAAAGAGTCCAAAATAAAACGCTCAATGTATAAAATGAAATATTAAAATCGTGTATTTTCTACCTTAACTCGTAAATATTTCTCATCCGGTGTTCTTTTAAAAAATTCTTCGATTTAGTTTCTCTCCAATATCTTTGCCTTCTTTGGTTTATGATTTCTTCTTCTTTTACTTTCAAATATGAAGTAAGTTTGCCATACTTCGAAATATCAATACCTTTGTACACTTTTAACATTGATTTTAGCATGGAATAACTTGTCCACATCGAAGAGGCAGCAAACCGTTTCTCCACATTGAAAAAGTACGTTCGTAGGATTTCTTCCACCAATTTCTTGTCGTACACACTTTTGTTTTTCGTTGGTAACAGACGTAATGTTGCTTCTTCGGCTTCTTGCCGGATTTCAACTGGGATGAAGGATCTGTAAATAATACTGCAGGAAACAACTACTCCGCGGACTAATGCCCCGACCGGCATTGAATTACTCTTGCAGTATCTCACTTATATCTTACCGGATTGAAGAAATTCTCAGCATTCTCACTCATTTTTTGTGTCGATTTTGCAAACAAAATAAATTTTTCATATATGACGTTTTCCAAAACCATAATTTTTCACCTGCTCTCACACAGCTTTCATTCTCGTAATTGACCGGTTTTGACCGTGGTTGTGTATAAAATGTTGAATTACATTCGGGAAATTAACCAGCCTTTAATCCTCTCGAATCATCTCGGCTGCGTCTCGAGTGTTAATTTTTTTCTCGTAGATTAAAGGCTTATTAACTCCCTTATATAATTAACAACTATTTTGCAGTATCAGTCGTGATTGTTTTGCCAGATGTTTTGTTATGTAGTACAATTTGGAATAGATTTTTTTTATTTGAATTACTAACTAGCTTGTCTATGAAGTTATTTATAGTTTATTTAACGAGGTTTTGAAGGGGGGAGATGTGTAGAATATTTTGTGAGACATTCCATCGCGATCTCCGTTCTCAAAAACGCCTCAAGAAGGTCGTTTTCCAATTTTTAGGATAACATCGATGATGTGAGTAGTTTCAACCCTTGGGGATTTTCTGATATTCCCATAAAAACCCCGATTCACCGCATTCTCGCATGCCTAAGACCAACAGCATGGATGGGGAGATTTGTATGTTCGGTTAGCTGTGGGAGGCTAACACTCAATATTCTCAATAACTTCGAGTCGAGTTCGTATTTATTTTTTGATGATATTGCTATTACGGGTGGGGGTATGTTCCTGCAGCAAATCCGCATGCGCCACATCAAAATGCTCAATTTCTATAGGTTATGACACCGTGATGGATCTACCCATTCCAACATCACTGCTGCCATGGGCGTGCGCGTAGGTAAAGTTATAAATGCAATTAAATCAAAATGATGAAGTGCATGAAGGGATTAAAGTGTGACATCAAAATATGAGTGTAAGCGATGTATTTTTTTTATATATTTTCAGGTATTAACAATATTGTGTGTAACTAACTACTCTGTGGGCTAAAGCCCCAACCAGCGTTGAATTACACCCACAATAGATATTATAAGTGATGTAGTTGAAATATGTTGTTTATTAACAAATGTGGACGTGAGTAGTGTATATAGATCAATAAAGGATGGTAAAGAAGAATATACAACTGTGTCATGGAAAATAGTGGAAACTCATGAAAAAGGGGATATAGAGGCTGAAGACAACACAAAATACGCGATTAGCAGAACAATTCATGGATAGTGTTTTAAAAATGAGCTTCCAAAAATAAAGAAAATGTGGGTTGTTATCTTCCAAGATGACACTTTGCCTAGAATACATATATATGTATAGAAGGGTGTTTTTAGGAATTATGTCTGACATACGAATTATGATATGTGAATTTTCGTTTTATAAAGCGAATGGCTAAAAACGTATATTAAAAGGTCGAAATCTATATCGAAGAATATATTACACTGACGATATATGGATAAATGCGTGCCATACGGACGGCGTTATAGTGTATACGTGTAGTGTAGTATAGGTATATAGTACATACGTGCTAATGTATGACCATTGTAGTGACAGTGCTACTAACTAGTAGTGAAGAGTGTACTATAAGTGCTGAAGTACTCGTAGAATGCGCATCAGGTAAGGTTAAAAATGCTACCATTTCAGATGTTTTAATTAAAAAACATGAAAATTCTGTTAAAACCAGTGTTTATAGAAAACAAACTCACACCAATAGATATTTAAATTTTGGATCTAACCATCACATTGACATTAAGAAAGGTGTTGTTAAATGTTTATATGATAGAACAAAATTAATTTCATCAGACAATGATATTTTGTTGACAAAAAATATTACAGATAAAACGAACACTTTAAGACAAATAAAAGAAACTAATCATACAATAGAAATGTCATACATTCCTATATTATTAGAAAGGTTCAGAAGAATCGGTAATAAATTTGATATTCGAAAGTATTTCAGACAACTAATACTTATACAATCATTTTTGTCTAAAACGCGTCCAAAAAATGATATACAAAATTCAAAAAATTGCATCTACAGTATACCTTGTGAATGCAATAAACATTATGTTGGAGAAACGTCTCGCCTATGAATGTTAGAGTTGAGGAATATAAAAATTATATAAAAAGACGGGAATTTGAAAAATCAAAGATTTGCGAACACGCTTGGGAAAACGGTAATTTCATTCAATGGGGTTTGGCAAAAAATTTAGAGAAGGAAGATAACGCAACAAAAAGAAAATTGAAAGAGACCGCGATTATTTTGATGAACGGATAAAAGTGTGTCAAACTGTTCAGGAAACATTGATCATTGTTGGCTACAGTTGTATCAAGAAGAAGTAAGCAACAATCAAATAAAAATCATTTAACATCTCTATGGAAGCAGATAAACAAATTTTAAACTGTCAAACTTGACATACTTTTAATACAATTACTATTTTGAGAACGAAAACAGAGATTTTCGAAACATCAAAAATACGGAAGTGTGCGATAGTGATGTGATTTTTGTTATTTTTTACTTATCTGCTTTTCTCAGTGTGATTTTTTGGTTAGGCAAACTTAGTTTCAAAAATAACCCTTGACTGATCCGTTTGGTGAAAGGGCTTATTTAATTAATCTTTATTTTTCTTCAGAAGTGTGGCAAAAATCCAAACAAACCAAAGAAAAAATATTTTGTATTGAGTATTTTACTTTGTTCAAGTTATATCACATCCAACAAAAATAATTTTTTGAAACGACTTATTTGTTTTTGAATTATTAGATTGGTAGGTTTAAACGAAGTAAATACACAGTTGTATTAGGTATTTGTTTTATTAACAAATTATGTCATCATTTTATGAAACTAATTTATTTGCTCTGAATAGTTCTGTGTTTAAATATAACGAAAATTCAAATATATTATATAATTGTTTCTAACCCTACTGTTTCTTGAAATAATACAAATATTATTTTAGAGAAATACGCGTTTTTTTAATAAAAGTGACAAAAAAATATGTCTTGAATTAACAAATCTGTTTTACCGTGTAACGAAATTCAGCTTTCGTATAACCATAGACTAAATGTATACATTGTATATGTATATGTATACATATACCCATCGTATGGTACAGAGGTACAGTGGCGTAGCCAGAAATTTGACATAGGGGGGGGGGTTTCAGTTCACAAAGTATTTCAGACTAGATTTAAAAAAAAAATAAGTAATTTTTAACAAATTGAAACAATAAAAAGTAAATAAAAAAATCTCATCATAAACATGTAAATAATAAACAGGTATGAACAATATTTGTTACAAAAATGACAAAAATAAAATTAGAACTTAGTTACAGGCAAGGTTGCCACCTTTTGAATTTTAACGGGAATACGGGACACATTATTTTTTTTATTATATCAGTTGAAGAGGGGAGGGAGGTTAGGTTTGAAATTTTCATGGTTAAATTGCTTAAAATAAGTCTAATCGCTTAGGGGTGATCGCCGGGGCAATCTAGCGTTTCGCGATACCACAGTCGTCGAAATGGGTGCGAGCGGGGCAAATTCTGTGACAATATTTTTTTTAGTAGTTCAGAATCTTTTATAATTTTTGGTAAAAGTTTGAGCCCACAATCTAACGAATTGTAAAATTGACTATGCTTAACGCAGTGGTAGATTTGCCCAAGCTCTGCTGCAGTGACATCGATAGTTTTTTGAATATTTTCTCTGTTTGCAAAAAATTTTGTTAAAACTTGAGAAAATTTCGACATTTTCGCGTCTTCTATGCTCTTTTGTATTAGAGTACTGTTTGACATCACTAAGGCCACCGTGACTAATTGAAAAATCCTTTTTGCATACTAGACATCTTGCAGAAAAATTGTTTGAACCCTTTATTAGCCAAATATACTCAGTCTGCCACGTTGGTC
Source organism: Monochamus saltuarius (assembly GCA_025584915.1). NCBI lineage: Eukaryota > Metazoa > Arthropoda > Insecta > Coleoptera > Cerambycidae > Monochamus > Monochamus saltuarius. The sequence goes on along the minus strand of CM046727.1, from coordinate 23,461,705 downwards.
GAGAGCTGCAGAGGCGCTTTGCTTTTTTTGGTGGCGAGATGGTCCTTTTCTGAGGTCTCCATTGTCCCTATTTCTGTCGTGTTTTTCTAAATATTTAGCCATATCCTTTAATTTTTAAATGATTTAATGCAGATGAACCCTAATGTAAGGTTGTCGTAGGATATCTAGTTCACTGACCGCGTTGCTAAATCTTGGCGAATAGAGTGATTGCAGGTTTGTAGTGAGACATTACCTATATGACCCAACCAACCCAACTCATGGGGGGGGGGTTCTGACCACCACCCCCCTCCCCCTGTGGCTACGCCACTGCAGAGGTATAACCCATTACAATTACATAAAAGGAATCCTGGTTGAACATTCCAGAACAGATAATATAAATTATTTGGCTTGTTAGCTCTATGTAAGGAATAAGAAACCTAGCGGGTTATTCAATACTTCCTTTATATTTAATTTACTTTAGTCAGTCATTTTTAGCATTAAATACAACTATAACATGGGATGTTCCTAAAACATTTAATGAATTTTGCAAATCATTTCAATTGGTAGTGGATCACGGAAAATAAAACATATGGCGGCGAATACACTCTTGATGAAGACAACGGAGTTCATTTGTTCAGCGTTACCAAATTAAAATCGATCTAATATATTGTTAAAAAGCAAGATTCCAGAGACAGAGGAGATTGCTACAAGCTCGTGATTCCCTTCACTCCGCCCACCCACAAACTCACGAGTGACGTCACTGGTATTTGTTTGACACGGAAATGTCAAATATTATTTGCTAATAAATTTGTATTTTATTTATATTTTAGAAGTATTTCTGTGCTGCGTGTTATTATTCGTGTGTTGGAATTATTTTCGTGTTTTTGCGTAATAATTATTGTTGTTATGGTATTAAATTATATTAACTAACTAACTATAACTATAACTATTCTGGCACAATTTATATGGTGTGTATTATGCGGCTACTTGTAAAACCAAGATAAAAAAGGAAAAGGAATTGAATCTATTACTTTCCATTTCCATAGTGTCCCAAAAGAACCGTAATTACGGGCGCCGTATTCTTCAAATAGTGTTTTCTACAAATACAAGTAATTTTAGACATTTAAGAACTGAATAATATAGAGTTTAGAAAATAACAAGAATGTTATCTCATGCCACCTGCGAATATTCAAAGGTACCGAAGTAAAATCAATATATAATGTCAGAAAGCAATCTACATATTCAGCAAATTTTTAGGTACTAAAATCTTTCAAATTACATATTATTTTAAATTCAACTATAGATGTAAACATTGTTATAAAATAAACTTACATAGTTCTGCATATAAGATTGTTCATTTTTGTTTATAAGTATGTGAAAATAATTGTTAAAATGTGGGGTTAGAATAGCGAAATAATGTGTGTCATACAAATGCATTTTATTTAGTTATTATATTATTTGAGGAGAGTTTAAATAGTAAAAGTGGATAAACAAAACATCAGTAATTTTATTTTTGATATTACTTTTGCTCTACGTGTTTTATTTTTCGAGATTTCAGTACCTAAAAACACCACAAATTTGATCATTTCACGGCGAGAAATACGGCGACCTTAAGAAGATAGCAGAATGGAAGGATGGAAGGTGCTAAGATGCAATAGAAAATATACTGTTTATCTAGATAACCAAATAATTTGCATTACGCATTTTCATGCAGAAGAATTTAAAGATATATGTTGTAGAAGAAAAATGAACGCAGCTTCAAAGAAATATATGAAGTCTAAATCGTGCAATAATTGTTTTGTGAAAACTGTATTATCAAGTATTACTTACCAGTACATGGGCTCTCCAAAACACCATGCCCAAAAAGAACAAAAAAGATGTGGACTTCCGGAGTCGATAGCTACAATAAGACAAGTATTATGGTCACCAAAAATGTCAGTTACCAATGTAATTTTAAATTATTTAATCAAATAAAATAAATGTAGACACAAAATCGTATAGATAAGTATTTAGAATTAACTCACGTGTTTGTAATCCTTATATGTCCCAACCAACCCATCTCATGGAAGGGGTTCTGAACCCCAAAACCCCCCCGTGGCTACGCCAGTAAATATTTGTAAATAAGGCGGCAATAATTAAAAATAAAGTTACGTTAAATTTTATAAAGTATACATATCTGGTTTCATGGAATTTGTGTGTTGTAATATTTGATTCAATAATAACAAAAACAGTAAACAGGTCGTTGTTGTGATAGTACCTATTATCATTGACTTTTTAACTCTATTACCTACGATATTGTTTTATAAAACAAAGGAAAACAGTGTTAGGAATGATATCATCTTTATCGGCACAAGTAAACCACAAAACAATTATTTAATTTCCATATGTATCTATCTATAAATAGTTCATTTTACTTTTTGTATCGTTGATAGAACTGCTACAATTTTCACGCCATCAAGGAAGTTACACCACTGATAAATACAGTAATTTTCCAACAATATTGACGAGATAATTATACGCTTCCCTGTTTCTAACATACACGTAACTGTAAATACGTATGATGGAGACAATACTGTTTAGATATGTTGAAATAATTTTATATCAGTTTATCGCGGTAACAGTTTAACTCAAATCAAGCCATGTTAAAATCCATTGAACCCAACCACTTGTTGCTCGGATTGTACACGTGACGGAGCGGTGGGGACGACCGCATGTTTCAAGACAAGACATAACACGGCAGCGAAACAACCAATGCTAGTGCGGAGTGAGGGGAGTACTGGATCGAGTTGGCCTAGCCTGCGCCGTATATCGCGTTCGCGACCGGCAGTTGTTTGTGCTCATCTCTTAAAACAAAAACAGGGAACTATGAACTTAACTGAAATGTAAACGATAATCCTAGTTTATTCTTAGGCGAGTAGTGATTAGTAATTAGTTTTATAGTTTTTAGCTCGTTGTAGGTTTGTGCGTTTTGTTGATAGCTGTACACGTGTTTGTGTTGGTACTTGTTTATTTACTGTGTTGAATTGACAATAACACGTGCATTTTGTTCAAGTGGTGTGTTCTGGTTTATTTCCGTTGATATTTTTTTATCGCTTTTCGTTTTGAAAGTGTCAAATCCTTTGGATTCCTATTTTATCGTTGCTCTGTCCTTGTGGTGAGTTTTTTGTTTCATACTTAGCTACTTATTATTAAGTATTATTGAATGATTACGTGTAGATAATGTAGGTAGATAGATTGTGATTTTTGCTAGGTTAGGTATGTGATGAATCAAGTTTCTTTTTGTGTTAAGAAGCGTTAAGGGCGCCGTATTCTTGAAATAGTGTTTTCTACAAATATAAATAATTTTAGACATTTAAGAACTGAATAATATAGAGTTTAGCAAATAACAAGAATGTTATTTCATGCCACCTGCAAATATTCAAAGGTACCGAAGTAAAATCAACATATAACATCAGAAAGCGATCTATGCAATGAATTTTTAGGTACTGAAATCTTTCAAAATACGTATTTTTTTAAATTCAACTATAGATGTAAACATTGTTATAACATAAACTTACATAGTTCTGCATATAAGATTGTTCACTTTTGTTTATAAATATGTGAAAATAATTGTTAAAATATGGGGTTAGAATAGCGAAATTATGTGTGTCATACAAATGCATTTTAAAAGTTATTACATTATTTGAGGAAAGTTTAAATAGTAAAAGTGGATAAACAAAACATCAATAATTTTGATATTATTTTTGCTCTACGTGTTTTATTTTTCGAGATTTCAGTACCTACCTAAAAAACACCACAAATTTGATCATTTTACGGCGAGGGATACGGGCACCTTAAAGCAAAGTAACAAATAGAAATACCTTTTTTCGAGCATTTTTTGATAAATTGACGGGACTGAAAAAGAATGTTCGATTCTAGTAATTTTTTAGGTATTTTTTTGGACTGAATGTACCTAAACATAAAGAATATAAGTACCTTATTAAGTTATTTTTCTTATCATTTTGTAAACGTTACTCTCGACCTTAACAACAACAAAAAAATATTAAAAGAAAGTAGTTAGGTACGTGACTGTAGTTTTTTTTACCTGTACTGACATAACACCTACCCTACCTACTTTCAAATCAGACATGCTAGCGGCTAATCACTTGGTAGGTATATTATATTTTTAACCTTAAGAATGGTACGGCATCATTAACATATATTTTAATTACATGTAAAAGGTGGACCCCTATTTCGCAAGAATATTATTTGCATTTATTTTAGGATATAATTATTAATATTATTGCCAACCTGTAATCGAAAATTATTTTTTTTATTGCCTATACATAGATTGGTATACCTACGAAGAATACTTATACTTCGTGCACTCATTTTACCTAGGTACCTACATTTTCAAATTTTCAACATAGCTATTTACATAAATAAATTGGTACAATGATGGTCAGCTTAAAGTCGAGCTTAAAATCACCACTTGCATGTTTCCTTTTCTAGTACCGTGTGTAATAAATGGCACTAGAAAAGAATGGAGCATATAACACGTAAGTTTAAGCTGACTCCCACCGTACGTTAGAAATGTCTAGTAAATAATAAATATTTGTTTTGATGACTTAGGTACTTTAAAAAAATCATACCTACACGAAAAATATTTGAATAATGTTAAATAAAAAAAACTTTGAAATAGAGCGTTCACCACGTACTTGTTAGATTGGGGGTAAGTAGTAAGTACACACTACCGTTGAGTGAGAAATTATAGATAGAGGCGCAACCTTATGGCAAAATGCGTATACACTTTTGGGCCCGAGATAGTATTAGGTAATAGCAGCTCTTTGGTCCTAAGATTCGTCAATTTATCGACAACTTATTGTTCACGGAGGTTTTCTTGGCTTGTTAAACCTTTTAATCACACAGAACACCCTAAATTGACTGTCGTTAACAATAGTTCGCGACAGACGGACAAATCTCGGACCCAAAAAACCCTTACTGTAAAACACGGTGTAACATAACGGAACGTCAAACATTAAGGCCTTTATTTCATGTCCGACTTTAAAAACATTTTGCCCTATAGATATTTTCTATTAGGGCCTTTGTTTGCAAGATATAGGGTGTTAAACTTGTAGATCGCATACGCATTTCGTCATTAAGGTTGCGCCTCTATCTATCATTTCTCACTCAACGACACTACATATTTACGAATCTCCGTTTACTTTTCCAGTTTAGGTATCTACTCGTACAGGGTGTCCAGCGTAACGCTCTCACTCTATTTGTGGCTTTAATGTCATAGTTACAAAAAAAACGTCAAATACAAAAATTATGTCATATTTATAGATGATTCGACGTGTCTTAGAAGAAAGACAATAGAACATCGACATAAAACAATTATTTACCAAAGTTAAATTTTTTTAAATGCAACACTATGAATTTTTTAAATTTCTGAAAAAGCATACAATTCTGATTACATCCATATAATATACTTAAATATTTGTCCCAGTGGTTACTGAGATATAAAGAAAAATGTATGCATTTAAAAAAATTAACTTCGTTAAATAATTGTTTTAATTCGATGTTCTATTGTTTTTTTCTCTAAGACACGTCGAATCATCTATAAAAATGACACAATTTTTGTATTTGACATTTTTTTGTAACAATCAACATATATAATTATCTAATGTCAGGGGTTTCTTTGAAAAAATTGCTGTTACCTAATAGTAGAAAGAATGAAATGGTTATTTCAGATACGTACAAATCTTATATAACATATCGTAGTTTATGTTTAGTATGTGGCTACTCACATGTTTCTGTACGCCCCGTATAAGCTTAAGTTCTGTATAAAAATTCACTTACATATTTTTTGTTAGTTTTGTGTGTAAATTCAAATGTCTGTTATCAAGTGGTAAATGTATATAGGTATCGTGTTTGTAAATATTATATAGGTAAGTAATATGACCGGGCGTCCTCATAAATCTTATCTTAGGGTTTTGCATGGTGAAGAATTGGTCTTGCATCTAATAAATACCAAGGGGATTGCCACTCGTGGCAGATAAGAAAAAAAAACGTCAAAGAATAAGAATTACCGATTAAACTATCAATACACCAGTGCACACAAAATTTATAACGATTTGAATGCATGCATGCCAATATTTAAATTTCTTGTGTCAGAAAACTCACCGTTACCAAGTTTTATGTATTTACTACAATTTTAAATAAGATTATTGAGAAACATATAAAACGGTTCAACTTCCTGTATCTCAGAAATGATAAAATTTTGAACTAAGGTAACTAGATTTAGGCCATCATATTTTGGCCCACGGAATATGTAGTTTTTTCTCAAACTTTACAGACACCTTGTATAAGTATACCTTTTGATGTAATTTTTATCAAATGCGAAATCCGTGGAAACTCGTTGAAATTGTCCGGAATTCCGCGAAATTCCTTTTAAATCTATTTTGCAAAATCTTGTCACAATTTTGATCCCAGTGGTTAATTGTCTCGGATCTAACCTAGTTTAGGTAATTATCTACATCAGCGGAAACCTCTCCAATCTTGATTAAAAAATTTCAACCCACTATTTTCGAGGGTGCTATGAATCTAAAATTAGTTTTTTTTCGGTCGAGTCTAGTTTTCGAAAAAAATTATTTTCAAAATTGTAACCTCGATGTATAGGTAGGTACCTACGTTACACTAGGTTGCAATATAACGCCTATTTATTTAGACTAGTGTGACGTCATGAAATAATGATGGCAGATGTGTTATATTCCAACTTCAACTTAATGTAATGTTGACTGTAATATAGAGGTTATACTTAATTTTGAAAAAAAATTTTTCGAAAATTAGACAACCGAAAAAAAATTATTTTAAATTCGTGTTCAGCACTTTCGAAAATAGGGGGGTAGGAATTTTTTTATTAACATTGAAGAGGTTTCCGCTGTAAATAATTACCTTAAGAGTCCGTCCATAACACTTATTTAGACAACGAATCAACATAGCGGTCCAAATAAAAAAACAATCGAAAGACAAAGTTATTTCCTAAGGCTACTGTGTAATATTTTTTCAAAATTAGTTTTTAATTATTTAAATTTAAAGAGAAATTGTCATATTTACAATTTATTTACTTAACAATAAAGGCTTAAATCGAAAATTGGTTACACGAAGGAAGTAAGTCTGTCTTTTAGCTTTGCAACGATACCAAAATTATATCGAATTGATAAAAATTACTCAAAATTCTATGCTAAATGCCGAACGTCTACAACTTCAGAAACGAATATATTTTAAATGCTGCAACCACGTGTGTTTCACTCAGTGGGATGGGCTTAGAGATTGGTAAATGCGGGCAGGACCGGAGTTCAAAGAAATACATAGTCACTTATAATCTATACGTTCTCAGTTGAGACAGTATTATCGATCAATCAATATCAATCGATCTTATGGAGTTCGATGCTTTTATTTTCATTGATAGAAAGTTTTTGCACCCCATGGGGCAATACTATAAGAAATTGATATAAGATAATATTGAGAAAAACAGTGCGGTACAGCTAGGCAATGTTATTTCTTGTAGCAGAAACTTATGAAAATAAATGTTGTAGTAAATGTTTTTAATGCACTGTTTGTAATTATTAGTTTTCTATATCGGTGAAGACAATGAAATTTAATAATACAATTTTAATTAATTGAACTATGGTACAACATTTTAGCATTTCTATCTCCGCCCATGGTTAATAAAGAAAATGCCGACACTAAACCTAGTTTTCGTTTTTATACTGTTTTTATTTATTGGTGTACCGTGAGAAGTACTGTAGTTGTTTGTAAAAAAACTAGGAACATAAAATCGTTGATTTACAAGCGCGATGTAACGAAAAACGTAATAATTGTCAAATAATGTCCCAAGCATCGATAATTTGATTTACTAAAAAAAGTTGTACAAGTCCATTTTGGATACTAAAAATGTCTTTCTACAAGATGGTTATATTTTCTTAAAAACAAAACGGTATATTTGCTAGCTGATTTTACTCCACTAAATCTAAAGATTCTAAATACGTCCACCGTAAAGTCATTGTAGTGGGAGAGCGATAATCTCCGCCTCCAGCCGTAACGCCCGTGCACCCGACCCCGGAGCGCTACCCGAGGAGTGTACAGAGAACGGACTCTTAAGTTGCCTTAGTCCAAAATTTGATAGTACTTTAATTGAATAAAGTATGAAAGAAGACAATGGATTTATCATTATGAAATAACACCTGAAAATACCTATCCAAAAAACAAAGAAATTGTTTAAGAAAAAAAAAGGTCAAAGAATAAGAATTATTCATTAAAAAATAATATACTTGATCAAAAAAAATGTATGACGATTTAAATGCATGTATTGTAGGTACCCTGGTACAATTAACAGCAAATTCGAGGCCATACTCTAATTTCTCGTACCAGAAAACACCAATTCCAAGATTTATATATTTGCTACAATTTATAATAAAGTTATTGAGAAAAAACTTTATACCAAAATTTTCCGCCATCCCTAGCAGACATAGAAGTTACAAGCCGCCATTGATTATTTCTAAATAAGAAAGAGTTTATGAAATTCTTCAAAGCATTTAGTATTTTTCCTATAATTATTAAGTACACTATTTACGTAGGTATATTATTAACTTTTCAAAACGATGCATATTTATTTTTTCACTAAAATTGTCATATTGTATGAGTTATTTATGGTTATTTATTTATCTACCATAGATGAACATAGGTAAATATTATATAACGAGGTACAACTTGTACACAGTATAGGGAGTCTACCTATGCTGTGACTTGTATTCACTGTATCAAGTTTATTTATATACATATACGAAGTAAGTAGGTACCTACTGTTTCATTTGGGGAAGTAGGTGTACACAATAAGGGAAGTAAAGGAAGTACGGAGGAAGTATGGGGAAGTACAAAGGGAAGTATGATGAAGTCACGATGAAATATGAGAAAGTAACGCATAAATGTGATTTTGCACGATGGTGTCGCGAATAATGCAGTTTGCTTATACATAAACTTATAGCCATTTTTGTACATATTTTTTCTTTTCCTACGGTTAAATTATAAGAACGAATAATTGAATAAAAAAATATTACTTTGTGATGTGTGTGCTGTAAGCTTAGCAACTAGTTCATTAGCAACTATGATGACACGGCTAGTTTACTACCTAACAAGCCCTACACGCCAGCGAGTAAAGTAGCCCGGCTTCCAACTTTTCTCGCAAATTATCTGCAATCTGCTAGTTAGCTAGTAAACAGGGTATAATCATACTGTGCGAGTTTACTAGCAGAGCAGCTAGTGGAATTGCTGGGTAGTAGCTAGTAAATTAGCTCAATGTAATCGAGCCTTTATATGAATTTAGCTATGTGGTACCTATTGCAATCTACAAATCGCAAGCAAATATTAAAAATGTATGTCATTTACACAAGGAAAATATGGTTTAGATAGTAGTACCTCTTCAAGCGAGGAAGGAAATGAAATTATTCCATTTGATGAGTCAACAGACGTCACAAGAATATTGTAATATCTCGGGTTGTATCTATTAGTCTGATTCGGTCGATATTTTCGTTGTTGGGTCCGACAATATTTTAGAAATGTTAAATATTGCTTTTGATCAGTCTGCTATAAGCCAAACAAGAGTTTACAAGTGGTACCTACAAGCATTTCCAAAAGGCCGTGAAAACGTTAAATATGACGCGCGCCCTGGACACCCCAGCACATCAACAACTGACCAAAATGGGAAAAAAAATATTATGAACGATCACCGAATTACAATCAGAGAAGTCATGCCATGAATTTTTTCGAGTGTTGTGGGTACGAAACGAGTAGCAATTAAATTTGTTAAAAAATTATTAATTTTGAAACACAAACAATGGTGAGTGGAGTCGCTAAATGAAATCAAAAACGATGCAGAACTACGGAAATGTGTTTTAGCGGTGCATGACGTGTTATTATTATCAATTATTCCCTTCTTATTGTCAAATTTTCTGTTTTTTTTTTAAGTCGCCAAAAGTTCCAAAACACATGTAATCTTTGTGACAACAGACTAAACATCCGATATGGTTAATAATGTACTTTTAACTGCCGAACATTTGCATCTAATAAGCGACTGTATTTAGTACTTATTATTATTAAATCACTGATAATGTTGGTAAAAAGTTCTTCTTACAAATGAATTTACACAAATATCGAGACTGTTAACAATTAATAATAATTATTATAATTATTATTACTAATATACAATCTTATTCGTTACTCTAATTAATTAGTTTCTCTTCCTAAAATTTATTATTATATTTTTAGACTAACAAGTACCATGCAGTTTTCTAGAACGAAACACATTGTATAGGGAAGTTTGTTTGTAGAAGTAGATAGAGACCCTTAAATTACAATTTTTGCATCAAAATTTAGATGAATTTTAATTGCCAAAAACAGCAAACATTGCAGTAGTTAATAAAAAAAAATATGTTTTACGGTCCCATAAAGTTGATTGGATTATTCTTTTTCAAATCAGTAGGAACGTTTGCTTAAAAATAAAAAAAACAAATATAAAAAAATCAAAAAGATAGATGATATATAAACGTGTTACTTTATTAAAAGTGTTTATTACAAGTGTTAGAGAATATTGATATAAATATATTGTTTGTGTGTTTTAAATAATGACAAATATATTTTTGTTTTTCTTGGTTTACAATAATTATTGTTTAAATGTTTCTTTTTTCGAGTTGGCAACCCAGCTAACAATTTCTTGTTCTGTAAAAATCGTAAGAACGTTTCCAGAGCACATTTTATAGAGCAATGTTTATTCTAAGAACATTTTCACAACGTTCTTACAACACTTATACCATAAAAATGGGCACCGTTCTATAGAACCTTTCAGTTCTTTAAGCGGTTCTGTAAAGCTTGCAGGAAATAATTATAGAAGTCTTAAAGAATTTTTATAACACAGTTAGAAAGCAATCTCATAAAAATTCTATAGCACTTCGCTATACAATTTTTGTGTTGCATGGTGTTATATTTAAAGAACTTTAAAATCGTTTAATTGTATCTTTTAAAAACAAAATGTTTCTGTATCGCACATGTTAGAAATAATATGGACGGGCCAATAAGAACCAATGAGATGGGCCTAATAAGCCTACATAGGAGTACTTACTTACATCATTACGAATTGCTTAGTTTGTTTGTACATCAGGGACCAGTACATTTTAATGCGGAAAAAGTTTTATCGTGAAATATGTGGTACATAATGGTAATTTTTTGACGCGCCATCAGTTAACCTTATATTTCTTATGATGCTGGAAATTTAACAAAAAAAATGTTTTCTAAATTGATGAATTTAACAACCAACTGTACATAAAATAGTCAGAAAGTAAGTATATCCATATTATTGATATCATTTTACCTATTTATATTGTACGTATTTTTAATTAATATTTTTTTCCTTCTTCACAACATGGCGACAGAAAGAAAGGCTTCATCTTGTACTTCCAATGGATTCTCACTAATATGACATGTTTGTGTCGATTGTAATGATTATAGAGCAAATATGCTTCGTAAGCAACTACTTAATATTCACAGTAATGTCATATTTTATTGTGGTAATTTCACTTATTTCAATCTTATTTAATAAATCTATTAAAATTCTTTATCTGCAACATCTAGAAGTGAAAATGTTTAAGGTTTGGAATGGTCTAAATTAAATATGTTACTAAATTTCTATAAGAAAATCAATTTCTCTTAGCAATCAAATAAATCTTATCTATCGTAATGAAATTTTCTTTCTGCAAGCAGATAATAATTTTTACAAGTCACGACTATGTTATACAAATTTTCCCATTATACTTTGGTCAAAATATTTGGTACTATTACAGGCAGGTCTCGTCAGATGGGGCTATGGGAAACCTATATATATAAAAAATGGTAGTTCTATAGCGTTTCTTTATGGAACAAAAAGGCTTTTGTTACTTATTTACTCTATAATGATTTTATAACAACTGTATTATTATTCTCTACAACTGCTTTAAAGAGCTTTTTCTCTTAAGTTCGATAGCAACTTCCATATTTGTAATTTGTTTTCCGCAGCAGAATTGTAACTTAACAACGCCTTATACAATAGTTCTATAATTAAACTATAAGCGGCATTACGGAATAATTTTATAAGAGTGTCACAGGAGATGGTATAATTCTATAAAGCAGTATTTTGCATCGGTTTTACAGAAATTTGATTCTATAAGCACCGTTGCTGTAAAATTGTGTTATTGTACACACTTATAGGGCTACATCAGCAGTTATCTTATAAGTGCTCTATAAATTATGCTCTAAGAACGTTCTTGCAACAAATTTAAAAAACAATTCAGTTTCTGAAAGCAAAATAGTCACATGTGCCACATTAATACAACAATTTAGTATTCTAAATACAACTATACAATATTAACAGAATATAAAACTCCTATTACTCTAAATTTATAGAACTGCTTTGCTAGCTGGGAAGTGTTGTGAAAACAAACGTCTCCACAAAATAATGCATATGTTTGTATAATATTGAGGAAATAAATGAGTAGTATGGGGAGGTGTTATTTAACGAAAGGGGTACTTAAGTATGGTGTACAAAATTTGAATCAGTGGTTTACCCCTCGATTTATGCCAAGCACTAATGTAAATCTGCAAATTGTGTATAAAAAAAATATGGTAACTACTGAAACGCAATCTCCGTATGAAATCTTGTTGCCTAGATTAATAAGTTGGACGGTGCTCTGTTTACTTCAAAATCTGAACAATAATCTCTTCATTAATAAATCTATGGGGTTAACCAAATAAATATATTTTGTTTCCTGGATGACCCTCGTACAGCGGTTAGCTTATATAACGAAGCATTGTATCCTGTATTATTTTGATTTATCGGTGAATAACTCAAGGTCATGATACACCTATCGAAATCCTTTGTTGGTTTATAAATAGACGGCAACCCGACCGTAGTGCTGAACGAATTAACAATGGTATACCTACTCGTCCACATTTCACGTTCACGCCGACTTTGGAATGTGTTAAATTGCCTAGCTGCTTAATTATAATTATTTGAAAAATATTTATTAAGGCCCCTCCAGCAAATGAATGTCAGTGAGAAAGTTTTTACATCGGCTTTTACCTAACTACCCCTCCTCATTTTGGTGACGTCAGCTTGCTAATAATGTATGTTTTGTGAAACTAAGGTTGGGCTAAAACAGTAATTAATATTTCTTTCATATAGTTTTCCACACATTATAACAAAAATATTTTAATTAGTGGATAAAAGATCCATGTTACGCAACTATTATGTATGTGAAATTATTTAAGAGGCATCTCTAAAACACGTTAGTTGTACAGTGTGTTTGACTATATTTTGCACCTACTCGTCTCTATGTTAAATCTGGTTTTCCCTCAAGTAAAAGGTTTTTTTACGAGGGAGTAACCACTGTAACCAAAATTATGACAAGATTTTGCAAAATAGAGATTTCCAAGGGATTTTACGTGATTCCGTGTAATTTCAAGGAGTTTCCAAGGATTTCTCGTTTGATAAAAGGTCCCTCGAAAATTGCTATACTTATACAAAGTGTCTGTAAGAGAGAAAAAAACACATATTCCGGGGGCAAAATATTATGGTCTAAACAAATTACCTTAGTCCAAAATTTTATAATTTGTGAGATACTTACAAGATGTTGAACTCAGTATTTTCTCAATAACTTTATTAGAAATTGTAGTAAATGCATAACACTTGGTAGTGGTGAGTTTTCTAAGACAAGAAATTGAAATATAGCCTGGAATTTGTCAGTTGTAGAGGGCGCCACATACAAAAAAATTCAAAAACATCGATGTATTAACTCGACAAAAAAGAATCTTTCGAAGATTGCTCAAAATTCTGACATTCTTGTCAAAAACTGATTTTGATCCTAGTCACACCCTGTACAACAAGAAATAAAACGTAAAAAAAATATTCGATGCTAGTAGCAAAGATGCGAAAGATGGCGTTTTACGACATTGGCTGAAACTTTCAGACTGACAAAAAATGTGAAAATTGACAGTGTCTTAGAAATGGTGATTTTTTTGTTCTAAGTTTTGCACAATAGTTAAATTGTTTCACAAGGTGCGAAGTGCCGAAGTTAACTCTTGAGTTAACCCTCGACTTGCCCTGCCCTCCAAGTACAGGGTGTCCGGTTTTAATGTTTACAAACATTTAGAGAAACTAGTGGATAGGGACATTAATTGAAAAATTAGCGTGCAAAGTTAATAAAATGAAACAAACAACTTTGAAGACAAGCAGCCTTCCAGTGGTTCCAAGCAACCGTGGTACGATTTGTCGGGATTTCGCACGATTTCGCAGGATTTTGCAAGATTTGTGACAAGATTTCTATGAGTGGTTACCTCCTCGATTTTTTATCAGATCAGACAAATGAACATGGCGAAAGTGTCAAATAAATCAGCCTTTGTTTTTTTTTTAATTTTAATATATTTTGCTTAATTTTATACATGGCTATGACTAAGTACAAATATTTGAAGCGAAAAAAATTTTTTTTTAAACTATATTAAACCCCAATTTATCGCCGACTCTGCCCGCTTGACATTTAGAGAGTTAGACAACCAGCAACAATTTGTTGTCATAATTGAAACCTTGTGTGATTTTGTTTGTGATGATCTGCTTTTCTTCAGTTTTATTGTCAATTTTTTCAATTTTAAACCTTTTATAGTAATTAAACGAATTTGTGTCGGGTACACGTTTTATAGTACCTAATTAAATAAAGAAATTTGTGTCGAGTACAGATATTTTCATATAATAAAGTTCACCGGCTTGTTTTTCTAGGCTATCGAACAAGATATGAGTAAAACAAGTTACTGTAGAATGACTCCCCGGAATATTGACGTACCATGTCTGGACACCCTGTATATGTAGGTATTCGTAGTTTTGTTGTTTATCTGGTTAAAATAAATTTATATATTTAATAAATTAATCTTTTCCGTCTGTGGCTGTATAATGTATTTGTTATATTATTATTTGCATCTAATTTAGATAAAATACTGGTAAATTGACTCAATTGAGTTACATAGGCTACGTGACCAAATGCATGCTTCTGTGTGATAGAAAATAAACTGAAGTAATGCTCTTTCGTTAACTTACTTTATCTTGTGGTAGGTAGGTAATTGTATTAATTTCTGATAACATTTATTTTGTCTCCAATTAAGGTAGGTCTTCGATAATTCAAATACTGAAGAGATTCTGAATTAAGTGTGTTCCTTCAAAAGGTTTCAGGCTTAAGTTTAGTTTGTGGCACGTCACAGACGTGTCTTGTATGGTTTTATTCAATATGCTTTATTCAAATCAATAATTTGCAGATATGGTATTAATGGACAGTGAATGCAAATATATTTTAAAGTGACTTGTTTGTATGCGAATCGTTACCCTCAAAGACAACAACTGAATCCCAGAAGAGTACAAAATATTTTCGGAGACTGCAAGATTCTAGTAGAGTGGAATAAGGAGGAATACATTTTACGCTTTGTCCAGAAAAAACCCGAGCTGCAGTACTCGCGATATTGATGATGAAATAGATATTTAAAATACTGTGGTAATTTTTATGGGGCAGTTACTACATACATACATCATGAAAAATTATGGTGTTACATAACAAAAATTTCAAGAAAATAATGTTTTAATATTTGAAAATTTAATTTTCACTAAATAAATAAAAAAAAATCAATAAAACACTATTTTCAAACTGTTCTGGTACTATTTATGCAGAAAAAATTATAGTAAAATTATACTAATAAAACACAAAACTTCCCACTTCTATTACGCAAGTAGTTTGTTGTTCACCAATGATTTTCGCCAATTTAGCTGACTTCTTTCTAACGTTGCCATGATGCATGTACTTTTGCTGACAAATTATTGATAAAACCGAAATTTCTTTTCAAAATTTATCGCAATGTTACATCTTGCATTAGCCTGCAGTTATTATTATTTTTTATTTTATAGCAAACCGTTCAGTTTACTGTGTATAAATATGAATAAATAATATAGTGAACTTTAAAACATGTACATGTAAAATTTCATTGTGTTTAACTCATAAATAATAATATGCACATATTTAAATTATTTATAGTATATAATTTCAATATCGTCTAGTGCACATGTTTGACCTTGAAATGATAACTTGAATGCAAATATGTGTAATAGCACATAATGAGTTACCCTTCCTAGACATTGAAATTAAAAATAAATTCTTTAAAAATGAATGTGATTATAAGGAAAATTACACACTAATAATTTAATAAATATAAATTATAATCCTGTTGGTAAAATATGTTAAAGAGATGTGTTGAAATTAATATAGGTATACGAGTAAAATTACGCATAAGACTTTTGAATTATATTGAAGAAAGTTATTACTTCTTGCTGAAAATGATGTTTTGCATTGAATATTGTTTAGTATACCTTTATAGTCCAAATGTGAACAATCAGAATAAAAATGTTGCCCTAATAAATGTTTTTTTTTAATTACTGGGCTTAAAGTTATTGCAAATTTTGAAACCGACTCTGTGTAATGCAAATCCTCGCCCTAACCTATGCTAATAATAGTTTGACATACCTGATGTTACAACAACAACATTTTGGGTCCGTCTTACCCAGTTTTTTATAAACTAATACAAATGTTTGTGCTTTTTGTCCGTTTTGAACTCGTAAGTTTTTAACAAAAGTTTTGATACGTTTGCGTAAATCATCAATAGTGTCCACTTCGGTGCGATAAACTTCATTGTTTAATATCCCCACAGAAAGAAGTCCAAATGATTTAAAGTCAGGAAACTGTGGCGTCTATGGTACCGGCCCTCCTCGTCCAATCCCTAGGTGTTAATGCGTGGACATGTTGTATGGATAAAATCGAACTTCGTGTATGATACGCTACACTGCTGCAATACGCCGTGGATCTCCATATCTTCCATGATTTGGTTTCAAATTTCCCGTGACACACTCGCGTTCCACTACACATATTCTCACTGCACGCCGCGGTAAATGTAGCTGCATTTGGCATGTTTACCGCGAAGCCGTTCTGCTAAAGCATTTTCACATAACCGTAAATTGAAACGATATCCATCAACTCCGAGTTGCTATACACGTAAGCTATTTTTGACACTTGAAAATCTAATGTAAATACTCGCATCACCAAAACGTTAATATCTACTATAAGTAATCGGATCTCAATATTTGGAATCGCCTTGCTAGAGACTACAGTAGCCCAGCAATACAGGGTGTTAAAAAAATAGTGTAAAATATTTCAGGAGTATGAACCAAAATAAGCAGAAAGGTCTTAGTAAACATGGCTCCGCAAAGTAACGGTTGCGGAGATATGGACCACTATTCGTTTTTCAAACATTTTATTTTATTACGAATAAACCGACAAAGGAAGCTTTTCACAAACAAAAAACAAAGTTACAGAAGATGTTCAAAGTGCCCTCCGTCCATTTCCAAGCAGGCACGACATCTTCGTCTCAGCGATATTCGAACTCTTTCGAAAACACCCTCCTTGGTTTGGATTTCTTGACACTTCTGATTAATCCGTAGCTGCAGCTCTTCCAGGCTATTTATAGGAGTACCATACACTAATGTCTTCAAATATCCCCAAACAAAGAAATCTAGAGGGTTCAGATCAGGCGATCTTGGAGGCCATAAAACAGGTCCGGCCCTTCCTACCCATCTATGTGGAAAAGTTTGGTGTAAATGCTCTCTAACGGCCATGGAAAAATGAGCTGGAGCACCATCATGCTGGAACCACATTTGTTGCTTCTGAGTCAAAGGAATGTCTTCCAAAAACTCATACAGTGTGTTCTGCAGAAAGTTGAGGTAAGCAGCGCCTGTTAATCGGTTTTACCAAACACAATACCCATCCAAATGTTTAATGAAAAACGTGCCTGATATCCAGATTCTATTAGAGCATGAGGATTTTCGTCGGCCCAAATATGCGTATTGTGAAAATTAAACACTCCATTTCTTGTGAACCCGGCCTCATCAGTAAAAAGAATGTTTGCAAGATAACGAGGGTCTTCAGCATCATGACGTTGAATCCACCAGCAAGAAACCAAACGTGCTTGATGATCATTTATTGGATTTAAGGCCTGTACTTGTTGCACATGGTATGGATAAAGCAGTTGCTCGTGAAGGATTCTCCAAACAAGAGGACCACTAATTCCTACCTCGACTGATATTCTCCGCACACTCGTACCTGGATTTTGCTCTACCAGTGCTAGAATTTATTCTTCTGCTCTATGACTGGATACCGTGGAACATCAACCAACTATTATAAGAAAATACACAACGTTTTTGCAAAATAAAAAAGGAGCTAAAAAACATAAAACATTCCATATCTCCGCAACCGTTACTTGTTACTGCGGACCCATTTTTATTGAGACTTTTCTGCTTATTTTGGTTCATACTATTACCTCCTTAAATATTTTACACTCTTTATTTTAACACCCTGTATAAAGGTTGAAAATACTACAACTTCAATAGTTGCTTACTCGGAAACTGTAAGGATGTTACAAAACATTTTTTACGATATCGACGCATCATTCCCAATTTTTTTTAAGATAAGTTCTAAATCATCCTGTATTAATAATATAATGTAAGTACATATTACCTAATTTAAAATGTTTTATGCAGGATATGCTTAAAATTTTACTGAAACAAAATATACTGTATGTATTGTAATGTTATAATTTAAAACATGTATATGCAACATATTCCAAAACACGATTTACAACTGAGTAATCAAATTCTTGGAATTACTGCCAGTGATTCAGAGACATCCAATAAACAGTAGAAGCGAAAATACTTAAGTATTAGGGAGTGACCACACTTTCTCTTTCTTTTTAAATGCAATCTTGTTCTGTTTTTAGTTTTTGGAGGAAATATAAATCCGAGTATAAATCCTACAAATTGTGTAGGTATACTTCTGAATCCCTGTCTAGTATCAAACAATAGTGTAACAAACTTGCCAAATAAGAGAAACATTGTTTGTTAACTTTCCTCCAAAATGTTTTATCACCCTCTTACAGGGTAAATTAAAATGTTATAATATATTTTTAGGTATTAATAATACCTATTGTGTGAAACTAACTACTCAGTGGACAAAAGCCCAAACCTGCTTTGTCTGTGGAATTGTTCATTAGCATACCTAGATGTTTGGTATCAGAGAACATACATATGACTTCATTGATAGGAATTGTAGGAGATTTGATTTATATTGGCTTAAAATACATTTCTAATACAGTAAAAAATTGAAATGTTGTTGAGAAAAGTTTTTTTTTTAAGAAGAAATTAAAATTTTTATAGAGAAACATTGTTTTTTAATGCCAATTTAACCTCACATATGAACTTCGAATATTGTATTTTTGGTTTTACATATTGAATGATTCCGTTTTAGTTTCTTGATATCTTTTCCAACACAATTTATTAAGACGTGAAGTTCTGCATATTTTTTTATTGAGAAGTTGAATTGCATGTCGATAAGATATTTCACATATACCGTGGCATTTATCTAAGTAAATTCGTTGTCGTAAGGTCAACATTATAGATATAGAATTTTGTCTACGAGAATTGAAGTTTTGTTGTTGTTAAACTGTCATATTTAATTATTAAATAAAAGTTTGGACAAACACAGGCATCTAAATATTTAAAACAGTAAAAAAGTTCATATCTGAGGTTATATTGGCATTAAAAACAACTTTTCTCTATAACATTTTTAATTTCTTCTTAAATAGTGACACTATTGAAACAATTTTACATTTTTTTATGTTTTTTAACATCCTGCATTTTCATCGCCATTTTTACAATTGCTATGTACGTTTCAAGACAAACAAAAATGTGAAATAAAAATATAACAGGTATAGTTAGATTATAGAACACAATTGTCTGTTTTACACTGAAAGAGTATGAAGAGATATATCCCATCATAAGACAAAACACTAAAAAACTAAAATACCTCACATATAGTATACTTGATGCAGCGCAGAAATATCCACAAGTGATGGAAATACTGCTAACACCCATGTTCGCTGTGAAGTAACGCAATTATATGCAGAAATTTAGCAAAACGTGTCTTCTTGGCGGACAGATTTCATGAATATAAATGCAAAAAATTTAAATCTGAGGCAATTGTCTGTTATACCTATGAAGACTTGATTTATTAGCCTACAGCTTTCTTTTTTTTTATAATAGTGCCTAACAACGTCTCACCGCAGTCCTAAATGTGGGCAATATTGCGACCGAAATATTGTTAAGATAAGAATTTTTTTGAAAATATGGCTCTTGTGTCTAGTAAAATATACTTTTATTAGTTAATTAAAACTTGCTCCATCTTAATACGAATTTCCATTGAGGAGAAATATGAAAGCGCGTGGACGTCTAAAAACGGCTTTGTAAAATTGCGAACATTACAGCCTTAACATATTATAAACCTAAAAATTTAATCATTTTTTACTTTCACTGAGAGAAGTAAACATGCAAAAATATATAAAAATGAAATGATATTTAATGAGCATTTATCTTTCTTTGTCACGTACATGTTCCACTATCTTGATTTTTTTATTTCATTTATTTATTGATCTAATTATTTTCTATTGCACTTTAATTATAATAGGCTTGTTTTTGCAGCAGTTGAAAACGGTTTGCAAACTGTCAGAAATATTCGACCAGTTAAGTTGAGAACGCGTTACCATTGAATTCGACGCGATAAATAGTTGGACGGACATTTCTGATAGTTTCCAAAAAGTTTTCAACTGCTGCTAAAACAAACCTAATAACGCTGAATATGTATAAAAAAACTTTTTCTATTCACTGTTTTCTCAAAGGTGAGATTATAAAAAATAATATATTGCAGGTACTAACTGTAGACCGCACAACCTCAAGTGAGATGATACAGGGTTAAAAATACCTCACGAAATTACTAGTACCATCAGGCAACAAGGAATTATACGAGTGTAACATTTTTCAAGAATTGTTATGTTATGACATTTATTAACCCAAATATTATACGACAAATTCCTATTGATTGATAAGAAAGAAATTACACGAAATCTTAAATTAAAAAAAATGTGATCTATTTTCCATCAACTAAAAGTAATATGTAAATATATCCTTTAACCTAAACAGTTAATTTTCACCTATAAAATTGGTTAAACAATTATACATTAATTTATGTGGTGCTAGTTTTCCCACAGTTTTATATTAGAGGGCATTACCAAGAAATTTGAGACTAGTGCACTGAAATTTAAGGGCATTATAAGCAAAATAGGCAGTACTGTACAAACTCTGGGTCATCAGTTTACCTCTTGTGTAAAAATAAACAAATATTAACACATTTTGTAATTTAAAATTTACAGGTTTTGTTTAAACGGCAATGGTGTTGGACACTATACCAATTTCGATGAAGCATTAGCTTGTCTTCTAGGAATCCCGTATCATTAATTATTTACACATGTTTTTTTTGTTCTTTCTAAGCTGTAACATGTTGTCATGGAATACTAATGATTTTATCAGACAGTCCAAGAATAAAACCGTTGTGTTTGCAAGATAACTCGTCCACATCCTACTAGATTGATATTGTATTTCAAATTAAACACGTGTGAGTAAGGCATGTGTAACTACCATAGCAACATGATACAGTGAGTGATATAGTCTTTTTAAAAATTTAAAAAGCAGAAGTATTTTCTTGAAAGATACTTGTAGATTTTAGTACAAGAAAATACAAGTTCAGTTAGGTAATAGAGTCCTTTATTTTCTTACGAAAAAAATAGTAGTTACATATTAAATTAGTGTTGCATGGTAGAAAATCTGTCTATAAAATTTTTTATTAAATGATTTAGTTTTTATTACATACAGGGTGTCCGAAAATGATGAGCAAAAAATTCAGGGGATAATTCTATACCGAAAATAAATGCTACCTCTTTCTATAAACTTTTTTCCAAAATTGATTATTAACGGAGTTAGAGTAGAGGATGCCACTTGTGTCGCACATGTTTCTTTTAAATGACAGAACTTTTTTGCATCTTAATGTATCCATCTGACTATCGAAAAAATCGATTCTCCTACCTGTTTTATTTGAAAAAGGTTTATCTTGCTGAAATCGATAGGAATAACCATTTTTGAAATAATTCTATTTGAAATGCTCAGTGCACCGAGTAAATACTGTTTTACTTTCAGGTAAAGTGCCTTTTCTGCTGAAAATACAGCAAAATGTTACTTGAAAAAGTTGTTCAGGATCGTAAATTATGGAGACGTGCAAGAAGATCGGCGAGGTTTGATGAAACCATTTTTCTACAAAGCACAAAGATTTTATCAAAGCAGGCCCATTTTTAATAAATTTTGCACCTTATAATTTACCGTTTTGAACAACTTTTTCAAGTAACATATTACTGTATTTTCAGTAGAAAAGGCACTTTAACTGAAACGATACAGTTTTCAATCGGTGCACTGAATATTTCAAATAAGATTATTTCGAAAACTGTTATTTCTGACGGCTTCAATAAGGTATAGCTTTTTCAGATAAAACAGGTAGAAGAATCGATTGTTTCTATAGTCAGATGGATACACTACGGAGCAAAAAAGTTCTGTCATATAAAAGAAACATGCTGTGCCATAAGTGGCGCCCTCTACTAGTGACGTCAAAATTAGAAACATATTTGAATTTCTCGTCCGGGAAAACCCCCGATTTAAAAATTTTCTGTAAATATTTGGATTTCTTAAGAAGTTATTTACAAATATCGAAAATAAAATTTTAACTTTAACACCCTGTAACTCTGTTAATAATCAGTTTTGGAAAAAATATTATAGAAAGTAATAAGTAAGTAGCATTTATTTTCGGTCTAGAATTATCCCCTGCATTTTTTGCCCATCATTTTCGGACACCCTGTATAGTCGCAAATTGCGTCTTTCAATTGCCAACAAATTTAAACTGATTTTAAACACAAAACATCTTTTATGTTTATTGGTGTTATTATTTCTATACGAAAAAAACTATGATTAAATGTAGTTAAGTCGATTACTATATCTAAAACTGACAAAATTAAACTACAGCATGACGATATTAGTACTGTAAAAGTATTATACGAAAAATGTTATCTTTGGGTTTTTCTTTGTAAATTCAAAAATGAAGGTAGATTCTGTGTTATTTATTGAATACTTCGGAAACATTTTATGCAATTTTATTTAGGTGTAATAGATCGCGCATATTATATCAGCATGACACGAACCAGAAAATCCTGCTCATGAAGATATCCATAGATAATGGGGCGTCGCACACTAGACCAGCATCAACACGTACCGTCACCCGCAACAATATTCATTGCAGATCGTGTCGGTCGAGGTACAATTATGACCTGCCTGGCCGCATTAAAGATCGGGCACATGATGCCTGCATCGACCTGCAAAGCCTATTCACGGAGGTTCTCATGTTATTTAATGGAGCATCGCATCCTAGACCAGCACCTGCATCGACCGGTACCTGCCACAACCATCACGGCAGGTCGCGGCGGAGACCTGCAATTTCTATGCTTGCTCGCGCTAGTCTAACTAAGTTCTGTTTCCACAAAAGTCAGGAAAATTTTGGACTAAGGTAAATTGAGTTAGATCATCATGTCTGGGCTCTAGGAACATTTGGTAGCATTTTGTCCAGATATTTTATAGACAGCCTGTACTGGATGTACAGACACCAAAAATTTATGACGATTTAAATACATCTGAAGTACTGTAGATGGCACCTTCTACAATTGACAGCAAATCTGCGGACATATTTCAATTTCTTGTGCCAGAAAATTCCTCTGTGCAGGATTGATGTAGGTATCTACTACAATTTATATGAACTGAGAAAAAACTACAATAAAATTGTGTTTTCAACACCCTGTATCTCAGAAACTATAAAATTTTGGACTAAAGTAACTTAATTTATATCAACATAATTTGGTTCTCGGAGTATGTGGTAGTATGTTTTTCCAACTTTACAGGCACCGTGTATCCGCGAGATATATAAAAAAATTCAAAAACATCATGTATTAACCCGACAAAAAGGAATCTTTCTAATATTCCTCAGAATTGTGATATTCTTGGTCAAAAAACTGATTTTGATCCCAGTCACACCCTGTACAACAAGAAAAAAACCGTAAAAAATTATCCCATGCCAGTGGCGAAGAAGCGAAAGTTGGCGCTCGAAATTGACTAAAACTCTCGGATTGACAAAAAATTTGAATTTTGCAGTTTCTTAGAAATAACGATATTTTTGTTCTATGTTTGCGCTATAGTTAAATTGTTTCACAAGGTGCGAAGCGTCGAAGTTTTAACTCTTTACCTCCAGCTGACGCTAAATTTTTCTTGATTTTGCATGATTTCTTGGTATCTCGCGCAATTTCTTGTGATTTCCCACGATTTCTCGGGATTTCGGATTTCGCACGGGATTTTGGAAGATTTCGCAAAATTTCGTAAGGATTTCGGAAGATTTGTGACAAGATTTCTATGAATGGTTACCCCTCGGGAAAAAAAATTGAATTTCTTGGATTTTTGGACCATTTCCAAATTCATTTTAATGATGCAGAAAATGACTAATATTATTGGAATTCGAATAATGACTATTTGATTTTCCATTTATAGGCAAGCGCAAGTCAGCAGTACATTTTTAACTGACTTGACTGAGTTGTATGGACAATTCTTTTTATATTTGAAAAAAAAACTATACCTACCTTCTAAATGTATTCGTGGAATAATAAAATGTGGTGCAAAAATCGCTTTGCTATCGTTCTCAGCTGCCGAGAATTTCGATAATCTAGCGTGTAGCTATCTAGCAACCATTATTTTTCTCGAAAACGGCACAAGCTTCAAAATTGAAACTGGTGATACAAATTAGCAACCAAATATCCACCACTTGATTTTGGCGGCCGTTGAAGTTAAGGTCGCCGTACTTCTCGCCGTAAAATGATGGTTGTGGTGTTTTTTAGGTACTGAAATCTTGAAAAATAAAACACGTAGAGCAAAAGTAATATCAAAAATAAAATTACTGATGTTTTGTTTATCCACTGTTACTATTTAAACTCTCCTCAAATAATATAATAACTTTTAAAATGCATTTGTATGACACACATTATTTCGCAATTCTAACCCCACATTTTAACAATTATTTTCACATACTTATAAACAAAAGTGAATAATCTTATATGCAGAACTATGTAAGTTTATGTTATAACAATGTTTACATCTATAGTTGAATTTAAAAAAATACATATTTTGAAACAGTGCATAAAAAGTTACTGGATAGATCGCTTCCTGACGTTATATATTGATTTTAGTTCGGTACCTTTAAATATTCCCCGGTGGCATGAGATAACATTGTTGTTATTTGCTAAACTATATATTATTCAGTTCTTAAATGTCTAAAATTACTTGTATTTGTAGAAAACACTATTTCAAGAATACAGCGCCCGTAACTTGCCAGGGTAATGGACGTCTTCTCATCTCACCATTATTACTACTGCTGCAATAGATTCTTTAATATGTATTTTTTTTTCTTGTTTCCTAATTTGACGTTCTATTTAATTTTTTTGATGCATAATGAATCATCATAAGTAGTGTTAAATTTAAATTATTTGTTTTCACATCGATTTTATACAATAGTGGAATAAAAATAAAAATATATTTAAATATGTTTCTCTTTACTCGATTTAAATATGAATCAATTAAATACATCTTCATTATTCAATCTTCTTTGAAAATTTTAAATTAAAAGAATACCTGAAAGTCAAGGACAACAACATTTCAATTAAATATCTAGTATTGTCGATTTTATAAAAATATATTTGACTGAAATTTATCAGTTTCAGTATGCAGATAAATATACCGAGTTTTTTTTGTGTACATTCACATTCAGGAAACTAATTGTTGCCGAAATCGTCATATGGCTTAAAATATACAAAACCTACGCACTCAATTTATACTCCCACTCGTTATTTACTTAGAAGAAAGGAAGTTATGATAACTAATGAATTTTAATAAGATATAAATCACCGCCGGAAAAGGAATATAATTAATAGCGTTCTACTGTGGGTTCCAGAAATACATTAATATAATTCATAGATAATGCCAGTTAACTCGCAGCTAGCTGTGCAATTATTGCCTAATATTCTTAATAGTTCTTTACATAATACGTGGGTCTATAAATAAAACGTTATTGTTCTTTTATAAAGGTCATCTTATATCTTTATACTTTTATTTTGTGATTGAAATTTAGACAAACAATATTGAATAAGATACGCGCGCCTTCAAAACGTACAATCAAGAACGTAAACAGTTTTGCTTCACCTGTTAAAAAACTGGAGCAAATTAAACGCTCGTTGAATTATTTGACTGCACGATACATTTTCCGAATAAAATAATATAGCAATAGGATATTTTATTTGAATGCACGATACATTAAGAAATGTTTGGTAAACATGATAACTGTTCTGTTAAAATTATAAATTCTCAGTAAAAAAATGTATTCACCAACTGGGAATAATAGTTGCACGAGGGAAAAATACATTTTGGATAAAAACAACAAATGCTCTCTAAACATATAAATGTGTTCATCACAAATAATACTTGCTAGTTAAAAATAATAAATGTTTGATAAAACTATTCATCGCCGGATAAGAATATTAAAAACTCGGTAAGAATATTAAATACTCGGTAAAAATATTAAATATTTAATGAGAATATTAAATGAACCGTAAAATATATATATATATATATATATATATATATATATATATATATATATATATATATGCAGTAAAAAACAAAAATTACTCTCTAGAAAGTGGAAATGCACAGTTATAAAAAATATTTGCAGAAAATAAATTCTTAAGTTTGAAAAATTGACCGTAGGTTAGGTTAGGTTCGGTTAAGTTAAACAGTGAAATCAGCCCGGAACAGTCGTTTGTTCATTTCACTGCTTGCAAATCATTCTATTGCGCACACGCGCTTTTAGATTCAAATCTGCGAACCAAAATTAAATATCGTGCATAAAGTAATGAACACTTGAAATTTGTATCGTGCAAAATGAATAAAATATCGAGACATACTTTTAAAACTTAATCGAGCATTTAGTATTTTTATTATGCAAATGCTATTTAAATACCGAACATTCTTATACTGCATTCATCATTAGTAGTCAAGCATTTCTTCTATTTTATATTGCAAAATATATTAAAATAGCGAGCACTTTATTGGGACCCTTAAAAAACGTTTTTATTAGATGTTTGTTTGCACATACTGCAAAAACAGTTGCTGTATGAGTGAGATTTTCTGGTGTGTAATTTAAGTTGTGTAAAATTTTCATGTTAATAGTTTTGCACACTATGGTTTGTTTATTCGTTTTACACAAAATTCTAGTATCAAGTATAACAAAATATACTGAATTTATGTAATGTTTATCAGTGATGTATTAGAAGTAGACCATTTTGTGTAAACTTAATACACCTCTGTGTTCTATATCTGTACTCCTAACGGGTTGAGTACAACTGCGCAGCTGCAGTATGTCAGCTGTTCCCACACATGTCATGTTGGTCGCGTAGCGTTGTTGTGTTCAGTTACCAGTCGTTCGCTGTGTTCAAATGGAGAATATTTAAATTTAAAGCGATTGCTGATTGTTGCCATAAAGCTAAAGCTAATTAGGACTATAACTCTTAAAAATATTAGGAGTTCACTCTGACGTTTTAGATTACTCTGTATTCTGAGTTTCTTGTAACATTAGAGAAAGAAAAGTATATGTTCAGGTCACTACTAGTTAATTTTATTATACTCCTACTAGAAATATAGTACTCAAATACATTTTTGTTTAATGTTTGTTGTTTCGTTGTTTATGATTTACTAAAGCATTATTAGTTTATAACTTCTTTATTAGAATATGTACTACTAGTTTTCTTAAATAATGATAATAATGATATAATAAAAAATAAATAAATAAAACTTGGTTGTTGGTCATTTGAATTTGATTTATATATTTTTAATAAAATCATAAAAGGTAAAATATATTTTATTATAACCATTATTCTGAAAATTCTATGTATAGATACGGAAGCTCACCTATGTTTTTAGTTTCTTAATTATGTTCCTGTTGGATTTTGAATTACATTTTTGTAATACAGTTTATTTTGACGTTTTGTAGAAAATTTCAGACTTTATTAGGTCTCGACTACTGGGAAAATTTCTAGAAAACGTCAAAATAAATGTATTACAAAAACTGTAATTTCGAAAGCAAACAGGAACATCATTAACAAACTAAAAAGGTAGGTTAATGTGTCTACATAAGTCTACAGCTTTATTGATACAAATAACACTGGAAGGTGGATTGTGTTAAACCTTTAACACACTGTTACATGCAGAAAAATGTGTAAAAATATAAACAATCCCGTGTGCACCTCGACTAACACACTGTGTTTTTTGTGTTAAAATATGTAATGATTTTCTACATTGTAGACGATAGAATAAACCATTTCGAACACATTTTAATACTTTCAATAACGGCTGAAACTAACGATTTCTTGGTCACAAGCAAAAAACACCGCCTTTTTTTGTAGTACTGATTTTTTGTTATTTTGAAAAGGTCTGAATTCCTATAAACTTAAGTCTCTTCTACTAATAACTATTTTAGTATCTAGTTTTATTTGCTTCAGCTTTTTTATTTCATTTCTGACTGTTTTGTAAACTGATAGACACATCAATAACAATTAGGTAATGCGGTCATGTGTAGTAAACTTATTAGTGGTGGGCGTTTGTGTAGAAATTACTACGCGTAAGTTGGTTTGTCATCTTTTCGTTTGTAACCAATAATTCTGTCAAATCTCAACCGATTTCTAAAAACGGTAACTCACTGTATTCGCAATGAAAAGGGCTTTAAAATGATGTGCCACAAGTGGGGTAGTTGCATTTGAAATTTTTAAGTTGGGGTTGCTAGGCATTAGGGGGATGAACATATCGAGTTGGCTTGACTATCAAAAAAGCTCCTCCCAAGAACAAAAATCGACGGGTCTCGGCGAATTTTGAAATATTATTCGGTTTTCCAATTATAGGGGGGGTCAAATTTTTGTTGGGATACCCTGTATATACTGCCTTATATGTTAACACAAAAATATTTCGGTATCGCTTAAAGATTTTCACGTCGTTTTCTATGAAGCGGATAAATTGTCAGTATGTACTAAACGCCGATTTTCAGCTTCCTTTATGTGTGGTCTGTATTTAAATAAGTGCCGAAAATAAGTTCTTTGTCAAATACGCGCCTATAATCAGCGTTGCCTTTGTTCGTACCGTAATTGTACGCTCTAGAGTCTAAACACAATGTGGGTCAGCGAGCATGTAACATCAAATACATTCAAACCGAGCAAGCAAGTTCTTGAGTTCCTGCTGTAGGTATTTTCAATCGACGTTTTTCCAAAATAAATTTCATATTTTGTTTAAAATAGGAATAATTCTAAGTAATAATAATAAGTACCATTATGCGACATATTTTTGAAAAGAATACGTATTAGTTATTTTTAACAAATGTGTTTAGCTTTTGGCCAAGCTAGATGCGCACTATAACCGCATGAGTTCCTTTACAACTTCCGTCTTTGCCTGCCTCGTATCTCTAATCGCCTGACTCTATTTGAACGTAAGGAATTACTCAGCACCTTCTTAATTCTAATTTACAAAGGTTTTATCAATTATTTTCAGGAACAGAATGTATATAAATTAATAAAATAATTCGTCGCTTTTAGGATGTCCATTTATTTTGTCCTTCCGTTTTCCGTTTTCAACCCTAGTTTATTCATATCCAATAATATGATTTAGGACACTTAGAAACTAGATTGTTTCCTAAGAAAACTGATGCAAACCTCATCAAAATCAGATCATTACTACTGGAGTTATTTCGACACTAGTTTCAAGATAAGTATTCCTTAAGTTCTTGATTGATTTCCCCAAAAATATCTAAGATTATGTTATAATTTCACGTCGGATATAGTGTTAAGTTTATTTACTTAGGTATATGTGGGGAATATGGTGAATAATAATATATTGTGTTTATAGTTTTATAACTTACATATTTTTAAATTCCATAACTAGATTCAATGGAGTAATTATTAAATTTAAATTTTATAGTAAAATATGCTAATTAACAGAATTATATGGAAGTATGAGTCACTTTTAGTTTAATTAT
Source organism: Monochamus saltuarius (assembly GCA_025584915.1). NCBI lineage: Eukaryota > Metazoa > Arthropoda > Insecta > Coleoptera > Cerambycidae > Monochamus > Monochamus saltuarius. Next base: position 23,431,484 of record CM046727.1, on the reverse strand, counting down.
ATATAGGTACATCTAGAAATTTGCAATATTTACATATAATTTAAATTGCAAATATTTATGTTTACCAGAATTTTAATAAATAAGCTTTTTCTGTTTTTATTATTTTAACTGGATCTTTGGCTGAACCTATAGCTTAATATTGGATTTATTTATCCTAAACTGAATGTGTGAATTGAATATACAGATTGTAACAGAACATTTTACTAAGATACTAAATAAAAAAAATGCTATACAAAATATTCCGGTTTTATATATAGCATGACTAATTATGTAATTACAAAATAATTTGGTGTCTATCAAATTTGGAAAACCAGACTATACAGGATGAACCTTAAATAAGTACCTACAAATATTTAAACCTGCAGTACAGTTTACTGTGTGGAGCACATAATTAATAGTTTTTTTTTTACAAAAAAAATCAGAAATAAAAAGGTCAAATTTTAAATAAATTTCGTGATTTTTCAATAGAAAACTTGTTGAGGAACTCTGATCCGGGAGTCATAGTGGATGTAAATTCTACAGCGTTGCCACTTTTACACTAATGTCTTCGCATAGGCTCCAACAAAGTTAACTAAAATTTTTAGACATGTCAAAGATTGATTGAAATATGTTTACTTATGAAAATATTAATGGCCTCCACCCCTCTGCCATTCCTATACCTCACCAATAAATTGAAAATATAAATCAGATTCTCTAATTTGGTCATTATCCATGTTTACTACACGTGTACTACACTCCAACTGATTTATCACTATCAATAGGTTATCGTTATCACTATCACTGATTATCACTACGTACTTGACAAATATGGTTTGAACATGTCAACCTTTTCACTCTTTTAATAATGTGCTACATTTTATTATTTAATCACACTATATTTTACGAAAAATATTAATTAAATACACAAGAGAAAGACACTGCCCGTGAAAATAATAAGATAATTTAAATATGTTTTATATGTTAGTGCCGCGTCTTCTAAAACAGATGTGTCAAGCAGTGTATTACTCAAAGAAACCATTAGTTTAGTTCGGTTTCAGAAGATGCAAAAGTATCTATATAAAATTTTTCACAAACCAATTAATGTTAAATTGGAAAGCATCGAAAAAATCGTAATGGCATGTTGTGTATTGCATAACTTTTTACGACGGAAAATAGGCGATCATTATACTCCAGCATGCAGTTTGGATGTAGATAACTTTGAAAATTGTACCATACAGTGGGGCCTAAGAGCAGAACCCAATACCCTTGCCAACGTTCAAAAAGGTTGTTCCCGGCATGCAGCGGAAGATGCAAAAAGTGTTCGATAGTCATTTATGCATTACTTTAATAACGACGGGACTGTACAATGGCAGAATAAATTTATTTGAAATTACTAATGGAATTGATGTGCATATAATAAATACTGGCAGAACTATTGTGTTTCAATATGTTATTATTGTATAATTTAATATGAAATCGTACCTTGTCGTTTCCATAAAAACTGCTTTCGCTGTTACTATCTATGTTCGATACACTGTCTCTAGGCATTTCTTAATCCATTAAAAATAACATAATATCGAAGTACCACAAATGGGGTTTGTAAACCTCGTCTGCTCCTGGACCCGACCTTTTCGATAATTTCATTTTTTTCAGTTCTCTACGAAAACTCCCTCGTAGAGAATCTATTTTTTTGATAACCATATCTCTGCTTGCATTTTCGTCTACTTCCTTTAGTTTATTTTCTAATTCTTCGTATGCCTTATTTTTCATATGTCGGTCGTGGTAATCTTTGGATTTAATTTTCCACAGACATGGAAAATTTTTGTAGAAATTAATAAAATCTGTCACAAATTCCTTAGAATTCATGGCTATCGTTTCAGTTTGTACGTCTATGTGGTACGTATTAAATCGAACGAACAACACACACACTGCAATCCAGGAACATACACTCCTATCCGTACGTTCCAAAAATCAAACCGAAACAGATTTTACACGAGCGTTAAATCGTGCCGCTTTTTTCTCCACACACTGCGTGCCTGGCACGTTCGTGCATGACCGTACGGACCAATTCTCGCGAATTGAACGAAGTCTGTGGGGCCCTTTAATTTCTTTGCGCTGGACCATACTTGTGCACCGGTATCAACATAACCTCTTTGTCGACCTCGACTATCAATCCTAGAGAGTGAGGCTGGTATGAGACATTTCACCTACTGCTCGTGACGTCTATCTGTTACATGTGCCTACGGCACTAGTTTCTTTTTTGCATGCGATTTTACTTTGCCTTCTCCTGCTATTGAACGCATACATCAAGCTAGTTATTTTGTTATTCCATGTTTTGTGTTTATTTTTAAAATCTGTTTCACCCACTACGAAGTACGAAATGGTTAGCACTGACACGTTGTTTGAGGTTATGTGACGAAAAATAACTCTAAGGTGTTGTTTGAAAATCATAGTGTTTTTTGTTATTCTTCACAAAATAACTTAAGGGCATAATTTGTGATAATCTTTCTAACAGTGTACTGTACAATGGCATTAACTTCTGAAATGTGGATAACTGTTTAAATAGATGGTTTTTTAGTAAGTAAGTGAGCTTTTATGCACGTTTATGGATAATTTTTGGAATTGAACAAAGTATAGCTTCCTAAACACTTTAATTTTTTAAACACTTTTTTAATTTAAATTCATATTTTAATCGTTTATGATAATTTTACTTTACTTATTGTTGAAAACAAGTGTTTTTAAATTAGAAACAACCGCAAAAATTTAATTTACGTTAAACAATTATTTATCTTGCAGACGATATGGCAATCTCGTCTTTAGTAAATCATATGGTTTATTTTATCAGGTTACGTCAGTGGTCTATGTGGTCGGCGGTCCTCAAAATGTGGGTATTTTTTAAAAAAAAGTAGTATCTGTAAATATTTGAAATTTTTAAAAATGACTCACTAGACTTATCTATATGACGAACTCCAGTTAAAATATTTGTACTTATTGGTTCACTTTGTAGATCTATGGTATTAGCCATGCACCATATTTTAAAAAGTATAAGTTTCATACACCCGAAGTCAACTTTAAAGAAAACTTCTGTTCATAAATTACAAAACCATAAAGAGATTTTCAATAGTGAGGATTACGTAGTTACAACTATTCTAATATAAATTGGAGTTATTTTTTCTATATGGTGGTAGATTTAGTGATTACTACGCAATAACCATTTAATTGAGGTTGTGGTACCAGTTTTCGTTACTATAATACAACTTGGGTACGCAAAAACAAAAGAAAGACATGACCTTTCTGAACCTGATGTAGGTACATATGTCAACTTTCAACTACCGTTTTCCGTAACCGAGTTACTTTAGAAAAAAACAATTGTTTCAGATTTAACAAACTAATTACGAAGCCACCCTGTATAGATAGGTACAAACATTTTCAGTAACAATTATGAATTCTATCTCTGCACCTCCAGTCTTAAACATATTAATGCTTACAGTATTCTGTCATTAGCACATTTCTGTATTGAGTCGAATGGTTTAACAAAACAAGCCCGCAATTCATCCTGACGTACTGTATCTGACTGACGATTTAGGACAGTTTTCCGCTTAAATTCTTTTATCTTGATAAATTACATGAGGTTCTTCGTAATTAATCCTACATTTGCCTTAGAATAATAATTACTAGTCATTCAGGTTTGTTGAAATTAAAATATTTTAATAGTCTCGTACGTAACTGTGACGCTTTTTTAACCGTCAACACCAGCGTCTATTTAATAAAAAATATGCAGTTATTTATAAAAGGTTACCAGCTTAATTATATGACGGATAGATTGGGTACATTGTACACTTTTACAAGAAGGCGCCATGCAAGGTCAAACACTGCTCTATGGGCAGTACGGAGCTATTTTTAGAAAAGTTGTTCCTCGTTATGCGGGAGCGGTCTATTTATTTATTCTGCTGGTGGCAAATCCTTAATACTATTACACATTTGTATATTGTTTAGTTAATTGTGTTTAATTTTATCGTAATGTCAATAACAATTTGAATGATAACACTTATTTGTGGTTTTTGGCGGCTATTACAAACAGAACTGTATTTATACAGAGATTCAGCACGCTGAAGACAACAAATATCAAGTTTAGAAAATTATCTGGAGTAAGTTCCAGTCATTATTGTAGCTGCTAAATGTAAAGGAAAATCTGTTATTGAACGGTAGCCGAGTGGACATCAGCTAACCAAAAATTTGTAGCAATAAATGGTTAATTAAAGTAAAGTAAGGCCTGGTGATGGGCATAATTGGAAAATTTTCTTAATCGGAAGCTCCCGACTCGATTATTATCAGATTAAATAGTCGAGCCAGAAAGTTCATTATATAAATTATGAATATTAAATTGTGAAATGTAAACCTTGAAAACAAGCAAATTTTTTTTTAAATGCTGCCTTAGTTATTCTCTTTACAATGCAATGACTTTATAATTAATTATATACAGGGTGTCCGGATATGAGGGCTGTAATTTTAAGGGCTTATATGCCTGACTAAAAGCAATAGAAACCTCTAAAAAATGTCTACAAATACATTTCAAAATTAAAAATACAACTGCAAAAATGTGCAAAACTATGTTACAAGATTACAAAGTAAGGTACAATTAAGGTTAAGTAAAAGTGCCTGTAACGTAATTTGTTCATAATTTTTGGATCAGTATTAATTAGTGCTGGCAACCGAAATCGGTTTTTTGGATAGTTCGGTTAACCGGTTTCGGATAATTCGGATTTTTACAAAACCCGAAAACCGGTTATTCGATTCTTCAAATAAACAATTTAACCGGAAAATCGGTTATTAGTATTAGTAGTTATATAGTGAATTTTAGTGTCACTTTATATAACATTTATCATCTAAAATGAACTGTTTTGGAGGTATTTAGATTTTTTTTGTAAAATGGCATAGCTAACTTTAAAAATTCATATTTTAGAAACAATAAAAAAGGTGATCTTTATTTTTATTAGGTGTTATGCTTCGTTTTGATGTATTCATATTTAGCCTGTCATGTACAGAGTCCTCAAAATTAATTGACAAACTTGAGTAAATTTAAACGTGCTTGACCTAAAAATAAAGATTCCCAAGTTAGCTATGATATATTTGATAATACGAGTATATGCCAAATGAGAAATGTTATATAATTATAAAGTAACACTAAAGTTTACTATAGAATTCAAAAATCATTTCATTGAAAAGTTTATCAAATTACCTAAGTAGCCAAATCTTCATAAAAAAATGTTTACCCCATCTGTCAATCTAACCGGTTATTCGGTTAACCGAATATTCGAATAACCGATTTTGATTATCCGGTTTTCACCACCATTCGGGTACCCGTTTTATCTGAAATCGGTTTTTACGGAACCCGGTTAACCGGTTTCACTTTTTCCGGTTTTTGCCAGCACTAGTATTAATGAAGTAAACAATTGAAGTTACCGAGAAACTCGTGAAAACTGTAACGTACTGTAACGTTCTACAACGTTGCAGTGTCAGACTGCTGCTGATAAACTAAAAGTGATATTAGTCATAATGGTGCGTACAGCGTACAGTCTGATTCATTTTTGTCTAGTTTTTCTTTGATGCTTGTGAGTGTACTTAAACAAAAATGGAACAATTTATAGTAACCATACCCAGCTGCATGGCAGTTAGTTTACGGCGAATCTAGGCAAAACTCTCTACGAGACGTTTTTACGGTAAACTTTTCATGCAAGGAACATAAGTCATTTTAAACACTTGTAGCTATTATTCTGTGTTGTGAAAAGAGCTCTAAGAAAACCATTCACAGTAAGTACCTATGCTTAGGTGTATATATTCTATTTGTAATTATTATGTATAAATACATATCAGACGTTTGTACGGTAAACGCTTCTTGTAAGAAACAGAAGTCGTAACTATTATTAACAACAAATATGTTTTGTTTAGTACAACTTATCATATGACAAAATTTAGGTACTCATATTCCGGGGTTTAGTAAGTACTAAGTAGAGACTTGTAAAAGTTATATTTCTTTATCCCATTACCACAGTTATTTAAGAAATATAAGCACAGATAAATTTATTCAAGCCTTTCCTAAGTATAGCTTTCATGAAGCTCATTATATTGACACTTGATTATTCAAATGTAATTTTTTATTACACAAAATACCGCGGATTGCATATACTGCTATGACGTCACATAGTTCGAATTACTAAAACTAATCAGATTCTAAAGGCTGTTTCAATAATCGGATTAAAGGTTAAGTTTTATTCGCTATTGGCAATGCAGGTCACAAAATATAGTAATTTAAAATGGATATGTCATTTTCTCAAAATGATTACACTCAGACAATTCCTTTAGTTGAGATTCACCCAACGCTGTGCAATACAATTTGTAGTATTTTTTAAAACAATTTTTATATTTTAATTTTCAAATTACTTTCAGAATATAATACCTAGTATAGATACAGGCTGTCTTACGATGACGGTCCATAAAAATTTGCAGAGACTACTTTTATTGCTATTTTAATGTAGGTTTTGGGTTTTCGGGGGTGTTCTCTTTAAATAAAATAATGCCACTCTTCTAGCACCTCCAATTATACCGCAAGACACCATCAACTTGCATATTTTAAATGGAACATCCTGAATATTTTTGCATATGTATTTGGGTTATACGCATAATTTTAGGGACACTTTTATTAAGCCTTCTTATATCTATCTCTAATGGTATTCGAAATAATTCAACTCCATCAAAAAAAGTTGCTTTTCGATAGCCTAATTCAAATTTGCCTATTTTACATCGTGCAAGTATTCATATACTTTACTCATTGCAAAGATTTTTGACTTGCTTGATGGGGACCTCTCCTTTCCTCAAATGTTATTTTTGTTTAAAGCGAGGTACTCGACCCGAACAACAACAAAGGGTAACAAGAAACACACAAATACATAAATACACTGCCACACGTTTACTGCCAAGGCATTATATCAGTTGATCAATGCAGTTCAAGAGGATGCGGCATAATATTTTGTCTACTCGTAAAACGTTTTTGGTATTGCTCTGCCACACGATAATATGTATTTGTCACACTTCCCATAAATCAGCACTTTATCCGTCATCTCGGCATTTTTATACATGTTTGTAAATACACAAAAAATGAAATTAGCGAAGACAACGAATCATAGGTATGCGAAATTTTATTTTTGACTGTGCAGTCGCCATCTGTAGGTCTCTAGTGCAAGGTGAACTTCACGTTGCAACAGCAACAATATTAACAATAATCGACGATGTTTGCATAAAATAATTAGTACTACATATTTTAAATTATAACATCCCTAGATGTTTGCAGTGTTCTGTAAAAATCCTTCTTTGGCTCTTTATTATAATATTCTAAGTTTTGACCAGTGTTTTTTGATGTTTGAAGAGTATGCAACTAGCAATGCAAATTTCTAGGTTATGGTTCAGTTCTAGTGACCAATTTTTAATTTTAAAGATTTTATAGTAATTAAATAAAGTAATAGCATAGTACTGGCCTATGTGCTGTTTGTTTTTCTAGTCGAGGGTCCAACGGAGCTACGGCAATCGTACAAAATTTTATAATTAAAGACTGCTGCGGGTGCATTCCGTGTTTTTTATTAGTAGGTATTCCTTACATTTAATTTCAATTTAGTTAGAATAAATCAATATTTTATTTAACACGGATTGTGTGTATTCTGTTAGTAGATAATTCTGACGGATTTTGTTTTGGCAGTGTGCAACGAAGAAAAGATACTGAGTAATCGGATTAATTGTTATCTATCAATTACATAGGTATGATTATTTGATGGTGTAGAAAATTACTGCATGGTAGTTGACAGATCTAAACCATCTTGGACGATGATTGCTACACGCGCGGATTTTCCGGGGGAAAATAGGTTTTTGCAATTCTTTATTGTCATTTAGGCCTCTCTGAGCACGTGGTTAAAATGTTTGTACTTAGTCATAGTTAGCCCTGTATAATCCTTTTACATAACGTGATGCAAATATTGTGAAATGGCGTTTTCTAAGTGCTGTTATGCCTTTTGCGTCATATGTCTCGGTAGAGTAAGAGTTACGCGATCGCAGTTCATTAAAATATGTTTTTAACTTCCCAATCTTCAAAGGTGTCCTATGTTGTATAAACTACAGCATGTATTCCTTTTACATCGACCTAATACTATTAAGTATTGCCTTTTATCCTTGGTTTTATTTTCCTTATTTAGATTAACCATATGATATCGGTATTGTTGCAGCATAAAAAATGCTAGGGAAATAAATAAAATGGTAACTTGTTTATAGTAGACATAGATAGGTGCTTACTTCATAACAATTCAGGTTAATAAATGTTTTAAGTGAATGACTCACCATTATTTTATTATCAACTAGGTATAATTCTCTTTAAAATTTATTATTAAAATATGTATTATGTATTAAATCCGTCATTTGTCGTTGTATCCTGGCGCATTCACCATTTTATCAGACAATTGTTTAAATTCCATTTGTTTGTTATTACATAGCATTTGAAACTGTGAGAAAATTAGGGACTGGGGAATAGGAAATGATTTTGCTCTTCTACCGTTTTAATTTTGTATACGGATATGGAAACATAATCGTTATTTTGTCAAATTTTGATAATTTTCGGAATATCGAAAACGGTAAAAAAAAACTAAATACTTGTTACTAAGTAATTGTTAATTATATATGTGTATAAGGAAATAAATACTTATCGCAAACGGTCAAAGTCATTCATTAGCAGTACACCAGACATATACCTCTTTTGAGCCTGTTAGCTCACCTCAGTATGCTGTAGGAGGCGAGGCAACCGACATAAGAGAATCTAAATAGACGTTTTTTACTGTATTAGAAAGGTATTTTAAGCTAATATAAATCAAATCTTCTACAATTCCTATCAATGGAAGTCATATGTGTGTTCTCTGATACCAAACATCCAGGTATGCTAATGAACAATTCCACAGACAAAGCTCTATTCAATAATTATCTAAAGAAATTTAACTAAATTTACTAACCTGGTTTAATGAAAACACTATAAATATCTAACTTCCACTTTTGACAGTGGGAACTCGAAAATTCAGCCACAATAGATGCGATCTGACCTATTTCTGCATTTTTAGGATTGCTTCTTCAGGTGGCCTCCTTTAAGTTGAGTCAAATATCTAACTATAGAAATTATTATATAAATTAAAATCGACAATGACAAATGTGACATTAGCCTGTCAATTTTAAATTAAATATGACAATACCTACTTGAATAATGTTTACCCTTTATGTAAAAGTTTTTATATATTTTTAGGTATTAATAATATTGTGTGAAACTAACTACTCTGTGGACTAAAGTCCCAACCAGCGTTGAATTACACCCACACTATCTACCCATATATTCTTTATTATTATTGAAGATGGTTAACCCGTATGAGTAGTAGATAAATAGGGTGTTATAAACAATAGTCCAAATCTCATAAACTCCTTTAATTTATTTTGACTACCGGTTTCGTAGTACAATGACTACATCTTCAGGTCTCCAAGGACTACACTATAAACAAACAACCTATTATATGACTTACAAATACAAATTTAAAAAAAATTGGTAAGATATAATTAATATTGAACAAAAATAAATACTTACATTTAAATAAAACAAGAGTTGTCAAAAAACTATCAAATACCAACGTAAGTCATATAATAGGTTCTTTGTTTATATTGTAGTCCTTGGAGACCTGAAGATGTAGTCATTGTACTACGAAACCGGTAGTCAAAATAAATTAAAGGAGTTTATGAGATTTGGACTTTTGTTTATAACACCCTATTTCTTTATTATTAGCTTTTGGGCGATTCCATTATCGCGGGTGCAACATTTAGACTCCTTTAAGGCTTCCTACTAATAAAATAATTTAAAAAATACATGAATTTATTGTTTGAAAAGCTACATTTGAACCTGTACTCTTTTGATTCGTTTATAACTATTCATATGAACAAATTAATCAACCTTTCAGTAATAAAAAAAATTATAGAAAACAAAAATAAACTGTGAATTATTCACTGTTTAAGCAATCGCGGGTGCAACGCCAAATTATCGCGGGTGCAACACGTCTAAATTACGTGGACATAAACGCCATTATAATCACATAAATAAAAGAAACAAGAGATCAAATAATGTGTGTTACTAAAGTTAATTATTTATTTTCAAATACGTCAATTTTCGCCGAAAATTCTATTAACATATTGCCATCAATTTTCTTCCTTGGTGCTTTTAATTTTGCAATAATATCTTCAAAATGAAGGTCTGCTATGTCATTCACGATTTGAATGAAGTGTTTACCATCAATTGTCGTCAGAACCAATATCCTCTCTCTTAATCTGATTTTGGCCACCATTTTCAAATTTTCATCGGCATTAATTTTCCTTTTCATTAAATCTCCCCGTTTCAAATCACGAGCCCGTTATCGACAGGTATGATAATAATAATAATATCTGTACTTACCCCTTATTCATTATTAAGCAGGCCGCATTTGGGCCCAGGAACGATTTACGTTGGTAGGCCCTAACCACCATTCAGTGCAGGAATGAGGGAAACCTAGAAAACTTCATTCATTAAGGGGGTAGTCAAACGTCAACCGGTATCAATATCTCACATTGACCCAAGCCAACATTCTTCCACCCTACCATACCCGCAGAGGGGATGCCAATCCTCTCTACGAATATAGCTTATATACGGTCTACTGGCCGCGGGGGTCGAACTTACAGCGATCTAGTCACCTCGATTTAAGTACTGACACCTTAAACCACTGACCGATCTGCATAGAGTTCAGCATTTTCATTCAGTTTTTTCATATATGTCTGTGATGCAGTCTCTTTCCGTTCTTCTGCTGTCATTTTAACCAACCTATCTATAAAAAGTGCGAAATATTAACATAAACACTTACTTAATATAAATCACTAATAACACATAGCATAATATTACTATTCAAGGCTTGATAAATCAATAAAATATGATAAATGACACCTTCATGTTAAGAATCAAACTTATTGCACCCGCGATCCGAATATTGCAATCAGTTCAATTCGCACCGAACATTCAAATGTTATCGTTTCTAAGCGCACTAAAAATTCAAATATGAATTTAGGTCCGAAAAAGTAGTTTTATTACTAAATTCATATATTTTTCTTTATATTGGCTCCAAAAAAAGTAATAAACACTATAATTCAGAAATTGATGTAGACAATCGTCTCCAGCGGAATCGCCCTTTTGCAACATTTTTTACTGTATTATATATTCTTTATTCAAATCGACCCAATATGATGATATAGTTTAACCTAAATTGCAGTTTAAAAAAAAACACGCCGGGAAAAAATTATGGTGTACAATAAATAGTAGTAGATATTTTGTAAGGTTAAAACGTGTACAACAGAGACAATGGAAAACTTCCACCGGTTATTATTGTAGTCATGAAATATTAATGTCAAAAATAGTTGCCAACAACCTTGTTTATTGTTAAATATGTTGAATATATTTAACGAAAAATAAGATAGATCTTAAGCTACAGCCGTAATATGTTGCTCTAAAATTTTCCGTGGCACCGAGCTGCTATAGACGAATTTTGGCCACTGCTCAAGAAGGTTGTTCTTTGAGTAACCAAACGAATCAAGTTTTTACAGTAAAGTGTACGTTTGCATCGAAGGAGTGACTAAATAATTGATAACTCGGTTTGTTTGCCGCGGCAGACAGTTTAAAACCTCGGTCGATACGAATCACTTCTCTAGGCCGTATCAAATAAGTAATCCGAGATTTTCGATAACCACTACATCACGAGTATTGTTATGTGCTAGTGATATGCTTGCCTGAACGTTCTTTTAGTAGAAACAAATCTTTATTAAGGTATGATAACTTATAACATTTTATTTTTGCCAGATAAAATGGAGATTAAGAAATACTTGTTCTATTTATTATTTAATTATGATGCACATTAAAATTTAAAACGCTTTTGCTGTAATAAATGATGTTTACCAACTGTGATTTATTAAGTCAAATGTTTATCAAACTGTTGTTCGATTTAATTTATGATATTTAATATTTGTAGAAAATAATTAATGAAAATTGTATCCTTTAACCACTGTCTGAATAACACCAATTGTTTATTATGATACGAATAAAATTTTAAAAAATATTTCACTAATACCTTCCCGATAATTCACAGCTTTATTTTTTAAGCCATATTATTTGCAATTAAGTTAAGTAGAGTTAAGTAATAGTGATTGATTATAAAGTAATTATACAGTGTATGGAAACTCTGTCAAGAAAATCAGGGGGAGTAACCTCAAAGTTATTGTTTTTAATTTGTCTTTTGTCTTAACTATTTTAATACTATAACAATATTTTCCAAATTTGACACACGTGTTATGTTTTTAGATAAAATATTTCTTTAATTGCAGCGCCCTATAAAAAGTAAAGCAAACATCACATATTATTTTTTTCAAGTACTTTCTAAATTTTCGGCGCGGAGTTTTCAGACGCTTTATATTTCAGACACAGCGTTTCGAATGTCATAATGACTTATATTATCCCACATGTGCTTTTTTAATAGTTATTTATGCAACAAGTGCAAAAAGTAAGGTTAGGCCGAGTTGGACAACACGTCGGGTGCAATAAACACTTTTTGTACGAGTTGCATACAATATTATTTCTACGTTTATGCAAAAACCAACAAATGTTTTATTTGTATTTCAGTTGATACTCGAAGGAAACTAATTGTATTTTTAATAAATTGCATTTTCTAGTAATTTTGTAACCCAATATGTAATTAATAGGTCTGTTCCAACAGCTGTTGAGAACTGGTTCAGAACTGTGAGAAATGTTTGACCAACACCGTTTTACGTCGTAATCGCCGATAGTATATTATCAACTGAATTGACTGACTAGTTCTGGACGGTTCAGAATGGATTCTTGCTGTTGTTGAAACAAACCTATTATGATTGAAAATCTCACAGAAAATGGACTAAATATGGCGTTGATTTGAACGTTTATGTTTGTCATGATCACAAAACGCTGTAGTAGAATGGCAGATGAATGCAATAAAAATAGAAAATAGAAACAGTTTTTCCACTAAATATAGTTCAATATGAATATTTTCGACTTCCAAGCTCGCTTTTGCTTAGAATTTTCATAGCCGTTCGTTTCTTTTTCAGCAGGGTGTCTCAGGTATCACTGGCATCCAAGTTTACCCAAATATACCTATATTTAAAAGTTCACCGTTTCCAAGATACAGGGTGTTCAAGATTTCGAAATTTTTATTATCTATATATTTTCTTTATTTGGAAATCATTCGTGATAAAACCACAATAGTTCTGGTTGTAATGGGACATCTTAGGTCGAATTATTCAGTATGTTCCTATTATCACCAGTGGCGTAGAACTGCCTTAATTGTTAAAATACATAAGATACAAATAATTATTTTTTGACATTTTGTTTAAAATGCTTCGTATTGTGACCAGTCAGTATAGGAAAAAATGATTTTCACAGTTACATATGTTTTCTGTTATATTCATTAAAAGTATAAATATGAACGGTTATTCATTAGTTACGATTTTTTCAATAAGTTTCATTCAAATAAACAACACCTATGTATCAGTCAGTATTTTTCTCGATATATTCAATCATAAGCAATTTATATGTAGTAAAGTTACATATACTGCAATATATCATCTATATAGTGGTTAGCATGGATAAGTCACGTGTATAGGAATTAAAAAAGAACATTTATTAATATTATTTATCGTTCGTTTGATAATTGCCGATTACTTTCAAAATGTGTAGCACTTATTTATGTATTTGTGCATTATTCAGTTCCATTTATCTTATACAAATATTGATATAATTTAGGAAAATGTAAATATTACACTGTGTCTGTAGTTTGTGTGAAATAAAATAAATGCATTCCGTCAAAGGATTTATAGAGGATGTGAAAGTAACCAATTTTTAATAAGCAACTTTCTGGAGATAATGAAATCGGTCCATTACACCGAATTAGGTACATGTTACAAATAACATTTTTTTGTTAAAGCTCCCAAAAAACATATTCAGACCTCTTATTATGTATGATTAATCAGATTTTAATTACTATAGCACCATAGTAACTGGATTGTAATGTAATTGATGTTTATTTTATATAAAATAATGTTGTTATGGCACTTTTTTGGGATGGAGTCTGAGGAAGACTCATTTATTTTTAGGGACTGAAATGGGTCCGTAAAATAGCTTTTAAATAAAATATAGTTTTTAAAAAAACATTGTTGTAGATTACAGGTAGAAGTGTAACAACTCATAGGTACTATTTCAACCCACCTAGCAATTTGGTATTTTATAACAGCTAGAAAAACGTTTTTTAAACAAATTTTATAAAACAGCATAAGTCGCAAAAACATTGTAAGAATGTTCATATAGCAACTATATAATCAAAATCGGCACCATATTAGAAAGCACTTTATTCGCCGTAGAGATTTTGTAAAGTCTGTTACAAGGAAACAGAAACAAAAAATACTTATACAGGGTGTCCCGAAATTAATGGGACTCAGAGCAAGAGTAGATTCCTTACATCAAAATAATGCGATAAAGCCAAACTTACCTTGATCCATTTGTGGCTAATAAAAAGTTACAGGGCGTTAAAGTTTAAATTTTGAATTCGAAATTCTTAAAATTCTTAGAAAGTTTTCAAAGGGTTCTTTTGAATATTTGGATTAGGGGTTTTCTGGGACGAGAAAAACGAATCCGTACTTAACTTTCTCGTAGTCGCTAGAGAGCGCTACGAAATGTAGGTACTCTTGGTTGATAAAAACTGGTTATAACTTTTTTATCAGTGTGTACGAAAGTTTTAATAGAAAAATATTGTTTTCCTATCTATTTTTCACAAATAAGGTATACTTGTTTTATGTCGATAAATTTAACCGTTTTCGATTTATTTCTTGTTTTTCTATTGGATGCAATAAAATAAAATAAAAGTTTGTAGTTACGGAACTAAAAAACATTTATAAGCTTGTCACACAAAAATGTTTATAAAATATTTATATATCTGCCGTATGTATTATTAGGCTGCCAAAACGTTCTTATGACGTAATTTATAAAATATTTCAGTTAATGACAACAAAATAATGATACTTACCGCTATAGTAAAACAAATATGTATTTCAAAAGCAATAATAATACGGCAATAAAACATAGTTGTTTTATATCCTGAAAATAATAAAACTGCATGTTCTGCTGGTTGGAAAGTTTCGTTTTGGCGTGTCTGTTTCTATGTGGTTTGTGTTCAAGGAAAGGCCTAATACACCAATTTTTAGTCGAATAATACTACAAAAAGAACGTCTGACAACCCTGCACTCAATTCTTGTATTTCGATAAAGCCGACGTCAGATACATCGCGAGTATAGCTGAGTACAAATATTTATTTACAAGTAATTGCAATGTTCGTGGAAAATCCAGGAGTTGTAGTCCAAGCACTTTTTGTGTATGATAGAAGTAAAAATGTTTTAACGGAGCCCTATACGATTTAATGGAAAACATTTCCTTGGTTTGCTATTAAATGAGTAGTCACTAAAGGATTTTCCTCTATGGTGTGTATTATAGCTTCTTCGGCTTGTAAATGCGACAGGCTCATCTACAACCTACCCCATTATGTCTTGGTTGTAGTTGTCCCGTGGAATTTTTATAGTATGCGAACGAAAGATTTTTTATTAAGTTGACACCTTACAGGAAAACTGCTACGCTGCTATACATACAACCTGCTACGGCATTTAAGTGCAAATATTTTTGTTATTATTTGTTTTAAGAATTTATTGAGAAAAGTGACTTGACTTTTCAAAAGCTGTCTTCATTTAAAATTAGGCGCATGATGATGAAAACAGGTTGAATTAAAATGACAAATAATTATCAGCGTGTATTGAACATTATAACGTCATCACATTCTTCTAGTACAAATTGTAATTAATTGGGATTAAAAATTAAGATTTGATGTAACTTTTTATCTTTTAGACTTAATAACGTAGATCTACGTGAATAAGGTAGTTTAATTGTTGTTATTGAATTATATAATCGAATGAGTGATCTGTACAAATTGAAGAATAAATGCTATCGATAACGATATGGTTTGTGGATACTGACTAATTTTGATATACAGGGTGTCTAAATATGTGAGAAAATTTATATTTTTAATTATTATATTATTTATAATTTTTTTATGAAAATAAAGATGGGTCTTTTATGTAATATTCTGAAAAAACCTCCCCCTCAAAATTTACGTCCAAAAAAAAGGTGAAATAATCGATTTTTCTTCTTCCTTGCCTATTAAGCTAAAACAATGAAACATAGTGAACATTAGCTATAGTTGAAATGTTAAATTTTTCAGCTTCTTTGCTATCTCTCAGATAATTTGAAGTAATAGTGTCTACAACAATCCTATAAATATGCATGAGTTTCCTAAATAGTTTTGTCTAGTATTCACTAGTGCTCAAATAAGTCTTTATTGACTGGTTTCAAAGAATCTGGAATGAACTAATAAAAATTCTCCAGTGTCAGCAATTAAATCTGCGCCTCCTGCGTGAAAGCCTAAAGTAACGTTCAGATAAACGTTAGTGCAATGGCACTGCAGTTGTACTGTTCTATTGTAATTGTATGGTGTTAAATATTATTTACTCTGTTTACATAAAATTACTGTAGACTTAAGAAGTTGGGGAATTTTTCCGCTGTAAGTTGGCAACATGCAAAAACTCAAGATTCTTGACCTTCACATGAAGAGGTTATGTTTATGTTTTTCTCAACTACGTCCCTATCTACGGAAATTGTTGGTTTCTATCATTTGCCGAATACCGAATAGTAATTAAAAGCCTACCCTAGATGAAATATAAGCCTACAATTTGCAGGAATATATAGATGGTCTATTTGAATGATTGGTTAAGTGAGGCCCCACTCATTTCAGCAAGTCATCAAACACTGCCACTGTCATTCGGGTGAAATGAAAATATAATTCTCATTTCGCATTTATATAAATTATAGAAATCACCTTGCATGTGCTTTCTGCGGTTAATAGGTCGCACCCGCCATCTCCGAGTTCTTTTCATTTTTTTTGCATGTATACATATTGACGTCGCTGCGAATAAGAGCAGCAAAAGTAACAGTTTCTTAACCAAACAGTCCTCTTCATCAATTTTTTTAGAAACAAATCAATTCTAAACTAAATATCTAAATTAGAATCTAATTTAAAAACTTAACCTGAAAAAATGTGAATCTTCTGTTTACGGTCAAAAAAACTGTTTTCTGATTGGTCCTTGTATGATTGTTGGAAAAGGAATGGTAAAAGCTAAAATGCTTTTAGCTTTTGCCATACAACTGCAGTACAAAGGCGTAACCGAGGGCGTAACTGTTAAGTTTATCTGAACGTTACAAAAGTCATCCGTATTTCTAGCCGTTTTACTTCAGTATCTTTGAATATTTGCAGGTGGGATAAGTTAACATTCCTATTATTTGCTAAATCCTAGATTATTCAGTTATTAAATGTCTAAAATTATTTGAACTTGTAGAAATCACTATTTCAAGAATATGGCGTCCTGTTTAATAACTTGTCTGCAGTACCTATGCAACCGCACTAATCTTATGTGAATGAAGCTTTACGCTAATATTAACATTTTTCCGAATGATGGTGGAAGTTTGTTAATTAAAGTTTTATTTTTTAATTTATCAAGTGAACGACAAATGCCAAACTTGAAAGTAAGGTGTTTTGGCGGTTTTAAATTATATGTTATGTTAGGTTCATATTATGTGTCAAAATATTGTATGTTTTCAATAAAAAGTTTGCTCAAATATTATTTGCATATAATGGCTGAAATTCACTCTAGTGATTTACAGCCATAATTAAATCGTCGTTGAATGAATGATATACCACTAATGCATTGAAGCGAATTAATAAAAATAGTACATAATATATGACTACTGGATGCTGAACAAACAATATTTAAGATAATACGGAGTTGTTTCATAAATTCATTTGGAAGTAATAAATAAATAAATATTTTCCAGATTTGATTGAATCCATTAAATTTTTTTGATTTAAAAAGGTGTAATTTATTCTTGTGGAAGTGAATTTAAATTTTGTTTATATATACGTGTTCTGAAAAATTAACATTCATTTTGTAGACAGCCCCAAGTTGGGGTACCTATGTGTTATGTTTTTGATGCCATAATTTTTGAAAATTTATTTTGTAGTCGTGATACTATTTTGTAATTAATTATCTCAAAAAATTAGCTTATAAACAAGACGTCGTCTTTTGCTTGAAAAACGTTTTATAATTTATAGAGCCCCATAAAAATGTCGAATATGTATTTTTTTATATAAAAAGAATTAGTTTGAAACAAGCTACAAATCTCTGTACACCTTGAATCTTAAACTACTATGTAAAAGTGTAATTTGGGGCCTTTAGTACATTAGCAGGGTTCTCAGCGTCAGGGAAAACCTGAAAAACCTGGAAATGTCAGGGAATTTGAACTTTGTCAGGGAAACGTCAGGGAAAGTGCCAATAAATGTCAAAAATCAGGGAATTTTTATTGTCGTCAGGGAAAATTTCTGAATGCTACTCATGCCGTGTCTAAATTCTTTATTTAATGAACGCACCCAGTTGCCTATTTCTGTTTGTTTTCATCACACGTACCCGCAGATTGATATAAAGAAACAGATATATCTGGAGTGTATAGCTGTTTTTTTATACATATTCATCGCTTGTTTCAAGACGTATTCAATGGTGACGTTACTTATGTAATGCACCAAGAAAATGTATATTTTCAAAACGTAACATCATTAAATATTTGTTTCTCTTTAACATCACACTCACACTTTTTGATTATTGTTTATACAATTTATTATTATATTTATAACAAAGCTACACTAGATTTGGATTAAAATAGAACGATTATTAGAGGCAGAAATTATTAATATATTTCATTCATTTCATTTCATGTTGTTGAACTTGTTTGTATATATATTTGGAATTTGTGTGAGATCTGCAACAAAAACATGGAATTGATTTTAGCAACTGCAAACCAAAAACAAATAATTACCTACATGTTCGTGTAAGTGACAGGTTTAATGAAATTTGGAGGGAAAAGTAATTGGATTATGCTTTTGTAATGTAATTTAAGATGTCTAAGAATACGTTAAAATTAGTAGAGGTACATACAATAATCCACAACCAATTCCTTTTTAAATAAACAAGATAAGAAATATAAAAGTATCAACCATTTTAAACATAAAATCTGAAAAATTAAATCACCCCGATTTTGAAATCTCTATCTAGCAACTGCTGCATAGACCTTATCAAGAGTTCAAACAGGGCTCAGTGGACGTTTTAAACACGGTTTAAAAAGCGACCTGTGTGACGTTACTGTTTCAATGCAAACATATAGTGTTTTGAACCAATTTTAATACATTTAATGACAAAAAACAGCTGTAGCTGTTTTTTGTCATTAAATATATAGCTGTTTGCTCAGTAGTAAAATCTATTTTTATTGGTTTTTGTTGTATTTGTTTATACATATTTCTATTAGATCTTTTAAATATGCATTTTATACATATTTCTATTAGATTTCTTAAATATTTATTTTTGTTAATATTTAACACAGTACAATGTGTTGCAATGACTGAAATAAATATTTCTAATAAAATTAAATATCCATGTCTCTTATTAAGTTTTAAAAAATATGATATTTTGTATGCTTTTTGTCAGGGAATTTTAAAAAAGTATGTCAGGGAAAACCTGGAAATGTCAGGGAATTTGGTTCTGAAAAATTGCTGAGAACCCTGATTAGCAGTAATTAATATGTATTATTTATATCAGCTCAGTCAAAAAATATTCATTTTTTTTAACACAATAACTTACAGCGTTTTTGATACTACATATCTTATCTTCTTATTTGTAAAGGTTGCCAATTAATATAGTGTTCACATCTATTTCAGGACAAGCATTGGAATCTCCGTCTTCATCATTTTATTCTTATTTCCCATGCTTGCAATTTTTACTGACAGTTTTTTAGACAGCTGTATATAATTTGCTATAAATATTTTATAATGAAAATAAACGAAACTATACGATAATACAAATATAATGTTATGTATAAATGTCAATGTTACTATTATTAAATATTTAATATGTTACTTTGTTGGTCTTGACCTTTAAGTAGGTATGCCTAGATAATTGGCAGGAAAACAATATTTTTTAAATACCTTGTTAGATTAGGTTGAATATACCGTTTGCTATTTCGATATACAATAAGTATAAACATATTTTGAAAAATCGCATTTAGCCCCTTAGTTCTGTACCACTAGCCTTTTTTTATTTTTGATTTTCTGCTTGCGAATTCGATCTTAATAACAGTTCGTGATAAAACCGCATTCATCAAGCGGTGTCAAGGGGCTTGTGCTTGCACAAGATTGTTATTTGCAAACGTTTTCATTATACCTTGCGCATGTTAAGATGATGGATTACACCAATTGAGATAACATGGACGCTTTCGGCATATGCACAAACGTTCTACTGTAATTATCTCCCAAAATAGTTCTGAAAATCAACGTGTACGCTTGCATAATATAGCCTTTTAAAAAGTCGTTGAATTTAATTTGATTTGTAGTTACTTGTTTTTATCGTGTTGTAATTGTATCATGATCGAAGTTCTATTCTGTAAAATTCATTAATTTTCGTCACACAGATCGAAGTGATTTTTGACACATGCCTATTGAATACCAATAATAAATGTTTAATAACCATTAAATAACTGACTAGATTGTTGGACAGTGACGTACATAGATTTTTATCGAAATATCGATAAAATATTTTACAGAGTGTTCTGCAAGCTATGACAAACTATTTAGCATCAGATGGTAGCTAGGTTAATGTCAAAGGAACGTTTTTTCTTATACAGATTCGGAAATTGCGGATCTTTACAGAGAAAGTAGAAATTGCCGCTTCATCCCAGGTTTCCAAAATTGGCCACTAAGGTCACCAGATTTTAATCCCTTTGATTGCTACCTTTGGGGATGGTTTAAATAATTAGTATATGCAACAAAAATGAACACGAGAGGCGCTATTTGATTGAATTGCCGAAATGTGCAGCACTCAGAAAATCACAGTAATTTAATGTGTAGTGCACAGGCAGACGGTGGTAATTTTTTTGGAAATGATATAAGACGACATAAATAAACGAGCAGCCGCTAAGTTAATTTTAAGCACTTTAAAATAATTTTATGCAGAATTCTGTCATTTATTTTTTGCAGTTTTTCTGTTACTGATTTATATGACCGTGAGTCACCCTGTATAATAATCATCGTCACGGCGTATCCGCTATATAGTTAATAACTGCATTAATTCCTTGATAAACTGTAAACATCACAATATTTACATATAGTATTTAAACATTAAAATAATAAAAAGATAAAACAGCAATATTATAGACAATTAGAATATTATAATAATAATAATAATATCTCTACCCCTCATTCTAATCACAGGGATTAGCCCAGAAGTCGGAGACTTGTGCGGGAGAGGGGGCGGCATATTATTATTAAGCAGGCCGCATTTGCGCCCAGGAACGATTTACGTTGGTTAGCCCTAACCACTATTCAGTGCAGGAATGAGGAAAACCTGGAAAACCTCATTAATTAGGGGGGTGGTCAAATAACAACCGGCATCAATCTCTCACACTGACCCAAGCTAACATTATTCCACCCTACCATACCCACAGAGAGGGTGCCAATCCTCTCCACGAATATAGCTTATATACGGTCTACCGGCAGCTGGGCTCGAACCAACTCCGTCTAGTCACTTCGATTCAAGTACTAACGCCTTAAACCGCGCGACCACTGACCGATCCAAGTAAGTAAGTAGTAAGAGTAGTAGTATAGTAAGATATTCATTGAAATCAATTTTACTAGGTACATATTTTAATATATTAGACATTAAACCTACCTTTTATTTCTTTTTATGAGTCTACGTTTGGCTTTATTGCTCTAGAACATTATTGAAGTGTGGCAGGTGCACATTCAAAGACAGCTGTCGCTTCCTTTGTACTCTATTTTAAGTTCTTTTCAAAACTCTAATAATAGGTACCTCATTGTTAGTGACCTACTTATTCCTAATATTTTAAGAATTTTTTTTAAACATTAGACATTGTAGATTTTTTATTATAATAAGATAGATGGATAAGAAATAATAATTTATCATTTATACAGGGTGGTATATGTATAAATATGGTAATCCAAATAAAATAATATATGCATTCTGAAAGCTATTTATGATGCGAGTGTTAAATATGCATTTTAAGGCACGCATGTAAAACTTGCTGCAATTTACATCAGTGCCTTAGAAACACTTTTAACATAAACATCATACAATATTTTTTCTACAAACAGCATTAAAAAGAATTAACCCGGGTATAAAAAAGTTAAGTTTTAAATAGCATCGTAGGCAGTATATCAAATTTTTGAAGTGATATATAGTAATCCAGGGTTCTCAACGTCAGGTAAAACCTGAAAAACCTGGAAATGTCAGGGAATTTGAACTTTGTCAGGGAAACGTCAGGGAAAGTGCCAATAATTGTCAAAAATCAGAGAATTTTTATTGTCGTCAGGGAAAATTTCTGAATGGTACTCATACCGTGTCTAAATTTTTTATTTAATGAACGCACCCATTTGCCTATTTCTGTTTGTTTTAATCACACGTACCCGCAGATTGATATAAAGAAACAGCTATATCTGGAGTGTACACTGTACAGCTGGTTTTTTATACATATTCATCGCTTGTTTCAAGACGTATTCAATGGTGACGTTACTTATGTAATGCACCAAGAAAATGTATAGTTTCAAAACGTAACGTCATTAAATATTTGTTTCTCTTTAACATCACACTTTTTGAGTATTGTTTATACAATTTATTTATAACAAAGCTACACTAGATTTGGATTAAAATAGAACGATTATTAGAGGCAGAAATTATTAATATATTTTTTGTTCATGTTTTTGTATATATATTTAGAAAATGTGTGAGATCTGCAACAAAAACATGGAATTGATTTTAGCAACTGCAAACCAAAAACATATAATTATCTACATGTTTGTGTGAGTGACAGGTTTAATGAAATTTGGAGGGAAAAGTAATTGGATTATGCTTTTGTAATGTAATTTAAGATGTCTAAGAATACGTTAAAATTAGTATAGGTACATACAATAATCCACAACCAATTTCTTTTTAAATAAACAAAATAAGAAATAAAAAAGTATCAACCATTTTAAACATAAAATCTGAAAATTTAAATCACCGATTTTGAAATCTCTATCTAGCAACTGCTGCATAGACCTTAGCAAGAGTTCACACAGGGCTCAGTGGACGTTTTAAATACGGTTTAAAAAGCGACCTGTGTGACGTTACTGTTTCAGTGCAAAAATATAGTGTTTTGAACCGATTTGAATACATTTAATGACAAAAAACAGCTAAAACTGTACAAAAAAACAACAAAAGCTCTAAAGCTGTTTTTTGTATAACTGTTTGCTCAGTAGTAAAATCTATTTTATTGGTTTTTGTTGTATTTGTTTATACATATTTCTATTAGATTTCTTAAATATTATTTATTTTTGTTAATATTTAACACAGTACAATGTGTTGCAATGACTAATAAATATTTCTAATAAAAATAAATATCCATGATTATTTGTCATCGAATGGGCTCATTTATGCCTTATCATTTGACTTGTTTTTACTTTTGTTTAAGTTTTAAAAAATATGATATTTTGTATGCTTTTTGTCAGGGAATTTTAAAAAAGCATGTCAGGGAAAACCTGGAAATGTCAGGGAATTTGGTTCTGAAAAATTGCTGAGAACCCTGTAATCATGGTGGCAACCATTGTTGTATTCATAATTTACGAAAGTTTGAAAGCTTTGGATTTGTCACTTTTAAAACGTTGTGTCTTTTTGCTTAAAAAGTATAAAGAAAATATGGAAAAGAACAATCCATTTAAAGAAATCAATTGAAGCGGCCAACCGACCTACTTTGGACTGATTACCAAGAAAATCCCGGATTCAATATGAAATTGCATACAAAAAGTTTGTGAAGTAGTGCGAAGAGAAGGGATTTCCTGGAAAATATACTGAAAATGTATTCTTGACCTATTTTGAGAGGAAATCGAAGTTTGGAAATCCTCATCTCTATGGTCTAATTATTTTATGATTAAAGCTACGAATAAATAGCGACGTAGACATCAGCAAGTATTTTAAGCTCATTGCGTTTCTGAAGCGTCAGGAAGAAGGTTATCAACCCAAAAAATCAAGATATTGACCAGAGACCAAATTGAACCGTTTTTGAAGTGCGCACCGGATGACGAGTATCTTATGATGAAAGTAGCTACTATTTTGGGAATATTTGGTGCATGCTGTAGAGAGGAGCTTTGCCAGTTCACTCTCGACAACTTGGAAATTGTGGGCGCTTCCAGTTCAATATTGGGTTATCAGATACCAACACCAAGGTTCCACAAAATTTCAGTATTGTTGAAGAATTTTATTTGGATTTTTACTGGAGATGTATGGCTCTTCGTCCAGCAAATGTGGGACATCGGACGCTTTTCCTAAAGTATGTGAAAGGCAAGTGTACGAAAAACGCTGTGGGAATAAATACGTTTGGAAAATTTCCTGCTGCTATTGCTAAATTTCTGCAACTTCCAAATTCTAACCTCTATACTGGACATTGATTTCGGCGTTTGTCGGCAAGCTTACTAGCGGATACTGGAGCAAATTTAACGACAATTAAGCGGCATGGGAGATGGAAATCTTTAACAGTCGCCGAGGTATACATCGAAATCGAATATTCGTTGGAAAGTAAAAAATTCGATTGCCCGAAAACTGCTTTCAGTGGCATCAAAATCAGCGGATTCTGCTAAAACGTCACTTAGGAATGCTGTCGTTTCAATTATTGATAGTGGTAGAATTGTGGAAAGATTTAATTTTTCAAATTGCGTGAATTGTAATTTAAGTATTCATGTTAATATAGAAAATACAAATTCTACAAAATCCCCGCCTTAAGGGTTAAGTGTAACAGTAGTTGAGCTAAAGTTCTGCGTTACCCGATTTTTTTAGTGTGCAACAGGCGTATATAGAAAATATAATAGAGCATCTGCGGCACGTGATCAAAATAGGCGTGGCTACTGGCTTGGAGGATAAACAAACAGCGATCATAACCTCAAACGTATTTATTACTATTTATTTATTATATGTTTTCACGTTACCTTAAGTGGTTGTGTTCTGGTTATAGTTTATTGTTGTTATTATTTTTCGTTTTTTTGTGGCTACAATATTCTTCATTTATATAATCATGTATAGTGAATATTATTATACACTGAAAGTCATAGATGCTGAAAGTGCTGATCGATATAGACATAAAATAAGTGAAATTGGAATAGATCCATGCACATTCAATCTGATAATGAAGAAGATTTTCCTAAAACTTTATATCCAAATACTGTAAATTATTTGTTATATAATAAAAGTGCTTATACACATACATCAAATTTGTGGTTTATTAGGTACTGAAATCTCGAAAAATAAAACAAGTAGAGCAAAAGTAATATAAAAAATAAAATTACTGATGTTTTGTTTATCCACTTTTACTGTTTAAACTCTCCTCAAATAATATTTTAACTTTTAAAAAGCATTTGTATGATACACATTATTTCGCTATTCTAACCCCACATTTTAACAATTATTTTCAGATACTTATCAACAAACGTGAACAAACTTATATGCAGAACTATGTAAGTTTATGTTACTTATTTATATATATCTATTTAAAAAAATACGTATTTTGAAAGATTTCAGTAGGTACCTAAAAATTTGCTGGATAGATCGTTTTCTGACGTTATGTATTGATTTTACTTCGGTACATTTAAATATTCTCAGGTGGCATGAGATAACATTCTTGTTATTTGCTAAATTCTATATTATTCAGTTCTTAAATTACTTTTATTTGTAAACACTATTTCAAGAATACGGCGCCCTTAAAGCATATTAAAGGCTTAGAAAATAAGTAATTTTTCTCACGGAAAATGTACGCATATTATGTATATAGGTATGCATATACAACATGCTAAAAGAGTTTCATTTCAAATAATCTAAATTACCTACAAAAGAAATATTTATTTATAACTAAAAAATGGTACTCCGATATGGTATTCATTCTACAAGATTTTATATAAAATATTAACTTTTCACAAAAAAAATATTACTGAAAACATTTGAATTCGTAAATAGCAGAAATATGTGCCAGTTTTAAACAAAGTTTTCCAAAAGTAGGTATCCACAGAATAAGAATAAATAAAAATTTAGTCCTGAAATAGGTTGCCACTAAATACAATCAATACATATGCTGCTGTGGCGTTTGCACAGCTACGGAAAATTGATATGATTTATTTTTTTAAACCTCTTTTTCTTCATTTAATATTTTTTGCCTCATATCTATCTTTTCTTGATTCTTTTGATGAAGTACCACATGTATAACTCATATTCACAGTGGGGATCCAATCCGAATTATTTTGCTCGTGCAAATTTGCAGGTTTCCCTATAGTATAATAAATGTATACCTAATTTTTGCTCTTTTATATTTTGAATATTTTCTTCCAAATTTAATTTTGGACTCTGTAAGGTCAGCTCTTTTTAAACTATTCATTCAAGCCTTTCGCCTCTCAGATGCTAACTGGTTAAATTGTTTATGTCTGTCGAATTCAGAATGAATTCTGAAGAAACTAACATTGTCCCTTGCAGAATTACTGCCACAGTTTACTACCATACAATAATTAGGCATTTTATAATACAAATAACACTCAAATATTTAATAATAAATTGGAATAAATATAAGGTTGTACTTTTGTTTATCCTCCAAACAACGACCTTGAAAATCGTGACGTCACGTGCAGATGCCCTATGATAAATCATACCTAACAGGTAAAAATATTATTTTTTCTTATTTTAAATTATTTTTCAGCCTGTAAACTGTCGTACACCCTGGAGAAAATATGTATTTTTACATATTGAAGATATTTTTAGTAAATTGTTTAGATCGTGATTAGCCTAGTTTAAATAATCTTTCCTTTACTTTACATCTTATATTTTTCAAAAGCTTAAATCTAAAGTAGATTCGTACGATTTTTATTTCTTAAAATGATTCTAGATACAAATTTTTGCTACCTATTGGAAATTGCTACACACTAGTTGAGATAAAATTATTAAACGTAGGTGTAATTAATAAGGAAACATACCTACAGGTACTTTGTTTACCATTGGATGTTTAGAACTTTACTCAGCTTCGATTATTGTTATTTCTACGAGGCGTACTGCAATAATTAATAATTTCGAAAGTATATACTTTAAATTCATTTACTCATTCATCATGAGAATATTATCTTTTCTTTCGTCATCTACACTGCTTGTTACTATTCCAACAATATGTTTTCGGATGCTGATTTTAATATTTATAGAAAACTGTTATTGGTTTAATCTGCTAACCGCAAATAAACAATATTTTTGGCTATCAACAACTCGTGCAAATTTTATGTTTGTTTAGATAAGACGAAAATAACTCGATGAGGTTGAGTTGCAACATTATTTAATTTTACTAAGGCCTGCTTATTACTAGCGGATTGTATAATATTTTTTGATGTACAAGATGTTTTTGGAACATATCTGAATCAGATATATGAAATGTCAATGTATGTTTTCTATGGACACATAAAAAGTTCAATGATTGATACTGTTATAAGTACATTTTAAATAACTCCAATCCAGATTAGTTCCAACAACATTTATTTACGACATGACTTTACAAAGAGAACTTTGCACAATAAAATAGTGAAATATGGACAGCGTTTGAGGTATCTCTGATATGTACACTGATAAAAATTGTTTACGGTATTATCCGGTAGATTCTTGGTTATTTATTGCCTAGGTCAATAGTGTGACTTAATACACCAGAATGTTTGCACTAAATACAGGGTTAACGAAAAAAATTTTTTGACTTGGGGCACAAGGTTCATTTTTTAATAATTTGAAAATCTTCGTATAACGTTTCGTGCCTAATTAGGAACTTTTTCAAAATATTCTATTTGTTAAACTATTACATAATAAAACCCAAAAGTCACACCAAACATAATAAATCTAATTCTTAAATTTATAATACACACAACGTCGAAAGTCTTGGACTCTCCTTCATTCTTGTTACATAATTTTTTTGTCAGAAAAACCAAATACATTTAAAAAAGTATATTGTTTTCTGAATCTTTTTTTTTTTTGTGAAAAGAATATGTTCGATAAACTGAGTACTTTGAAAATTAAAAACCAGCAAATATGTGACATTTTTGACAAAATCAAAAAGAAGTAACAAAGCAAGATCTCTGCTTGACTAATAGTCGGTATGACCTCCACCACGTACCAATAGCATATTGACACGTCTGTGCATTGAGATAATCAAGCGGTTAACCATCTCTCGCGGAATATTGTTCCATTCCTCTTCTGCAATATGAGGTGGAGGAATATGATTATGAATGGCTCTGGCAACGAAATCCCACATGTTTTCAATAGGATTCATGTCAGGAGAGTTGGCTGGCCAATCTAATCTATTGATATGTTCTGCTTCGAGTGTCTCTTGAACCGTTCTTGCGCGACGTGGTAGAGCGTTGTCGTCCATAAACACAAAATTTTCACCTAATTCATTATGTAAGGGGTAGATAATGGGCGTAATAACTTGTTCAATGTAAATTTGACTGTCATATTCTGTGGTATGCGAATTAATGGGGTGCGGCTGTTGAACATTATTCCAACCCAAAACATTACGCTACCCCCTTCATGTGGAGCAACTTCACGGGGAAAATGAAGTCGCGGTTGATGACCAGATTCTCTCCAGACTCTTTGTCGATTGTCATCAGTAACCAACCCAATTCTGGTTTCGTCTGTAAATAAGACCCACCGCCACTGGCGTAAAAGCCAATCCCTATGCTATCGTGCCCACTGGAGAAGGGCAGCACAATGCCTTGGAAGTAGAGTGGAGACTCGTATTCTAGCACGTAAATTTGCGTTGTGGAGTCGTCTTCGAATAGTAGGTGTCGATATAATACTGTGAAACGTATCTTGAAAGTGGGCCCTGAGAGATGAAGTGCTGTGCCTACGTGTATATGGCACCAAATACCGATCCTCCCTTTCATTAGAATTAGATACTCCAGAACGTCCACTACGTTTTCTGTTTTTCACTGTATCAAATTCTTCATATCTGTGTCCAATGCCCAACATGTTCGATATCTGATGATTAGAATGTCCTGCATCATGTAAAGCAGTCATTCCTGATCGGGTAAACGCAGAAATTTCACGTCCTGGCATTATAATGTACAAAAATTCAAAGGATCACTTGGCTGAATGCAATGCCAAACTGACCAGATCTGTAAAAATATTCGTAATAAAGTAAAGGTTCATGGTCTCTAATTTTTTAACTTCTCTTTTGTTCCCTAAGTACTGTTTTACCACATTAAGAAAAACCACTAGGTTTAATCGAATCATTTTATATACAGGGGGGTCCAAGACTTTGATGTTGTGTATATATTTGAACAAATAATTGTGTATGTATTTAATTTCTTTTTTTTTCTTCATTATCGGAGAGTTTTAAAAAATGTTAATTAACAAAGACTTCTTTAGGAGTGATTTTTACTTGTGAACCTAACAACGAACAAGAGTTTTATACCCAATAAGTATAAAAACAATTTTTCGTAAAAGGATATGGTTCAAGAATAATTATTATTACAGGGTTAACTATGACTAAGTACAAATATTTTAAGAGGGGATAGAGTAAAATATATACTAGCGAAACCCCTTTTAACTAATAAAATGTTGGCAACAATTTTAATAATTTAATATGATGTCTGAAATTCGGTCCCGGTTAAAGTTTTTGCTTCAGATGCCTCAATAAATAATAATTCAAAATGACTAAATAATCACGATCCATATCTTCGTATAAATATATTGCCAAGAGTATAGCGTAAGCAATTACAAACAAGAGGAATTAGATGAGAACAACAACATTGAAATAAAATATCAGCGGGTGAAAATATACCTATATTTATTTTCTAGACCATATTGCTCATTTCATCCAACTCCTTCCATTCGTAATAATACATAATATTTTTGATAATAAAAATAGGTATTAAGATTATTTTGGATTTTTGTTTATAATAATTTGAAATGATAAATCTGGAAATGTGCCAATCTCGGAAATCATTTTGAATTATTGAAATAATTTTTTTTCAAAAGAACTGAAATTAAATTTTTCTTAGTTGGTTCAACCAGGTACAAATTTAATGATTATCTGCCTAAACATAACGAGTTATGCGAACAACACCCTACTAACAATGGAGGTAGTGCTAGTCTGCCACCTTTGGATATTTATCTAAAAGAAGTGGCCTTGACAACTATGCTTCGCTTCAAGAACGTTGATTTTAAACCAGATGTAGGATGTAGAAAAGTAAGAAAACGCTTGTGAATATGCCCCTGACAGTATTTCTCTCTAGTTTGCATTTGACAGACCGTACACCAGTACTCATCGTGAACCAGTGAAGATGTAATCAATATCTATACAGGCGGATTAAAACTGAAGAAAGTTGCAGGGTGTAGGATGTAGGATCTAGTTTTTCTTTAGTTTAATTGGGAATTTTGCCGCGCCAAACGGTTCAGTCAAGCGTTATTTTTTAAACTAAGTTTGCCTAACCAAAAAATAACAATAATGACATCACTATCGCGCTCTTTCGTATTTTTTGACGTTTCGAAATGTATTAAAAGTATGTCAAGTTTGACCAAAGAGTAGAAATATCTACTCTTTGGTTTGACCGTGTAAATTTTGTTTATCTGCTTCTGCTATTATTTTTATTTTGTTACTTCTTCTTGATACAACTGTAGCCAAGCATGATCAATGTTTACTGAACAGTTTGACACACTTATCTCCGTTTAATCAAATAATCGCGGTGTCTTTTAATTTTTGTTTTTGTTCCATTATTCTCCTTCTCTACAATTTTTGCCGAACGCCGTTGATGAATTATGCTGCGTATTATTCAAATGCAGCTCTTTCGAAAATAGTAAATTTTTAAGACTAATGACAACTATACTTTTTCGCACAAATGAATTAGGTTTGTTTTTTTTATTAGATGATAACATTACAATATATTAAAATATTATGGTTTGTCGCATTCGAAAAATCTACTCACATAATTTTATGTTCCTATATTAAAGCACATAACTCTTATGTAATTTTAATTTTTAAATTCTTTGACACCCTATTTTCTCTCTTTTTATTATCGACATTTTCTGAAATCATATTGAATCCAGTCTTAATATTTTGGAAAAAAAACCAAATGAATATGAGTAATATCTCATTCCATATTGTGTATTACGTGTGTGTAAATTTTCAGTTTCAGTGTTTGTTATAGTTAGTTATGGTGAATCCTAAAATCAATCACGTGTGTAGCACATAACGTGTTAACTCCTTGATCGTTGACTAACAGAAGAAAATTAATCGCACATTTTTACATTCCGCACACGTACTGTCTGGTGAATCTGAAGGTACAAATCTTATTTCATGTTTATCTTGTAGGTATCTCTTAACCACACACCAAAATTGAGATAACATCTATAGTCATCACTTCAAGTAGAACTTTATATTCTCACAATATTATTGCTGGCATAGCAACATTTTGCGTGTTCGCAAGATAATGCCATGCATGATTATTTCTGTGTAGATTGAGATCCTGCACATATTTCTTAACATTTATGTAATGTACTCGTGGCGTTCTGCATTATGGGTTTTTTTTTCTTAGTAAGCATGTCCATATCAAATCAACCAATTGAATTTGAAAGGGTGCTGTCAAAAGTTGTCACATCTTTTCGAGATGTGTCTGGCCCGAGGGGTAAATTGCTGAGGTATTTTACTGTACAAGCTGTAGGTAATTAAAGGTATTTTTTGCATTTTTTGGGTATTTATAGGTATTTTTTCGATATTTTTAGGTACTTTGTGTATTTTTGGGTACTGTCAAGGTAATAATGGGTATTTATTGGGTATTTAAGGGTATTACGAAGATAATTAATGGGTATTTTAAGAGAAAACTAGTATTTTCCCGCCAATTTTTAAATACAATGGCAATCGCACATGCCTTATTACGATGGCACAGTTTAAATATAAGTAACAACAACTGACCGACGCAATGGCAAATGTAAAAATTATAAAAAATAGATACAAAAATATTTTCTGTAAAATTTTTCGGAGGCACTGTTAAACCACTATGTGGCCTTTTATTGTCTTCGTAAGTCTTTAGTTTAGAAAATCATATAAGGTGATTCGAATTAGATACATTCTATTGCAAAAATAATGACACTTCCTCAAATCAGTTTTTTGACTATTTTGTGGGTGAGTGGAACAACTAAGAACTAATGTTTAAAATTGAAAGTATATTTCATTACGAATATGTCAGCAGTTCGAAATAAATAACCAAATTCAACTAAACAGTGCCTTTATTATTGCAATAGATTGTACAGTACAGGACTATATAAACAAGTATCATATGAATATTTTATAAGGCGTTTACGCAGAATATATCCACTCACATAGTAGCACATTCCTCTCTTCTGTTAACAAATTTTAATATGGTATAATTTCTTAAACTTTATCTTTAAATCAATATATTACATATTATTCGATACGACCTGTTAACGATAAGTTTGGTCAAACTTCTCCGACATATTCTATTGATCAAAAAAATGTAATAAAAAGACAATGAAAGTATACTAAAAATTACAATATTGCTAAATTAGGTTTTCCTATCATATTCATAATCTATTTAATAAAAAAGGAGCCTTTCTATGTAAACAACTGCCAATTATGTAATTCTAATCATACATAACGGAAAGCAAGCTAGGGCTAAAATTGAATTCTCCCTCGATACCCATGCATTTACACTTGGTAAATGAAAGATTTTCGTTGTACTTTGTACTGGAGACGCCGATGGTACCCGATGAGTATATGGGATCCGGACAATAATTTTAGGGACACCTCGTATAGACCGAATATTATGATTTCATAGACGAGGAAGAAGTTTGTTTTTAGTTAGTTTGAAGGGGGCATGGTGTAGGTATTGGCACCCTTTTTGGGTGCTCCAATGGGCTTATGATACATTTTATGTAATCCAAAATGTTCTTTCCAGATGATGTATTCAGATCGAGTCAAAGGAGCCCTCAAAAGGTATATTAAGTAAAATTATGGGTCATTTAGTGTATTTTTCGTTTCTTAGATACATGGGTATTTAAGGGTATTTTTGGATATTATTTGGTATTTCTGGATACTTAACGCGATTTTTAGGTATCTTCTTTGGGAACTTGATTGCAATTCCTGGTTTTTGGGTATTTTTGAGGTATTTGCTTATTTGATGAGGTATTTTTTTTGGGTAATATTTAAAAAAAATTGTATTTTATTGTACAAATTTCAAGTAGTGGTTTACCCCTCGGTCTGGCCCGGTCTCAGATGTTATATTGTGGGAACTAGGTCGTGGTTCGGAATAAGTGTATGAAAAAATTGTATAATTTTGATTTAGATGTTAATTGTTGAGCGCCACCAACCGTTAAAATAATGTCTGAGTTATTAGATTGTGGTTGGTCAAAAACATAACTACCACTCAGACATTAATATTCAAAGTTAACAAATTTAAAAATTAACTTTCACAAGCATCTAATATTTAGATAAAAATAGCTATTTTTGTATGTAATAATTGTTGTAGATTTACAATATGGCTGAAAGCCATAAAACAAATAAATCCTTATCTAAGGGAAAATCTGCCCGATGAATAGAATTAAAGAATTTCAACAAAATTGTCGTGACTCTCTAAATCACAAACTTGCTCTACTCCTTGAACAGCCTTCTGCTTAAGCAACCATAATTCCTTCCGTTGTCTTCGGAGGAAAACTTCTGATAGCCTCCACTATTAGACGTCTTATTGGTTTCTCAGAGTTGTTTCTCAACTTAGACCCAAAGTCCAATTCGAACGATAAATGACAAATGTTGCCCGGCATTGAAACTGAAATTATAACATACTTACAATTTATCTCACACTTGTCGGAGAATCCTCCCCGTTTGACATTTTAATTACAAATCAACAAAAATATCAGTAACAATTCGATTTGCTTAAATTGGCCAATGACAATGAATATAAATAACTTAAAAATATGACTATTAATGGAATTTAATACATGAATGTTTTTTTCCACCCTGTAACCTACAACATACCAAATTCTTTATTTTAATTTAAAATTCCTAAAAATATGCTTGAAATCTGAAAGTAAGTATTATTTTATGAATTAAATAGTCAAGAAAATATTTTATATTAGATGTATGACTCATATAAAATGAGATTACATATTTTTACCTCGTAATTTTGGAGTTCTCGAATCGAGCTATCGGAGGTTAGAAAACAATTTCGTCACATAAATAATACCGTCAATATTGGTGCAATTTATATAAGTGGATATATGTATTTCTGAATTAAAAAAGAAACACAATTTGATGATATTTCTTTCACTAAATTTGTTAATTTGTTCTCTCTTTGCCTTACAGAACTGCTTTTAATACCGGTATTTTGTAAATATAATTTTTAGTCGTCGCCACCGCAATAATTTAAATTTAAAACTAGGAAAATCGAAAGTGGATCCATATCTATGTTAGTCACGAACGACAATGAATAATTAAACTATAAATAATTTATTAGTCATATACACACCAAACTATATTTATATGTTCAAAACAATGTAGTACTACTAGTATTTGTAAGGCGGATATTTATGAGTGGTAGCGATTCTCTTATATTACCTACTAATAGACAATTATTTATGGATTTATTCCGTCTTCGTTACTTTTCTTAATTTTCATATTAAATAGGAAAATTGACCAAAGAACTGTAGATTATTATTGATATTGATTCTTTTTGAGTTCTCAATTTCTCCGTATCTGGACTATTGTGATATTAATATTAAAATGTAAACTAAATTTGTACATCAGAAGGCCTCAGAAAAAAAACTTAATAGTAAATGTGATTACCTCAAACGCACAAAAAGTTTTTTTTCCAATTGTGCACAACGGTACTCCAAATTGTTCCTAAAATAGTGAAAAGAGCAATTTGTGTAAATAAATGTCATATATTTGCATTAGTCTATCACTGTGCATTCTGTAACTTGATACTGTATGATTATTATATTTAAACATGTACTGAAATTGAATTATGAACATTATATTATAATTGCACGAAAAATTATATCCACATTATTTACTCCCTTTTAGGGGTGGGCGATAACGGTTTGGAACTATTGATATCGATAATTCGATAATTTTTTATCTGTATTATTATAGATATTGTCACGGATTTCCCAACCTGTCTTTTTCTACTGCCAGAAAAACAATCCGCCGTTTATTCTTCTTTTAATAACGAACATTCCAGGTATTTTCTAGTATCTCTAGATCCATTTTCCCGAACGACTCGAATGATTCTCGTCGATTCCCCAGTCCCGTCTCGATTCGCGGCATTTTGTTTGTTTAACGGAATCGTATAGAGGCGATCGGGGCAATCTTAGCATTTCGCGGTACCGCAGTCGTCGAATTGGGTGTGAGCGGGGCAAATTCCGTGACATTATCGATATATTGATAAATATTCCCACCTTACTCAACAGATGTCGCCCATTTCGTCATTGTGCCCTAAATTTTAGGTATGGTATAAACAAATCTAAAACCTATGAAAATGTTTACATATAAGTCGCATTTATTGGCTTCAAACTACTACAAAACTATCGGTATCTACCGATATTATTAATATTATCGTTTCTATATCTATCGGTAATATCGATAAATTTTCGATAATGTCGATAATTCGATAATTTTTTATTCGTATTATTATCGATAAATATCGATATATCCATAAATATTCCCAACCATATATCTATTTTTGCGTTAGCAGTGATAAGTACAGTTTCAAATTTTTTATTTTATTCTGTTCAAATTCATGGAGGATAACACTGCAGATAATTACATTTTATTTCACTTGTTAAGTAGGTGTTTTATACAACCCTAAAAACTTTGCTATTGAAAACATAAAACTTGCTTATTTGGTATGGCTGGACTCGGTCTTCTATAAGCTTTTCAACGAGCCTCCTCAGGCCTTATGTTTACATTTGAAAAAAAAAAAAATAGAGGTAACTGGGGGTTAGGGGGTTGAAGAAAAGTTAATTATTGTATAACCTAAAGATGGGAAAATATTAAGATCAGTTAACGTATTTTGTTGTTTTAAAAAAAATTCACTCATTCAAAAGAATATGAATTTTAGTCGTACTTCTGGTACTCTATCTATGGTAAAATAAAAGTTCGAGCTCGATAACTGAAGGAGCTACGAATTTATTTCATATTACCCACCCCTTTTCATCCCTTCGTAGGGGCTGACAAATGAATGCGAGGGCACTAATAAATGCATTTTTTTTATTTTCTATCGATCTATGGTAAAATAAAAATTTGAGCTCAATAATTGAAGCAGCTACGAATTTATTTTATGTTACCCACCTCTTTTCATCCCTTCGCAGGGGTTGACAAATGAATGCGAGGGCACTAATAAATGCATTTTTTTATTTCCTATCGATCTATGGTAAAATAAAAGTTCGAGCTCGATAACTGAAGGAGCTACGAATTTATTTCATATTACCCACCCCTTTTCATTCCTTCGCAGGGGCTGACAAATGAATGCGAGGGCACTAATAAATGCATTTTTTATTTCCTATCGATCTATGGTAAAATAAAAGATCGAGCTCGATAACTAAAGGAGCTACAAATTTATTTCATGTTACCCACCCCTTTTCATCCCTCCGCAGGGGCTGACAAATTAATGCGAGGACACTAATAGCATTTTTTTATTTCCTATCGATCTATGGCAAAGTAAAAGTTCGAGCTCGATAATTGAGGGAGCTACGAATTTATTTCATATTACCCACCCCTTTTCATCCCTTCGCACGGGCTGACAAATGAATGCGAGGGCACTAATAAATACATTTTTCATTTTCTATCAATTTACGGATTAATAAAGTTTGAACGCTGAAGAAACGAATGCTATTTTTTTTAAAATCTAATTTTTTATGTACAACCCTTGACTAAGGGTACAACTCACCCTCTTTCGACCCGTTGTTTGTGCTGACAAATAAACATTACTATCTTTAATAAGTAAAAGTTGTTATTGTTCATAGATTGAACGATTTTGTTGCAATTAAGGACGTTTGAGAATTTTTTTTCTGAGACGACGACTTTATCAATTATAGTCCTACCGGAAAATGTGGATGTGGATAACTTCACACCCGTTATAAATGAAGGTACCTACCTTATTCATTACGTAAGTATATTATATTGTCCCCTTGTTTCAAGAAAATACGTAGGCAAAATATTTTTATATACTTTCTTTGTATGATCTCAACATGAAGTAATTTGACCATAATGTAGATGTCTTCAGCTTTGTAGATAAATCAGTGAAATATGCAATCATAACTTTTTTGAATCGGTCACATCTTTTGCAGCTTCTACTAGGTCTAACATGCTAAATTATTAAAAATCGATTGACTCCCAACTCCCAAGCAAATTTACTGTTTTCGTTGGCTTACTGTTTAGGAATATAAATCAAGATGCTTTGAAGTATCATATACTTTAATATTTGGCACGATTTGGCTTCGTGTGCAGTAAATAATGTGATAAGTATCATCTGGAAGTACTAATTTTGCATTATATAAAATAAATTTACTAAAACTTGAGTACATATTTTCATAGAATTCTAGAAATAGAATGAGCGGACTTATGCGTTTAAGTATATAAATTTAAATAAGTTAGCATCAGAAAATAACCGGCATCGTCACGTGCTTTTATTTGTTGAGCTAAAACTGCAAAGTAAAATACAATACGTAAGGCAAATATTTGTACATTTTGTTAAATGTAAATATTTAGCATACTCGGAGAAAAACGATAATTCTGTTAGCATAATTTAAATGTATGAGTAAGGGATTAAAAAGTTACACCAATGTCATGAACGATTATAAAATGTAAATATCGACGGTGTGCAGGTTGTATTTCAATTTCGAGCGTTGTATTCGGTAAGTAATTTTAATTTAAGTTTAAGGGATGTTCGCGAAAATATTAAATTGTGTTGAAACGTCATAAATATAAAAATAGCTTTATATTAACATTATATTTTTTACAAAAAAAAAAATTCTATGGAAAAAATCCAAAAGAAACATCAACATTCGGGCGGAGCGCTTTGTGACGTCACACAGCGGAACAGGCTAGTGCGCGAAAATTAGTGCTTAGATTCGATTTTCATGTAATATTCTTCCAAGTCTACCTTTACTGGCGATTGGATATTGGTGTGTTTTTCTTCGTTATGTAGGTTTTTTATTAATTTTAATTAAAGTCAGGAAATATATTAAAACAGAAGAAGGATTTCAAAAGGCAGACTCGCATAATCTTCCAACTGTGGACGCTATTGTGTTAGAATTTTTAGCCATATGCAAGGACTTGAATCCGGTAGTGGTGTAAAAGCAAAACTGTAACGGAGGTATTCATAGTCTGTCTCCGGTCAGTTATGGTCACCGTATACCCTACATTCCCCGACGCGACGTACCGGCGCCATATCCATTATCGGTACTAAGTACTATTTATCAGCGCCCTTTGTGGCTCACCCACAATCCTTAGATATATAAGGCTGGCTTACTCCCTGGCAGCATACATTCAAAGTCGCACCCATGCCCTCCAATCAGGAAGGGTGGACGTCACGGAAATGTCAAAACTGCCAAAGCGCGAATTTGTGGCGCGAAAGTCGTGTAGTTAAGTACCCGTCCCTAACCTAACATAACCTCTAGATATTTTTAAGCAAGGTTTTACACACACTGATCTGATGTCAGAGTTGGAAAGGAAATGCAGCAAAAATACATGCCTTAAAATATAGCAGCAATTCACCAGTCTCCTATCCGACAAGAAAGTTGGGATTTATTTTATATATTATAGATTTGTAATTATGTGAAAATTTTCATAATATTAGTATGTATCTAAATAATTAATTACACAACAAATTGCATTTATTTTCATACATGACAATCAAATATGTATAATTACTAATGTTTTTGTTGCTGATTGTTTTCTTTTAGTGTTATAATTTATAGGTAAATATATGTTATATACACAATATTTCATTATTATACCTTAATAGGTATTATCCTAACATACATAATCAAATAATATAAAGCGATACTTTTCTGACAAATCATAAAAAAGTGCAAATCAGACGAAAATATTATAAATGATAACTGCAATCCTTCTTATCTATGAACCGCAATATAATTTAAAATTATAAAATTGGCGGCATATATAACCACGCCCACCTTTCTGATTGGAGGGCATGTGCGACCTTTAACGTATGCTCTCCCTGGCAGTCAGTTTCGTTTTACACCTTACGATTGTACTTTAGTGCTCATTGTCATTGTAAAATAAATAGTTGAAAGTAAAAGTGTTTTTAAAAACTCATCTTCAACGACGGAACCTGTAACTGGTCGCCGGAGAGCGGTCTCCGTCTCGAAATTATGCAAATTTTATTATGAAATTCAAATAATTCAGGACGGACAATGAATACAGTGTACTGTAACAGTGGTATCTTATATCATCTTCTCAAAATTATGTGAATTTCATTATGAAATTCGCATAATTGCGGTACGAACACCGCTCTCCGGCGACCGGAGACGGACTATGAATACCACTGTAAGTGTTGTTCTATACAGGGTGTCTGTGAAAGGTTGGGAAATCTTGGAGCTGGAGATACTGGTGACCAAAAAAAGTCGATTGAGCCAAATATGCCTTATCCGAATGTTGCTGGTTTCAAAAATACAGGGCGTTCAATGCTAGAATTTTATTTTGAAATATCTCAATAACTTTGAAATCTGTCGGAGTATTAAAAAAAATTGGCACAATTATTTTTTTTGTCACGGCAAATAAGAATGTTTAACTAATTTTGACACTTATGGCACATCACATTTCTTTTAAATGGCAGAACTTTTTTGCAGCTTAGTGTATCCATCTGACTATAGAAACAATCGATTCTCCTACCTGTTGTATCTGAAAAAGGTATACCCTGTTGAAGTCGTTAGGAGTAACAGTTTTCGAAATAATCCTATTTGAAATATTCAGTGCACCGATTGAAAACTGTTTTCGTTTCAGGTAAAGTGCCTTTTCTACTGAAAATACAGCAAAATGTTACTACAAACAGTTGTTTAGAACGGTAAATTATGGGGACGTGCAAAATTTCAAGAAGATCGGCGAGGTTTGATCAGATTAGAGCAGACCGATCTTTTCAAATTTTGCGCGTCTCCATAATTTACCGTTCTGTACAACTTTTTCAAGTAACATTTTGCTGTATTTTCAGTAGAAAAGGCACTTTACCTGAAACGACAACAGTGTTTTCAATCGCTGCACTGAATATTTCAAATACGATTATTTCAAAAATGGTTACTCGTAACGACTTCGACAAGGTATACCTTTGTCAGATATAACAGGTAGGAGAATTGTTTCAATAGACAGATGGATATACTAAACAGCAAAAAAGTTGCCATTTAAAAGAAACATGCTGTGCCATAAGTGGCGCCCTCTACTAGTGACGTCAAAATTAGTTAAACATTCTTGTTTGCTGTGCCAAAAAACATAATTGTGCCAATTATTTTTTTAATACTCCGACAGGTTTCAAAGTTATTGAGATATTTCAAAATAAAATTTTAGCATTGAACGCCCTGTATTTTTTAAACCAGCAACATTCGGATAAGGCATATTTGGCTCAATCGCCATATTTTGGTGTGCAGTATCTCCAGTTCGGAGATTGCACATTCTTAATGAATCACCCTGTATAGTACGAAACATTTAGTAGTTTATTATATAGGGTGTTATACATTAAATGTACATACCTAGTAGCTTTGCTCCATTGGAGAAGAGGATGCGGAAAAAGTTGCATAATCGGTGACCAATCTTTATAAATGCAAATAACAGTTTTTTTTTAGATATAATTTATTTTCAGGAAAAAACTAACTTCAAATAGATAATAAGTAAGTTAACGGCTATCCATAGAAATCATAAAATACAGAGCGTTTATTAAACATACGGCAAAAATTCAAGTGGTTATTCTCTGGACTATTCTAAATATTCTATCCTTTGATTATCTTTGAAGGGTCGATTTGTTTTGAAGATACAGGACGAGCAAATTTTTGGCAATAACATTTTATAACCACAACTAACATGTAAAGCTTCTTAATCTACAAGAACTGTTGAAAATGGCTACCTCCAGCTGGGATGCAAGAATCTCATCTTCTCATTGATCAAAATGCTTGACACTAATGATGGGTGGGAATTTCAAAATGTGAAAATTTTACAACCAATTCATAGAAACATAATTTCTATGCTCCAATTACAATCATTCCGTTTTGATTCCAATAATTGCATGTGGGATTAGAATGCAATATTACCAACAGCGTACTTTGAATTAATTGTTAATATCAATTGATTTCACTACGAGATCTTAGTAGTTTAACGGTAGATATCTGGATGTTTTCCAGAACTAAACAAACATCTTATATGAAAATTCCAGTTGTTTTCTGAAAGAAAATTATTATTGCGTTTCATGGCACCCAGATGGCTTGACACACTTTAATTCTCGTGATCATGGAAACTGATTAATAAATGATAAGTTAAATCCATTTGTTACATATCAAGTCAGCTAAGATATCATAAAGTAAGCGGAAAATGACTTATTATTATATTGAATATCATTAGAATGTAGGGCTTAATTCTTTTTGACAGTGCATAATTCCTATGGCTTTTCTTCATTATTTTAAAATTTTTGTTTTCTTGATTTTCTATTTTAACAGCCGTTTTCCATAATAATCTATGAAGACCCTCAGAAAAATGGAAATTCTATGAAACACTGCCATCTCTACAACAATATGTTTATAAAAAACATATGTATCTATTTATGTATACTTAGGTATAAGTTATTCGTAGCATACTTTGGAATTGATCTTTTACTTATTTTTTAATTTATTTTTTGTTTTTAGTTCAAGAGAAATAGGTATCCTTATATTCAAATAAATTACCTATAATAAGAAAATGATGAATACATAAGTTTATTAACATCTTATATAGATTTATCATAAATAATATGCGGAATTTCATGGTTTACTGTTGCAAACTTGACCTTTTTGAGCATTTAACATCGCGTTCTTAAAAATCATTTTGTATTATTTACCGTAAAAGTATGGTATTGATGTGAAATATGCATAATTAATACACACAACGTCACAAGTCTTGGACCACGTAGTGGACGTTCTCGAGTATCTAATGAAAAGGAGGATCGGTATTTGGTGCAATATGCCCGCAGATACCGCATATCTTCAGCTTCAGCTCTCAGGGCCCACTTTCAAGGTACATTTCGCCGTGTTATATCGACACCTACTATTCGAAGACGACTCCACAACGCAAATTTACCTGCTAGAAGACTATTACGGGTCCCCACTCTACTTCCAAGGCATCGTGCTGTCCGTCTCCAGTGGGCGCAAGAGCATAGGGGTTGGCTTTTACGCCAGTGGTGGTGGATCTTATTTACAGACGAAACCAGAATTGGGCTGGTTACTGATGACAATGGACAAATAGTCTGGAGAAAACCAGGTCATCAACAGCGACTTCATTTTCCTCGGAAAGTTGCTCCGTATGAAGGGGGTACCGTAATGTTTTGGGGTGGAATAATGTTCAACAGCCGCATCCCATTAATTCGGATACCACAGAATATGGCCAATCAAATGTATATCGAGCAAGTTATTACGCCCATTATCTACCCATTACGTAATGAATTAGGTGAAAATTTTGTGTTTATGGACGACAACGCTCGACCACATCGGTCAAGAAGGGTTCAAGAGACACTCGAAACATATCAGTAGATTATATTGGCCAGCCAACTCTCCTAACATGAATTCTATTGAAAACATGTGGTATTTTGTTGCTAGAGTCATTCACAATCAATCATATTCCTCCACCTCAGACTGAGTTAGTCGTGGCGGCAGAAGAGGAATTGAACAATATTCCGCAAGAGATCGTTAACCGATGATTATCTCAATGCACAGACATGTCAATATGCTATTGGATCGTGGTGGAGGTTATACCGATTATTAGTCAAATAGAGAACTTGCTTTGTTACTTCTTCTTGATTTAATAAATTTTGTCAAAAATGTCACACATTTGCTGGTTTTTAATTACTCAGTTTATCGAACATATTCTTTTCACAAAAAAAAAGATTCAAAAAGAAATATACTTTTATAAATGTATTTGGTTTTTCTGACAAAAAAATTTCTTTAACAAGAATGAGGGGTAGAATAAGACTTTTGACGTTGTTTGTATACATGTACGAGTATGCATACATGCCATGCATTCTATTTTCTAATCTGTAATGTCTACTAGATCGGAGATACTTTTGATAATTCGCAGGAATGTTATTAGATAATGCGTTAATTTAAACTACATATTTTCAAATGCTCATAATAAGACTAGAAGATAATTTAAATATTTTAATATATAAAATGTTTCTCATTCCAAGATATAAGTGGTTTAATAATATCTTATTAACTATTAATAACGTCTTCATCAAATATAATTTTAAGTAGTAGAGTAGATAATTGCTCAAAATACCACACCAAGGTTCAATCTAGTTTTCTATTAAAGGATCATTTAAAATGAATAAATTATTATTAATAGATATTTTTTTGTATAAAGTGATCAATTA
Organism: Monochamus saltuarius; assembly: GCA_025584915.1. Taxonomy (NCBI): domain Eukaryota; kingdom Metazoa; phylum Arthropoda; class Insecta; order Coleoptera; family Cerambycidae; genus Monochamus; species Monochamus saltuarius. The sequence continues at coordinate 23,387,508 of CM046727.1, read as the reverse complement.
ATTAAATTGTATATGCATATACTTGTGCAATGTCTCACAAATAAATAATACATTTGACTTATTATAGTGTTAAAGGCGCCGTTTCATACTCAATTTTCAACGAATTCATAGCTTTTTTTGTGACAGTCTATAAAAAATCTGAGTATGTTGTTAATTATACAAGTTTTCTCTTTACTAAGTATTTTTCACTGTGTAAGGTACACAGTGATAAAGTACAATCCACGGTTTTTCATACTCACTCATATTCTCACTTCATATTCAAAAGTTAATGAATATGATATAATTTTAGTATTATATTTTACCATCATGTTAATAAGGACCGTCTTTGCAAATACGGCCAGTTACAGCGTTTCAAAAATTAAAAAATATATGTGTTTAGTTTGTAAACCGCTTGAGATAATTTAACCAAATTCGATGTGCATATTTAGTATGACAATAGGTATGAAACCAAAAATTACCAGCTTTAGAAACTTACCAGTTTCGTAGGTGTGGGTATCATCGATCATTATTTGCCAAAAAAAAATATCACCCTGTATAAAATTACAAATAGAAAATGTTATCATATGCGCCATTGTCGAGGCCATTGTATTATCTTCATTTTTATCCCTTACACTTTTTTATTTTCCAAACCGATTAACAACAAAATTAATTTATTTGATTAAGTACATTTTTACGATACTCATTACATTACTTAAAATAATAGCGAAATAATTAATTAACAATGGAATTATCTTACTACGATTATTATAACAAATGTTGGAAATGGCCTGTAAAAATACGTGCTTCAGATCTTAAAAATTGCAGCTCGCACACGTGCAATAATTTCAGGTGTAGCTCTTATCACATCACAACCAGCTATAACTTCTATAAATGATACTGCAGGAAACAACTACTCCGCGGGCTAATGCCCCGACCGGCATTGAATTACACCTGCAGTATCTGTGTGAACAGCCAAGAACACTTGTCGGCCACTCCACCAGACATAGACCGATTTCGGGCTTGTTAGCCCTCATCAGTATGCCATAGGTGAGATGAGCGACAATTGAACTGGCTATTCCTTCATATGTAGGTTCACATATAAATCGAGTGCAGGTGAGATGTAACTGGTCTGCTACTTCCAGCGCAGTATCATTTATAGATTTAATGGCGCATCGCCCAGGGCGAGAGGTCTGCGGTTAAGTACCTACGACAATGTAGGTCGCTTCCTGCAAGTCGAGCCGCTTAGGCCGACCAGGAAGTAGCAGACCAGTTACATCTCACCAGCTATAACTTGTTGCGGTAAGTGCTCCTCATATTCATTGCGAACCTTATAAACTAATGTCTGGAGATATCCCCAAACAAAAAAATCGGTAGGGTTCATATCGGGTGATCTGGGTGGCCAAGGTTGACCTGGTTCTTGAGTGCCCCGTCCAATAACGTAATTACCGCAGCATTCAAACTAAAATGTGGGGGAGCTCCGTTGTGCATAAACCGCATTCCTTGTCTTAACGCAGAGAGAACATCGTGAAGTAGTTCAGGTAAAACGTTTTCAAAATGTGTATAGGAGGCACCGGTTAATGTTCTTGGTAAAAATGCTCAACAAGAAAATTTCGAATAATACCCACCCATACATTCAAAGAAAACTGAGGTTGAAATTGAGATTCCATTATGGCATTAGGTTTTTGAAGACTAAAAGTGTTTATTGTGGAATTTCATTATAGCATTTCTGAAAAACTAGCTTTGTCGGTAAACAATATGCCAGTAAAGTAAAACATTTTGTTCAGTTTTTTTTTTTGCAAAATCTAGTGGGAAAAATATAGACGAGCAAGATAGTCTTGCGGCAGTATTGCTTGAACCCTTTGTAAGTGATACGGGTATAAATTTTGATGCTTCAGAACGAACCAAACTATTTTATGGTTTACATTAAGATTTGCAGCGATCTTCCTACCACCAGTATTTAGATCTACAATTTTGTGTAGAATAACTTCTTTCAACTCAGGCGTTCTGACACTCAAAGGTCTTTCAGGAATTGGACCTTTCTGAAGTGTAACTATCTCAAAAGACGTTGGAATAACATTTTTGAAGATTCTTGGATTTGGAGTTGGACGATTTGGAAATCTTTCCATATAAATTCGCCTAGCCTTAGTACCATTTTCATCTGCAAGCCCATAAATGTAAACTATATTGGTCATTTCAGCATTTGAATATGCATTAGCCATTATTCTTCACTATGCTAACATTATCTTTTTAAACAATGAGCTTAATTTTGACAATACACAATACTAAATAAGGCTTCTTATTATTATTGTTTTGCATAGCCTGCCTGAGTATCATAAAAATGCACTTTTAATCAAATAAATGAATTTTGTCGTTAATATGTTTGAAATGCAAAAAGTGTATATAAACGTTCTCAAAATAATAAATGTATTAAAAGTATGTCAAGTTTGACAGTTTAAAATTTGTTTATCTGCTTCCATAGAGATGTTAAATGATTTTTATTTTATTGTTAGTTACTTCATTTTGATACAAGTGTAGCCAACAATGATCAATGTTTACTGACCAGTTTGACACACACTTATCTCCGTTCAATAAAATAATTCCCGTCAAAATCCCGTCTTTTTATAAGGAGGTGTTTCAGGAGATGTACATACTTCTGTATACTACGTTCAATTTTAATTAATAGTTTTCCTATGAACTTAGGTCTGGAAACGCTTGGTTTAGGATATACAATATGTGTATGGGGAGGTTCCTTGGGACGAGAAATGAAAATTTTATGCACAATTGGCTATATCTCCAAGAGGGCGCCACAAGCGACCATAAGGATTCTTTTAAATCGCTTCAATTTTTTTGTGCCACGGTGTATGTCATTTTGGAATAGAAAACATTTTCCTCTACCTTTTCTACTTAAAAAATGCACTCTGCTACGTTGTTAGTTTGGGGTGGTAATAAAAAAACTGATGTACCAAACTCCTTAGTTTCGTTTAGGGTTGGCCCTAGCTCAGGAAGAGGGGAGTGGGTAAATATTATCAATTATTTATTTGGCGCCACCCGTTTTACAACCCGTTATTATAACGTACCCTGTACTTTAAGGAGTTTATACCTTATTAACATTCTTCAATAATAAAAAAAAAAACGGGAAAAAGGCAACAGTTGATACACAGTTCTCTAACTATCTGAATTTACTAAAAAGAATAACGGCAATCAATATAATCAGTATTTATTATACTGATATTTAGCAAGTATACTCGTATATCGTAATGTTATGATATAAATACAGTATTCAGTAAAAACCCACTCTACAGTACTATAGATTGGTGCACATAATCATGTTAAGTATTTAGTTATAAGAAATTATAATTTTATTTTTGATCTTCATTTTTAAAATAAATAATCAAATAGAGTTAAGTGGCTAGAAGCATTGAATTTACGGAGAAAGGGGACTTTTAGTCTTGAATAATAAATATTCCAAATATATATAAAACCAGTTATAACCAGTACAAATAATAATAATAAAATGCAAATAAGTGTTAATAAAGGCAAAATATAGTTAAATCTAGATATTCAGGGTGTCAGATGACAGTTTAAATCTTAAACTAAGCTTATCTGGTTTTGAAAATTCGGTGAACAGTACGTCCAGGCAATGGTGTCAACAGCAAGCGAACAGCCTGTAAGTGGAGAGAATTGATGCTCTACGAAGATGCGGTGTACTCGCGATCTGCCCCGTATAAAAGACAACCAGCAGGATATTTAGTACAGGTACAGACAACTGTGGCCTCGTCTGTAGAATCTTGGCTTCGTAGGGCAAATCTTATAGCACGAAGATGATGAAGAAATAAGAGACGAGGAATTACAGATGAGATGATATAAGATGATATCAGATTATATAAGTTGATATCAGATGATATAAGTTGAGGCCTAAATCATATCAAACGTCTAAATATATTGTTCACTGAACAGAATATGTGAATTTTTGTAATAAAAGAGACTATTTTCCAAATTTCGGAATCAAATCCAACACCAGGTTGAAACAATTACAATAATCACTATCGACAAAATTGTACTGCCGAAACTTAGCAACAAAATCCGTATATAACGAAAATTTCTGCCGTTCATACAGCCATCCAAATCTTGCTAGGAAAATAGAATTGAATAGAATTGTCCGCTCAAAAAAAAAGGTATCCTCGCGCAAAAAGTGCTTTGCCGATAACATAATCATAAACTTAGTTCATTAAATAGAAATTCTCTATACAGGGTAATATATTTGACTGATACATTTTTACTGTTATCCTCAAATGTACTTAATACATATTTAAATTATCAATCCTAATTTAATATATGATATCTGAAAAAGAGAACCCGTAACAACTCCTTATTGAAGTCTCTAGGAGCAGCCGTTTTCGTTAAAAACTCATCTAAAGATGACGATGCATGCAAATTATGTGTTACAGTGCTGTCTTACTTTTATCTTAAAAGACAAGTTTTTAAGGACTAAGAACTATTAGTTTTTCATCAAAACAACCTGATTTTTTTGTGAGAATTGCAAAAAATAATTTGCATGCATCACCATCTTTAGATTAGTTTTCAACAGAAACGGCTGCTCCTAGACACTTCAATAAGGTGTACATTTCTTAAGTAGGAAAGGTAGGCAAAAATGTATTCCTATTCGAAAATGACATCCACCGTGGCGCAAAAAAGTTAAAGCGATTTAAAAGGATTCTAATGGCCGCCTGTGGCGTCCTCTAGGAGATGGATACACTAAACAGCAAAAAAGTTCTGCCATTTAAAAGAAACATGTTGTGCCATAAGTGGCGCCCTCTAGCAGTAACGTCAAAATTAGTTCAAAATTCTTATTTGCCATGCCAAAAAACATAATCGTGCCATTTTTTTTAATACTCCGACAGGTGTCAAAGTTATTGAGATATTTCAAAATAAAATTCTAGTATTGAATACCCTGTATTTTTTAAACCAGCAACATTCGGATAAGGCATATTAGGCTCAAACGCCATATTTTGGTATGTAGTATCTCTAGTTCAGAGATTGCCCATTCTTAATGAATCACCTTGTATAACAAAGAAACTTATTTTTGACCACAGAATACGCCTCTAGACTTTTGACTTCTACTCAAGAAACACCCTGTAATATGAATATTTGAATACATACGAGTACTCTTTGAATGTTGTATTTTGGATTCAAGTAATCATAATCCTTTTGAGTAGGTATTAAATATTAATGGATTGATAACAACTGATAAAAAATACAGTAATTAAAAATAATCATAGTCTTATTCAAATTAAGAACAACAAATTTTGTGTTGCAGGTCAAATTTGGAAACGATGTCGATGTTAGTGGCGATCTCAGCGAAGAACCGTGTCGTGAACCCGTCACTTATCTGGCACTGATAAATAATTCAAGTGCGGCACTCCAACCGACTAACCATTAAATAGGTAAAACAATACTCGACATTTCAAACATACAGTCGAGAGTGTGTTACCACGATAAACACATTGTCGGCCTCAACAAAAAAGTTCCATCTAAAAACCGACACACGTTCCTGGCCCGGATCCAAATTCCCGAGAAGAATCAAAACAGTAACGGATAAATCGTCGTGAGCCGCGTTGCTTAGGCCGATCGTATGCGCGTCTGCTTCGGTACTCTCTGCTTCTCGTCCCGGCTGAACGCTGTCGACGAGGAAGCCCCCCAGGTGCTAGGCACCGACAGACTCAACGATACTAGCAACCACCACAACCACGTGTCGAAGATGGCCAGTCTCGAGGACCTGCAGGTAGGCGAACCTTTCATTTTCAACACTGTACAACACAGAAATCGCGTACGTACTTTATTAACGTTAATGTTAGATAAATAATTACTAACCGATTCTAATTTATACACTTATCACGTTATTGTATTTTATTGAAATAATTTTTTGTCGCCTTGTTGTTCGGCCTATATTTAGACTTGGAAATGGAGAATTGTAAATTATAAATTATTATTAGATTTTTATTATAGTGTCATGACGCGCTATCTATGTTTCTCGTATCTTTATATAATCTTAATTGCGTTTACAATTAATAAATAAATATAGTCTGAATGGCGAAAATTAGTCGGTTTGACATAGACAACAGATTACACGGTAGTGTATTGGTTGATGCCTACCTATATGTCACACTGCCACATGTTTATATTTGTTTATTTTTACTTTGATCGGTTGTCGTTTGAACTATAATTTAATTTGGTGTTACGTTACTGGCAAAGGTTGGCGTGTTTTTAATGTGTACATGCTTTAGCAATAATAATGGCATTCTCACAAAACAGTTTCTGAACTTCTGAGTAGAAATTTCATTAAATTTCTATTGGTGAGTGAAAAAACTAAGAGCTAATGTTAAAAGTTGAAAGTAGATTTCATTACGCATACGTCAGCAGTTCAAAAGAAGTCGCAAAATTCATTTTAAAGAGTGCCATTATTATTGCAGACGATTGTAAAGTTAGTTCAGTGATTTTTAGTACATAAATAAGCCATTCAGTCAAAAAATTAAGTGTATAATTTTTCATTCAATAATTACCTACTTATTCATCCAGATACTACTGAGTGGTTAAAAGTTTAGCAAGTTTAACATTTATTATTCGGAATTAAAATCACGTTATGTACAGGGTGTTAGTATTCTAAAAGGAAAATTAAGAAAAGTGTTTCTAGTAAACATGTTATGTAAAATTATTTCACTCCAACACACCTCCACGCATGCATGTCTCCATAATCGGTCACTGAATACGCTCTTTTTTGATAAAAATAACTCGACTTCTGAAAACCCAGGTGCCGACTTTGTATGCGCCGTATCGCAAAATCCTGACGGTAGATTTTTTTGTGCCCATTAGCTTTTTTGTTCAGGATGTTGAGAACTACCTTTTCCACCAAAAATTAGACCTCCCGACTGAAACCACTTTTACATATAAAAAGTGTGCATTCAATTTTACAATAAGAATGGAATATAGTGTATACATTATACACGTGTTGATTTCATTTAGCGACTGCATTCGCCACAATTTTTGTTCGAAATCCAACAATTTTGGAACAAATTTAGTTGTTCACTCGTTTCGTACCCAGCACATCCGAAAAAAAAAATCATGCCATGAGCCAATTGAAGACCCGAGTGCAAGAACCAGGCAACTAAAGTTTTACAAAGTTTTGGAAAAATGCAAAAAACTATACAAATCCTTTAATTTTATTAATGAATTGCTGAATTTTTTTCTATGCAGAAAATATTATTATACAATCTTTCCACTTCTGAGGAAAATATGTGATATCTGTTATTTTCCAAAAAAATTTAAAAACAAACATTTAAAAAATGGATCTGCCTGGTTCTTGTACCGAAATTGCAGAATATTGGGAGCAACAAATGAAACAAAGTTATGTAACAAATAAATTTATTCACTTACATCGGTCACAGAAGTGGTTTCTTCATCTACAGTCTGATTAGACTCCATGACCAGATTAGCATAAAAATCGAAGTTTCGTTTAGCGACATATTCTTGAGCTAAAGTCAATATATTTTTCAACTTTTTAGCCTTAATAGGCAAGGGACTATGGTATAATAAGTATTCATTTGGTGGTAAAGTACTACATTTATCACCCTTCAATAAGCAGAATTTTTAATGTCTGAATTGAAAACAGTGCAAAAACCAGGCAGATCCGGAGTTGCTTGGTTTATACACCTAACGTAAAAACCGGTAGCTCCAAAATGTATTGCCATGGCTTTACTATTCATCGGATCTACCTCGTTCTTGCACCGAATTATGTATAGGATTATTTAGAATCCAGATATGTATTTAAGTCGATTTTAGCCAAAAATGGAGTTGCCTGGTTCTTGCACTCAGGTCTTCAATTGATATGCTATCATTATTAGAGACTTCTCTGATTTGGAATCGTTTCATAATCATTATTTCTTTCACTATTTTCACATTTTCATCAGGTGATGTGCTGGGGTGTCTAAAATTAAGAGGAGTAGTTCGAATAAACATGTTATCTACTATTGTTGCGCATAATATACACATCAATGTAAAAAAAATATATTTTCGGACACTTGAGCAAAGAAATTTTTTATGAAGAGTAGGTACCTACTAGCAAAGTTCATATATACGAACTTTCCTGCTAGTGATAATCTTCGTGCTATCATGGATAATTTCATGTGCATGCGAGGTGTGATCAAAAAGAAACGGGAATTGTGTAATATATCACGTTGTATTAGTCCGATTTGCCCGACATTTTCGTTGTGATGGTAAATATGTCTGAAAAGTATCTATACAGTATTAGCCACATCTGAAATCTGATCTGTTGTCACAAAGGTTACATATATTTTGGTACCATCGGCGATTATTTATTTCCTAAAAAAATAAAATAAAAGAATAGAATATAGAGTTATGACATCTTATGCACCTGTCGATTTCATTTAGCGACTTTATTCGCCGCTGTTTTTGTTCGAAATCCAACAATTTTTGTTTCATTTCGTACATATGCGTAATGTAGACAAAATTAAAATTATTTTCGGAAACTTGAGCATATAAATTAATATTCAGAATAGGTATTAAGATCCCCGTATTTTTTGCCGTAAATTGATCAAATTTTTGGTATTTTTAGGTACATAAATCTGGACAAAAAAACACGTAGGACAAAAGTAATATCAGAAATAAAATCTTTGATGCTTTGTTCACTTTTACTCGAGCTTTTACTATTTAAATTCACCTCAAATAATATAATAACTTTTTAAAAGCGTTTGTTAGGCACATTATTTTGCTATTCTAACCTTACATTTTGACAATTATTTTCCCATACTTATAATAAACAAATGTAGGCAATCTTATTGCAAAACTGTGCAACATTTATATTGTTACGGAAGCTCAGCTACCTTTTTAGTTTGTTAATTATGTTCCTATTGTAATATATCGGGTTCTATTAGTCCGATTTGCCCGATATTTTCATTATTGTGTTTTAAAACTATTATTGTCGGCGATTATTTATTTCTTTTTAAAAAATCTGAAAATTCGTTCGTTCATAATCATTTTTTTCACTATTTTCACATTATTATTTGTTGTTGATGTCCTGGGGCGTCTAGGACGCTCGTCATCTTCAAAGTTTCCACGGCTTTTTTGGAGACGCTTGTACCACTCGTAAACTCTTGTTTTGCTTATAGCAGACTCAGAAATAACAATATTTAATATTTCTAAAGCATTGTTGCACTTTATTCCATTCTTATAGCAAAACGCAAATGCAATTTCTCTGGTTCATTTTTTAAAAACATAAATACTCACCGATCGTACCAAAACAGATGTAATCTTTGTGAAAGGTGACAACCTCGGTGACAACAGACTAACCATCTGATATGGTAAATAATATATAAATACTTTTCCGACATATTTACCAATACAATAATGAAAATATCGTGGGAATCGGACTAATACAACCCGAGATATTATTACACAATTCCATTATTTTTTATCACATTTTGTACAAAAAATTAGAAGCGCGCAAACTTATATTACATCATTTTATATAATAAAAATACATACAGATTTGGAAAGTGAGGATCTTGATGGTGAATTGTATTTTGCCGCTTGCGTGTATTTGTGTCATGCTACACGTATACTTCGACCACAGCGTGTTTGCATCAAGCAGTGTTGCCAGGTGGGAAAAATTCAGTGCATGAGAATAATTTCAAAGAAGCATGAGGTTTGGAGAAAAAAGCATGAGATGGGTTAATTTATCAAAAACACCTCTTGACACAGCTTAATTTTTAATTACTTTTGTGATGCCATTTTTATTTCATTAAAAAGCATTATGTTCTGCTATTTTATCATAATATTACATTGTAAGTAGGTAGTTACAGGTACTTACTTAAAAGTTATTAACCACGTAACCAGTTGACGTGACGCAGGTTGACTCACGGGTCTTAAAATCTGTTGTTTCCAGAAAATGTAGGTACCCTTACGGAATAGAGTTAAGAATCACTGCAATACAGCGTGAATACAGCACCCACACCGCATATCCGTAGAGTGTCTTACCCGTTTATGTATTCATTGCTAATTATTAAGAGAGCAGTCTACAATAAAGGACATTTCATCTATTCAATTTTGCCCTCGATTTTGCCTTTATTTCTCGTTAGGTCTTTCATTTAGGATTTCTTTAGGATTTCAAAGAGTAATTTTAATAATTTTATTATTTCTTTTTGTGTCTATTAAAAAGCATGAGATTTTGTAATCAAAATATGAGAGCATGAGATTTCTTCGGAATGCATGAGATCTGACAACACTGGCATCAGTTGACCGGACAGTTAGATTTGTAATGGCGAATTGGCGATACGGAACCGATTACCGTAGTAGTGGGGAATGCTAGACCAATGCACGTCGCCGCCCCTCTTAAAGTTCGTACCTTCCCTGGAATGAAGCGGCAATTTCTACTTTCTCTGTCCGCAATTTCCGAATCTGTATAGGTACTCGTATTTAAAATTATCATTGACTTACAGTTGCCACGATTTTAATCTGAATAATAAACTTGGATAAATTTTATGCTATATCAAATAATTATTTACGATTATTAAATAAAACTGATCAGTATTAAATTAGTAAATTGATTCAAATCGCAGAACAAAATGTATAAAAAAGCAAAAATTATAATTCAACAGTGATGATGGAGATCCCCTGAAATAAAAACATAAAAGTTTCCGAGATATGTCTAAAAATAGTTTAAAATTTTGTATTTAAACCTTTTGTATCTCAAGCGAAACATTTTTATACCAAAATTTTTTTGGATACAGTGTGTATATAAATTCTTATCTGCAGTGTTTTAGTAACAGGTTATGATTGCCAAATTATACAAAATATTAAATTACGACACATTTACCTATTTATTTAATGTTTAAGATATTAACGTCTCGTAAAAAGTATACGAACTGATGGTAAACATTATTTTTATGACACTTTTATTATATGGTATTAAGTAATAGGAAAAAGGGTATATTAATAATAATATGTTCGTAGAAGTATATTGAATATGGAGTCAAAGTATGCAAATTTAGTATAAAACGTCATAAAAATGCATATACTTATCTTCGATGGAGTTTTCTAATAAATAGTTTAATGTGGTAAACATGATTTTGTTTTGCAAGAAGGTAATCTTGTTCACATATTTTGCTTATAGTTTGATCTGGTCCCATATTTTGCTTATAGTTTTTTATACACAACTTTTTGCTATAAATACGATTTTGTATTATTTAGTAGTATTTTGTGGAGACTCATGTTAATTCGAAATTTTACAGGCTAAGTTTCTGCAAATATACTAAAAGATGCTTTACAGTCTGCAATGCATTCTACAATTTGCAAGTCTCTTGCACTTAAGCATGCTCATTGAACAAAAGCGTATTGCAAAAATTATCATATATGCTAGACTCTTCAAATGTTAGTATCACTTCTATTGCAATTGTGAATTGACGACTGCAAAACAAACTGGGGAAGATATTGCAGGTGTAAGGGCTTACTGCAAGCCATTGCAAACATAATTGAGGACTATAAAGGCAGATAAGTCTAAAAATTGCAAATGAACAAGTTTTCTTGTGTGATAACATTACTATCAATTTCAGATTAAAACCTAGTTCTGTTCTCGCATATTAGACACTACACACACTCAGTGGCGTAGCCAGGACGTTCAGTGACAAAGTTTAGTATTTCAAACTAGATTTTATTAATAAAAAAAAATAAATAATTTTTTATAAATTAAAACAATAAAAAGGAAATAAGAAACGATCACATCATAAACATATGTAAATAATAAACAAGTACAAACAATATTTGTTGTACAAAAATTACAAAAAAAAAACGCGTTGCCAAATCTTGGCGAATACAGTAGTGATTGCAGGTTTGTAGTGGGACGACGACATTACCTATATGACCCAACCAACCCGACCCATGGGGGGTTCTGACCCCCCTGAATTTGACCCCCCCCCTATAATTGGAAAACCGAATAATATTTCAAAATTCGCCGAGACCCGTCGATTTTTGTTTTTGGGGGGAGCTTTTTTGACAGTCAAGCCAACTCGATATGTTCATCCCCGTAATGCCTAGCAACCCCAACTTAAAAATTTCAAATGCAACTACCCCACTTGTGGCACATCATTTTAAAGCCCTTTTCATTGCGAATACAGTGACGTACCGTTTTTAGAAATCGGTTGAGATTTGACAGAATTATTGGTTACAAACGAAAAGATGACAAACCAACTTACGTGTAGTAATTTCTACACAAATGCCCACCACTAATAAGTTTTTCATCTACTACACATGACCACATTACCTAATTGTTATTGATGTGTATATCAGTTTACAAAAAAGTCAGAAATGAAATAATTATTCGATTATTCGGTTTTCCAATTATAGGGGGGGTCAAATTTTCGTTGGGATACCCTGTATAATTTCTAACTGTACTGGTTACAATAACAAAAGCAGCATACAAATGTACTCTCTTAACAAGAAACATTAAAGAAGTTTTTGACCCCTTAAAATTAATATTTAGTGCGTTTTTGAGGAACTCAAATATGCCTCTTGTCTACATTTTGACAGTAACATTGTTCAAGTCGTACCACCAATAAAAATAGTGCATTTATTCCAAATGTCTATGTCGTCAGTTTCTGATGGTTCTTTTTTTATTTTTTTTTCTGGTTTTCAGTGAACTATATAAATATTCTAAAGCAACAAGTGTAGGTAATTTTAATCCTGAAAATTATTTTTTATAGCATATGTCGAAGTAATATTTGCGTTTTTTTAACCAATTGACTAATTTGTGGAAATATAAAAAATTGTTTATCATTTACCACAGTTTATGGAAATACATGTCTGCCGAAGTTTAAAATACGTACCAAGAATTTTGGGTTTGTAAATAATTGACCTATTTTCCGATGATTCAGAATCGCTAACAGGGAACATTTATAGAATTTCAAAATTAGGTGCAGAGTAACATTTAACAGCAAATACTAAATTTATAGCCACACTAATTTTTCAGTTTAAAATTCGATAATTTACTGAACCATGTACCAAAAAAGATTCATGGAAATTCCAGTCATTTTGAAGATATTAATTACTTTAATGATGAACAGAAATACTACTCAACACGCAGATAAAATTTTATGTGAAAAATACCTCGAGGGAGTTATTAGAATTTGGTACAACTAACTGTAAATATGTATAACCTATTGCAATAATAATGGCACTCTTTATTTAGCAGTAATGGGAAAAATTGCATGATTTTTCCAAATACATCAGAAGAAACAATGCATTATTTTAATCCAAATGGCGTTTGTCCTGGATAATTTTGTGGAAAAATAAGCGTAAAAACGCCCCGACAAAACGGTCGCCGCCACAGCGTAGACCTGTGACGTCAGACGCCGTTCGCAAGTGTATACGTAAATACAGCAGTGTGCATGCTCTAGTTCATATCTGTATACGATCTCCATGCTTTCGGACGCAGCAACATACGTTTAAGACGGGGATTTTGTAGAAAAGGAATTGCACAGCATGAATGAGCGAAACGACGAATGAATCAGACCTATGAGACAGTATACAACCCGTATAGGCCCGAACCGCACGGTTCTCTGAAGTTTATCGTGCATTTTGACGTACATAAAAATGGAAGCCGTGATATATGTTATGATTTTACTCGAGGACACAAAATGAAAAATTAGTAATCTGAAAGTGAAACACAAGCTGTCCTATATGTCCTGGCTAGTGAGTGAAGTAATTTGGTGGCTGTGGATGTGATAATTTTGCCGTAATTGTGACACATTGTCGTAGTAACTGTGTGGCTAAGATTGAGGTATTTTAACATTTATTTTAATTATTCTTGTGATTTTATGAGCAATGAAAATTATCTCACGCACTAGCGGGGACCTTTGTGAATACGTTGATATATAATAATAACCAATAATTTAAATTTTCTTGGAGTTCTGTGTCCTCGCTTGAAGCCCTATTAGACGGTAAAAATATGTATAGAAAATCCCAGCCTTAACTCAATATTGTTCATTCCGTACGGATAATATATTATTTGTTTACAGCCAGTAAAAGTGATATTATACCATATTTCTGATTATTAAATTTGTTGACATAACTCCTTTCAAAGGCCGCATTACTATCACTTTGGAGAGATATACAATCATCGGAACATTCGATACGCTTGTAAAATTTAAGTTCATCTGCAATAACTTGAATTTTGTGTTACATTTATAAAAAGTAAGAATAGGAGCGGCCCCAAGTTAGATCCTTGAGGAACACTTGAGTTTGATCTATAGTTATCAGAAGAAAGAAAACAAGGTATTTCACAATAAACTTACGTACTTGAAGATATGTTACTATTAATGCAATTACAGAATCCGCAACCCCATATACGCGAAGCTTATTCGTTAATACTTCATGGTCAACTTTATCAACTGCTTGAAATTTATACAACGAAATACCCAAAAAAAATACCTTAGCAAATAAGTAAATACCTAAAAAATACCCAAAAACCACAAATGCTCAAAGAGTACCTATGAGTATTACCCAATAATATCCTTACGTACCCAAAAATACCGAATAGTACCCAAAAATACTCTTAAATACCCAGATATCTAATAAACAAAAAATAAATTACACCCACGATTTTGCTTACTATACCTTCAATTTTTCAATACTCTCTCATAATATTTTCTTAGAAATTATTCCAATATAAGTAAATAATATAGAACTATCAGTAATTTCATAAGTATTAAACATAAAACAGAGCATTGTTAAATAGACTAAGGTCTAATCCTTACTCAAATAAATCAATAAATACATTCTAATATTTAATATACCTATAAAATGACTAAATAATGTTGGTTCTTTGGAAATGTAAGTACATAGTTACATATAATAAGATACATATTGGACACCATTTTTATTTACTTTTTAAGGAGTTTTTGAGGCATTTATATTATTTTTTTATTTATGTCATATCTTTTTAAATTATATACGCCAGTGCCGATTAGAGCAAGCGGGAAATAAAATATATATTGTAATAAAAACAAAATACAAAACATATTTTATATACCAAAAATTTTATCACATTTGTTAATACAAGATAAATGCATTTAACTTAATTATTGATGGCAAGTAAAGGTGAAAATTTGAAAATAAGTAGTTTCTATATAATTTAAACACAATAAATCAGATGAATCAGATAGTTAAAATTAAATAATATCAAAATACAAAAGTCAATACCAGAAAATTTTATTAAAATATCTGTACATGGACAAATAAAAAGGCCCAGTACATAAGCAAAAACAGATTTAGCATATAATTAGACATATCAAAAGAAAGCTTAAAATATAAGGATTACACCAATATGCATATTGTGAACATGCGAGTGAAATAGAAGAAGATTTGTTAAATTAAAATAAAATTTCCTATATAAGATTTAAAACTTCAAATAATTAATAATTTAATTTGACATCTGTCAATAATAAGGACGTGGACACATGTACCTGAAAGACACAATTATAACTACATGATAATTAATTTTCCATATTAAGAAATGAAGAAATTGTAAAGTATAAATAATAAACATTAGTAAAATAAGTGATTAACAACAAACAGTGAAGTGAAATGACAAAAATAAAATCAAAAACTATATTTTAAAAACAGTGTAAAAGTGACCTAACAAAACAAACTGAAAATCGAGATTCCGCATAGACAGTAAAAACAAAAAAAGTTGTTTATTAGTTACCAACAAATTAGAAAAGGGAGAGCGTCGTTTTTGGTATTAGCGTCCCGAAAAAGTATAGAAGATTCAAAGAAAAATAAGAAATAAATTCGTAACTCACCAGAACCAGACAGAAAGTAAGGTTAGACTTTCCATCAAAGAAGTTTCCAGAGAAATTTCCGGCAGTTCCAGTTTTTTGTCCAGTCCCATTATCATCTGTAATCGGGAATCCACAACGGATATTTCCACGTGCCCAGGAGTTTTACATCTATAATCACAAGTACCAGGTACCAAATTTCATGTGTGCACAAATGTAAATATAAAAACTAGCTAGAAAAATTTCCAACAAAGGAATAAGATCAAAATTTAACCTAGGTAATAAAATACAAGTAGCAAGACTTACCTACTTAAATAGAACACAATAACAGGCCATTTAAAACATCCAAAATTCAGAAAACTTTTCACAGTATCTAAATGCAAGACATAAATGTCAAATTTCATTTTTATTATAATGTAACTGTAGATATAGGTAGGTAGGCAACTGGTGGTACAAAGAAAGGGAAGATTGGTAGTCTAAGAGACAATTTAAATATCAAATAGACCCCAATATAGAAATTTATTTATACCATCAAAGATTTAGTTTAAGAAAATTGTAAGAAAAGCCAATAATTTTATTCACAAGTTTGTAATTAATGTGGAATATTAGTTCATCAAATGTTAAGTTCAGTATAATCTATCCAGTTCCTTTAAAGAAAATAAAACACCAAATTAAAAACAAATACCACATTTTATTCTGAAGTGAAAGCTATAGTTTAGACAAAATTAAAAATTAAAAACAAAATATCAACAAAAGTAAGTTTTCTCTCTAGAAGAACCGACTACTGAGTGGAGTCAAAGTGCTAGCCAGGGTAAAAAGATAAAAAAAAAAATATAAATACAAGGTAAGAAAAAAGTTTCTAAAGAGCGCCATAAATTTCACACAAACAAATACACATTCACACAAAATTAAAAAAATTTACAAAATTACACACACACAACAAATTCATAACAATTTGTCGCCAACAACGTGAGGCAGGAAAAAGAGGGAAAACAAGTTTAAAACAAGAACAAAAGACAAAAAGAAAACAATGGATCTAAGAAGTGGAAGACAAACTGGAGAAGAGAGTGAAGTAAGATCAGAACAAGAAAGTATAGGAGAACAAGAGACGAGTATTGAAGGAAGTGATGGTGGAGTTAAAAGCATGTTAGAAGAGATGATGAAGACCATTATGGAAGACAGAAAAAGACAAGAAGAAGACAGAAAAAGATTAACAGAAACAATCAAGGAAGGACGGAAAGAAGATATGGAACAACTAAAAGAAGAAATAGAAAAACTAGAAGAAGGAAGAAAACAAGATTTGGAAAAATTAGAAGAAAGTAGAAAACAAGATTTAGAAAGATTGGATCAAAATAGAAAAGAAGATATGACTAACATAGCTAAAATGATGAACGAAAAAATTAATGACATCAAGGAAGAAATAAAGAAGGATTTTCAATCATGGAAAGAGGACATAAACAAGGAGATAGAAAAGACAGAACAAGATATAACAACAGTGGCTACAAAAACTGTAGAAATTGAAGAAAATATGAAGAAGCAAGAGAACGACTTAAGAAACTTAGGAACATCTGTACAGAAGAATACACAAGAAATTGAGATGGTAAAGAAGCAGGTACAAGGAAGTGTGATAGGAAATAGAGAAGACATGGAATTTGACAGAAATTGGACTACGGAACAAATCCAAGAACTGAAGAAAGAAATAGAAAGGGTTAGTCAACAGAAGAACAGAGAAGGGGAAATAGTGACAAGATTGGTATGCCATGGAGAAGAAAAGATACACAAATTTACTGGGAAAATAAGTCAATTACATCCTGTAGTTTTCCTAAAATCAATTACTAGGAGAGTACAAGAAATACAAGACAGAAGATTAGATGAAAACAGCAAGATGGAGCGAATTAAAGATTTAATTAGGGAAAATTTACAAGCAGAAGCTTTATTATGGTTTAATGGCACAGAAAACAACATAACCAGCTATGAACACTTTAAAACAAGCTTTACACAACATTTCTGGGGTGACAATGCACAATTATCTGTGAGAGAGAGACTTTATTTTGGTAAATTCAATCCTAAATTGTCAAATAGCCTTACCAACTATGCTCTTCGACTATACTCAGCAGCTCAGTATCTAACACCAAAATTAAATGAGAAAGATATCGTTCTATACATTTCTCGACAATTCAAGCCAGAGATTGCCGAAACTATAGCTGTTCATGACATACAGAATATGGAGCAAATGTATAACTATTTGACTCGTATCGAACGAAATGTACAAAATAGTCCACCAAATCCTAACAATCAAATTCAAAACCGTAACAGAAATTTTCAAAATTATAGTAACCATAATAATAATAATAGTCAAAGAAATTATCAAAATTCAAGTAACCAAAATAATAATAGTAATAATTATAGGAATTTTAACAATACAAATGAACCAAATTTTAACAATCGTAATTACAATAATTTTAGGCCTAGAAACAACTACAATAATTTTAATAATCAACGAAATAATAACAACAATTTTAATAACAATAATAGTAGATATAACAACTCAAATAATTATAATAACAGATACAGTAATAATAATTCTGGTAATGACAATAGTAATAATAATAGATATCAAAATTCAAATCAATATAATAATAGAAATTACAATCACAATACTAACCATAATAATAATTATAACAATGGGAATCGTAATTATGAATATCAAAACACGAGACGTAATCCATATCAGCAAACCAGACAAGATGACAATACAGGGGATACGAGACAGGTAAATTATCAATATCGTAGAAGTTCTAGTAGATCAGCTGAACCAGTAGAAGTTCCACAACGCGATGATGATAGATTCGTAACACGCAGAGCAGTTTCATTGGATAGAGAACCTGTAACACAAACGGTAGACAATCAAAATTTTCATTAACTTGCAAGTCAAATAAATCATTTAAATTTCATAGCAACTATATACATCCACGTGAATTCATAAAATTAGACGAAAATGTAGTGATTAATCAAAATAATATTTTGGCATATGTAAATTCAAAATTTAATAATACAAATTTAGAAATATTAATTGACTCAGGTTCCGAAGCATCTTTAATAAGCCAACAAATAGTAGATAAATTTCCAACATTACAAGAACATATCATAAAGGTAAATAGGGTTACATTAGTAGGTCCAAATGGAAAAAAATTGTATGATGCAAATAAATTAGTAAATATTACTTTAGAGTTTAATAAAAATAAAATCCTATTCCAACTTTTAATAGTACCAAATATGTCAATGGATATTGTACTAGGATCCGATTATTTGCTAAAATATAAAGCAGAAATTGACTATAATCATCAAAGATTGTGTATGAATGATATATGGGTAGAATTTAAAAAGGAAAAAAATGAATTAGTGAACATAGGTGAAAGTGAACAGGGAAAGGTAGTTTATGAGAATGAGAAGAGTGTGAGAGAAGTGAATTTTAGTAGGGAAGATAAATATTATGATGATGAGTTAGGAGAAGAATTATTTGATATAAATAAAGTTAAAATAAATGTTGATAGTATTTATGTAGGAGAGATAAGAGAAGTTTTAAGAAAGTATGAGAAGTTAGTATCGAATGAAATGCGAGTAGCTGAAAATTATGTTCACAAATTAGAAGTTACAGATATCAAAAATTTTAAATCAAAAACATACCCTATACCATATATGCACAAGGAGAAAGTCAGAGAGGAAATTGACAAACTATTAAAAGAGGGAATAATTGAACATAGTAATACACCATACATCAATCCTTTGGTAATAGTAACTATAAAAAAAGATAGAAATTGATTTATAAAATTTTCTTATACAATAAAATTTGAAAATCAATTTGGGAAATTTGTAATAAAATCAAAATACAAAACATATTTTTATATACCAAAAATTTTATCACATTTGTTAATACAAGATAAATGCATTTAACTTAATTATTGATGGCAAGTAAAGGTGAAAATTTGAAAATAAGTAGTTTCTATATAATTTAAACACAATAAATCAGATGAATCAGATAGTTAAAATTAAATAATATCAAAATACAAAAGTCAATACCAGAAAATTTTATTAAAATATCTGTACATGGACAAATAAAAAGGCCCAGTACATAAGCAAAAACAGATTTAGCATATAATTAGACATATCAAAAGAAAGCTTAAAATATAAGGATTACACCAATATGCATATTGTGAACATGCGAGTGAAATAGAAGAAGATTTGTTAAATTAAAATAAAATTTCCTATATAAGATTTAAAACTTCAAATAATTAATAATTTAATTTGACATCTGTCAATAATAAGGACGTGGACACATGTACCTGAAAGACACAATTATAACTACATGATAATTAATTTTCCATATTAAGAAATGAAGAAATTGTAAAGTATAAATAATAAACATTAGTAAAATAAGTGATTAACAACAAACAGTGAAGTGAAATGACAAAAATAAAATCAAAACTATATTTTAAAAACAGTGTAAAAGTGACCTAACAAAACAAACTGAAAATCGAGATTCCGCATAGACAGTAAAAACAAAAAGTTGTTTATTAGTTACCAACAAATTAGAAAAGGAGAGCGTCGCTTTTGGTATTAGCGTCCCGAAAAAGTATAGAAGATTCAAAGAAAAATAAGAAATAAATTCGTAACTCACCAGAACCAGACAGAAAGTAAGGTTAGACTTTCCATCAAAGAAGTTTCCAGAGAAATTTCCGGCAGTTCCAGTTTTTTGTCCAGTCCCATTATCATCTGTAATCGGGAATCCACAACGGATATTTCCACGTGCCCAGGAGTTTTACATCTATAATCACAAGTACCAGGTACCAAATTTCATGTGTGCACAAATGTAAATATAAAACTAGCTAGAAAAATTTCCAACAAAGGAATAAGATCAAAATTTAACCTAGGTAATAAAATACAAGTAGCAAGACTTACCTACTTAAATAGAACACAATAACAGGCCATTTAAAACATCCAAAATTCAGAAAACTTTTCACAGTATCTAAATGCAAGACATAAATGTCAAATTTCATTTTTATTATAATGTAACTGTAGATATAGGTAGGTAGGCAACTGGTGGTACAAAGAAAGGAAAGATTGGTAGTCTAAGAGACAATTTAAATATCAAATAGACCCCAATATAGAAATTTATTTATACCATCAAAGATTTAGTTTAAGAAAATTGTAAGAAAAGCCAATAATTTTATTCACAAGTTTGTAATTAATGTGGAATATTAGTTCATCAAATGTTAAGTTCAGTATAATCTATCCAGTTCCTTTAAAGAAAATAAAACACCAAATTAAAAACAAATACCACATTTTATTCTGAAGTGAAAGCTATAGTTTAGACAAAATTAAAAATTAAAAACAAAATATCAACAAAAGTAAGTTTTCTCTCTAGAAGAACCGACTACTGAGTGGAGTCAAAGTGCTAGCCAGGGTAAAAAGATAAAAAAAAAATTATAAATACAAGGTAAGAAAAAAATTTCTAAAGAGCGCCATAAATTTCACACAAACAAATACACATTCACACAAAATTAAAAAAATTTACAAAATTACACACACACAACAAATTCATAACAATATTTTCTTTCAACATCTGCAATATCGTCTTGCTTGTGCCAAACATATGAACCTAATTCTCGTTTAAGAAACTTCATTCTGTATTTAACTTCATCAACTGTATTAACTATGCTCCCCACAAACCAGTCCTCATCATATGATACAGCATAGTATTTTTCTTCCTCAAGTATAATAACTGGATGCTCGGATAGAAGTTTGATATCAAAATTATTCGCAACATCCTTATCTTGATTTAATCCTAATAGTTTCACGTCTTTGTAGGCATCATCCATTGCTCTATTAACTATTAGGTTAATATCAACATTGAAAATTTCTTCCGGAGACAGCCGTTCAAACTTTTTTTCAATAAATCTACTCTCTCTTGGACGCATGCGCCATCGCCATTGTGTTTAAGAATTGGCGGGAGAATACTAATTTTCTCCAAAAATACCCAATAAATACCTTTGTAATACCCACTAAATACCGATTATTACCTTGATAGTACCCATAAATACACAAAATACCCAAAAATTCCGAAAAAATACCCATAATTACCCACAAATACCCAAAAAATACCTTTAATTACCTACAGCTTGTACAGTAAAATACCCCAGTGGTTTTCCCCTCGGTTTAAATTCATCGAAAAAATTAAAATGTAAAAATTGTTGTATCAATTAAGTTTTTCTATTAAGCTACCAGAGTATATATAGGGCGGTTAGCAAATAATTGTGTAGAATGTTAATTGAGGCATTTATAAAATTTTTCTATGTGACTTCACTACATTAAACTACCTATTTTATTCTGAAAACATAAACAAAATTAATAAATAAGAATTTTTTTTTTAATTTTGAGGGCGAAAGGAAATCATAGAATAGCAATAAAAATTACTTTTTTAAAAAATTAATAAATGTTAAATATCATTATTCATTACGTTTACTTATTAATTTTGAAATTAAAACATGTAGGTACCTAGTTTAATATTTATAATCACATGATATAATTTTATAAATACCTCAAGTAAAACCATCTATCTGGAATTAACCCAACAGCATTGTTGCCGTATTTGTCACGAGCGGATCTATATTGTAAACAAAGGAATAAGTTACGTTTAACAATACCGTAAATTCACCATATCACCAATAATAATTATGGGACTACCTACACAGTATTTACACTACATATCTATGACCCACAGTCACAAAGACTCAAAAATACAAGGAACAAACGCCTCTTTACATCACCAAAACCATAACCTACATCTGTATCCACGGTAACAAACCGCACTGAACTGCGTGTAACGTCCCACAAATGATAATGCGTTTTCGGCCACGTGGTTTTGTTTGCATTTGATGGCAACTTATTAATGTTAATATTTTAATTACTATGTGATTATTGCCCCCAGAAATGTTCTGACCTTTCAATATGTTTGAAAGATTAGCCTGTAATTAATTTCAAACCAATATAAAAGTCATGCAACTTCCCCATTGCTAACTGCTGATGTATTCGTAATGAAATCTACTTTCAACGTTTAACATACAGTAGTTGCTCCAGTCAATAGAAATCTAATGAAATGTCTACACAGAACTTTCAGAAGTTCAAAAACTGTTTTGAGAGAGCACCATTGTTATTGCAACAGCTTGTACCAAATAATACCAATATAACTGCAAGTACGGTTGATTCGTCTGTAGGTGTAGACCAAAATGGGAAGTTTTAGTGAAAGACCTTTTATTATTTATTTATAGGTTTACATTCAAAAGTGTCAGATGTGCCCATAATGTTTGGCAAATGATTTATGAACAAAACTAATGTAAAGCCGTGGTTTAGAGTGAACATTTATGAGAAAAAAATTGTTTATTTTTGTATTTTATTAAGTTTACTTTGATTTAATTATTTACATTCTAATTCCCATTCATGTTACGTAAAACTCCACTTATATCTATTTTTCAGGCCCAGCTGGCGCTCAAGGACGAAAAAATCGAGGAACTGACTAAGAAAATCGAGGAAATCGATCGGGAATTACTACGCGAGGCACGTATCCACGAACTGCAAAGATCTTTACAACAGCGCGATATCGAAATTCAAAATTTACGTTCTCAGTTGGATAAGTTTCAAAGTGTCTTAGTAGTGTGTAATCCGGCTAGCCCCAAGGGGTTGAGCAATAATGTGGGGCTGCGGCCCAGAAAGCAACGCGCCGGTATTTCTGCGGAACCCCAAAGTGAGGCGTCCATTTTGGAATTAAGCCAGCAGACATTCCCTACTATCTACAAGAGCGAAAGGTAAGACTGATGTATAGCAAAAAAATGTAAAATCTGACACCAAAACACCTTTGGTAATGAAAATATCTTATATAGTGTTGGCTCTGACAAGAAATCTTACAAACTTTGAAAAAGTCTTGTCATGTCTTGCAAAACAGGACAAGAATCTCATTAAAGTCTTGTTCTTGCTCGATGTTGCAAGATATTGTCATGTATTGTCTCGCGGAACTTTCGCAAATTTCTTATTATTAATTGGGGAATTTCCCAACGAAACTAATATAAGATTTATCACATTCCAATATATTTCTCATATAACATACAGTGCTTTCGAAAAGTAGCGAATAAATTCATTATTTTTGAAATTTTCGAAAAAATACCCTGGCACGTCGATTTTGTTTTTAAAAAAAGGCACTTTTTGTCATACGACTCACATTTGTGACGTCATCGTTGTTCGATATATGACGTCATCGTCATTTTTTTAAATAGCCCCCAATTTTGACCATGCTATTTGAAACAGCGTGTCATTCTATATACATACAACATGAAAAATTATAGTGTTACATAAAAACAATTTCAAGAAAATAATGTCTGAAGATTTTAAAATTT
Organism: Monochamus saltuarius; assembly: GCA_025584915.1. NCBI lineage: Eukaryota > Metazoa > Arthropoda > Insecta > Coleoptera > Cerambycidae > Monochamus > Monochamus saltuarius. The sequence goes on along the minus strand of CM046727.1, from coordinate 23,363,237 downwards.
AATTTTCACAATACTGAAAATGATAATGATTATGTAAAAAATCGACTAAATTAAATGTTCAAATTGTGCACTGTTGGCTTGCGTGCCAAGACGATTAATAAATTCTTTTTGTACATTGTCAATAACTTCAGGAGGTATACGATGTATCTCGTGACGAATTCTTGCTTTTAAATCTTCTAAATTAACCGGTCTAGTAACGTATACTTTGCTTGTTAAGTATCCCCACAAGAAATAATCTAGGGGTGTCAAATTAGGCGATCTGGCTGGCACTCAATCGGCCCCTTCTCCCTATCCAACGATTCGGAAACAGCTCATCTAAATAAGCACGGACAGGTGTTGCATAATGGGAAGGTGCACAGTATTGTGAAAATTCAATTTTAAAATCTTCAAACATTATTTTCTTGAAATTTTTGTTATGTAACACCATAATTTTTCATGATGTATGTATGTACAATAACACGCTCTTTCAAATGGATTGGTCAAAATTGGGGGTTGCTATTTAAAAAAATTGTCGATGACGTCATATCTCGAATAACGATGACGTCACAAATATGGATCGTGTGTCAAAAAGTGCATTTTTAAAAATAAAATCGATGTGCCGGGGAATTTTTTCGAAAACTTCGCAATTTCAAAAATAATGAATTTATTCATTACTTTTCGAAGGCACTGTATGGAAACCCATATACTGGTATTACTGTATGTACTGATATTCAATACTGGTTTCTAAAGGTGTTTGCAACAGGGTAATGCCAATCTGTGTTGAAGAAATACCTCAACAATTATCAAAATGCAGTTACGTAATAAATTGATGCATACAGATGTAATCGATAAAGTAACGTGCAATATAAAACTGATGAACAGCAATCCCTTCAGATGCGATCCAACAAATCGCATTCAAACCGATAATTAAGAAAGTTTGTAGTAGCAAATGAACACCATAAAGAAACATGCCACAACAACTAACAAAATGTAGTTATATAATAGATCGACGCATTTACAGATGCAACCAGTGAGTAAAGTACAATTAAGTCAACTGGATGTTTCATATACACCTAACTACCTTAAACACAATAACAAAAGTCGTTGCAGTACAGGATATAGATATTATAATATAATGATAAAATGCCGCCAATTAAATCAGGTGTTAAGGGCGCCGTATTCCTGAAAAAGTATTTTCTACAAATATAAATAATTTTAGACATTTAAGAACTGAATAATATAGAGTTTAGCAAATAACAAGGATGTTATTTCATGCCACCTGCAAATATTCAAAGGTACCGAAGTAAAATCAATATTTAACATCAGAAACCGATCTATCCAATGAATTTTTAGGTACTGAAATCTTTCAAAATACGTATTTTTAAATTCAAATATAGATGTAAACATTGTTATAACATAAACTTACATAGTTCTGCATATAAGATTGTTCACTTTTGTTTATAAGTATGTGAAAATAATTGTTAAAATGTGGGGTTAGAATAGCGAAATTATGTGTGTCATATAAATGCATTTTAAAAGTTATTACATTATTTGAGGAAAGTTTAAATAGTAAAAGTGGATAAACAAAACATCAATAATTCTATTTTTGATATTACTTTTGCTCTACGAGTTTTATTTTTCGATATTTCAGTACCTAAAAAACACCACAAATTTGATCATTTTACGGCGAGAGATACGGGCACCTTAATCTTGTTTCGGGTTGTTATATCTCAGACAGTTTTAGAATTAATGTGCACTTTCCCATTTTTCTGAAAATCTTTGGCCTCTTCTTGTTGTTCTTGGGTTAGGTCATTTCTAAACATGTATTTCCTCTTTACAGTCGATAGTATTGTAATGTTGTTGTAGATGCATTCGATGCGTAACGTGCAACTTACGTCCTTAATTCCATTACAAATTGTTCTGTGGGCTATTGTCAGATAGTTCTCAATTACATCTGAAAACCGAATTACTGAAACTGAACTGAAAACTGAACCTCACATAGCTACATTTTCTTGTAAACAATAAGTTAAACGTCTGTGCATCAAGCACAAGCTGGATTTTTCCCAACTCAAAAATCAAGGAGTATCTTACTATAAATTCGAAAACAATTAAATCACAAAATAGTGTATAAAAGGGTATCAACATGAAACTTTCAGATTCTAAATATGCTTTTATCTGGAACTTCATCTAGTAATGAACAACAACACACAACAATTTACTGGCATAAAAGCCTAAAACCAGAACACAACAAAAGATTAGCTGTATGTACTAACAGTTATGTAACTGCTTATAGGGTGTATATACTTAAAAAATAACATTAGGAATGCATTGTAGACAAATATTATTGAATACGGAATAGAAAATGGCAAATAAAATATGGTATTTATAGCAGACAAAACAAAGAAAACATAATCACTCACAAAAATAAGGAAACAATAGATAGACAATTAAATAATGCAATATCTTAGTTTTTGTTAACAAATCTAAATGATTATTATCGATATTTTAAATTAAAATAAACATAAACAAGATTATATTATCCTACAACAAAAACTTCTTGACAATTTTTCAATTACTACATAAATAAGGTAGCAATAATAATATAATATATAATGTATTTCCTTTAGAAATATTACATGTATTTCAGTATGTATCTACATACATATATTCAGTGTGTACAATATGTATGTTTCATGTACAACAGTTTCCAGATCGTAATTGAGTCAATATTGCAAGAGACTTTTAAAAGTTTCTATTTCATTTGAGGCACATTTGACTAGTGGCAATGAATAAAAAAATCAAGAGTTTTATTTTTGATATTTTGTTCTACATATTTTATTTTTCGAGAATTCTGTACCTTAAAACCTTGCTTAAAACACATTTGATCATTTTACGGCGACCTTAAGCCCAATAGTTGCCGACAAATTTCATAGACAGCAAATATTTTTTTTAACCTCATAACTGATTATTTATCTGGATCGTAAAAAGTTTGTGTAATATCGTTCAGACGCGTTTTATATATTTATCTTCGGCTTATTTTATAATATAAATATGAATGTTTCAGTTATTAAGTCACTGTTTTCATTCTGAACTTGTTTATAACATCTCGATAGATCTAACTCGATAATTATAAACCGAATTATAAACTATTTGTCTCAGAATTACCACTATTTATTTTGCGAAAATTATTTTTTTCGTCAAAATAGGATTCCGATTCAAATGATGACTTTAAATGATTAGCCAAGGGAGTGGGTTCGAGGGGGAAATATATAGATATAAAAAGTTGGCTGGCATACTTTTGACTGTCAAAATTTGTCGTAAATTTACCCTTAAAACTATTTTTACTGCACTTATGTAGCTTTAAAAAGTGGTACCCAGATTAAGTTGAAAACAATTTTTTTTAAATTCTATGTAGAATTTATGGGCACAAAAGACATTCATTTCAACCCACCAAGAAAATAACTTTTGTAATTTTCCTTGTGCCAGAAATTGCCTAAAACATTTCTTTTGTTGTGATTGTTTATATTTTGTAAATGAACAAAATTGGCTTTATACAGGTTGTCCGGAAAAGAGGAGAATCGATTGTTTCAATAGTCAGATGGATACACTAAGCAGCAAAAAAGTTCTGTCATTTAAAAGAAACATGATGTGCCATAAGTGGTGCCCTCTACTAGTGACGTCAAAATTAGAAACATATTTGAATTTCTCGCCCGCAAAAACCCCCGATTTACAAATTTTATGTAAATATTTGGATTTCTTAAGAAGTTATTTACAAATATCGAAAATAAAATTTTAACTTTAACACCCTGTAACTCCGTTTAGTTTTGGAAAAAATGTTATAGAAAGAGGTAGCATTTATTTTCGGTCTAGAATTATCCCCTAAATGTTTTGCTTATCATTTCTGGACACCCTGTATAACGTTAACGAGTAATTTCACTTAAAAATAAGCTTTATTTTATACTATGACTAGTGTTATATTACTAGTACTATTTTGTTGTTTTTTAAGTGTTATCTGTTTCATGTTTGCTATTATCAGTGGTTTTCTTTATTCTTAACAACTGTTTTCTAAAACTAGAATTGAATTTGGATCTGTAGCAATTTTTTACCAAAATGAGTGTACGTATCTAAGACTCTATCGTTTTGATCTATTTATTTACCTCATACTCTTTCTTTCATTCAGAAATATTCGTAAATAAAATTTAGGTAATAGTAACAGTAGCACTATGTCATTAAAACTTAAATTTCGTAAGATAATTTACATTATGTTAAGATATAAGAGACCTCTTTAGGTATCTTGAAACTAGTTTCGAAATAATTTCCGTAATAATGCGGTTTCCACCAGTTGTCTTAGAAAGAAATCTAATTTCTAACATGCCCTAATCATATTTATTTTGATAAAAATAAACTAGAGTTTACCTAATAAAAAATTTGTAACGAAGAACATTTTAAGTTAAGTATCCGCTTACGTTTAAATTTTCAAATCTTTATACAAATATAATCAGGCGATGAGAGATACGAGGCAGGCAAAGAAGAAAAATGTTAGGGAAGTCATACACGGAGTCTACGAGTGGAAGTCTTAAGGACTATCTAATAATTTAATAAGTTTCCTACCTTACTTCAGTGTCCAATCAAATATTATACAGTGTGGAAGAAAGGTATGGAATAAATTAATTATTTCTAAAACTACGAAGTTTCATGAAATTTCCTCGGACAGGTCGATTTTGCTTTTTAAAAATACTCTTTTTTCTATACCAACGCATTTCCGACGTTCATTTGTTTTCGCGTGATGACGTCATCGGATCTTTTTTTAAATAGAACCCCTATATTTTTTCATTGGATTCTTGTAGAGCTTAACTTTCTGAATTCAAAAATGTATAATTTCAACACTTTATTCCTTCAACTTTAGCAATAGTGCAGCTATCGAAAACTATTATCGTTTCAGGTAAAGTGCCTTTTCTACTGAAAATACAGCAAAATTTTACTTGAAAAGGTTGTTCAAAACGGTAAATTATGGAGACGTGCAAAATTTTAAAAAGATCGGCCTGCTTTGATAAAATCTTTGTGCTTTGTTGAAAAATGGTTTCAACATCAAACCTCGCCGATCTTCTTAAAATTTTGCACGTCCTCATAATTTACCGTTCTGAACAACTTTTTCAAGTAACATTTTGCTGTATTTTAAGTAGAAAAAGGCACTTTACCTGAAACGATAACAGTTTTCAATAGCTGCACTATTGCTAAAGTTGAAGGAATAAAGTGTTGAAATTATACATTTTTGAATTCAGCAAGTTAAGCTCTACAAGAATCCGATGAAAAAATGTAGGGGATCTATTTAAAGAAATATCCGATGACGTCATCACGCGAAAACAAATGAACGGAAATGCGTTGGTATAGAAAAAAGAGTATTTTTAAAAAGCAAAATCGACCTGTCCGAGGAAATTTCATGAAACTTCGTAGTTTTAGAAATAATGAATTTATTCCATACCTCTCTTCCACACTGTATAAAATAATAGTGAGTCGGATTTAATTAAACAACTATGAGTTATGTTATAATCCAGTCAAACTCACAACTCTCTGGATATACTTAGTTCAAATTTTTCATATACGACATACATCTTGAATCACCAATAGGTCATTCATCTGGCCACTCTGTATTGTTATTTCGTGTTATATTTAAAAACATAAATTTATTGCTTATGATCGTGGTACAAAATGTATTAGAGGTTTCAGTTACTTAATTTAGTTAAGTGAACTACTTTACAATTTACTTGTCAACGTGCCAAGTAATTAATTTTGTACCGTTTAATTTTCTGTCTACCAGAACGTATTACTTTATCTTTGGGGATTTAAATAACTGCTAAATTAGTGCCAAAACCCATTTTAGAAGATAATGTAAGACGAAGAACTGTATATACGTTGTAATCTTAATGCTTAAATTAGATAAGCACCACTCTTTTCATGCTGAAAGTCAGACATTTATACAGTATGCGCCAAAAGTATGGAATAAATTCAATAAAAACGAAACAATTATTTTTTGGGAAAAATTCTCGAACAGGTCGATTTTTAATTTAAAAAATACATATTTTAGCGTAAAATGCGATTTTCAAATGTCATTTGTTTTCGAGTAATGACGTCATCGATTTTTTTTTAATAGCAACACCATATTTTTTTCCTTGATTCTGAAACATCGTTTAATTCTCTATCAGACAGTACTAAAATGTTGCCCTCTTACATAGGAAAGTTTTCGAGTAAATGACGATTGAATGTTAGAAAACGTAAAATAAAATACAATTGATTAAATTTTATACTTAAATTAAATGTTCGAATTGCCATCCACCAACTTCTTGACAATGCGCAAGTCTGTGAAGAAATTCTTCTTGCACATTATGAATGATTTCTGGGGTAACTCTGCGTATTTCGTCCCGAATGCGATTTTGCAGTTCTTCTAAATTACGTGGGTTATTAATGTACACTTTTGACTTCAAGTATCCCCATAAAAAATAGTCAAGAGGTGTAAGATCTGGCGATGTTGCAGGCCATTCTATCGGTCCGCGTCTGCCGATCCACCTCCCAGGGAAACGGTTGTCCAAAAAATCTCGTACAGGGCGCGCATGGTGCGGAAGTGCACCGTTTTGCTGAAACCATATGGTATCGTCAGGAATGTCAGGGTCATTATCGTTAGGAAAAATTACTGCAAGGGCTGGAACAAGGTCATTTTCTAGCCATCCAATGAGGATTTTCCCGACTCCAATATCTGCAAGTTTGACGGTTTACTGTACCATTCAGACAAAATGTGGCCTCATCTGAAAAAAGTATTTGCCGGTGTAAATTCTATTTCCTTGACATAAATCCATTAGAATTTCTCAAAAGTGTAAGCAGCGATCAGCATCATCTTCATTGAGTTCCTGCACAAGTTGAATTTTGTAGGGATGATATTTTTCCTTCCTCAAGATACGTAGCACTGTGCTTTGACTAGTGTCATTGTTTAATGCAACAAATCGTGAAGAATTATGAGGATTATCCACCATACTTATCAAAATGTTCTGTTTCTGATTTTCATTAATGCTTGGACGTCCAGGTTTTGGAATATTTACAACATTGCCAGTTTCTCTAAATTTAGACTCTACCTTACTGACTGTTGATTGGCTGATAGGGCGATCTGGATATTTTTCATTAAATAAATCGCAAACTTCCTGCTGAGTTCTAGTCATATTCCCGCATCCGATAAGAATTAAAATTTCAATTCTTTGAGTAACAGTTAAATGTGCCATAATACTTTAAATTGAATAATAATTCCTATGTCGCTTACAATACTTATTAGAAAGTCGGTGTGACAATGACACTTTGCAAAGATTTTCACCTACGTGATCAAAACTAAACTTGATAACGTTTTTGCTTTATTTTAATTGATTTACGTTTTCTAACATTCAATCGTCATTTACTCGAAAACTTTCCTATGTAAGAGGGCAAAATTTTAGTACTGTCTGATAGAGAATTAAACGATCTTTCAAAATCAAGGAAAAAAAATATGGTGTTGCCATTTAAAAAAAATCGATGACATCATTACTCGAAAACAAATGACATTTGAAAATCGCATTTTACGCTAAAATATGTATTTTTTAAATTAAAAATCGATCTGTTCAAGGATTTTTCCCAAAAAATAATTGTTTCGTTTTTATTGAATTTATTCCATACTTTTGGCGCATACTGTATATTCAATACTTACATGTTAAAATGCTAGGAGAAATCTTATTATACTACTAGAAACGTTTTTTGATTGAAATAGTATGTAACACGTAATAACATACAAGTATGTAATTATATTGTAAAATTTGAAAAACATAAAATTATCACAAAGTTAAAGATATTTAAAATATTTTTAAACTATAACTACAGTTCATTAAAATAATTTATTTTGAATAGAAATACTTAAGTAAGCATTGTTATCTGAACGGACAAGGAAATTTTGTTATAATAAAGTGGTACTTAATAAAACAAATTTTTTTTGTGGAGTTAATAGTTGTAGAGGTATTTTAAATTTATCAAGCTGTATGATAAACATATTATTAAAAATTTAGATAAAGAACTATTTAAATAATATGCAGAATGTACATTTTTCTTAGAAATATAACATTGAGAATCAAATGTACTTATTTAATTGACAAAATAGTCAGTGGATCGATATTTTCAATTATTTACTGATTTATTGGTCTCAGTAGGTATCTCCTTCACTATTTAAAGATTTTTATGCTAATTTATTAATATTAAATTAATTATTTCCTGCTTTTAATTATATGACTAGTTCGTATTTTGTTAATCTAGGTCAAACGTTTTCAGAGATTTCGAATATGTGACTATTTTTTTTATTTGAACATCCTGCATCTGGAAAAAATGTTTTACAACGAAATTTGCATATAAAATACAAAACTGATTTGTAGCGCCTAGTTTTAACAAAAGAAAAGTACAAACAAATATACACAATAATGAATATCTTTTTTATGACAAAGTCGATTTAAAACTTTTCTGTTTCTTTGATTTGATAACTTTTCTGAAAATATGCTATTTTGACACAAGTCATTATGAACATTGTTTAATTTCACATTCTCTATTTCACAATTGAAGGAATGCAGTTATCACTAACACTCTGCTGTGTATTGCTTAGCATTTAGTGGTACGGTATGTGGTAAGTAGTAAATATAGATAAAATAAGGGAGGTCACTGAAATATTAAATAATTTTGGTTGGCAACTGTAATTGACCAACTTATGTATTTATAATGTTTTATTTTGGGCGTTTAATTTATCAGGTCTCTACCTTTAGATAGTTATATTTAGAAATTTGACCGTGAATAATTCCTTTACATTTTAAATATGTATAATGAAATATGCAGTTTCGACAGATAAAATGTAAACATTTTGAAAACTTCACAGCCGCTGCTAATGTATTTCTTTTTTATAGTATATATTAAAATAGCATATATTGTACTACAATAATTCTATATAGCATACAATTTATAAAATGCTTACCAATATTTATGTTATATTTTGATGGGTGCTTTTATTCAGGGTTAATTTTAAATGTGCACATATTTTGCTACGGATATAGATATAATTTTGTGTAATTCAAAAATTTCAAGATTATAATTTTTTTAATTATTGAAAACGTTACTTATTCAACCTTATACCCTTTCCATTGCCTAGCAACACGTTTTTTCAACGGTGCTTCCTTTTCTGAAGGCATGCAGAAAATGTATTTTTCAGAATTCTTTGTAGTTCCTTCAGCGATTTTTGTTTGACTATTTGTGTAAATATTGTCACGGATTTCCTAACCCGACTTTCTCTTACTGCCGGAAAAACAATCCGTTAATTAATTACTTATCTTTATTAACTACTCAGTACACTACTGAACACTAATTACAACTCAACTATACACTTATTTAATGAATCGCTATCTAAATCACTGATCTCTCAAACTAAACACTTTAATTCAGACTGTAATACAAGACTAACTAACTCGGCCGTTTATTCTTCTTTTATAGACCCAACGAATATTCCAGGTATTTTCTAGTATCTCTAGATCCATTTTCCCGTACGACTCGAATGCTTCTCGTCGATTCCCGATTTTTCCAGTCCCGTCTCGATCCGCGGCATCTTGTTTGTTTAACAGAATCGTGTAGGGGCGATCGGGGCAATCTTAGCATTTCGCGGTACCACAGTCGTCGAATTGGGTGTGAGTGGGGCACATTCTGTGACAATATGCTGTAAATAAAATAAATTTTCAACCTAGTACAGAACGATGTTCAAAGTACATAGTCAGTACTTTGAAAATTGTGAATCAGTGAATAATATCATATAGTATTTATGATACCTAATGAGTCTCTTATGCAAAACATTTTGAATAATATTTTTAGGAGTATGTATATTTTTGTTAACCCAAACTATTTAGCCCACCCGCGACGGGGCGAGTAGCTGGTTTAAGAAAGTGCAATGTTCATAAAAACATTGATTAAAATGAAAAGGGACGTTGCCGTGTTGGACCCTAATATGATTTCTACAATGGAGAATTACTTAATTTCTATAAAGAAAGCTCGGATACGTGTAAGTTAAGTTAAGCAAGTTATTAAATAGTGGACTAGACAATTGTTTTAGTAACCCGCGTTGTTTCGATTATTAGGAGAGTTATGACTGAGTACTTGGCATGCTTATCATTTATTTATTAGTTAATTTAGTATTGATTAATGAGTTATTTGAGATTATGAATGACAGTGTGTTAATGACGAGGTCTGTCTGTTATTGTTTTGTGTTTTATTGTAAAGGCCATTAGCCATGAGGCACAGTACGAGGTATGGAGTATCCTAGGGCTGTTAGCTGCGTGTGACGAGGAGACCACTATCTGCGTGTTTGCGGTCTGGTTCTGGTTAAGAACCTAGTTTTGCTGTGAACTATCTCTACAGGGGTGGTCTGATCAGTGTGCATTGTTGTGTTGTTGATATCCAGCTGCAGTCTGAGAGAGAATAATATGTTTACTAGATAATCTATGTACCACATGTTGATGTTTACAGCATGTGAAGGTATGCTTGGGTACTCATGTGTTCCTTTTTTATTTGTAAAGTACTGAGCTTATTGCAAGAGTTGCATGCCAGTGAAGTTGAGTACATGTTAAATGTTATTGTGTATTTATATTTATATAGTGTTATTTGCACCAAAATATAATCAGTTACGTTCATTGGTTCACGCCCTGTGTACATAGAGACGCCCCTAACAAATTATTTAGTTAAGTTACATAAATAACCTAATAATATTTAAACTTTTTTCCTTTGTATTCTTGATTTAAGTCATACAAAGAAATAATTATCCTATTATACAGGGTTAACTATGACTTATTACAAATATTTTAAGGGAAAATAAGAATTAACGGAATCATCTATTGTTGACACGTGTATCAGTTTACGCCGCTTTGAAAGAAAACAATAGATCATTATTTAATGATTTAATGAGAAACACGATATGGTAGCACAGTGAGGCAGCACCTACCTTACTAATGTTTATTTTCAGGATTGATGTTTGGAGAAATTTTAAGAATGTTGTATCATTTTCTGTTGTCTTACTTGTTTAAATTAAAACCTGCCAATGCATAGATTTGTGTACTTGCTGTGGACCTCTCCCTCCATCGACAGTTCTTTTTGTTTAAAGCGAGGTACCTACTTGGTTCGGTGGTCATGACGAGGTCGATTACTTACGTCGGGAAAAACCACAAAGGATAGCAAGAAATACATGCAAATGTACACAAATACATACAATAAAACTGCCACATGTTTACCGCCAAGGCATTATAACAGTTGTTCAATGTAGTTCAAAAAGTATTCAGCATAATATTTTGTGTACTTGGAAAACGCATTTAGTATTACGCTGCCACACGATAATATACACTTGTCACGCTTCCTATAAATCAGAACCTTATCCGTCATCTAGACAATTGAATACGACATGTTTGTAAATTTGCGAAAACCAAGTACCGAAAAATTATTTCTAACTAAGTAACCGTATGCAATATTTTGACATCTGCAGACGCCATCTACTGCAAGGTGTACTTCACGGCGATAAATTTTTAAACTTCTTGTGTTGTTGGGGAATTAAATTCTGTTAATACTAATAATAGCAACAATATTAACAGTAATCGACGATGTTTGCATAAAATAATTAGTAACAATTTAAACTATAACATCCCAAGATGTTTAAAGTGTTCTGTAAAAATGTTTCTTAGACCCTTTGACCTTTGATTAATGGCCATTTCCACCGCATTGCCTTTTAAGTGTAGTTAACTAAGGGCGGTTAAAATTTTAGGCCTAGTTTAAAACAGTAACGTTTCCACCGCACAATTATTAAGTTTCATTTGTAAAGTCTACCTAAAAAGCCAATATTCATAATTTTTCGGTGTTTTGCACAAGTGGTTAGCTTCATGACTATTTCTTAACCTCAAAAGTGTGACACTTCAATCTTCACTCTCACTGTTCTGACTGTATTATATGTTTTGTTGTTCTGACTTTATGTCGTTCTGCTAAGTTCTGTTTTCGAATTGGTAGTATTTATAATGGAAATAATTCCCAAAAAAAACCACGATTGGTAAATTTTAGCAATGAAGAATAAGTATTACTAATTAACATAATAGCAAATTATAAAAGTACGGTGGAGAATAAACCGATAGTGTCTGTACAAGAAAAATGATAGCAGGTGAATTTAACTCACTGTCGCCAAATAATATTCACAGTACAGCAGAATCATTAAAAGTTTTTGGAAATAAATAAGAGTCCGTTTTATTGGCGATACAGAATTATTACATACTAAAGATTAAAAATAAATGTTTTTGTAATTGATCAGTGATTCTTTTTAAGAGCTTACATATTACTTGGAAATTCAAGATCTTCTTCGATTAAGGTCAAAATGTGCAGCTGTTTCTTTATACAGCCGGTATCTTCTAAAAAAAGTTAAATTATCCATCGTATGGAAGTGATCACTTCTCTCGTACACTTTTCGAGGAAACCCATAGGTACTCTATTATTTCTAATATATCTAAATCATTATTAAATATATCATATTCATCATAGTTCATTTTTTTTGTTTATTTTGAAGTGGAAATAATAAAACCAAATTATTGAATTAGGTTATGTAGAACCTTTAAGTATCGTTAAAAGAGATAAGCCTAGAATTTCGAGGGCTTATTTTTAAGAAGGTTTAAGACATTTTATGTCGGGTTTAGTAAACGGTGGAAGGCAAATTGTATTTTTAAGGTTCCTTAAATCGTAAGCGTAGCTTAAACCAAACGGTGGAAATGGCCATAAGCTTTGCATGTTCTTTGTGGTTTGGCGAATATGCAACTAGCAATGCAGTATTCTAGGTTATATTATTTTAGACCATTTAGTGACTAATTTTTAACATCTTATAGTAATTAAATAAAGTATTTTATGTCGGATATGTTGGATAATTGTGGATAATTATGACAAATCTGCAAGGAGTGAAAATGTAGTTTTGGCAGTGTGCAACGAAAGAACAAAGAACGAATACAAAATACTGTAGCTAATCGGATTAACTGTTATCTATCAGGTACTTAGGTATTGCTATTATTAATAAAAATGTTTATTTTCGTCATTTCTACACTTGACAACTCTGCAAAAAACGACCGACATATCTAGCCGTCTCGGACGATGATTGATTGTCATAGGCGCCGATTGTCCTTAGGAAAAGAGGGTTTTGCCCCATTTTTTAAACATTGAGCTAGAATTCCGAAATAAATTTGTTATTATTTATTTTTATTAGACCTCTCTGAATACGTGGTTAAAACTTTTGTACTTAGTCATAGTTAACCCTGTATAAACGTCGACGTTTCGTTGTCTTTATTATATATTCAGGCATGAAGGAATCTAGATATATATTTTTTTAATGGAAACTATTTGCATTTCAGATGTAAGCAATACTTAGGCCGGTAACACACTTGCGGTTGAACAAATAAGGGTGTAACCGGCATTATTTTAATCAAAGCTGATAAATCGATGTTTCTGGAAATGAAATTAAAAAATTATTTTCTTTACTTTTTAAATTCTTATTTATAAGATATGTAGTAAAATTCGTAAAATAAAATATTTATATAATACCTAGATTTATAAATATGTATTCATTTTAATGAATTTTTATTTGCATTTCAAACTGTGACAAAATATGGTACTAGAACATCATACGAGTACATGACGAACGAATTATTAACATGTCTTACATCAAGGATGCGCCTGTAATTCTAAAAGAATATTAAGGTCATTTCCTTGAACGTTATGTTGACCAAATTATTTTTAGCATGGTTTATTAATAGAATCATAAAATTATTGGGTATTTATATGAATGAATAGTAACCTTCACGGATTCTTTCTCTCGGAAATAATAACAGCTTTGCTTTTTTTTTGGTACACGGTTCATGATTCTAATGAGCAATTGTTTGTTATGCGCTAGGTGTTTATTAAGTAAACATTTTTTGTTCGTCACTTAATGTTTTTATAGCGACCAGGAGTTTATTTTTTACACTTATGCAACAACGGAAAATGTGTGTACAAACTTTTTATCCAGAAGCCATATGTGGTGTTGTTCATGTTGGAAATTTTAAACACAGTTATCTCAAAAAGAATTTGCTTTTATTTACACGGTGTTTTCTAATTGCGCGTAGAAAATCATCCATTGGTTAAACCGAGGGGTCACCACTGGGGCCAAGATTTCACATTTGATAACAATTCTTAAAAAACCACTTGGGTGCCAAAATATTATGGTCTAAGTCAAGTTACCTTAGTCCGAAAATAATTTCCGAGATACAGGATGTTGAACTTTTTTAGTTTTTTGTCAATAACTTTTTTATAAATTGTAATAAATATTTAGAGTGATGAGTTTTCTGGCACAAGAAATTGAAACATGACCTCGAATTTGCTGTCAATTGTAGAGGGCGCCAGCTGCAGTACCTCACATGCATTTAAATCGTTAAAAATTTTGTGTGTTCTGGTGTATCGACTTTAATCAATAAGACTTATTTTTTGACTTTTTTTTTCTTAAAAAGGTGTTTTGATTAACCGTTTGTTGGATAAGATTTTAAGGTTTTATTTCAACCTATTAGAAAGTTGTTGGACGTGTCATAAGGTTAAGCAGTAGGTAATTAGGTTTCCCTTATATTGACATCTAAGCATGCGCATATGTACTGTATTATTAAGGCAGCAATAATAAGGATAGTGCTCGACCATATTTATGCATGATTAAGGTAACGTTGAGCAATCCCTTATTTGATAGATCGGGTCGTTCGGCCGTCATCGGTCATACCCGCCCTAACCTAAATTACTAAATTAATTAAAATATTTTTCGTTTTTTTAAAAAGTTCTGTCGCATATTTCAAGAAAAATTAAATAAAGATAAGTAAACTTATTTTAATTTTTTCAAAATATTGACTTCTATTCCTTTTCTCATTCACCATTAAAATGGCAATAATTGAGGGATATAAATAAAAGAATAAGGGCAAGCAGTATTTAAATAAAGTCGTTCCTAATACTGTTTGGCAGTATTAAAGGGATTTCCAATAACTCTATTGTCTTCTTTCATACTTTATTCAATTAAGGTCGCTGTATTTCTTGCCGTAAAATGATCAAATTTGTGGTGCCTTTTTAGGTACTGGAATCTCGAAAAATAAAACACGTAGAGCAAAAGTAATATCAAAAAATAAGATTACTGATGTTTTATCCACTTTTACTATTTAGATTTTCCCAAATAATATAATAACTTTTAAAATGCATTTGTGTGATACACATTATTTCGCTATTATAACCCCACATTTTAATTATTTTCACATAGTTATAACAAAATTGAACAATCTTATATGCAGAACTATGTAAGTATATGTTATAACAATGTTTACATCTATAGTTGAATTTAAAAAAAAAACGTATTTTGAAAGATTTCAGTACCTAAAAATTTGCTGGATAGATCGCTTTCTGACTTTATACATAATATATTGATTTTACTTCGGTACCTTTGAATATTTGCAAGTGGCATGAGATAACATTCTTATTATTTACTAAACCCTATATTATTCTGTTCTTAAATGTCTAAAATTTAAGATTTAAATGCATTGAAATACTATAGCTGGCGCCTTCTACAGTTGACATCAAATCCGCGGACATATTTCAACTTCTTGACAATGAAATGATGAATGAAATTCCGCTGTACCAAGTTTCATGTATTGACTACAATTTATATGGAGTTATTCATGAAAAACCAAAATAAAATTATCATTTCAATACACACACAAATATTTCACGGAAACTATAAAATTTTGTACTAAAGTAACTTAATTTAGATCAACACATTTTGGCCCTCAGAGTATTTGGTGAGTATGTGGTAGTTTTGCACAATAGTTAAATTGTTTGACAAGGTGCGAAGCGCCGAAGTTAACAAGTTAACTCTTGAGTTAACCCTCGACTTGCCCCGTCTTCCAGATACAGGGTGTCCAGTTTTATTGTTTACAAACTTTTAGAGAAACCAGAAATCAACGTCGAGTTGTAAAGTCAATAAAAAGAAAAAAAAACATTAAATTTTGAAAACAAACAGCCTTCCAGTAGTTCCAAACAACCGTGATACATGTCATGCACATAATAATGTGAACTAAACCCTGCGTTATTCGCGAAGTGGAAATGCGAATAAGTATAATAACGTCGATAATGACACTGGACAGTATTGTCAGTCTTTACGGGTAAATTTGCCTTCAGATGACGCGGAATTTTGCGTGATTTCTTGCGATTTCGCATGATTTTTCGGAATTGCGCACAATTTTTCCGGATTTCGCAAGATTTGTGACATGATTTCCATGAGTGGTTGCCCCCTCAGGTTAAACCTAATTTTGTTAAATAAGCAGCATAACAGTGCCAAGGGCATCGTTTCTGAGATATAGGGTAAAAAATAATAATAAATAAATTTCATAACTTCTAAACCTTTTGAAATATTTCTGACACATTTGGTATATTTTTTTAGTTTGTTGGTACGTATAAAATTAAAATTTGCAGTTTACGTAAAATACCAGTGGCGTATCCCTGTTAAGAAAAGTGTTTAAAATGTTTTAGCGACCGCTATTTTTTGTATTCAAAAAACGCTCCTGTACTTAGTTTTATTGAAATATTTTAATATATATATTTTTTTGCTATGTGACATATTAATCTGACATGTGACATCTGACTAACTTATATATTTTCACACAAGAATAAGTACTTCTCTTACAACTTGGTCTACTCTTTACCAGGCAGGTAAAAATTATTGATTTCTAAGGTATTTGAAAAAACCTATAGGTAATTGCAAATGTTTACACATTTAAATGGTTTTAATGGTTTAGAAGTACAACTAGCTATTGCCTGAAATGCATTAAATATAGCGATTGTGTCATACAATCTACTATCTACTGTCCAGATGTTTAATACAATCGCAATAATATCGATTTCAATAACAACACCGCGATTTATTAATTTAATTCACATTTACTTGTTATTTAAATTTGTCACATGCGTTAGCACATCACATAGCGTTACTTTTTCCTTACATATTATTTAATCTATTTCATCACATGGTTTAAAATGTCACGTGCTGGTCGTTTATTTTATTAAGTGATTATTGGAAGAATCATTTAAGATTGTATTAAAGAATGAGCATGAGTGCAATTTGTGGGTTCAATAACATCTTAGCTTTAACTGGTTAAGTGACATAACCTATTATTATTGTAAATTAGATCTTTGTATAAGCTACTTCGTAATACTGTATAACTTTACATATTATATCAAACTAATCCAAGGATCTTTTAAGCCAGGTTCACATTTTTCATCTATTGTCTGATTTGTTGTTGAAGACTTAAAGAAACAAAGTAAGAACAGCCAGGATGAAATGAAGAAAGACTTGAAGATAGAAATAATGAACAGTCAAGAGGAAGTGAAGAGTTTAGATGAAATGAAAAATAATCAGGAAGAGTTAAAAAATCAAATGAAAACCAGTTTACAAGGAAAGAATAAGTTAAAAGAGGCAATTGTGGTTAAATTTAATGAATTTGAGACAACTATCGAAGAGGAAATTAATCAATTAAAGAGTATGGTACAAGAGGAGGTCCAGAGCGTAGAAGAAAATATGACTAATTTACATAGTCTCAAATCTGAAATCCCAGTTGTTCGCGAAGAGATCCATTAAGATGGTTTTCTCCCTTAGTCAAGGATTAAACCACCAACGTTTGATGGTAAAGTATCATTAAGTACTTACCTTAAACAATTGGAAGCAGCCGCCTTGGCAAACAATTCCTATCAATGAAGTCATATATAATATGCTCTCTGATACCAAACATCTAGGTATGCTACTGAACAATTCCACAGACAAAGCTCTATTCAATAATTATCTAAGAAAATTAATCTATCTAAATTGACTAACCTGGTTTAATGAAAACACTATAAATATCTAAGTTCGCTCTTGACAGTGTGGGAATCCGAAAATTCAACCACAATAGGTGAGATCTGACTTATTTCTGCATTTTTAGGAATGCTTCTTCAGGTCGCCTCCTTGAAGTTACAAAAGCTAATAATAAAGAATGGGTAAATATTGTGGGTGTAATTCAACGCTGGTTGGGGCTTTAGTCCACAGAGTGGACAATATTGTTAATTCTAACAATATAATTAATTTTTCATGATACTTGTATATGTATTTACCTTGTTCTTACCTCGTTGTATACATACGTAGCATAATTGAATAAATATGTTATATAACACATAGATGATCATTCGTATATACCTAGATACTCTTCCTGCTAAAAACATGCTGGCGGCAATGTATGTATCTATTATTTAATTTAAATAATCAAGTTTCACATTCACCATCAACCTTTAGTGGGTGTTGTGAGTTGATGAACGAATTGTTTTTGTACCAGTTCTTGGTATTAGACGTAGATGTTAATCATCTGTTTTTAATTCGTCACTGAGAATTTTATCGCTTTACATAAGATTTATCGATTTATATTTAAGATACAGGGTAGTAAACATGAAAAATACAAATGTTTTGATATTCTACTAATGTCTGTCTAATACCTAAATTGAAACTATTGTAAAATAATTATATTGGTTGGAACATCGCTAGCAAGTCATCTAATTTTCGTTCCACATTTCTTAATTGTCAATCAAAATCTGTCAAATGAAATATGAATTGTCATTTAAAAAATAATTATCACTCAGAATCCGTCCCGGTCACTCGACCGAACTCCAAATCCTAAGACTTACCGAGCACATCACGGCGGCCTTCAACAGGAAACAGTTCACTGGAGCTGTTTTCTTGGATGCCGCAAAAGCCTTCGACACGGTCTGGCATGAAGGCCTACTGATGAAAATGCTAACAAACCGCTATCCTATTTCCTACGTCAAACTGACCAAATCCTACCTACACCACCGCAAATTCCAAATCCGCATACAAGACACCCTATCTTCTATCCGCACCATGGAGGCCGGTGTCCCACAAGGCACCGTCCTCTCTCCTCACCTTTACACCATACATAACAGTGACATACCGCACCCTCCCCACACAAACACTTACCTTTACGCCGACGACATTACACTGACCACACAAGCCACAAATCTTAACCACACCCTAAATACACTCCAGTCCTCCCTCGACCAACTCGAAACCTGGTGCAACAGGTGGAAAGTCAAAATTAATCCCGATAAAAGCTCCGCTGTCCTTTTCACCCGAAGACGCCTCCCCCGAAACCACGTCTTTGACAATCCTACCCTCTTCCAAAACCCATCCCGTGGCAAAGACAAACGAGATACCTAGGCGTGACGATGGACCAGCGACTTACTTGGAAAGCCCATATCACGGAGACGGTAGCGCGCGGAAAAATCACCAGGGCGAGGCTTTATCCCTTACTCAAGGGTGGTAACACCCTTAGTCTAAGGAATAAGCGCACGCTAATCAAGGTGGTGCTTCAAGCGCAGCTAACGTACGGCTCCGCGGCATGGAGCTACGCGGCAAAAAGCCACATAAAAAGACTACAGGCCGTGGAAAACATAGCCTTACGCACAGCCGTCGCTGCGCCTTGGTATTTCAGAAACACAGACATAAAACGAGACCTAGACTACACCGACCTAACACATACCATACACACACACACACAAAACTATTAACAAAGCCACAGACCACGACAACCCCCTGCTTAGGCAAGCCGTCGACTACGCCCCCGCCCCGACAGACAAACACAAACGTCCAAAACACCAATTCCTTGACCTTCCTCCCTGACAAAACATAGACAACCCAAACCCTATCCTTACCTAGCGCTCGCATCTCCCGAACCGTAACAGGCTCGGGAAGAAGAGCATCCTATGGCTACAAGCCACTCACAAAAACCCACTCCCAACAAAGACCACCCCCGGGGATTTAGGACGGCCGGCGAAGAAAGAACCTAGAAGACACGAAGAGCGCCAGAAGAAGCCCCCCTGCCGGCGGGGGTCAGCCAGGGCAGGAGGAGGTTCCTCGAGCCGACAGCATCGGCCGCAACAGCGGTCGAGGCTGACCGGAGAAGGGAACCCACCTCTACGAGGCCGCCCAGGTCTACAGAGATGGTGAAGGATAAAGAGCGATAATACCGCTCGATCCTAATCCATACAAGGCCACCGTTCGCCAATAAAATAACGGCGCGATCACTCAGAAATAGTTGAGATCTTATCGAGGGTCTTATTTATCGTGTTAATACTACGAGCTAATGATATTTCTTAAATGTTTAAAAGGTTATTTAATTATTTCAGTATGTGATGAATACCTTTATTTTGGCATTATCTGGAACGTCCCAAGTCGTATTCGATTTGGTTTCAGATGCGTTCTCGTGGACTGTGGAAACTTCGAGAACCCAAAAATTATATATAAACGGACCAGCGCCGTCTGCATTCATTGAGAGAAGTAAGCGAAACGTAAAAGTAGAGATTTATTTGATAGTGGTGAATATAATTGAAGTACATTTGCTGTGTATAATCAATTGGTAGGTACAGTAAAATATGTTTTGTTACGTGAAGTATAGCATTTTTTATAATTAATTTCAATTAGCAAAATACCTTTTAAGTAATGTAAAAGTATCTACTCTTTACATGTTATGGAGCAAGCATCATTTTCTTTCTCTTAAAAAATGTTTCAAAAGATAATTAGCTTTCATAAAGTAGTAACATAAAAATATATTATTTTGTTTACATTGTAAAAGTTTAAAAGTATTGTTTCTCCAGTTTTCTTAAATCTTAATTACTTGCCATCATGAAAATAGGAAATAATCGATCAAAATTTGTCATTTAATTTACAACATTGATATTTATAACCAGTATTATATTTTTATGGCCGGTATTATGTGTAGAATGGAAATTTTTTAATACTATAGACACTTAATTACACCTTATACCAAGGATTAGTTTCCCTTTGTGAATTTTATCGAATGTATTAATTTACATAATATTAATTATGTACTTAGCTATTGGCAGGACTAGTAAAAATCATAATGTGGTTAATTTGCTTAATTTTTTTGATATACTTGATTAAGCAGTCCAGTGGCGTAGCTTCAGATTTTGGGCCCACCCGCCAAAATAACAATACAGAAAAAAACTCGTATATTGTACTATAAACTATAAGAAAGTAAAAAAAAACAGCATTATTCAAGAAATTACTTCCTTCTGGACTTAGTTTCCGCAAAAACTTTGATGTCAGTTTTGTCCATGCTGCAACTTCCTCGGCCTCTATACTAAGCAATGCCAAATTACTTAGTCGATTTTGGGAGCAACAATTTCTCAAATAGTTATTATCTTTAATTTAGAAAATGAGCGTTCTGATGACGCAACGGTTACAGGAAGTGTCAAAAATAATATTAAAGCGGTATACATATAACCTCTGCAAAATTTGATGATATAGGGTATCATTTTCTATAATCAAAAAATGTGGGAACTCTCTAATATCTTTAAGGAAGTATTTTTTGTCTTTCAGTGGCTGAGATAAGGCAACATTTTGTATAGGATATGCCGAGGAAATATCACGAGGATAAGATTGCTGCAAAGCTTCAGCCGATTTAAATAATCTTATAAAAATAATCTTCTTCCGTCATTGATACAAGAATGGGTGGACTTAAGAAACTAAATTTATTAACAGTCTTCTCTATCCCTTCAAAACGGTTGTTTAATTGACTAATAACGATGTCAAAAACTTTGTAATAAATATTTACTTTAAAATGATGCTCTTGATTATAAAATAGAAAATTTCTATCACATTCATCATATTGTTTTTTTGGTTTATGCTGCCTTTTTTCTGTAAATGATGGATTAATATTCCATCTTTTAGTAAAACTAATTGTGCCAGTTTTCAAATTTTCGTAATTAATTTTTGATATTTTCTAGACAAATTTGCCTCCATTCGATCAGAAGTTTGGAAAAACGGCAAAAAATGAACGATTACATAGAGCGCCGACGGCGACGCACGACTACGTGGCAAAGTAATATTTGAATAGAGGCGGGTTAATTATTACTGAGTTAAACGCGTGTATTTTTTTCTGATGAGGCTAATAGTGGCTAATGCCAGTTGACCTTTAAGAGCCCGTCGAAGTTGTTTGATATTTTTTTGAGCCTCCTTTATATCAGGCCTCCGCCCCCCCCCCCCCACGGTCGCGGGCTTTGGCGGTATGGTAGCTACGCCACTGAAGCAGCCTTCATATATTATTTACCATTACGATACGACCATTTGATGATAAGTTCTTGTTCTTTATACGAGCCATAATAATGTCCGTTGTTTCCATTTTTACACAATGCTGAAAATTATTGTGGCATGTAACTACCAACAGTTATGATTATGATTTTAATGCTTTTGGCGGTAGTTTCAACGTCAAAAACCATGAAATTTCAAAAAACTTTTTTTTTATTATGACAATATTGAAAATAATCACTTCACACGCGGCGCATGCAAAATTCACTAGATATGTATCATACAGGGTGAGTCAGTCATAATGTCATTAATTTTAAGAGGAGATAGGGAATAATGAGTATAATGCGAATACGTGATTAAAAAAAAATCTAAATGCATATTTACGCCGAAAAAAAATATTTTCAAATCATTATTTAAACCCCCTTTTCAGACTGTCACTGACCGGTCACAGCCTTGATCGGTTACAGCTGACAGTTCAACTCGATATCGACATGATGCAATGTTGTCAAGTTGTAATATTTTTCTATATAGTACCTACCCACCTAGATTTTAGACATCACAAATAAACGGTTGTACTGACTATTTTAGAATATCATTTTTTCTTGCTCAGTTCAACTTCAGCCAATAATAATTTAAAATGTTAATACCCAATAAAATCAAATAATAATAATCAAATAATTCTATTAAAAATTGCAAGTAACGCGGTCCACTCAGGTTTTCCCGTAGAAAATACGGCCCAATCAAACGATACCCGTACACTCGCGTGTCGATTTTTGTCTGAGCAAATGTAGCCGTTATGACTGCAACAAAACTCCAACGTGTCTAATAATAAACTGAGTAATAAACCATTTACGTAAAAAACCTATACCCAATGGGTAAATTATTGAGAAGCTGAAAAGTGTTACGTGTTTAAATACTAAGTACTTAATAAAAAACCATCGTGTTGTCGACAGAAAACTGTCCAAGACCGAAATGGCACGCCGCTAATCGAGAGTTAATCTTGACCTTGACCTTATTAGGTCAATAACCTAGTTACCTAGTTTTTGTAACAAGGAGTAATACTATTTTTTTAATCTAGATACATGAATGAATTTTCCTTAAATATTGATTTATTTGTTAATAAAAACAAATGTAGATAATAAATAAATGTTTTCGAATGCTAGGCTATTACAGTTTAATAATTTTGATATTACGTTTTCACTACGTTTTACAAATAAATATGAATTTTTAGTATTACTCGTAAGTACAATTAACCGCACACATAACCAAATGTACAATTTGTAGTTACGTACATCTAGCCTAGAAATGTATTGTTTTTTAAGTAGTATGATACTAACCTGTTTACAGCCCACATAAGTATAACTGCATTTCGTAAACATTCTCCGTATAACACTACCATTTCCACATAATCGGAATTTGTAAAATTATGCGTTGTGAATTTACGCCAAATACGTGAGGTTAGACCGAAATAAACAAACTACTGCTTGTATTCTCTAAATCCCCCTCAATGTGTGGCATGATCTACAAATTTGAGGGAAGAAATGCGGGAAATGCAGTGCTAAATGGAGGTAAATTTGAATAACACGCTGATGTGTTAGATGATATTATGTATGTAAATGTGGCATCCATGGTTAATACGGCAAGTCTGTGACATTAGAATTTCGTCGGGCGCGCCATCGTAGCGTACCAGGAGCGTCGTGTTACTGATTTTTATAGGGTGATTTGTTTATTTTTTTAAAGGTCGAGTAAAAATTTTTTTTTCGATTTTCTGCCTTTATTAGGCCTCCCGAATACGTGGTTAAAATTAATGACATTATGACTGACTCACCCTGTATAAATCACAATACAATTTTCTCCGCAATAAAAATTGCTTTCACGAAGTGCAGTAAAACGCGTTAAATAATATTGGTGTGTGCATATTACACTACATAACATTCTAATTGCAGACGTTGAGTAAACAGAGATGCTCGTAAGTTTATATCTATCTATTGATATTTACTTTTGTTGATGGATTTTATGCTATAAAAATGTCGCATTATTAGTATTAAAGATACTAAAATAGTGCCATTATAAAATTGTTGTTTAATTGATTTATTGCTATTATATAATTATAATTGTTTCCAACAGGCCTTGCAATATTTTTGTAACTTATGCCGTTTTATAAGATGTTTCGAAAATGTTTTTGTAGTTTTCTATAAAATACCAAATTGTTAGTCGGGAGTTAGCAGGAATGCTCAGTTATTTTTTAGTTGTTCTGGAAGAGTTTACTGTCGGAGCCAAAACAAACCTATTACGTCACTGCTCTGCAGGAGAAGGAACCAGGTTTTGTTTTTTCGACAAGGATATGAACAAAATCTTAGGTAAAAAGCCAAAACTTCATAAAGAGGCTAAACCTATTAAACGATATCACAATAGACCGTATGGTCATAGTGAAGGGCTGAATTTTTGACCCACTCACTTTGAATCTAACGCAACCTAACCTATTGACGATGTTTATACACACAATTAGATCGTAACGCATAATAAATACGATGATTAGTAATGTCAGTTCTCACAGTGTACACACGTTTAATTTGCGTAGATCAGGATGGAAATGCTCGCCTAAGGAATTAAAGGCGGACAGATTGCAACTAATGGTATTTATCTAGTTAGGTAGTTTAATTAATGTTTAACACGTTGCTCTCTGCACCTGACTATTTGTCATTTGAAGCATTTAGTAGGTTTAGCTTTCAGTTAACACCTTACTTAAGGCGATGCTTTTAAATTTATCACTTTATCTAAGTTTACCAGATCGGTTTTAAATGTTAATTAACGGATAAAGTAGTAAGTCTCCTTTTCGAAATCCAAGAAAATCTTGAGTTAGTACCCGATTACTTTTATTGCTATATTTGTTGTTTTTGTGACGTATATGTTTCGATATCTGGGATATTACGAACGTGTCTACAAGTCTTAGATTATTTATACTTTTTATTTATTATTTTTAATGCACTGTGAATTACCCAGTGTCAATGTTTACTATGCACAGCGATATACCTATACCTACTCCAATGATTAATTTTCAAATGCCATAAATTAAATGAAAAAATAATAAATAAATGAAAATGTACTAGGAAATTATACATGTACCAAAAATTGGCACCAAAAATTTTTTGTAAACTTAGGAATTGCAATTTTCAGGAGGTTTTAGATTCCCAATATGCGCATTATATTCTTCTATTTTGTTATTCAATTATTAATAAATCATGGTTCGTTTTTTAATTTAGAAACTGATATGTGTATACAGAGTTACCAGTACCAGTACCAGTTACCAGTATGTACACAAATTTTAACCACGTCCTCTTCGCAAACTATAAAATTTTAGACTAAAGTAATTTAATTTAGATCAACACATTTTGGCCCTCGGAGTAAGTGGTAGTATGTTTTTCCAACCTTACGGACATCCGGTATACGCGAGATATATAAAAAAAAATTCAAAAACATCCTGATGTTCTAACTCGACAAAAAATAATCTTTCTAAGATTGCTCAGAATTGTGACATTCTTGGTCAAAAAACTGATTTTGATCCTAGTCACACCCAAGAAAAAAACGGTAAAAAAATTATTCCATGCCAGTGGCGAAGATGAGGAAGATACCGCTTTACGACATTAGCTGAAATTCTCAGATTGACAAAAAATGCGAATTTTGCATGATTTCGCGCGATTATTTGTGATTTCCCAGGATTTCTCGGGATTTTGTACGATTTTTCGGAAATTCGCAAAATTTGTGACAAGCTTTCCATGAGTACATGCATGCAAAACGTGTTCTTTTTAACTCCAGATTTACACTAATACCAAAGAGTAGAGTTATTTCTACTCTTTGCTAATACTGTATAAATTGTTCAATGTTTTCGCCTGTATACTAGCAACGAATTTACCTTTTAATTTAAAGGCTTCGTCTAACAACACCCACCCATCTGTCCCACAACGATTCTGCCCTGATGCTATTATTAAAACTTGAATAATAAAATCAGCCTTGGAATTAGAATTGCTAATTTTAAAATGAATAACCAGAATAACCCCTTCATTATGTGAGTTGTACTTTTAACTGAATGATTGTTCAATTTATTTGGAACATTCCCTACGCAACACAGTGTATTTTCAATAGTTTAAGAACATAGTCCCTTGATCACGTGATGAATACAAAGTAAAAACCACCATAATAATGAATTAAGGAACTTTACACTCAATATTATGTAACCGTATTTTTCTTCTCCGTCTTATAGCAAGAAGCTAGTCTCTTTCTGCCACCTCTTTGGTAGTCTTTTCTGTCTGTTTTAATTTGTCATTCATTTGTCTGTCGTGCGTTATTTGATATTTAATTTAACGTACCTATACAGTATGCGCCAAAAATATGGAATAAATTCAATAAAAACGAAACAATTATTTTTTGGGAAAAATCTTCGCACAGGTCGATTTTTAATTTAAAAAATACATATTTTACTGTAAAATGCGATTTTCAAATGTCATTTGTTTTCGAGTAATGACGTCATTGGTTTTTTTAAATGGCAACACCATATTTTTTTCCTTGATTCTGAAAGATCGTTTAATTCTCTATCAGACAGTACTAAAATTTTGCCCTCTTACATAGGAAAGTTTTCGAGTAAATGACAATTGAATGTTAGAAAACGTAAATTTTATCCATAAAAAAATAACAATTCTGAGGTATGTAAAATAAAATACAATTGATTAAATTTTATACTTAAATTAAATGTTCGAATTGCCATCCACCAACTTCTTGACAATGCGCAAGTCTGTGAAGAAATTCTTCTTGCACATTATGAATGATTTCTGGGGTAACTGCGTATTTCGTCCCGAATGCGATTTTGAAGTTCTTCTAAATTACGTGGTTTATTAATGTACACAATGTTTTGGTGGATGGCAATTACGACTGATACTGTTCCGTAGCCGCCGCTGTAACTGGTCGCATCCCTTGCTTCCAAACGTTTCGCCGCTCTTCACTGTCGGCATCTTCAGTGGTGACTCTGCAAAAGCTTCGCTGTTCCGACCGTAGCAGTCGTAATACCAACAATAGGAACCGAAATCAATATATGAACAGGCCCAGAGACAGCGATAGCGGGTCTGTCCCCACAGAGCCTAGCTCGAGAACAACCAGGGCTGGTAAAAAAATCCCGGCTAATGCTAGGGATGTGCATTTTAACTCTGTTTCTGGCAGCTACCAGTTACCGAGGTCACGGCATAACAACCCGGAAAATCACCATGTATCAAATTACAGCACTGGCCGTAAAAGCCTAAAAACCACTATATTCTATCTATCTATCTATCTAAGTTACGAAATAATGGTGTTTTAGACACGCAACGTGAACTTGTTAAGGGTCTAAAATACCTATTTCGCAACATGTATTGAACAAGGTTTTCCGTAAAATCGTCAAATAAATATTGAAATTAGTTTGGACATAATCTTCGATTGCATTTGCTAATATGATCGTTAGACTAATTTATTTAAAGAACTTTAACTAAGTTGCCTATAAGTTGTTGCTATGAAGCAGCTACTATGGTATGATGTTTACAAACTAAACAAACAATTTAAAAAATTCTGAAATGAGTGAACGTTTGTGAACATTAAACCCCAATAATTAAACTCGGTATTAATTATTCATAAAACTTCAGTATGTGTGACCCAAATTCTAGTGATACTGAAAATTCTGAAATATAAAATGAGGCGAAAGCTGCCTTATGTACAATGATTCCTCAGAAATCGAACAAATTGTACAAAAAAACTTATGCAAAATTTGATATTTGGTGTCCTGAAAAAAAAAGGTATGTAACATTTCGGAGAAAGTTATTCTAGCGTACTTGTCCCAGTTATCTTTAAAATGTGTACCCTCTACATTATGGAGTAATACTGATACCAAACATATATAGATGGTTGACATATGACTTCATTGATATGAGTTGTAGGAGATTTGATATACAGGGTGTCCGGAAAAGACGTGTACAACGGAAGACCACAGACTCCTGGGTTCAAAATAAGCCGATTTAGCCCAATTTACTTATTTCCAAAATTGCTTCGTTTAGCCGCTAGAGAGCGCCAAAGTTTGAGAAAAATTTTTGTTTATTCCGAATATCTCGAAAACGACTTGATCGATTTTAACCATTTTTGGGCTACGCAGTTATAAGTCTAACCGACACTTTTTGACGTTATTTAGAATCTTTTGCAGTTATTAGAAATGTAAGAAAAATCATGTATCATGCAAATATAAGCACATATTTTTTTAACCTCCTGTACAATTACTCTCAGTTTTTTTTTTGTTAGTAGCTGACTTTATTTAGAAACTTTTTTATACTTTCAGAATTTTGAATAGATGAGTAGTTTAGGCAGAAAAAATATGTTTCGTATGTCAACAATATCAGCATTCGTTCTGCAACAATGAAGTACCAGAAGTTGGCTCTGTTATTTTAAGTGTCAGTTGTGTGTCAAATCTAATCAGCTACTGAAATTAGTCTCTCGGTGTATTCTTCTTGCTCAATTACTTAGTTACTTTAGATCTTACTTTATTTGTTGTCGTTATTGTTGTGTTTGTTTATTTTTCTCATTAATTCATTATTTCATCATGGATACGTATACATATTCCGAACAAGTAGATATGCTTTTGGTTTATGGATTTTGTCAAGGTAACGGCCGCAAAAGTGTTAGGGTCTACATGGACAGATTCCCTCATCGACGAGTGCCAAATCATCAAACTTTTGCCAACATCGAAAGGCGACTTCGCGAATTTGGTTCCTTCCACCAAATGAATGCGGCTCAAGGGCGTCAACGTACTACGAAAACTATAGAGGTGGAGGAACAAATCCTAGATAAGATAGAAGAGAACCCAAAAATTAGTGCAAGACGCATTGGACATGAAATAGGGATACCAAAAACCATAGTTCATGATGTTTTGAAGGAGCAATTACTACATCCGTACCACATTCAATCGGTACATGAATTGCTACCCATTGACCCCGAAAAACGTTTAGCATTTTGTAATTTTATACAAGATCAAAGAGCCCATGATATCAACTTCAGCAAAAACATTTTATTTACAGATGAAGCATGTTTCACTAGGTCAGGCATCATTAATAACCACAACAAACACGTTTATGCTGATGAAAATCCACACTGTACTGAAATAAGACATTTTCAATATGAATTCAGAGTAAACGTGTGGGCGGGAATTATCGACAACTTTATTATTGGCCCGGTTGTGCTTCCACATCGATTGAATGGGGTCAACTATTTAAATTTTTACAGCAAGTATTACCTAATTTGTTGGACGATTTGCCGTTATTACTTCGTCGTAACATGTGGTTTATGCACGATGGTGCACCCCCCATTTTACAATACCCGTTCGTCAATATTTACATAATCTGTATCCTAACAGGTGGATCGGAAGAGGAAACGATGCTCCTATAAAATGGCCACCTCGAGCACCAGACTTAACCCCTTGCGATTATTTTTTGTGGGGTGCAGTAAAAACTAAAGTATATGCCTCTGCAGTTAATAATGAAGAGGAATTGTTTAGGCGAATCCAAGACGCAGTTAATATTTTACGAGGTAATGCAGGAATCATGGAGAGGCTGCACTACAACTTCGTAAAACGGATTACTTGTTGCATAAGAGAAAACGGTGGTCACTTTGAGCATTTATTGTAAAGTGATCATAACTCTCTTTTGTTATATTTTATTATCTTGTATTTATTAAATAAAATATAAATGAGAGTTTTGGAATTTTCGTTATTTGTTGCAGAACGAACGAATGCTGATATTGTTGACATATGAAAATATTTTTTCTGCCTAAACTACTCATCTATTCAAAATTCTGTGAGTATAAAAAAAGTTTCTAAATAAAGTCAGCTACTAAAAAAAAACTGAGAGTAATTGTACAGGAGATTAAAAAAATATGTGCTTATATTTGCATGATACATGATTTTTCTTACATTTCTAATAACTGCAAAAGATTCTAAATAACGTCAAAAAGTGTCAGTTAGACTTATAACTGCGTAGCCCAAAAATGGTTAAAATCGATCAAGTCGTTTTCGAGATATTCGGAATAAACAAAAATTTTTCTCAAACTTTGGCGCTCTCTAGCGGCTAAACGAAGCAATTTTGGAAATAAGTAAATTGGGCTAAATCGGCTTAATTTGAACCCAGGAGTCTGTGGTCTTCCGTTGTACACGTCTTTTCCGGACACCCTGTATATTAGCTTAAAATACCTTTCTTAAATAGTAAAAAATGTTACAAAAGCTAATAATAAGGAATATATGGGTAGATATATCAACGAAGGTTGGGGCTTTTGTACACTGAGTAGCTAGTTTCACACAATATTGTTAATACCTGAAAATATATGAAAAAAGTAATAGAGCAATTGTACAAATATTTAGTAATAATTACGTGGATGAAAAATATATCTTATGCAATCACAAGAAACAAAAGCAAAATGCTAATCTAGAACAATTTTATAAATTATAAAAAAAATTATATACATAACTGTAAAATAATAGCTATGCACAGCATTACGTTACGAATTGCTAAATCATACACCTTTCAGTTTAGAAATCCTACAGCAAAAAATATCGCACATCTCAAAAGCACATCATATTTTAATAGAATATGTATGAGCTCTTTTTGCGCAAAAAAGTATTCTTATATCAATAATTTATTCTAAGAACAAGAATGTTTAAATAAGCTAGTAACACAGGACTGTCAATTTTGCCGTGTGAGTTTGTGCAAAAATAAAACAAGCTTGAAATCTACGTTTCTCCAAAGAAACGAAATAAAAAATTTAATCTCGAACAAGTATCATGTTACAGATGTAGGTTGACTAAATTAACATTACAAATTGATTCACTCTGATTAAGATCATATCAATGATGAACAAAAAAATATGTTGTCTTCACTGTATTGTTTACTCAAAATGATTTAAGAAAAACTCATCGAATACCCATATGTTCATTGTCGTGTTGATTGTTAGTCTTTTGTAATAGGTAATTATAATTTTAAATTTATTAAGCTATTATAATTTCATAGAATTTGTTAATAAACAAGTGTTGCGATAGATATATCGACGTCCTTATACGTTCTGAACTAATGAACGAACCACTCACCCAGGCGCCTCAAACAGATAATAGGTATAGATTGTTGCCTTTAAATAAATCCTCTACACTTTTCAAAAATGTCAATATGTAAATTAGCTAAATTGGATTTTATGCTTTTTTATTCATTATTTATACAGGGTGATTCAGTCAAAATGTCATTAATTTTAACCACGTCACGTATTCAGAAAACCTAATAAAGACAGAAAATAGGAAAAAAAAATTACACAGCCTTTCTAAAGATAAACAATAGGCAATTTGCATATTTTTTTATTTTATTACCAAAATATTATTCAATTCATTTTATGTGTACTGTGTTAGTTTTATGTCATTCTCTGCAAAAATAAAGCGGTAATAAATTAATAGATTTATTACGTCTTCCCCAACCACAAAAACGCAAGAAATACAAATGGCGGTTATGTGACGTCACAGTATACGATCATGTCATGTTGTTTTATATGCGTGACATGAATGTCAAAATCGAACTGTCAAAGTCAAATTATTATTTGTTTTGTTGGTGTGCATTCTGTATAATATCTATATAATTATAGTAAATAATGGCAACAGAGAGTGGATTTGTTAAAGGACATACAGATAACCTGCCCAAAATTGACTCATTGTCAATGTTTTCGTTTCTGGGAGAAAATCCAAATTTTATGGTGAATAATTTCAAGACGTCTGCGTTTTGCATCACTTTGTTGCTCAGGTACCATTTTCCTCTGACAGTTAAAATGATGGGGTATTACACCTTTTCTTAGTTGTAGTCTTTGTACATTCCCATTTAATTTGTGCTGCCAATAATTATCCATATCTTCTTCCAACTATTAATTTTAAAACACATATCATCTTTATAATCTCTGAATAAAGTGAAAAATGACTTTTACGGTGAAATGATCCTCGCAACAATATAACGCCGTTGTGTTCGATAGTGTTGCATTCCCTTTTTTGTCTGTATTTATTGAAATGCACCATTTCTTATGCATTTTCTCATGTTTAGGAACCGAGAAGAATATTTTTTCCGGGGTGGTTACTGTAGTGTTTTTGCACTTTGGTACCACACAATACTTGTGTTTTATCCGTTCCATCCCCTTCGGCAATTCAAAACTTATATTATAATCAATGCTGGACACCACACAAACACCACAAAGTTCGACGAGGGTTCGACGCTAACCACAGATTACAGATTACGGAAGAGTTTGCTAACCGACTTAACTAAACTACGTCGATTTGACAATTTGACATGTGTCACCATGGACGTTTCCATATACTGTGACGTGGACCAATCATAATGTTGTTTCCGAACCCGTGACTATATTTGAATAAATTGCTATATAAAATAATTAATTATGAAAAAGATAAGAACAATTTTACAGAATTAGCAAGATATTCTTGTTAAGTACTTAATATATAATAAAATAACAATATTTTTAAGCATTTAAAAATTTCATGCAAATTGCCTATTCACCCCATCACATTTGGTAACACGACGCTTCTGGTACGCTATACATTTTCTGATGACGTGTTCAAGTATTGAAGCTATATAGAACAGCGTTGCCACTCAGGACCACATACATAAATAACAGCATGTTCGGTACTGATGTGATAGATTTTTTTTTCTAATGACAAACTTCTTGTTTGCAATCTAACTATATGCATTTTGTATATTTTTTGAGGTACCTTTAAAAATTATTGCATTTTTAATGTATTCATTAAGCGTTTTGTCAAGTTGTAATTCATTCATCTTGCCCTCGTTATGAAAGTTGAAAAGCTCCGAAAAATTTTTACAGTAAATCATTTTGGATATGACATTAAACACATACTTATTTTTTATCACCTTTTTGTAATGTTTTTGAAAGCAGAATCAAGTTGAGCTTGTACGTTGATATTCCCAAATAATGCAAATCGCATTTGATTATGAATATGAATCAGAATCAAATCGATTACTCGTGATCAGGGGTACCTTCTGATTATTAGTAATGGAAAAACACAGACGTACATATCTATTAAAATGTATTTTATACATTTCCTCATGGTTCTGTTCAGCAGACCAGAACCGCGGCCTTCCATTACTTTACCTAACTTGCATTGCATTTTTATTTAGGCATATAGCACATTTAATTAATAATTATAAACTACACCCGAAATTCACCAGTCCCTACCACGCGAAAATGATGACTGATGGATGAAGAAGGAAGAAACTCGGGTCCCGTGCATCTGTTCCAGATGCAGTCGACGGCGGGCTCGCCTGCACAGGAAAACGAACCCGAACGATGTACGACTTATTCCGTTAGTAACGTATGAAACGGGAATTTGACCGCGGGAACTTTTTTGCTGTGCCGAGTGTGCCGATTACACTCTATCCGATGTCGGCGCTGATTACTGAGTTTGGGCATTTATTATAGAATTGTAATGATTTCATATTGATTACACCGGGTGTTTATAAAAATGCAAGTTTAATTATTGTTTGTTTCTATTATTTAGCGGCTCTGCAGCGCTTGTTATTGAATAGGCATTAAAAACAAGGTTATTGATGTAAATACGGTAGGTCAAGACTCGGGAGTGCCTGATTGTTTATCACGGTATGTCTCGGATTGTCTGTATTTAAATACAGAAAATGTTTCAGCCTCTCTTAATAATTGAACCTAGTCAATATTGGATGTTATTTCACTATTTATGGAATGAAATGTGAATGGTTTATTTTGATCCGTTGGAGTTTTGCAATTTCAATATTTTTTGTGTTGAAACTTAATATGTCAATTGATGCCAATTGCATACTTTTAGAAAATAACTTATAGCATCAATTACATATTGCAGTAAATAGTTACTATATAATATTTAAATTTGGCAATGTCGCGTCAGGCCGGCACCGAGTTGAACTGCCGCCAACGGCCAATGACAGTCTGAAACGGGGGTTTAAATAATGTTTTGAAAATATTTTTTTCTGCCTAAATATGTATTTAATTTATTTTTTAAATCGCGTATTCGTATTGTACGCATTTTTCCCCATCTTAAAATTAAAGACATTATGACTGATTCACTTTTTATATGTATTAATTTAAAAAATAGTACGTAAACTTAAGAATTTCAAATCAAAAATGAAGAGAACACTTCCCTAAACACTTAATAATATTTTTCTTATGGTATCCTTAATGGATCCGTGTAGTGTCACAAAATTTAAAAGTAATATTTCTTCTTTAAAATATTTCGTATAAAAAGTTCTTTTTTAATAATCATATTATGGTTAAAATTGCTAGTATATTTTTTCTGAAATTTTGTGTTACTACCACTGTTATCAGCAACAGTGCATGTATTAAGTTATTTACCAACTGCATCAAACGTGCAAAACTGCAAAATTTTAAGTAAAACTTCATAGACAAACACAACATATAAGTTTTTAATAAAACATGTGTTAATGTGTTAGTATATTAATATTGTGTCACTAGATGTGATTTCTCATGCAGCACGAGATCTTAAAATTCAATGCTTCAAAGGAGAGATTTGTAGTATAATATGTATATTAATTAGTTTTAGAATGAATCAGTAGATACGTTTTAACGAAAATAATTATGCTATATATTAGTAACATCATAAAAGTAAATAAACATAATAATATATAAAATATTCCGGCTAAAGAAAAACAAAAACAATTTTATTCCTGCCAACTTGAACTATGTGTGAAATATGGCGCTGGATTTGCGACTTTGTTTTGCAAATTAATAATTGTAACGTTGCAGTAAATATTTATTTAATTTTCAGCGTTATAAATTACCGGAAAATAGGCTTGTAAATTTCCTACACGTGCCAATTGGGCCCTACATTTTGTTTACGAATTTTTTTCATCGCATTTACCAATAGTATTCTTTCTTGAAAATTAAGCTTGAAATAAAGTTACGTATACTTTTTTATGTTGTTGGCAATCTTATCTTAGACAAGACAAAACGATGACAAGATTTGACAGCTCACATTAATAAATATCTCTACCCCTCATTCTAATCACGAGGATTAACCCATAAATCGAAGATTTGTGTGGGAGAGGGGGCGGCGTATTATTAAGCAGGCCGCATTTGCGCCCAGGAACGACTTACGTTGCTAAGCCCTAACCACCATTCAGTGCAGGAATGAGGGAAACCTGGAAAACCTCATTCATTAGGGGGGTAGTCAAATGTCGACTGGTATCAATCAAACATTGACCCAAGCTAACATCCTGTCACCCTACCATACCCGCTGCATATAGCTGATATACGGTCTACCGACTGCGGGGCTCGATCCCACACCGGTCTAGCCACATCGATTCAAGTACTGACCCCTTAAAGTGCGGGATCACTGACTAATATGTATTGCAAGACAATACAAGATTTTAAAAAAGTATTGCGGGACAAGACAAGAAATACTGCTACTAATAATAATACTAGTAATATTTTAGGGAACATTAGCTGACAAAAAAAGATTTAGAAAAAATATTGCGAGACAAGACAACAAATATCGCTATAGCAAGAAGTCTTGCCAATATAAGAAAGGGTTCTACTGAACTGAACTAATTATAAATTCACTGCCACTTGACTGAAAGAGCTCCGATTCTGTTTTGCATGTTTCGTCTATTATTGATAACTTATTATTATAAAACCATGTCTATACTGTTTATCATAACCGTCTACCAATCGGCCACTGCTGACGATAGTTCATATCAATAATTACGTGTGAATTCTGAGCGGAACCGTAGCCGACTGAGAGTAACCACCACTATTACCAAATTAGTAATAAAGTTCCATATTTCTCATTTGTTTGGAAGAGTATCGCAAGAATTATGCAAGTCTTACAAAATAGTGAGACTCTCGCAAGACAAGACATGATTTTGCAAGATCGAATAAGAACAAGACTTTAAAGAAACGAGAAGACAAGTTTTTTGTAAAATTTCTTCTCAGCGAACATTAGTTTTTTGTATAGAATGAAACCGTGCTGCTTTCAAAGCGATTAAAATAAATGAATGTAATCAATAACAGCGTTGCCCATTGCATTGCGAAGCATTTGAGTATTTGAGGGTTTATATTTTTCAAATATGAATTATCATATTGTGATGCCGTGCTACGTATCATTTTTATATACTCGCGACAAGAATTCAGAAGACTTACGTCATACGAACAAATAAATAATTTATTATATTTTCATCAAAATATTTAAGAAACTGCAACTGATAGTAATAAAACTATATACTACACTAAAAGTTTGCATTATATATTGCACTAAATTGCAAAAATTGATTGTTTTTAATGCGATCAAATATCGAAAATTACGGTGACAATAAAAACAAATGTGTAACGTCAGCCGTGACGTAAGACGTCTGAATTCTTGACGCGGGTATAACAAAATAAACAGATTTGTGTTCATCAGACGGCAGTCAACGGGTTTTACGATATAGTGTAACATTCTTACACGGTTTTTTTCTTTAAAAAACGTCAATACTCTGTATATGAAAACTAGTTGCTTATGTGGGTTAATTAATTAAGACTTTTGACCTGATATGATTTTAGGAATAATTTCCTGAAGTTGCAACATAGGTCTAGAAGACACCCTACAATCAAAATAACTGGTAATCCAAATCTGAAACATAGAGATTTGATCCTTAGAAAATTAGCAATATATGCATTTCGATGTTTCTGATGTCAGTGTTGCGTTATGCCAATTACAATATGAATTAATGTAATTTGGACCTTATTATTATATATTTTCTGTACAGAGTATTCAGAATGTAAGTGTCGATACTAAACGCGTTGTATATTTCGCCCAAAACAACAAAAACTTATGATTATGAAGAAAAAGTTCTGTATCAGTATTAATGAAGTAAACAGTAGAATTCCGTAGAAAATCCTTAAAACAGTAACGTACTATAATCAGAGAACTCCTATCATATGTGGGACAACATTGTAATAATCTGCTGCTTTTAACCTAAAAGTATTACATGATATTTGTTAGTGTATAGAAACAAAAATGTAACAATTTATAGTAACCATGACCAGCTGCATGCCTCTGGCTGCGAAATGAGAGAGTACGGTAAACGCTTTTCGCAACATAAGTCATTTTGAACAGTTGTTACTATTTCACATTTTATTGTGTTGTGAAAGGAGTCTTTCGAAAAACATAGTAAGTATGTTTAGGTGTATTTGTAATTAGTATGTAAAAACACCTGACAATCCTGACGTGATATGCGAGCGACGTTGTCACATATTCAAGATCTGTTTACTGCCGTAATTATGTTACCGTTGGTCAGAGAAACAAGTGTTGTAGGTAAAATATGTTTTGTTTGGTCCAATTTATCATACAGCAAAATAAAAACACTCATATTCCGGACACCCTGTATTGTGTGACGCATAAAAATTATGGAAGTATCTACAACTTTCTATTATTTAAAAATGTGATTTGAATCGGCTTTATTTCCCTAATAAATTACTAAAGACATTATATGCTTGCTTGCTTATACACGCCTACGTGGATACTGTGAATTAATAAATAATATTTACATATGTTTTTACACTTGGTCGATTTGCTTACTGATTTATGGTAAACGTTGAATAATATTAATACTAATATTATTGCAACCGGCTGTAATACAAACGCCATCTAATACATTACTGCCAAAGCTTCCTCCTTTATAAATTGGCCAAAGGAGGTATCTATTCCTGATTTTAAAGTCTAATATTAAAGGTTTCTACTGAGCACTGTTAGATACTATTTTTAGAATGAGAGGTTTACCGCCACAGTTATCATTACTACATTCTTAAATAAGTTCGGTGCGTTTTTATTGAATTTATCGTATATCTCTTTTTCGTCAATGAAATACATCAACTAATAACATATATAATAAAATTCTTCTCCATGTTTCATAATTGCCTATCAATCTGCATATTTTACAGAATCCACAAGCCAATTTCCAAGCGCGACGGCGTCACTAAAGGAGATTCCGCGAATGTTGCTCGATAGAGAGGGACAGATATCTAATGGAGTAAGATCAGGAGAACAAGATGAATATCGAATAACGTACCAATCGAGATCCTGAATAGATGCTTTTGTTATGTTAGTAATGTAAGGACGAGTGTTATTAATCTGCAAAATCATACGATAATGTAATTCCAGTATTTTCTCTTGAATTATTACGGTCTCAAAACGACGAAGTTAGTGACAATAAACCTCAGTAGATTACGTCTCTCGGAAACGTTTCATATAGAATATGATGCTTTATTTTTCTCTCCACATGGACTTATACGGAAGATGGCTTTTGATTAAAACTAAGCATTTCTTTATTTGTTCTTGACAGTAACAATCTTTGCTAAATGGTTGATGTTGAGAAGCCAAAAAAGGTTCTATGCTACATTAGATATCACCTGAAAAGAGTGACCTTAAAATCCGCCCGTTTTTGCGTAGTGTGTAGCAAGAACGGGGAACGTTGTGCAGAGGTCACCGTGGGCTTAATTGATCGTCATGAAAAATCTAGGTGAGCATAATTCGATTTTTCCAATATTTGCCACCCTTGAAGTCGGGGAAAACTGGTGAGAATTTCGCAAAAGATCGAATTATTAGGCCCGTCTTTCGTATAATTTGTCGGGTAGTGGGGGAAACAAAGTACTTCATGAAGTGGATATCATTGCCCGTCTGCTATCGGCAATAGGGGTGGTTTTACCCCCACGCGGGGGGTGTTTTTCACCTTGAGCATTTTTAGGAGGGCATTCTTGATGTTACCCTTGTCATGTGGAATTCCGCTAATTTTTACCCAGATTTTGGTGACCATTTTTTCTGTTTTCTTGTTTTAGGGGTGGTTTCCACCCCTTCTGTAGGGGTAACTGATCAGAATCCGACAGAAGAATGAATTATGGGGGCATGCATTTTATATCATTTGGAGTTATAAGGAAAGTGGCACAAAAAAGGCAATTCATGAAGAGAACATCATTTGCCGCCGGTTTTCGGCAATAGGGGTGGTTTTACCCGCACGCGAGGGGTGATTTTCATCTTTTATTTTTCCCCCTGATCTCTTCCTTGCCATTCACGTTCCCGACAATTTTTACCAAGAATTGATCGACCATTTTCTCATGTTTCTTGTTTTAGGGGTGGTTTCCACCCCTTAAGTAGGGGGTTGGAAAAGCCGAATTATGCTCACCTAGATTTTTCATGACGATCAATTTAGGCCCACGGAGACCTCTGGACGATCTTCCCCGTTCTTGCTACACACTACGCAAAAACGGGAGAAAAAATGGGTTTTTTTGAGGTCACTCTTTGGCGTCTTATAAAAGTTGTATAACATTCTAGCTTTGTTTGATCTACAGACAATTTTTTAGTTATTTCTACTGATTTCCACTAATGTTCTAGATAAATTATTAAATAAATAGATGTTCAAATAGAACTCTTGGTTTGTCGAACATCTATAGTTGAATTTAAGAAAATACGTATTTTGACAGATTTCAATACTCAAAAATTTGCTGGACAAATCGCTTTCTAACGTTATATATTGATTTTAATTCGGTACCTTTGAATATTCGCAGGTGGCACGAGATAACATTCTTGCTATTTGCTAAACTCAATATTACAAAAAACTTCAAGAAATTACAGTAGAATTACATCTTTTATGCTAACCGCAGTAATCAGCAACATCAGATAGGCTGTAATCGGCACATTCGGAACAGCTAAAACGTTGACAGTTCAATTTCCTCTTTAATACGTTACATCGTTCGGATCCGTTTTCCTGTGCAGGTGAGCGTGCATCTGTTCCAGTTACACGCGGCTCTCCCTTCTTCATCCATCAGTATTACGAGGGCATAATAAATTAATTTTATGTCATAGCTTAAAATACCTTAAAAATGCAACAATTTTAAGGTACCTCAAAGAATATACAAAATACAACATTTTAGATTGAACACGAGCAGTTTGTCATTAGAGTACCGAACGTGCTGTTATTATATGTATGTGGTCATGAGTGCCAACGCTGTTGGACACTATAGCTTCAATACTCGTACGCGTCATCAGAAAATTTGTAGCATACCAGAGTCGTCGTCTTACCGATTGTTATAGGGTGATTTGTTTGTCTTTTTAAATGTCGAGTAAAAACTTTATTTTCGATTTTATCTAGTAGGCCTTCGGAATACTTGGTTAAAATGAATGACATTATGACTGAATCACCCTGTATATAGGTAATATAAGGATTTCCAAATTATGGATGATGGGGGTATAAAAGTAGATAATAATGATCAGTCCAAAAGTCTGTATTATTTTATTTAAAAAATAAATGGGACAATTTCAGTAAAATAGGCATAGAAAAAAAACATATTGCATTACTTTCTCATATGTGTATCCTTTTTTGATACTTG
The DNA here is from genome assembly GCA_025584915.1 of Monochamus saltuarius. Classification (NCBI taxonomy): domain Eukaryota; kingdom Metazoa; phylum Arthropoda; class Insecta; order Coleoptera; family Cerambycidae; genus Monochamus; species Monochamus saltuarius. Next base: position 23,322,529 of record CM046727.1, on the reverse strand, counting down.
TGGTCCAATCCAATTAATCAGCAACTCAAAATCAGTTGGGGACATCCTTGTAATTTTGTTGTAAAGCTGATATGTTACAACTTTAAATCAGCCAGTAAGCTGCAACTACTGTACTCCATTGTCTTAGAATGCAACCCTGTCTGCCACCATATTTTTTGTATTTTCGTTTTTGCCGTTTAAGATCGCCGTGTTTCTCTGATCAAATATGTTGTGGTTTTTAGGTACTGAAATCTCGAAAAATAAAACACAGAACAAAAGTAATATCAAAAATAAAATTACTGATGTTTTGTTTATCCACTTTTACTATTTAAACTCTCCTCAAATAATATAATAACTTTTAAAATAACACACATTATATCACTATTCTAATCCCACATTTTAACAATTATTTTCACATACTTATGAACAAAAGTGAACAATAGTGGTTTTTAGGCTTTCACGGCCAGTGCTGTAATTTGATACATGGTGGTTTTCCGGGTTGTTATGCCGTGACCTCGGCAACTGGTGGCTGCCAGAAACAGAGTTAAAATGCACATCCCTAGCATTAGCCGGGATTCTTTTACCTGCCCTGGTTGTTCTCGGGCTAGGCTCTGTGGAGACAGACCCGCTGTCGGTGTCTCTGGGCCTGTCCATAAATTGATTTGGGTTCCTATTGTTGGTATTACGATGATGCGGTTGAAACCGTTCCTCGGATAATGGTGGTCCTCCGAGGCGTCCCGTAGCCGCCGCTGTAACTGGTCGCATCCCATGCTTTCAAACGTTTCGCCGCTCTTCACTGTCGGCATCTTCAGTGGTGACTCTGCAAAAACTTAGTCTCAGTCGCGGCGAAGCGGAGGACCACCATTATCCGAGGAACGGTTCCAACCGCAGGAGTCGTAATACCAACAATAGGAACCGAAATCAATTTATGGACAGGCCCAGAGACACCGATAGCGGGTCTGTCCCCACAGAGCCTAGCCCGAGAACAACCAGGGCAGGTAAAAGAATCCCGGCTAATGCTAGGGATGTGCATTTTAACTCTGTTTCTGGCAGCTACCAGTTACCGAGGTCACGGCATAACAACCCGGAAAATCACCATGTATCAAAAAAGTGAACAATCTTATATGCAGAACTATACAAGTTTATGTTATAACAATGTTTACACCTATAGTTGAATTTAAAAAAATACGTATTTTGAAAGAGTTCAGTACTTAAAAATTTGCTTAACAGATCGCTTTCTGACGTTATATATTGATTTTACTTCGGTACCTGTGTATATTCGCAGGTGGCACGAGATAACATTCTTGCTATTTACTAAACTCTATATTAGCCAGTTCTTAAATGTCTAAAATTACTTGTATTTGTAGAAAACACTATTTCAAGAATACGGCGCCCTTAATGTATATAAATATATGACGCAGCGCAATTTGTAGTTTATTAGAATAATTTTAATTTCGATAAATGCATGTTTTAATATCTTATGCAAGCATAACTGACTATGCATATAATATCAGCTGTTCAAGACGCAACGGATTATGATCTGATTTGACCCTGTTCGCGGTGCAGTTACGTATCAAGGTTCGCTGTGATGTGACGCGAAAAGCTTCGCGGCGAGATTCTGTTACAAGTGTGTACGCGTCTTTAGATCCACAAACTTCGGAAGAAGAGTTGTGTACAATTCTTAATCCTAATTTTCCAGAGATGAAATGCAAAAAATAAACTCAATTTCCTGATTTATACAGTTCACTTGAAGTGATCATTTTGGAATAACATTTTGCTAAAGCGATGTGCCAGATGTATATAGCAAGCATAATCCAAATTTTTGTTTACTAAATATTGATACTTTAAATCTTTATAGTCGCAGAAAAAAAAATGTTTTCGTACCATACTGGCTCTAATGGTGCTCCATAAGTAAGGGATACACCGTAATAAAATTGAGTAAATTTATAGTCTTGGAACAAAAAAAGTTTAAACTTTAGAAATATAATTTGCAATCCATATATTGAATTGGGAAATACCCATGAATGCATTAAATGTAATTTCCAATTAGTATTTACGTGACTGCAATCTTGAAATACTTTAGTTTATTACAAGTTCCTTTCTCTTGCAAAACTTATGTTGTATTTAACATCAAATATTTATGATTGTCATAAATATTGCGGAGTCAAGATTTTGAGTTACATCTTCCTGTTGCCTCCGGCATTAAAAGCATTCATGTGGAAATTGAGATTACTTCCTCGAAACAAAAGAAATCCATAAATAAGCAATCAATCAGCAAAATTTTCTTATATTTATCCATGGACAAAATTTGTAAAATAAATTGGACCTAATTATAATTACGTAGAGACTATTTGTATTTATTTATTTCTGTATTTATGTAATAGTAGGTGCTAGGTAATATAGTAACATTCTTTGCATTCGGTAACATTCAAAGTATGTACTACCTGTTTTAAATGCGATGCGATGGATATTTAAGAAATAATAGCGTTGTGAAAACAACGTAATAATAATTTGAGTCGCAAGAGAACTTGCTTCTTATTATTATCTATAATTCTATAAAATAACCATTAATAATAACAAACTGATTGTAAATAACAATTTTTAATAGTAAACGAACAGAATACTCACATAAGTAAAAACTTGTGCGTGAGTTAGACATAACAAAAAAACAAAATAGTATTATTTATTATTTATTTTAGTAGATGAACATTTTTATTAATAATAGTTAATAATAATAGGTAACAGTTATTCCGGTTAGTTGCAGTATTTTGCATTCGTTTTTCCGTCTAAACTGTCAAAACTACATTTTTATATATCAGTCAGGATTACTTACCCACTAACAACAAAACATACTTTGCATACAGTTAAATAAAATACACACCTATCATGTCAAATGTTTCTACATAATAATGACAAATACCCCTGAAGATACTTTTACCGTGAATGGTTTTCTTAGCGCTTTTCTGCCAATAGTTTCAATTAGTTAATAATAAAATGACTGATATTACTTGCGGAATACGGTCGTCAAAGTTATTTTTTTTACACTTACAAACATGAAGGAAACACTTGCTTGTACGGTTCACAACTAATGTAAAGTTTGAGGATAGCAGCTACAGGACAGGCAATGGATTGCAATCTTATTGCACGTTAAGTATATTAGGTTTTTTGAAGAGCTTCTCTTGTTTACTTGATTAATACTCTCATACAAAGAATAAATTACAAATAAACTACGTATGTACATAGTAATAAATTAACTTTGATGTTTTCTGAAGATGGGGTAAACGATCGTAAAAATAAAAAAAAATGTATATGTCAATTTAATTAGACGATTGTCACAGTAAAATACTTTTAAAAAAATAATAAAAGACGTTAAGAGAGTTTTTGCTTAGTCTTAATTGTACCTTAGTTTACCATTTTTAACACAGTTTTGAATATTGGCACTCATTCCGGACACCCTGTATATTTCCATACCTTGGAGGATATGTTTTGTATTTAAAAGTATTTTTTTATTTTCAGGTAATATCTCCAACAGATAACAAAAGTTAAGAAATTACAGGAGCATTTCACTGTAAGTAGTAAATCTAAGGAGTGCGTCGATTTGCGATAAATTATTCACACATACATCGATTGTATCAAATTAAAAATGGTCAATTGTGAAAAATTTCCGAAGGGAACTAACCATAAAAAGTATTAATGTGCTAGCAGATAATTAGATGTTTCATTTAATGGTATTAACTAATATAAAACATTATTCTTTTCGGACGTTTTGCCAATAGGTCGAATTGAAATTCCTTTCAAGCGATAAATCTAATGGATGACTAAGTATAATATTAATAGATATTTCATTAAAATATTTAACACATTAATAACAAGATTGATAATATTAATGCTAATTTTCTCATCATTATAACAGTTACAATTATGTTCAGCATTTATTTATTTACGGTACGACTACCTAAATAGAGAAAAGACTCCAATTGCAGGATGGAAGTAGACAATACTGCTGACATTATATTTAGTTAAAACTCGGAAACTGGCTGCACTGCATCGTTCGTCAACATTTTTCTAGAGACTGGGGGACCTTCCTTTTAGTTTTCAGTTCAAGGTTGGAGTCGATAGCACGTTTGGTTTGTGTTTTATGTGTGTTTTTTGGGAGTAACTTTTGTAGTGGCGTCGTGAAAATGAATGACTCAAATTGCAGGTGGTGTATGGAGACGAGTGCATGTCGAAAACACGCGTGTTTGAAAGGGCAAAATGATTCAAGTAGGGGCGTGAATCGGTAGAAGACGATCCACGTGAAGCAGCTCCCGTCACCTCTCGTACTGACGCGAATGTTGACCGTTCGCGTGCACTGATCACGTCTGACCGGCGCCTAAGCATTCGTGCGTTGTCTGACGAGTTGAACGTCAACAAAGGAACCGTTCGCAAAATGTTATACGAAAACTTGATTATGCGAAAGATTTGCGCAAAGATGGTGCCAAAAGTTATCACCCGTGAATAGGAAGACATGCGAAAATCGATCTGCGAGGATTTGTTGTCCGGCATTCGGAGCGACGGTAGAGACATATGTTCCTGCCGGCCAGACAGTGACTGGACAGTTCTATGTTGGCGTCCTGGAACAGCTGCCCCCCCGCGTTTTTCGTGTGCGTCCCGAACTCGCCGAGAACGGTTGGATCTTGTACCATGACAACGCACCAGCCCATTCCTCGTTCATTGTGCAAGAGTTTTTGTCAAAAAAAAGCAATCCAACGTTGCCGCACCCACCCTATAGCCCCGACATTGCCTCCTGGGATTTTTTGTTTATTCCCCAAGATTAAGTCGCACCTCAAGGGAACTACGGCGGCGTACAGGAGATCAAAGAAGCTGTAACCGTGGTGCTGAACGGGTTAACTGCGGAGGATTACCAAGGGTGCTTCCAATCGTGGGAGCAACGTTGGAATCGTTGTGTAGAGTTAGAGGGAGACTATTGTAATATTGTAAAGGTCGATAATAGAATTTTGGCGAAATAGTTCGAATATCGTTGAGACGAAGATGTCGTGCCTGCTTGGAAATGGACGGAGGGCACTTTGAACATCTTCTGTAACTTTGTTTTTTGTTTGTTAAAAGCTTCCTTTGTCGGTTTATTCCTAATAAAATAAAAAACGAATAGTGGTCCATATCTCCGCAACCGTTACTTTGCGGACCCATGTTTATTAAGACTTTTCTGCTTATTTTGGTTCATACTATTACCTCCTGAAATAGTTTACACTCTTTTTTAACACCCTGTATATTTCACTGTTCAAAGTGAGCCGCCTCGACCACCTGGTTTACAATTGGTATGCGTTGTTCTCTCATATCTGATGATATTTTGATAGATCTGACATTGAATTGTGCTCAACCTTGCCTAGATTATTGAACTGAAATAGTCAAGTGAATACAATTCACTTTCACATGTGGTACTGTAATGAGCTGGCAAATGAATAATTTTCTTAGAATAATTAGTTTACATTTCATCATATTCATCTTGGTTTATTAAAAATGTTAATTATGTTAGTTGCTTTTAACATGTTTCCAGTTAGAAAGGCATTTAAATCATCTTTAATTTTTTTTAAATAGATTTCGAGTTGTTTAGTTTAGAGATCAAAGATGCAACGTCTGATTTTAGGAATCCATAAAATATAGCATAGTTAAAATAACTATATAATATTTTATATCTGTGATGAAAAAACTTCTTGTTTCGTATATGAGCATTTTTTCTCTAGATAATCTTTACAAAACTTAATTTACCTATTTTTGATTATGCGGGCATTATAAGCGTTGAAGATACAATTTCTTGTAGTATTTTCCTTTTAAGCTTATTATTTTCTACGAAGTTTTACACCAAAAAGTATCTACACAGATGTGCAGAATTTGAAATTAACAATCCATTTTTAAAACTTTATAATGCCACAACATTAAAAAAATGTAGATTTTAGGAAATAATAAACCGCTGGCTGCTATCAGTTGATTATGGGAAAAAATTGTTTGCAAATATATGTTCATTGCCATTCGATATTCAGAGAGAGCGGCCCTTTATTCACTTAGCAATATCTATTTGAAATTTGTTATTACAAAAGTTCTCTTTCTAACCATATAAAACTGTGTGGGAGCAACGCTTTATTATTAAAAAATGAAAATCTTAATTTTTATCAATTGTCCCAAAATATTAATAAATAATGCACTTATACAGAGCGATTCAGAACTTATTTAAAAAAATTGTTCGAATGTACTCTTACAAATACAGTTTTGTAAAAATAAAATCAAAAAGAGCAGTTCAATAATAATTTAAAGGTACAGTTCCGCACGGCACTGGAAACTGGTCCCTTGTAAAACCTGATAATGGTCTATTTATACACATCAGTGTTGTGTCAGTTCTGTATCAGCATCAGTGACGAATTCGTCCGTAGTCCGCAAAAAGCAGTTAGTAGACGATCAAACAAAGCGATCTGAATACTCGTATATTTGTCATGTAATTGATCAAATTTCCGTACCAGCTCGATAAGCTTTTCATCCAATACAAAAATCTAGTCTGTTCATCAGTAAAATTCCAAAAATGTAGTCGCTATTTAAAAGCCATTGAACAGACACTAAAACAACACTGACAGCACTAATACGGCTCTGTGACGGTTATATATTATATAAACACGGTAATTTAAAATCTAGGCAAGGTTTTTTATTTTCACTGATACTGACACGGCACTGATATCTGTAAATAGACTTTAAGTAGTAAAAGGCCCGCTACCAACTATGAATTCACGATTCGCGATGCGTGGTTTCTAAAGGTGCGTATAGATATGCGAGCCGAGCGGTTCGCGAACCGCTGGTGAACAGCTTATGAGCAGTTTGTTGAAATGAATCCTTACAACAAACGTTCAGCGATCCATGGGAAAACAACGAACCTCGAATTATTTTGCAATTCATTGGTCACTCGTCGAGTGCCGGAGCCGGTACGATTTCACGTTCTGCCATCATGTCTTCGCATGAAGAAAATTGTGCCATATTGGTGATGAGTGGCGCGGCCTTATTGATGGCTAGTTTAGACAAAAAGAAAATGAAGCAAGGGCGTTGGTGGCACACCAACGCCGTTGTGTGTACCAATTAAATATACAAATAAAATATATCCTTAACAAATCTCTTTAAAAATTTTATTTATAGCTTTCAACTTGCCTGTTCCAGTCCCTTTGCTGTTTTTTACTTTCGCCTTTTCTCGCCGATAAGAAGCCAGCAAACAGATCACCTTTTCTTACATTGGTCTGCATTTCTGTTTATTTCAAGACCTATTTCTCTCCAAGCATCTTCTTTTAACGGCTTTTTAAAATGGTCCTTATGTTTGGGATCCCAGAGTAACGTTTTGCTTTTATATATATATATATATATATATATATATATATATATATATCGATCAGGGTAAGTATATTTTCTTCAGACCACTGATCCATAATTATTATTATTGAATTTAAAAAATTAAACAAAATTAATCTCAGCGGTAGGTTCGCGAGCAGATTAAAAACGACGAACCAGACACGTCGCCGTCAAACTGTGAACTGAGAACGCCTTTGTGTTCGTCAGAAAAACCGACAGGAATCGGATCGTCGCGAGCGGTTCACAAGCGGTTTGTTCGTCGCTCGTAACCACGTCTAAACTATGGGAACCAGAGGTTCACAAGCGGTTCGCGAACCGCTCGGCTCGCATATCTATACGCACCTTAAGGAATTCGTGCATCGTTTGTAAGGTTTTTATGAATGGTTTTTTAACGAACAATACCCTACGCGCATTCGTGAATTCCTCGCATATCACGAATCGCGCATTACGAATCGCGAATTCACGCATAGTCTGTAGCAAGCATAATCGGTAACCGGACAGAAAATTTAAAGAAATTCCTAAGAAGAGAAATACATTTTACACTTATTTTATAGAAATAATTTGTGGTTTTAATTATTAAAATAGTTTGACATACCAGATGTTACAACAATAAAATTTTGGATCTTACCCTGTTTCTACAAACTAACTCCACTTCGGTGCAATATACTTCTTTTTTAAAATATCCCTACAAAAAAGTCCAAATGATTTAGTCAGGATATCAAGGCGGTCATGGTACCGGTCCTCCTCGTTCAATCCCTTGGTAGTAATGGTTGGACACACTGTACATGGTACGGATATAATGGAGCGTCGTGTATGATACACCACACTGCTGCAATACGCCGTAAACGCCCTGAACCTCCATCTCTTCCAGGATTCGGTTGCAAATTTCCCGTGTCACGCCAGCGTTTGTCTACACTTGCACTCACTGCAGACTGTTGTAAAAGTGCATTCATTTGGAACATGTTTACTGGAAAATTGTTCTGCTAAAGCATTTTCACTTCACCATAAATTAAAACGATATCAGTCAACTGCGAGTTGCTATAGACGTAAGCCATTTTTGATATTTGAAAAACTAATATAAATACTTGCATCACATAAAAGTTAATACAATAAGTAATCGATATTTGAAATCGCTTAGCTAGAGACTACAGTAGTCCAGCGATGTACGGTTTAGAAATTAAAAACTGTATTAGTTTTAATACTTGACACTCTGTAACTGAACAATGACTGTTATAAGACCCCACATTTATATAACAAAAAATCCTTATTTTTGGTCATAAAGTACGCCCCTTGATTTTTTTTTGCAAATTTTAAAGAGAACGGTTCATGTTGGCGACATTGAACAAGAGTACCTTTTTTGTGACATATTAGTTTATTTTTCAGAAAATTTGATCAATTTTCCGAAAATGCAAAGGACAATTTTTTTTTCATAATAAAATCCTATGTGCTACCCCGGCTCTCCGCTCCTGGGCGATGGGAATAAATTGTTTTTGCACGAAATTGTTGCATTTTAGTGTCTAAGAAACCGCACCAAGATTCATTTAAATTGCCTAACTTTTGTAGCAGTTATTGCGAAAAATTGTTTCTTAAACTGTACCTTTATCACCCTGTAACTTTTTTATTATGCATTTTCGGACCTATGTTTACATGAAACTTTTTGCTGAAAATGATATTTTCTATCTGTCATATTCATTTAGCACCATAGTTTAGAAACACCCTGTATAAATGTCTTCTAATAGAGTAAGTTGATTGCAAATGAAGCTACATAAAGTAATACAACTGAACTGAACAATTAGTTACCGTACATAAATTATTTCTGCTTCCTAGCCACACTCCAAGGCGCTAATGGCTGTAATAGCGTTGCGGATAATATTTACTGATATTTCAGGTTAAGTATACTTAGAAATTTATTTTCAACGTGTTCAATTGAAACGGTAGAATTTATTACACCTGTAATAGGCATGAATTTAATCCAAGTGCTGTAATTGAACACAATATTATATTAATATGGCAAATAAATCAAAACCGCTTATCCAGTAAAATATACATAACTTTGGGGTACTAACATGCCGTATAATTCTCCGGTGAGTGGTATACAATACGAATATTGGAGCTACCTAAATTAATATATCTAAAATAGAAAAAAATACGCCAAAATGAAGTGTTGCCAGTTTCATGCACTTAGTAATTGAAATTTGTGAAAAGCCAGAGCAGGAGTAACCTTAGCTACTATTTTGGAAGTAGTAAAATAATATGGTGTAAAATTATACACGATTTCTTTGTTGAATGTTGAAAGTGTAAAAATATTTACAAGAATTTTAAAGGGTAAAATCTAGAGTTTTGATTATTTGGCCAAGTGCAGACTAACATATTTTATCAAATTGAATTTAAAATTTAAACGAGAACGAGCCTAAATCTGTTAGATCACTTCACTAAAGAACAGTTGTTAAAGTCGTTTATTAAGCTTTGGCATCATGGACGCAAAATCGCGAAAATTGTGGCGAATTTAATGATTTAAATTGTCAATTTCTGTTGAATTTCGCAAAACAGAAATATCGTTATTTTCATCATCATGTGGGATTAATAAGTTTAACTGGAGCTTCTGACATCTACCAGATCAACAGTTTTATAATGAAAATTATAGAAAATATTGAAATTGATAAAAATTCGCTAAGAGTTGAACTTTTCCCGCCATTAAATAATTTGTACTAATTTCGCGTCCATGAGGACAAGGCTTTACGCTTCATACGAGAACCAGTCTTAATTTGCGTTTATAGTATTAACGGTTGAAAGTAAATCAAATTGTATAATTTTTTGTGTAATAGTTAATGTTTGTGCTGTGGTGGGTATTTTGCTTTGGGGATAATATCATAGGAAGCTAGTATCGTTAAAGTAATAATAACTTAAAAGGATAAAGCAAAAAATATGGTATGGTTAAATGTAAGGAAACTTACACCTACTTAGTTGTACAAGTCAGTATGAAACATGATACATATACGAGTGCACCTATAATGAAAAATAAATGTGATGAATTTTAATGTATTTAGGTTAAGTACCTACGAAATACCTTTACAGACTAGCGTTGTTTTTTACGAATACATGTAGTAACTTTTACTAAATTGAGAGTAAAAGTAAAATATACACAAAATGCAACGTAGTTGGTTTGAATTTTAACGGTGTTATAATATTTCTAATATAATTCAGGTATGTGCTATACGAATATCCACTATTTTATTTTAGAGCTTATTTATAAAATGTTCTTGTAACTTACTCTCAATATAAGAATATAATATCTATATGAAATTATTCAGAAATCAGTCAGTTCGCCTGTCCACTACTTATATGAACTTAGAAGAAGAAACTAAAATAAAGTTTATTGCAGGAATTAGAAATACAAAATACAGAATTTATTCCCATATCATTTTGGATTAATTTAAATAAATATCATGTTGCAAAAATCGCATTTGTTTATTTTAAGAAGAGTTCAGAAGGTGAGACCTAGAACTTTTGAATCATTTATTTCTTTTAATTACAATAAATCTTCCACCTGTATGTCAAAATATGTAAGAAAGGACACATTTTGATTAAAATTTGCACCAGATGGTGTAGTTTTTAACGCCTGTAGTTTGCTAATTTACACCACATAGTAACTGATTGCACACTATTGCAAACAAATTCTACCAAATAAAAATGTTAAAATACATTACTCAAGTATTTTTGGAAAATTTACCAAATCGAGATGGGATAAAATTTACCCTTTTTCCATGCGGTCTTCTCTGGAGCAAAAATAGTGTCATATTTTACCCGTTTTTTTTGTTGTGTCTGTATGTGATACATTATGAATGAGATTAACCTGCAAAGTGAAACTAAAAGATTGAAGCTTTACTTTAAATAATAAGTATTTGTTTGCATACTTATGGCTTGCAAACTTCCGTCTGCGGTTCCCAAACTGTGTGAGATTTAAAGAATTTGAGTGAAAAAGAAAATATAAATGTGTTTTATATTTTATTTGCTTTCCGATTAACAAGGAGGAAGATAATCGGCCTCATCTAATTAAAAAAAAAATCATTGATTTAGAGAGTTTGTTTCTAATTCTATTCTATTCCATTGAACCGTCTTTTATAATAAAAAAAATTTCATACAGGCAAGAAAACAAAAACCAGTGTATCACAACTCATATAAGTATAGTTTAATACAAATTTTAAAAAAGTGCTGGCTGAAAATATACAAACACTTTTAAGACTCTGTCGCCCAATTCTTGGTGGTGGTTATAAAAAAAATCACACCCACGAAAAATGGTAAAAAAAACAAAATTAACAATTGCCAAAAACAACAACAAAATAACATATCATGTAATATTCACCCTGTCCAAGGATCTTCTAAATCTTGGTAAAACGATGAAAAATGACATCAGAATTTAGGATGAAATAAATGTGCTCCCGCTTAAGAAAGTTTTGTATTTTAGCCTTACTTTTATTTAAACCAGACATGAATCAACTATCATTTAAAAAAAGTCGGTCAACTTTGTAAACGTAAAATATAGCCATGTCTTTATATTGAAATGTTGTAACTAGAGAGCAAGTTTCTAAGTAACTTGTTCCTTATATATCTGTCAGTTTCATTTGATTACAGAAGTAATGGCCAGTCAACGTAAGCTAAGATGATGGTAGTTTAGGTCTAGGTCATAATTGCTCGTATAAATAAACCACAAACAAGCGCATACTGTCGGGCAATCTTATTTTCAATCTTAAGTTGTCATAGAATCATCTATAAAATACCAGTAAATCTTACAACAGCCATAAATGTGTATAAATTGTATATGCGCTCTGACTCGTCTGTCTACATACTTTAATTGCCTAGCGCGTTAGTTTTCAGATGTATTTCAGTGCTTTATCTTAATATAGAGTTGATAGATAATACATTTATATTGCTTGAAACAAGAAAAAACAGGCAATTTTTTGTGGCCATAGCCTGCTGCGATAGAATTTTTTTTGTCCGCCTAGAGGATGTAGCGAACCACATACGATATTTCAAAAATCTGTTTATATCAGGTAAAATATACCAATTTTGCATTCAAAATTTATTACCAGTAAGTTTTCTCTATCTCTTAAAATAAAAAAGTTAGACAGCCTTAAAGTTTGGGTACTTTACAGGTTTTTTTGTTATAAAGGCCTCCAAAAATGCAAAGAAAAGTATTTAAGTATTTTTGACGTGTCTAGCATATTAAGCGAGATACATAGGAGTGGGTCTCTTATGTGAGACAGCCTGTATATATACATATTATTTTGAAAATCTATATTTGATTTATCTGAATTTGGCGAGAACTGTCTCATCTAAATTAATACATAGCTGTATGGTATTGGCATTAAACTGAACTAACAGCCAAAGACACACATGATTGATGTTCAATTCCGTAAGCTACATCAATATCACATATGGGACAATGCCTTCATAACAAAAATGTTTGTAAAATCTTTATATCTTCCAAGTAAAAAATTTTTGAAGTTGTAGTATTTTAAACATTTACTTCGAATATTGATATTCGATAACTTTTTGTAGATAAAAAAGTTTTTGTGTTGCCAGTCTTTATATCAGTTTTTTTTTCAAGTGTCAAAAATGGCTTGATGAATATCGTTCTAATTTATGGCGATGTGATAATGTTTTAGTAGAACAATTTCCCGGTAAACATGCCAAATGCAGCTACTTTTACTGCGATGTGCAGTGAGTGCAAGTGTATGCAACGCGAGGGAAATTTGAAACCGAATCGTGGAAGAGTTAGCGGTCCAGGGCGTCCACGACGTTTTGCAGCAGTGTGGCGTATCATACACGAGGCTCAAATATGTCCGTACCATGTACAGCGTGTCCAAGCATTAATACCAAGGGATTAAACGAAGAGGACTGGTGTCATGGTCACCACGATCTCCTGACTTTCATCGATCATTTGTACGTCTTTTTGTTGGAATATAAAGTTATCGCACCGAAGTGGATACCTAATATTGATGATTTACGCAAACGTATCATATTTGTTGCCAATAACTACTTATGAGTTCAAAACGGATAAGAAGCAGACATATTTGTGTTAATTTGTAGAAAATGGGTAAGACAGTTCAAAATTTTGTTGGTGTAACATCAGGTATGTCAAACTATTTTATTTACTGAAACCACAAATTAATTCTATTAATAATTAATAACAATAGCTGCAAAAGTAGTTGAATTTACTGTATAAAATAGGTGTTATAAAATGTTATTTAATTCTTTCCTTAGGAGTTGAGCAGAAAGGATTATGTCAGTGATTTAGGTGTAACTATTGATTCCAAACTTTCATACAAATTGCACACTGAAAATATAACTGCCTATAAAGCGTTAGGTTTTGTAATAAGAGAATCGAAAAATTTTCGGAACATTGGTTCAATTATATAATGGACCTAAACTTGAACATGCTTTGTTGCTATGGCATTTGCAATCTGAGATATATACTGCAAATATAGAAAAAGTGCAGAGAAATTTTCTAAGATTTCTTTATTTTAAAAAATATACGTATTCATTTATGTAAATAGTTTAAAATCAATACACTATAGAATCGATGTGTTATTTTGCAATGCTTCTGTTTGGCTACAAGTTACTAAACTCTCTTATTGATAATTCGTATTGCCCCTGTTGTGTTTTAATACGCATTCGAGAAATACTAGAATGTATGTAGGGAGGAACAGATTTACAGGTTTCATAAAAATTTGAAAGGGATATTAAAGGAGCTTATACGCAGAATTGTACGTATTATGACGACACTAGTGTTGGGCGATATCACGAAAAGTATCGATAATTAATTTTTTTTACGGCAAATTATAGTAGATAGCAGCAAAAATTACGTACGTGGGACGGCACGAGTGACGTCATGAAATCTTTTTATTCTTAATGTTAACGTAATTTTCAATATTTTATCGTGTTAAAAATAATCATTTTTGGGTAATTACATTAGCTGAAACCTCTCCAATCTTAATTAAAAAAATCCAACCCACCATTTTCAAGGGTGCTGACCACAAATCTAAAATTAACTTTGTGCAGTTGTCTAGTTTTCAAAACAAAGTTGTAACCTGTATGTTTACATTACATTAGGTTGAAGTTGCTATATAACGCCTCATATGTACATTTAATAACGTCATTATGTTGTCAAAATAAATATGTAATTATATTCTAACTGCGACCTAATGTAATGTAAACATAAAAGTTATAATTTTGAAAAACATTTTTTCGAAAATTAGACTCGACCACACAACACAAAACTAATTTTACAATCGTGTTCAGTACAATTACCTATTTAGTCTTTTGAATACAAGATGGCAGCTGTACAAAATAGCAGCGTTTACCCGATGTAAACGTTAGCAATCAATACATGTTTGTCAAAATGCAATTTCGAAGCTATTATATTCGATCCGGTTATCGATACTAAGCTGTAGGGAATCGATCCACTATTATATCGGTACCTCAAGTATCGATACAAAATATCGCGTATCGAACCCTAAAAGATCGATACTCTAAAATATCGATACGTATCGCCCAAGACTAGACGACACCATCGATAAGTTAACACTTGAAAATGAAAAAATAATGTTGCATTTAAATTCCATAACAAATTTGTCAAAAAAATGTTTTTATAGTAATACTTATCGTCGTCGTCATGATTAGTATCACCTCCTGAAATCCAGCATACGGTTTCTCATATCCTATACAGGACATTTTTATTTTCTCCACCTTACAGATTTATTTTATACTCTGTTTGAAGAGTGAATTAATATAGATATTAATTATACGGCACATGTATTCGCAGTTTGATTTATTAACAAATGATTGTGAATTACATGTTTACAATTTTTATATGTCTTAAATAAGATCACTGATGTCGGACTAAACTTATTTTAAATGTCAATAAACTGCCATTCAGCGGTGTTTACCATCCAACAACTAACAAACCTTATCAGTTAATTGGACGTATTTATGTGTTCTTAAATTAAAAAAGATAAAATACCGATACGGTGATGGAGTTGGTCACTTTACGGACTGTTCCAGTTAATTATTGCGAAGGTATGAGGCAAGATAATATAAAAGTTTTAAATCAAAGGTTACTTTAATTAGTAGTTTTGTATCTGGATTACATTTTTATATATGGTTAAGGGTAAATACTCTCACTTAACATAGCAACAGCACTTCTTTGTATCCCAGCCCCGTCGGACTTGGTCATGCTATGTTGCTGTGAAAGTTACGTTTTAAAACATGTTATCTATCCCACATTTTTTCTTTTTTCTACACTTTATCTAATAAAATTTCTATGATAGTCAATACTTGTAAAAAAAACATATTTTATCACTAAACGTTGTATGAACCGCATTCTTGAATATAAGTAGTTCAAATGAAGTTATTGAGCTGTTGCAGTGCGAGTGTCGATATACAGGGTGTCCCATAATGATGTGCACTCCTTTGGAGGGTGTGTTCCTTGGGTCACTTTGGAGGGGTTCTTTCTATAAAATGTTCCGATTTGAGCCCTACCTTACGAGAAAGGGCTTCTAAAAAATTGGAAAATTTTCTGTTTTCATTTTTTTAATTAAGTTACATTGTTGAGTCAGTTGTTTTTTTTTTAATTAGAACTTTATTCTAAACGTTTCTCGTTATGACAAAATTACAGTAAATAGAACAATCAATTTACAAAATTTTCCCCTTCTTAGTATTTTTATGCACACGCGTTTTCTTTTAAAAAAATGAAATCCACATACGTACATATTCTCAGGTGTGGAATATGCAAGCAAAATAATTCATATGATACCGTTTTTAAGAAAAAAAAGGAAAACCGAAGCCCTTATCTCGTAAGGGAGGGCTCAAATCGAAAATTTTTATAGAAAGTACCCTCCTAAAATCACCCAAGGAACACACCCTCCAAAGGAGCGCACGTCATTATGGGACACCCTGTATTATACAGATTCGGTAAATGCAAACGTTCCATCTAGTTTACAATAAAAAGAAAGGATTAAATCTTGTGTTAAAGAGTCAGATAGAGAAAAATTATTTTGTTCGTTCCGTCTCCGTTATATACATAAAAAAAACAAAATAGGATAGATATAGCTTTGAAATGCAAGTGGAAGTACATATTCTAAAAGTCGGTCCACTGTCTACTTCCGGCTTAGAATATCGCTTCTGCCGACGCGCCTCTTCCTGTGTACCAACTATTATTATTATTATTATTATATTGACAGCCGACTTGCCGGTGAATCGTTACGTCAGTTTATCCCGCAATAAGTGTGAAAGATTTGATTTTATAGAGCAAGGACTTGTGATCCCCCACTACAAATGGATAAAATTATTTAGATCGTGAAATCTTGCCAATATAACCGTCATTTCATTGTCGTATGCGGATGTGTATGACGGCGAAGAAATCCAGTCCATGTGCTATATGATGTTACGATATAATTTGAGTATTTAAATTGCATTCTGTTAACGTACTTTGAAAATGAAATATAGATATTAGATTCATACTGACAAATAACTTGAAGGTAATAAAGTTAAGATTGGATTGACATCTGACTTGTTCAACACACAGCAGTCTTTATATATTTAAATATTGGATACATAATTTTTTGGTAAGTTAACTTAAGGTCTACAGGGTGATTCAGAACTTATCTAAAAAAAATTTTTAGTGTACAAGGGACTTACAAATTCAATTCTGTAAAAAAATCAAAAAGGGTAGTTCGAGAATGATTTAAAAATACACTGAACGGCATTGGTAACTGGTCCATTGTAAAACCTGATAAGGCGGCAATCTGCGATCGGACAAAAAAATAAATGCTCAAGACAAGAAATAAATAACATTTTATAACACCGATTTTATACAGCAAATTTAACTGTTTTTGCAGCTATTGTTATTAATTATTAATAGATTTAATTTGTGGTTTTAATTAATAAAATAGTTTGACATACCTGATGTTACAACATTTTGGGCCCGTATACAAATGTTTCTGCTTCTTGTCCGTTTTGAACTGATAAGTTATTGGCAGTAACTATGATACTAAATCATCAATAGTATGTATCCACTTCGGTGCGATACACTTCAATTTATAAATATCTCTACAAAAAGCCCAAATAATTTAGGAGATCGTGGCAGCCATGGTACCAGCCCTCCTCGTCCAATTCCTTGGTATTAATGCTTGGATAGTTGGATACGCTGAACATGGTCCAGATATAATTGAATGTCGTGTATGATACGTCACAAGTCCTGGCCCTCTATCTCTTCCACGATTCGGTTCCAAATTTCCCTCGCGTTGCACTACACTTGCACTCACTGCACACCGCGGTAAAAGTAGCTGCAATTGGCACATGTTTCCTGGGTAATCGTTCTGCTAAAATACTTTCAGATCGTCATAAATTAAAACTATATCCATCAACTCTATACTATTTCTACTATACACGTAAGCCATTTATTTTGTCATTTGAAAAACTAATGTAAAGCCTGGCGTCAAAAAAACTTCAAAAAGTAATCGGATTTCAATATTCGGACTCGCCTGTCTAAAAACTACAGGAGCCCAGTAATATAAAGGTTGAAAATAGTACAATTTCAATAATGCTTTACTCGGAAACTATAAGGATCTCACAAAAAAAATTTTTTTGACGATATTGACTCATAACGCATCTATTCCCAAATTCTTTTAGATAAGTTCTGAATCATCCTTTGTATCGGAAGCTATACTCGCGACAAGAATTCAGGCGACTTACGTCATACGAACAAATGAACAATTCATTATATTTTCATCAAAATATTTAAGAGACTGCAACTGATAGTAATAAAACTATATACTACACTAAAAGTTTGCAGCATATATTGCACTAAATTGCAATAAAACATTGTTTTTAACGCGATAAAGTATCGAAAATTACGTTGACAATAAAAACAAATGTGTAACGTCAGCCGTGACGTAAGACGTCTGAATTCTTGATTCGAATATATATACAGGGTGTCCGGAAAAGACGTGTACAACGGAAGACCACAGACTCCTGGGTTCAAAATAAACCGATTTATCCCAATTTACCTATTTCCAAAATTGCTTCGTTTCGCCGCTAGGGAGCGCCAAAGCCCGCGAAAAATTTTTCCGAATATCTCGAAAACGACTTGATCGATGTTAACCATTTTTGGGCTACGCATTTATAAGTCTAACCGACACTTTTTGACATTATTTAAAATCTTTTGCAGTTATTAGAAATATAAGAAAAATCATGTATCATGCAAATATAAGCACATATTTTTTTAACCCCCTGTACAATTACTCTCAGTTTTTTTCTATTAGTAGTTGACTTTATTTAGAAACTTTTTTTAAACTTTCAGAATTTTGAACAGATGAGTAGTTTAGGCAGAAAAAATATTTTTCGTATGTCAACAGCATCCGTTCTGCAACAAATAACGAAGTACCAGAAGTAGGCTCTGATATTTTAAGTATCAGTTGTATGTCAAATCTAATCAGCTACTGAAGTTAGTCTCTCGATTTATTATTTTTGCTCAATTACTTAGTTACTTTAGATCTTACTTTATTTGTTGTTGTTATTGTTGTGGTTGTTTATGTTCCTCATTTTTCAATATTTCATCATGGATACGTATACATATTCCGAACAAGTAGATATGCTTTTGGTTTATGGAGTTTGTCAAGATAACGGCCGCAAAAGTGTTAGGGTCTACATGGACAGATTCCCTCATCCACGAGTGTCAAATCATCAAACTTTTGCCAACATCGAAAGGCGACTTTGCGACTTTGGTTCTTTACACCAAATTAATACAGTTCAAGGGCGTCAACGTACCACGAAAACTATAAAGGTGAAGGAACAAATCCTAGATAAGATAGAAGAGAACCCAAAATTAGTGCAAGACGCATTGAACAAGAAATAGGGATACCAAAACCATAGTTCATGATGTTTTGAAGGAGCAGTTACTACATCCGTACCACATTCAATCGGTTCATGACCGGTTCATGAACCCTGAAAAACGTTTAGCATTTTGTAATTTTATACAAGAATAAAGAACCCATGATATCAATTTCTGCAAAAACATTTTATTTACAGATGAAGCATATTTTGCTAGGTCAGGAATTATTAATAACCATAACAAACACGTTTATACTGATGAAAACCACACTGTACTGAAATAAGACATTTTCAATATGAATTCAGAGTGGACGTGGAATTATAGACAACTTTATTATTGGCCCGGTTGTGTTTCCACATCGATTAAATGGGGTCAACTATTTAAATTTTTTACAGCAAGTATTACCTAATTTATTGGACGATTTACCGTTACTACTTCGTCGAAACATGTGGTTTATGCACGATGGTGCACCCCCCATTTTGCAATACCCGTTAGTCAGTATTTACATAATCTGTATCCTAACAGGCGGATTGGAAGAGAAAACGATGCTCCTATAAAATGGCCACCTCGAGCACCAGACTTACCTCCTTGCGGCATCCAAGACGCAGTTAACCTTTCACGAGGTAATCCAGTAATCATGGAGAGCACTACAACTTCGTAAAACCGTAAAACGGATTACTTATTGCGTACGAGAAAACGGGTCACTGAGCATTTATTGTAAAGAGATCATAACTTTTTTTATTTGCTGTATTAATCTTATTATCTCGTATTTATTAAATAAAATATAAATGAGTTTTGGAATTTTCGTTATTTGTTGCAGAACGAATGCTGATATTGTTGACATACGAAAAATATTTTTTCTGTCTAAACTACTCATCTATTCAAAATTCTTAAAGTATAAAAAAAGTTTATAAATAAAGTCAGCTACTAATAGAAAAAAAACTGAGAGTAATTGTACAGGAGGTTAAAAAAATATGTGCTTATATTTGCATGATACATGATTTTTCTTATATTTCTAATGACTGCAAAAGATTTTAAATAATGTCAAAAAGTGTCGGTTAGACTTATAACTGCGTAGCCCAAAATGGTTAACATCGATCAAGTCGTTTTCGAGATATTCGGAATAAACAAAAATTTTTCGCGAACTTTGGCGCTCCCTAGCGGCGAAACGAAGCAATTTTGGAAATAAGTAAATTGGGCTAAATCGGCTTATTTTGAACCCAGGAGTCTGTGGTCTTCCGTTGTACACGTCTTTTCCGGACACCCTGTATATTCTTATAAATGTCATTTGGCATTAAATGCACTTATTTAATATTTACTATACTCGCGACAAGAATTCAGCCGACTTACGTCATACGAACAAATGAATAATTCATTATATTTTCATCAAAATATTTAAGAAACTGCAACTGATAGTAGTAATAAAACTATATACTACGCTAAGAAAATGAACTTGTCTCGTGTTATTAGCCTATCAATTCAAGTCAATATCTTAAAAGATATTTGAATAAATGTAAATGTTTTTGTAAACATACTGTATCTTGAAAAACCAGTGAATTTAGATGTCCCAAATTCACATTTGCTCAATGTCCCTTTAATTCTGGGCCACCCCGTGGACGCATACGCAGTCCTAATTAGCGAATACTTTATTGAAAGGTTTCGCGCGATACAATGAGACGATAAATAAGCAATAAACCCTGACCATTCAACGCGATTTGACATCGATCACGGGCGAATTGACATTTCACCGTCTACTCGGCGTTGATTGGCGAACTGGTGGCCAATATCTCGAGCAGACACTGTTGACGACCTCAGCCGGTACCAATTTACACAAGCCATGGCCTGTTTATGCGGCACGGTATCAGAATTTTAACTATTTTCTTGTAAATTACTCGGCAGGCCGATATTTACCATATATGACATTTTCAATGCGTTGCTCCAATCGCGTAACCTTCGCTTCGATGCAGGGGGGTTATACATTTTTAACCGGCGTTTCAAAAAATTTAATTGCGTTTGGTAACGATTCAGTAAATAAAAAGGCAAGGTTGTGGTAATGTACGATATATTACATCGTTATTTATCGTTATTTAGAAATAACTACAAACCAATAAGTTAATTTAACAAATGTAATGTATAACAGCACATGTAAGTGTTATTTTTGTACCGAGAAAAAAAACTGCTAGATTTACTTAAAAATTGTTAGATCAACAGTTTTTCACTGCTATAAATGGCGAAATACTTCACCTAACCTTTAAAAAATGTCAAAAAATATTCGTTAATTAAGTATTCCATTATTATTTTAGTTCGACGTAAAAGTATTGGTTAGAGAAACATAAAAATGTAACTATTTATTCAATCCACGATACTGATTCTATTAACTGATAAAGATTTCAACGTTTGTTAATCTAACGTTCAAAAAGGTTAAATTTTGTGTTTATCTAACAGTTTTTAAATGTTATAGTGCGCGCCAATATTCGACCGGCGTCTCTGCTAGGGGCTTCCTCCTATCTCCTGACCTGACAAACCCCATCGAGAAAAGTTTATCTTCTGGTGCTCTACAGGGTGCGCGAAATGTAACAAGTTACATCTAGCAGTCATTCGCTTCTCTATGTCGGACGGAGCACGTGCAGTACAAATAACGGTAATGACTCATTGACCAACAAAAATAAATTTTTAGCAAGTAGAAAGCTAGATATTTGAATCAATTTTTCATAGTGTTAAACTAAAATAGTTTTTAACTTTGAAATTAAAGTTTTTTTTCCATGGTCGGGAGTAGAAATCAGTTTCTATGACATCAAAATTAAAACAGAAGTAGTCGATTATTCCCAAGGGAGTATAATGCTCCCAAGGGAGTTTACATTATGGACAACGTTTTTCATGAAAAAAAAGATAACATTGAAATTATTTATTGACATTTAAATTAAATGTTACATTTGTACAATTTTCAAAGTTAATATTAGAAGGAATATTACTTTCGCTTACATTTACAGTTTTTGTGATTGCGCTAGTAGTGGTACCTACCTACTAAAACCTGTCGGTTTGATAGACAAATGTCAATTGTAAAAGTGATGAATGACATTTGACTTAAATGGTTGTTATTGTTAGAACTTCATAATGACAAAATATGTGTTTTTAAGTTAATGAGACCGTGGAAAAAATAGTATATACCATTCGGGAGAGATGCTATTTTGTCCTCGGTGCATTGTAGCCCTCGGGCTTCAAATTGCACCTCTGCCAAAATAACGCATTTCTCTCCCTTATAGTATAATGTACTATTTCTTGTTGAAGATAATTAATTAGAATATAAATGTTTAATTTAGTAAATTGACACCATTGAGTCAACCAAAATAACAGTTCATTTAACATCGGCGTAATTTTGTCAAACAATAATGAAAATAATGACAATAAAGAAAAGTCATGGAATTAAATCATCAGAATTTGTGCCCAGATAAAAAATATTTCATATAAAAGAGTAACAAGTAGATGGAACGCATTATAAAGCTGGTTTTAGTAGTTAATGTTAGTTTAAATAACCAGCGTAATTTTATTTAAATCATCTTTCTTTTATTTCAAGAAAACTGTTGCTCCAAGAGTTTGTCTTTTCTCAGTGTACTATTAAAGGTGTAAAGTGTATTGTATAATATACAGAGTGTTCTACATATGAGGCGCTGAATTTTGCTGTATGATAAATTGCATCAAAATAAAGTTTGACTTAGTTATAATAAGTGTCAAAGTGACTGCTGATTGCGTAAAACTTTCATCGTACAAGCGCCATTTTTCATACACTACAATAGTCTAGTTTCACTTTTATGCATTCTCACAAACATAAAGCAAACACTAGAGAAGGGAAGATCGGCGAGGTTTGATGACACCATTTTTCAACAAAGTAGGTACAAAGATTTTATCAAAGCAGGCCGATATTTTTGAACGTCTCCATAATTTACCATTCTGAACAACTTTTTCAAGTAACATTTTGCTATATTTTCAGCATAAAAGGCACTTTACCTAGAACCAAAACAGTTTTTACTCGTTGCACTGAGCATTTCAAATAGGATTATTTCAAAAATGGTTACTGCTACCGACTTCAGCAAAGTATACCTTTTTCAAATAAAACAGGTAGCAGAACCGATTGTTTCAATAGATGGATACACTAAGCTGCAAAAAAGTTACACACGCAAAATACCAAAGCCCCCCCTGTACCCACCCCAATGGACCTTGTGGAAATAAATGGATTAGTCCATCAAATTGCTCATCAAAATTTAACTGTATATACCAAATTTCATTCATTTATCACAACGCGATCGAGAGATATTGCAAAAAAATGATTTCAATTCCTCCCTCTTCAATGGGTCCCTGTGTCCTAAGGAAGCATTTCCGGACCCATGTTCATATGAACTTTTTTACTTGGTTTTGATCGTAGAATCGGCCTGTTCAGGGTTGGCAGCTAATTATAAGATACCCATATAAATATTTATATTAGAAATATTATTGGACAAGACAAACGTTGTTTCTGTATAATTCTAAATTTAAGCAAATATTTTACGAACTGTTAATTTATACCCAATACACGTCATATTGCATAACTAATAGATACATTCCTACAATAATATCTGTATAGGTATGCACGATACCAAATCTGAAATACACTGACAAAAATTATTAGCGATATTACACGGTGGATTGCCTTGCCTAGGTCAATAGTGTGAAATAACACATCACAATGCAATGTTATAACTATAATGTAAAATTACTACTTATGAATATGCATTTTTCATAGTAAAACCTTGGTTTTGTCCACATAAAATCTAATTTTACAACGAATTATGTATTTTTAGAAATTATCATGTAATTTTACTTGAAAGACTGTAATGTAGGATATTACATTAATGTATAATGTGAACAACTTGTAAATTTACTCATCATTTTTATCAGTGTATAAGTAAAATAAATAAACAAGTTTAATAAAAGTAAAATAAGAGATAGTGAAACCCGTTGCGCTATAAAGCGCCGACCAGTTTTGTTTTCTTAAAAGAAAATGGATGTTGAAGAGAGTCAATCCATATGAATAATAGATAGATTAAGGTTTTTTAAAAAAACCAAATATCTCACAAACTTCTTTTTTATTAGACTACCGGTTTCGTAGTTCAAAAACATCTTCAGGTCGATAATGACAAGGAGTTTATTTTTTACATAAGTATAATAAAAAAAGAGTTTGTTAGATATATCTACTTTTTTAAGAAAGCTTTACATCAATTAGTAATACAGAATAAAATAATGACAGCGAAACTTGACCATTTGTTACCAAAAATGTTTTTCTTTTAAAAAGGGACATGAACGCGTTACTATTTTATATAGAACAGATTCATCTATTCAAAAAGTCGCAAATTTGCAAATACTTTGATATTTTGCTCCGACGATTAAGATTTCTAAGCAACATTTTAATAGTGCAAGACAACCTTATACATATCATTGCTAATTAGAAAATCGATAAATATAAATACGAGGCAAAAATAAAGGAAGGTTACACAACCCGCCCTAATTAGTACTTATGTAGGTTGAATAAAAAAATATTAGAAAGGAAAATACCAGGTGAACCTGATTTAATCATATATAGTCAAAATGTTAACCATGAACTCATTGCAGATTAATATTATCGATAATGTATGTGCTGAATAATTTAACCAGGTACTCGTATCAAATAAAAACAGTTTCACGGAAAAATCGGGTGACCTTTATAATTTGCATTTATAATATAAGTATAAACATTTTATGACACCCTTTCTTGTTTTACATCGGTTTTATGGCGATATTTAGGTATGAGTGGGCCATATTTCAAAGCTAACTTCCTTTGATGACAGTAAACAATTTAGATCACGTTTTTCTAGTAAAATTTTACTTCCTGAAAAAGATATTTATTCATGTTTTATTTATTTATTTTTTAAATCGATATATTTTTCTTTCTTGATATTTTGATGAATCTGAGAATAGAAGGGTTTTTGAAATAGTCGAATTAAGCTTAGTATACAGAGTGACTCAGAACTTATCTAAAAAAAGTACAATAGACAGAATACAATTTTGTAAAGAAAATATCAGAAAGAGCAGTTAAAAAAGTATTTAAAAATACACTTCTGCACGGCACCGAAAACTATTAAACCTGACAAGGCGAAGCATGCAATCGGCGACCGAACAAAAAACTGAAAGCCATTTCCGAAGAAAGTAATAAATAACATTATATAACACGTATTTTATACAGCAAATTCAGTTGATTTTGCAGTTACTGTTATTTCTCCTTTTTTCCGTTTTGAACTCATCGTTGTCCACTTCGGTGCGATACACTTCATTTTTTTAAATATCCCCACAGAAAAAAGTCTAATTGATTTAAAGTCAGGAGATCGTGGTGGCCATGGTACTGATCCTCCTCGTCCAGTCCGTTGGTATTAATACTTGGACACATAGTACATGGTACGGATATAATTGAATTTCGTGTCTGACACGCTCCACTGCTACAATACACCGTGGACGCCCTGGACCTTTTCTGCAATTGGGTGTCAAATTTCACGTGCCGCGTTCGCATTGCCTACACTTGCACTCACTGCACATCGCTGTAAAAGTAGCTGCATTTGGCACATGTTTACCGAGAAATCATTCTCCTAAAGCATTTTCACATCACCATACATTAAAACAATATCCATCAATTCCGAGGTACTATACACGTAAATCATTTCTGACATGTGAAAAACTAATGTAAATGCTCAGAAAAACGTTAATACCTACTATAATCAATCGGATTTTAATATTCTAAAACGCCTGGTAGAGACTACAGTAGTCCAGCGATGTAAATGTTGAAAATACAACTTCAATAATTTTTTACTCGGAAACTATATACAGAAACTTGTTTACAATATTGATTCAATTTTTTATGAAGCATCCCAAATTTTTTAGATAAGTTGTGAAAAAGGTTATTTGTCATAAGTTGCTTATCGATGGGATATCGTAAAATAGGGTTGTTCGGCTTCAAAATTTGGAATAACTTTAAATTCGATTATTGAAACACATTTATTGCAACAATTTTTGTAAAATGATTCATTTTAATGCCTACTGCCATCAACTTTAATATCCTACTTTCAAAATCACCCTGTATTGACAAATTCAGCTTAATCTAATTAGTGATCCTATTGGACAAAAGCGCATGTAATGCAGTCTTATCTATATATTTGGGAACGAAACATATTCGTCCTAAATTTTGTTACGGTGTTGATTAGAAGTACTTCTTCGTACGTATTCCATATGTAGACAATCCCAACGCCTTCAACGTGAGCGTAACTTGAGGCTGCAACAATCTTCCATGACAGTAAATGACAGTTTTATGATGAAAATGTTGTAGTTAACAAAGTTGAGACTTTTCCGCCAATTAATAGCACAATCTCACTGTGATACCAGTAGATAAAAAGCATTTCATATGCTCAATTCTAAAACGGCAGCATTTGCAGTTTGCCTGGACCGGAATTATTGAGTTTAACGGCTTACCCTTTGGCTTGTGCAATAGGGCAGCAGATACAAGCCAAGATAGCAATGGATCTATTTATCAG
Organism: Monochamus saltuarius; assembly: GCA_025584915.1. NCBI lineage: Eukaryota > Metazoa > Arthropoda > Insecta > Coleoptera > Cerambycidae > Monochamus > Monochamus saltuarius. The sequence goes on along the minus strand of CM046727.1, from coordinate 23,295,688 downwards.
TTTTGTATTGCAAGCAACGATATATAGGTTAACCTGTACTAGGACAATGTTATTCAGATGCTTTTGCAATGAAGAGAAGTCCTATTAGAAGTCCTATTATTACTATTAATTAACTCTTTTGTTCGTTTTTTAAGTAATTTCTTGACTTATTTACTTGAGTTTCTTGACACTATTTTTTATCCGTATCTTCCACCCATCTGCATGCATATTTCTAACTACCAGTGCTAACTGTCCGTGTAAATGATTTTTTGGCTTTTTGATCCTAGAAACTTGGGAATACTTTTCCCAGGAAGGCAAAACAAATTGACCTTTGGCCGCGTACAGCGGCTTTGATTTGCAAAAAGATTAATCCTAAAACGTTGAATTTGATGTCCAAATGTGTCTACAAAACTTGTCTAAACCACAAGTAATTGAAAGTAGATTTACCTCATTTCAGAAACTATGTGTCATTTCAGACTGTCTGTCTGTTTTATTTAGACTTAAACTTATTCTATCTGCTGCATGGCTGAGTTCAACAATGATTAGTGACTTGTAAACATAAATATTTCGTTTCCTCAATTTCAATAGTGAAATAAAAACATGCACATTACTTGTAAGTTATACAACTTAAACCCATGTATTGCGTGTAAGACACGCCCCTTACACGCAAAACTCGTTTCATTAATACCGTACAATCATCGAAATCGTTTTTATTATCTGTTATTGTATTTTAATGAAGCGATTTAGTTACTGGGCCAGGTGCATTTGTACTATAAATCTCTGTGCAATAACCTCAATCTGCACGAGTTAACTTAAAGTAATAGCCCTTTTAGCGTCAAAATTGAAATTATTGTTCTTCGCGAGCACTCGCTTTGATTATAGTCGAGGATACGTTTAGTGCTGTTGACCCTCGGTATGGATTATGGGCTGGCCAATATACTCGTAGTTATCGGCAGATACGGATCAGATTGCTTGTGCAAGTACCTGCACTCTTGAATCGATTGAAGTTATCGATATCGGTAATGTACTTTTAACGATATGTAATTAACAAGTGGCAAGCAAAACGTAAACAAATTTACAGAGAAGCGCTGCTGTTCGATGAAATTATTTGCTGATACTGTTTTCATAACTTCGAGTGGTATTTAGCATCTGTTCAGGGTATTTGTCATGCATTATATCAGTACTGTTCGTTGGTATTTGAGCCAAATGGCACTTTTTCAAACGTTATTATCAAAATTATAATTCAGCGTTTTCATATTAGCAGAAGTGTTGGTCCAGTTAAATGGTAATCCAGGTAAATGTTGCCGAAGAATACCTTATTTCATGTTCAGTAAAACTTGCTGGATCAGGGAGCCCAAGAAATGCAGCCACTTTAGAAAACGTTTTCAAAATTGTTGATGCCTACATGTCGTACATTTTCTAGCCACATATCGCAAGAAAAATCTCCCGCCGACATTTTTATGTCGCAATTTCAAAAGATGGTAAAGAAATTGTTTCGTTATTGTTAAAACCCTGTGTCAAGTTATCAAAGTTATGATCATGTGGTAAATAAAGATCATTAAAAAAATTACAAAAGCGTTTACAATATCCTCAGGTTGCGTATAAACTTGGTAATTATATTTGATGTCTCCCGGATTTCTAGTGGACTTTCTTTTAGCTGATAAATATGCCCAGAATCTTGTGATAAAGTTTTTTGGATACCCATTATGTAGTTGTCATGTAAATGCGTGCCCTAAACCTCTTAAATTCCCCAAGATTGTCCAAAAGAATTGTCTTTCAACTTGATATTTCGCTTTATTTCATTAGTGTACTTTGGAAATTTACTAGGCTTAACATTTTCATATAGCGGCACATAAATGTCCAGAATAGAGTAAATGGTAGCATAAAATTCAGTTACTGCTACACTAACATCATCATAATGTAAATGAACATGAGACAAGGCATAACTCAACATAGTTGACCTAACCAAGTTGTAACTTCTCTGGCTGTTATTTTAAGGAAAGCACTTTAATTTACCACTAAGTCTACATATAATAAACAAGGAAGGGTGATAAGTATGTTCAAAAACTAAAGAAGCGTTGTTACAGGACACTAAACAGTTGAAATTACAAAAAAACAAATCAAGTAATCGAGTTATATATTGCATTACATTGATTAAGATCAAAGAATGCTTGAAAATTATTTACTAATGACACTTTAGAATTACTAACGTCATTTGTTACTGTTTCAGGAATGTTGTCTCCCATAACTAACTGCTATCCATCCAAAAACTCTAAATTTTCAAATATTCCAAAAGATAATTGATACTGATCAACAGTTGTTCCAGGTCTAAAGTAGCACAAATATAAAAACTGTACTGAAATTAAAAACACATTTACGGCCTATCACATCCACTAGATTGAGTATATTAAATAGAGTTAAGTCAAGCTTTTCCTATCTGATCTCAGACTTACATGCTAAAAGTACCCCGTCACCAGAGAAGCCGCCGTCAAGAAAGACCAGAATTCATCAACATTCTATCGGATCTATCTATATACGTTATATATGTTTGGAAATAATTCACAATTACTCACTGTCTTGTATCCAGGTTTCGCTCAACCCAATAACATCAAATTCACCCTGAGAAACAGTGGAATAAAACTGAAATATCTTAGAATTCAGGCTACATTTTGGTAATAACAGAAATTCCCTCTGGTACTCAATGTTTGTGCTGTTGGGCGGATTTAGTTTAAATCTTCAACAATCTTTTGAACTCCCTAAACATATCAAATTTTGAAATTAGTTTTACCATCCCTATGCAGTGCAGCACATCCACTTGAACTTGTTACATTACCTTCAAATATAACCTAAAAATATATTTTAATCAAAATGAAATATATTTTAATTTCCTTGATAATTCAGAAATATGTCCCAGTAATAGTAAATATATTTTTATTATAGAAATACGTAAAGTTTGACTATGACATTTGTTTTAGATAAAACGCATACATTTCGTCAATATTTGTATACGAGTATTGTAATACAACTTGTAGCTTTTGAAGGTATTGTTGGCTGCAGAATGGATTGACCTTTAAAATAAACCACATTTGCATTTTTACTGGTTTTCCGGCAGTGGGTGTTAAGAAACATACTTTTTAAGAGCAGGTGTATGGTATTTGCTTTTATTATGTCATAATTATTATTTAACCTTATAATACCTGGGCATGCATGCGAAATGTTCCACTTAAATATGTAACACTTAAAGGAAATAATAATATATGAACTTGGTACATAATTTTTTCGATTAGTATTCCCTCTATATTGTTTGCTTTGGTTTTCTTTATGGAGTGAATCGGTCCTGGAGGTTAATTTGTTATAATTCTGTTATACAAGATTTAAAAATGATGCTATATGTATATCTTAAATATTACTAAACTGTAAAAAATTTTTACTTCATAAAGTAAGTGCGTACTTATATTTAAAACAAGATTGAAACCAGCTTGCAACGCTTAAAGTTTCAATTTATGCCGATCGAGTACTTGATTTACATCGGCGAGAATATATTTGCAAGTAATGTTACATGCCCAGTTTAGTGTTTCTTCAATTTAATTACTGACATTTACAGAGGCAGCTTCAAGCTGTGCCCAGCGTGCTGTATCTGTCGCTACATTCTGCGGAACGATGTCCATTAATTACAGTACCAGGGCCGATTCAGTGTAACACAATTTATGCAAGTACTTCTCAGGATTTACTTCAACACACTCTATGATTTAAAATTATGCGAAATCTTCATTGATGTAGATCCGATCTATGACTGAAAGCTTTATATTTTTTCACTTTCGGTTGAATTTCAGAATTCTTTTGGTCATATTTTGGCCGAATCTACGTCCCTGTAAATTTGTGTACGTTCACCCGGAGACTTGTGTATGTTGGGATGGTAAGACCGTCTTTGGATTCCAAAGCAATGCTTGGAAATGAATTGTATCAAGTCCGTTATTTTAATGTTAAACTGAGTAGTCTTCGAACTTGCAAATTTGTGAAGAGATTGCCATTTTCAACAGGAAATGTAGTGTCAAGTAGAAAAAATGACCATTTCCTACATATAATTATATTCGAGTTTAATACCGGGGAATAGAGCTTCTTTCTACGTTTTCCAAAATATTTGAAAACACTTTTTATTTAAGGATATTAAATTTTGCAGAAACAAAGTAATTTAACTAATAGCAATAGGGTTTAGAAAAGGTTTGACAACACAATATGCCATTTTGTCACTATGTCGTAGATCATACACATTTTTTGAATAAGTTACAAAGATATGGCATAAGAGCTTATAAATGACTTTATAGCTACTTACAGGCAGAACTCAAGAAGTCCTCGTAAATTTGAATGGCTCTAAATATTTTTCACAGCCAAAACACCTTCAAACAGGAGACCCTCAGGGGAGTATTTTAGGGCCATTTTTATTTTTTACTTTTTATTAATGACATATCAGTGATAACTAATGTAAATATATGTGTAAAATTGTTCGTTAATGATACTTCTGTGACAGTTAAAGCAAAGTCGTCAGTATCGCTTAGTCACATTATGTCGAATGTTATGGTTAGTATGTAAAATTTTTGTAAAACCAATGGTTTAGCGTTTAACGGTTCTAAAACTGATTTAATCATGTTTACCTCAAAAGATCTGAATTATAGTCTTTTGGCTAATGTTGTTAAATTTTAGGAGCCCAAATAGATTCAAGGTTATTCTGGTCGTACCTTATTAAATAAACTCGCGAAGCATTCCTTTGTTCTTTGGCGTTTTGGAAAATTCGTAGATATAAATATCTTAATTAAAAATGTATTATTATGGTTACGTTCAATCTATCCTGAATTATTGTTATATGTTAATGTGGGGTAATTCTTCTCATATTAACGAAATATTTATTCTGCAGATCATGCGAACAATGACTAAATCAGGTGTGCAAGAGTCTTGTCGAGAGTTATTTGTAAATCTAAGAATTTTTACAGTCTACTCGCTGTATATCCTGAGTTGTGTTTGGTATGTAAAGGGCCACAACTTTGATGAAGATCGTTGGACACTTTAATTCTTGATGGTTCACGTCAAACAACCCGCAAATTGGTCAGTTGGATGGTTTGTGACCAGTATGATGGATTGTAACCAGTCGATCATAGTATGACATTCAAAACTCGGTGTGTGAAAAGTTACTTTTGAGCAAAGCGGATGCTCGTACGCGTAAACTTTGGTATTGTGTTTCTCCCTATTACGCTCTCTATCGAACAGCCTTTGATGACTGACTGATCTCCAGCCTTAACTAGAACTCTTTGAGCTGCCTTTGTTGTTCTTAAACTAGGCTCTGTGGAGATAGATCCACTATCAGTCTCCTGAAACGTCCCGTAGTATCCTCTGCTAGTTGCATTCCCATGTTTTCGCCTTTCTTCACTGTTGGAATCTTCAGTAGAGGGCTCCGCTGAAGAGGACTGATGATAACTAGTTCATAATTACCCCTTCTTATATTTGCAATATATTTCTGATTTTTTAAATCTCTTCCTGCAATTCAAGCTCTCAAGACTTGTCTTAGTCAAGTGTTGTCTTGTCTTGCAACCAAGAAAAAGCAAGACAATGTTGTAAACACTAACTAGGACTTACATATTGTATATTTGCTCCACTTTTTAATATGTTATTTAGTTATTTATACCTGCTGGGCTAAAGTTAAAGCTAAAGCTAAAGAATGCAGAAACTGATGCGCCTGTGGAATGCTGCATTGTCTCATTTCTTCATGGCGATGACGGTCTGATAATAAATATCTTAGCCGTTTTAAATCACTGTCGTTATGGTAAAAATGCCATTTTTAATGTGCGTATGTTTTTAATGAATATTTATGGGCGTTGTATCTCGCGTATATTTAATTAAGATACTCATGGAACAAGTTAATTAGAAATCTCCGTATAGCGCTGAAAATAATAATTAATCTCACTTTTATAGCTCCTCTACTAAATGAACTAGTTTCTTGTACACTAAAGAATTAAATTAAAACATTAGCACCAAGCAAATTGCTCAATAACACGCGTTAAATACTGCTTTACACTACTTTGAAGGTAAGCATTTACATTTTCCCGGTAATTCACTTTTTGTCAATTTTTTTATCAAGCTTTGATGACTGATTCGTTCCTTTCCATTTATTTTCTAGTTATATTTTACCGGAAGTGCCCAATATTAAATGAAGATGTGATTAAAATGTAAAATATTCAACGCTTTCGTTTACCACTTTTTAATAAATTACACGGAATTTTTAAAAATGTAATGAAAATCGATCTAAAACACCTGAAAGCAACTTCATAGTAAATGAAGTTTGAAAATACATTACATTTCCTTCTTGTCAGCAAATTAGACAGTAACGCATGAGATTTAGTGGACAAACTGACCATTAAGAAGATATTATATGTATATAGAACTGTAGAAGAGAAAGTCGAGCAGAGCAGGACAGTTGAGAACCTGCTTCTTGAAAGCATCTCATACAAATAAATTTGGACAAGTTTTAAGTCATCATACTCATCATTAACTTAAGCGTCATAGAACTAAATGATGGCGTTATGAATGTACATATTTACCAGAGATCTTAAATGGTCACATTAAATATAACCCTACAGTTAAAGCTTGTTTTGTGTATCACACTAATTAATGTGAATCACAAAACAAAAAGACTTTCAATAGGGACATCTTTATTGTTTTTAATTGCTTCTCTTATCGTTCTCCTTGCAAGAACAAGACTTCGCAAACTAAAAGCAGATCGAAAATCAGCTAAGTAATTTTCAAGAAAATATGTTCGATAAATTAACAACCGGCTCTCAACAGCAACACTTTCCGTCCTCATCAAAGTCTTCGTTTTGTTGTTCATGGCTGACAATTTATAATAATTAGGAAGGCCGTACGAAATTTCTCACAATTAGCCAGCGTGTTCGGACAGGATCGGCCCTCGGGATTTTTAGCTCCAAGCGATAAATTAATTTATTGCAATACAATACATCAATTTATTTTTTATGTTATTTTTTGTATCTAATTTTAAAGGTATTAATTCTAATTCATAAATTTTCCAAAGTCCAAATAAAGTTATGCCCCTTAATACCAAAATTTTATATATAATTTCATAACCATTAATCATATATTTAGAGGAATATAACTTGAAAGCATTTTTTCAAACGCAGGAATTTGCTAATTAATTAGGTACAGTGTGGTCAAAGTGATGTTATATTTATTAGAAACAAGATTGGGACCGATTTATTTATTTAGTGATTTATATGATATTTATAGACATATGTTGGTCATTAGTACTACTAGTTCACTCTTTGTTTTATATAATTGTTATTAATGACTGGCTTGTTAAGTTATCTGTTTAGCATTTCTAGATAATTAATTTCAATGAGTATGCATAGGGTGTCCAGAAACTATGAGCAAAAAGGAGGAGGTAATTTTGTCGGATTTAACGTTGATTTCAAACTAGATACACTCGCTATTGATTAAAAATAAGTAATCTGTATAATTATTGCTAAATTATGGAAAACGAACATTCTCTTATCACAAAAACCCATAAACTGCAACTGCTGTAAATTCTTTTCCTACTTACGATACGTTGTTCACAATTTTGTATTATAATAAAAAATTATAATTCTATATGCGTACTTACTATTAAAATTTTGTTCAAAATAAATTTAAAAAAAAAAAAACACCCAAACTAACGAGGCTAACAACTGTACTTACAGCGAGATTAGCGTTTGTGTCACGTCTCGGAACAGACCACCAGCTGGCGTACTGAACATTTATTTTCTACATTTTTTAACTTGAATAACCAATCTTCTTCCATTTTAGTAGATTTAGTATAGTATCCTTACCTTCATTCAAATTAACAAAAAAAACTACAAAATAAAGAACACAACGGTACGCAAACGTCAGTAAAGACTGTTACATGAAAACCTAACCTAACCACTAATTCTCCGCGCTAATCTGTTCCGCTGTGTGAAGTCACAGAGCGTTTCGCGCGTTCAGACGAATATTTATATTTCTTTTAGGTTTTTCCCATTCAACAATTTTTTTGATTTTTGCAAATGTGATGGAGATTTATAACCATTCAGATTTTGATAGTGTTTAAAACTTCCCACCTTTATGGCATTTAGCCTTTCTAAAACCGGTCCTGTGTCTTAGTGACCCTTGTTTATATCGCTGTTGAATAGCACCTGCGGTTTTTTCTTTTCATAAATTTAATCCGAAAGAAGTAGCAATTTCACGGTATTAACATATTCTACCTATATTTTAATTTTAAGGAAAACACCCGAATGCTGAAATTACAGTGTTCTGAATTCAATTAAGTTGTCTTATGTATCAGTTTTTCTGTACTGTTAAAATTGAATCAATTGCATCACGTCTTGGACACATAACAGATTGACTGATGTGCAGCTTGAGGCGCGGCTTGTTGATGTACCTATATGTATGGAAAATTTGTAAAAAGTGGACATAATATCGCTATAAACAAGTCGGCGTTCTGAATATTATGCTATTAATATTCGACACTCGGAGACCATGATTATCTCTGTTAAGGGTGACGAATTATAGCTGTTATAGCATTAAGCAGGTTTGAGTAGTTATTTATAGTATAAGTGCTAAAAGTGACATTTTATTTTGTGAGAACACGACGCCAAAATATCATTTTGAAATACAATTGTTCTTGAAGTTTATTGTTGCTAAAGAAATTAAAGTTCAAGTAAGTTAAAATTTCATGACATGGAAACTGATCAAGAAAATGAATTTCTCCCGGCGGAAATTGAAGAAGCTACTAATAAAGTCACTTTTGAGTTAGTCTAGTAAGTCAAAGCAACAGTACAAGTTTTCGTACAATCGTTTCTTGAGATGGTCGTTTCCAAAATGTGGAAGTTGTCAACGCTTTTGTCAAATTACATAATTACTTAATGTTGAAGGCGATGATGAACATAAAGAATCAGGACATAATTAAATATTACAAGCTTGTTGCTTTTCTTAAGTGAAAAGGCGAAGCATATCAACCGAAAAAAGTATTGACCAGGGAACAAATCGACAAAACGTAACTAATGCAGGACGTTGTCGTAATTTTCGATGTATTTGGAGCCGGTCGCGAAGAACTGTGCAACTTGAAATTCAATAATATCGAAGATTTGGGAACCTCATTAGTTGTGCATATACCAGACCAGACCCAGATAATACTGTGCAACGAACTTTTGTTATTACTTGTACATTACATTTGAACTATTATAAAAGTGCACAGCCCTTCGTCCAGCTAACACTAATCATTCAAGAATTTTCATAAAATACATCAAGAATAAATGTGCCACAACTCCAGTTGGAATCAACACATTTGGTAAGATGCCTACCAATACTACTGAACTTTTATACTGAGTATTGCTTCTGATGATGTTCGGCAAGTTTGTTGTCAGATTCTGGTGCTAATCTTACTGCATTTAAAACACTGTGGATGGAAGTCCAGTACAATAACGAAGGTTATATGAAGGTACTCGTAACAAAACAAGAAATTTTGTCCAAAACTTCGGCTGATAGCATAGCATTTCTTCTACTCTGGTACAAGTTTCACGGAAATATTTACTACAGCTACTAATGCACCAATTTTAGCACCAGTGCTAAATGTCATTTAGTGTAAGAAAAAAATAATATATTAACAGGTTATTAAACATACCTAACCTGTTATGTTTTATCATTACATTTTCTACTATTTATACGTCTGCTGCACATTGAGAAAATCATATATGGCATTGTAAACAGTATCGCACCCCGCAGAATTATTTTAAGTAATTAAATTAAATAGCTACTTGAAATAATGTAAATGATTTTTGATGTAATGCGAAATATCATATTTTTCTTCAATAGTTAAAAGAAGCGATTCAGCCTCACCAAGTTTATATTTGTTATAGTGGGTGTTTACGGTAATAGGAATTATGTGGATTTTATTTTTTCTATTGAACGCCAGCCTTTACTTAAAAATTCAAATTTCAAGACTTCTGGACTGTTATTTTCAAATAGATCAGTGTTTTTTGTTGACATTACTGCTGACATATTGTTTACCGACGAAGCTAATTTTTCCTGAGATGCTATAACGACCCTTAAACAGTAAAAAATGTTACAAAAGATAATAATAAAGAATATATGGGTAGATATTGTGGGTGTAATCCAACGCTGGTTGGGGCTTTAGCCCACAGAGTAGTTAGTTTCACACAATATTGTTAACACCTGAAAATATATAAAAAACTATACATAAAGGGAATTTTTTTTATTTATTTTAGTAGGTCGTTATGATGTTTAAATTCATTGACAGATTAATCAGTTTGGCATTGTCGACATGTATTTTCAAATAATTTTAATTTATTGGTATAATAATTTTTATAGTTAGATATTTGACTCAACTTAAAGGAGACCACCTGATAAAGCAATCCTAAAAATGCACAAAAAGGTCAGCTCTCATCTATTGTGGTTGGATATCGAGTTCCCACTGTCAGAAGTTAGATATCTATAGAGTGTTTTCATTAAACCAGGTTAGTAAATTTAGATAGATTAATTTTTTTAGATAATTATTGAATAGAGCTTTGTCTGTGGAATTGTTCAATAGCATACCTAGATGTTTGGTATCAGAGAACATACATATGACTTCATTGATAGGAATTGTAGGATTAGATATATATTAGCATAAAATACCTTTCTTAAACAGTAAATAATGTAATGAGTGACGTAAAAATGCACTTGCCCAAATAAATCAATTTTGTTTTTAATCGGTTTGGAATACAAATGAGTGTAAAGAAACGAAAAGTGAGGATAATACAATGGCGCATATGAACTTTTTTTTTTTGTAATATTATACAGAGTGATATATATTTTTTGACAAATAATGATCAATGGTACTCACACCTCCGTCACAGGTAGGTATGTTTCTAAAACTCATAATTTTTTGTTTGATACCTACTGTCATACTATGCACACCAAATTTGGTTAAATTATCTAAAACGGTTTAGAAATTAAAAACTTTTTTTTTTAATTTTTGACGCGCTGTAGCTGGACAATAGCTGTCCTAACATCCCACATTTATATAACAAAAAAGACCCTTAGTTCTTCTCAACAAATACCCTGTATATTAGTCTAGTATCGGTTTACAAGTAATCTTGATAACAATGTTTATCACAAGCCTCAGTTTACAGACTGTGACACTAAATTAAAAGTAGTAAGCATATTTGCAATGTTGGAACTTCATTTCTTAAATTTTGAAATTCGAAATATGGTAATCCCAAGTTCGTTACATAAGCAGGTGTAATGAATGATTAATTTATACGACTTTATTTAAGTGCACGAAACATACTACAGCATGATAAATGGCAGACGGCTACTCCAAAGGCGACCCAGTCACGATAGCATTACCTTATGTAAATGGTATGCCCATGAGTGCAGCACCTCTGGCTGCAGCACAAATCTGTTGCTCAGCAGCACCTTCATAATATATTATCTTGGAGCAGTGGCATGTTCAGACCTTTTGAGATAAAGAAGCTGTTCCAAAAAATGAGTCTAAATACATACTCTTTTTTCGTCTAATTGTGACATTGTGAAACTGCGACATTGTGTAAAAAATCTTATCTTACCCAAAAACAGTGGTTTTATCTAACATAACATACATGAAGTTTGTTAAATTTTGCTTTTAATTTGTGTCAATATAACTTCTCCAGCACATAAAATTGTATTATTTTGTATCAAACTGGACGTAATAAACTAGTAAAATTAAGTAATATTTTAAAGGTTTATAGTATTTAGTGTTTTTTTTTTTACTATTTACTGCGAGACATGGCCAGTAGATGTCTCAATAATTGAAATTTCTGTCGATTTTATTTCACTACCAAAATCACGCAAAATTTTCAAATCACTAGACGGTGCTGTAAAATTCAAGATGTCGGATGTAAGGGTGACAACACAATACAATTACCGCTAAAGATTATAGAGTTTTTAATTACCAGGGAGGTTGTGTTTTATGATGCAATTATTTTCATTTTTTATGCAATAGTGTATTTTAGGAGTTATCAAACTTTAATGTAAGACAAATTTCTAGATTCCTTGTATGTTTGCAACTTCAATCTCTTAAATATCTTGGACTACTTAGATAATCGTGTGCGACCTCTAAAAGAAGGTGTGGCGAGGCATATAGTTCTAGTGTAGAACGTGAGAAGTCGCAAGTTGTCAAAAACGTTTATTAAAACGAGAATATTGATAATAATAATAATAATAATAATGCATTTATTTGTTTTTAAGACATGTGTACACATATATAGGAATAGTCAATGTTTCTTAACCCAAGACGACAAAAATTCATCTACAGAATAAATACACCTGTCCACTAAAAATAACTTCAATTTACATTTAAAACTTTGAAAAAACTGGATTCGCTTTAGTTCTTCTGGCAAATGATTGAAAAGCTTCAAACCAAGATAGTTAGGACAATTTCGTGATATATTAAATTTATATAGGGGCATCCGGAAGTCATCATTTTGACGCGTATTAATTGCGTGAATGTCGCTATTGATTTTGAATTTTGTTCGATTTTTAAATATATATATACATAGTTCAAAAATTAATAATCCTGTAAGAGTTAACACCCCATATTCCCTAAACAAAGCTTTGCACGTGTGATAACTTGGAATACCCGCAATACATCTCAATATCCGTTTCTGGGTAATAAATACACCAGGTGATCGCCCCAAAAACATACACCGTATCTCAAGCGGGAGTCAACTTGAGCGTAATACAAATTCATAAGCTGAGGCTTCGTCAGAATTGATGAGTGAGAGCCACACCAATCGCTAACTTTATTTAGGACCGAGTTGCATTTGAGTGCCAGTGCATCATCAGTTTTATCGGAAACAATTAGTGACGTATCGTCAGCGTACATAACTGGGAATGCAGCGGATATTAAGGTATCAAATTCACTCGTGTACAACACAAATAATACAGGTCCCAATATTGAGCCTTGTGGCACACCCATACCCACTTCCCTGTACCCAGAATTTATTCTTTGAACGGTATCAACTGAGGAACAAGAAAGACTTACATATTGTGTCCGATTTTTGAGAAATAAAGAGATCCAATCATGGGCAACCCCCCTTATACTATAGCCATCGAGCTTTTGTAATAATTTTTCATGATTCACACAGTCGAATGCCTTGCTGAGATCACAGAAAATCCCAACAGGGCACTCGCCTGCCTCCATAAGTTCAATCACTCTTTCACAAAACGTGTGTAAAGCAGTTGTGGTTGATTTACCCGCACAGAACCCTTGTTGTTTATCTATAACAATATCATATTTGTTGAGAAATTTTACTAATGTGTCGTTAAAACAATATTCGAATATTTTGGAAAAGCATGACGGGACGGACACTGGCCTAAAATTTTCCACATTATGACAATCGTGCTTTTTAAAAACTGGTACAACCTTACCAAATAGTCTGGAAACGACCCAGTCTGAAACGACAAATTAATTAAATAGCAAAGAGGTTTTACAATAGCTGTCAGAACTTTTTTTATGATGAAAACCGGAACGTCATCCGGTCCCGACGAATTTTTATTTTTTAATTTATTTCCTAATAAAATCAACAACTCGTCAGACGAATACGGTTGAATAAAAAAAGAAGGGTACTGTTGATTTTGGCTACAAATGGGGTAATTATTACTAGTCAATGGAATATTCTCAATCAACTTTAGGGGAGCATCTATAAAATAATCATTGAAAATTGAAGCTACAGACAGTGGATCGGTACACAAGTCTCCATTATCTAATATTATACTTATATTTTTTAGAATGTTAGACTTATTGGACAGTTCTGAGATTACTCTCCAAGCGGTACGGATTGGGTTATCAGAATTTGCAATTTTACTTTCATAGAATTCCTTTGATAGTGAAATACAGATTTAAAAACATCTTTCATTAATTCACACATTGTTTCATGATTTGATTTAATTTTCCACTGCTTACAGAGTTTCGGGAAATTTATGCAGGGAAATATCAGAATTAGGTACAGTAAGAGGTGCACTGGGGAAGAGCACCGGTGCTAATATTGTTGCGTATTTCAATAAAGTTTGCAAAATTACTAAAAAATACAGAGAATTTCCACTACACACATACAAAACCGATTTGTTGGATAGTTGTTCACCCCACACCCTACTTCTTACAAATTGTTTCATGCAGATTCTGCACTTTTCTTCATTCAAGATAAAATTATACTATTTTCAAACTTTTCTGGTACTATTTATGCAGAAAAAATTATAGGAAAATATTAATAAACAGACAAAACTTCACACTCCTATTATGCAAGTAATTTGTTCACCTCTACAGCAGTTCCGAAATCTATCAACAGATGTCAACCACTTCGTGATTTTCGCCAATTCTTATTGGTAGTTTCTTGATCCATTCCAATTAAAGCAAAGCAAATTAATATTACTTTATTGCATTGGTTATTTTAGACTGCTCTGTCGATAAATTTAGACGGTTACTATATTGTGATTTAATCGGTTATTTTTACCCAATTTAACATTTATAATAATATCTCTACCCCTCATTCTAATCATGAAGGTTAGCCCAGAAGTCAAGACTTGTGCGAGAGAGGGGGCGGCATATTATTATTAAGCAGGCCGCATTTGCGCGCAGGAACAACTTACGTTAGTAAGCCCTAACCACCATTCAGTGCAGGAATGAGGGAAACCTGGAAAACTTCATTAATTAGGAGGGTAGTCAAACGTCGACCGGTATCTCACATTGACACAGCGGTCTAGCCACATCGAAGTTCTGATACCTTAAACCGCGCCACCACTGCCCGTTATTATTGTTACTGTTTAAAATAGGAACCTATCTACCAAATCAGAAGAGAGGTAAATGGAAGAATTATACAACCACCATGCATATGGTACTCGTAGAATATTGAAATAGCAGAATAGAGAGGGTAGTACCAAATTTAATTGGCTTTATTAGCTAATTTGATTGGCAACACTTTGTACTAGCTGTGCGCCAGAACCAATTAAAGTTTTATTGATCAGCACTGTGTTCTATTTATGATTGGTAACAGTATAAAAAAACCTTTTTTATGTGAAAAAAGCTGAATTGGTCTCTGTAATTTCAATTTCCTTATGTGTATTTCTATCAAAATATATTTTTTGTTTTACTTTATGTACTAGTAAAGGACTTCCTTCTGTAAATATTTGCTTCTTCCTCAAGGGAAGAAAATCTAACTTCCTATCTACCTCTACTGGCTGTTGTTAGTATATTTATGATTATGATGGAATAAAAATAGACTCAGTCGGAGGTTACTGACCTTGAAAATATATAATAAATACTTGTAATTTGAATTATGATAAATACCTATATTTGTCTTCAATGCTACTCTTTAAATATTGATAATATGCACTAAATAAGATTACCAGAAGAATTTGAAAAATATCTTATCCTCGGTGTGCTCCTATATATAGATATACAAGATCTAGAGTATGAATTTATGTTAGTAAAATTAGTAACTGTATACAGTTTGCGCGGGTTTTTGCAAATCATTTTACATAATTGAAAAAGTAAGATAAAAAGATATGATATATATAATTTGTATTGGTATATGTAATGGCGGCTCGTGAGTTTTTAAACTAGTGAGGCAATCAGACTGAGACTGTCCCAAATATGAACTACATACTGTACAATTAACATTTTTTGGAAACTTTTTTTCTTATTCAATATTTACAGGTAAATGAGAAAATAGAAATACAGGATTATTTGAAGTTGTTCTACTTTGTTGTGGAAAATGTCTGGTTTGCTGTTTTAATCCAATAATATATTTAAGGTGACTTATTTGGGCACAACTTGTTTATAATCAATCACAATATAGCAAGTATTTAAAATATCAGTATCGAATATAAATAAATGTGTTTTCAATATTACATTTATTATTACTTCTCAATGCACAAGATTCATTGTAATATTATTTGTCATCTTTCTATTGAGAGATCACTTCCACTAATAGATGTCACCAAATGTGCAAATACGACAATAATAATTTACTGCAAAAGATCTTCTGAGATCAACATTATTAGGTAATTATAAGGCGATATGCTAATGAGTTAAATTTTAAATAGTGTTTCAGCTCAGCATAGTTGATTATAATAATTATTTTACTCTAATGGATGAATGATTTAATCACAAAAGAACAGTTTTGACATCTCAAATATACACAACGTCAAAAGTCCCCCCCCACTCTTGTTAAAGAAAAACCAAATACATTTATAAAAGTATAAAAGTTTTCTGAGTCTTTTTTGTGTGAAAAGAACAGGTTCCATAAACTGAGAACTTAGAAAATTTAAAATCAGCAAATGTGTGACATTTTTGACAAAATTTATTAAATCAAAAAGAAGTAACAAAGCAAGTTCTCTACTTGACTAATAGTCGGTATGATCTCCACCACGTTCCAATAGCATATTGACAGGTCTGTGCATTGAGATAATCAAGCGGTTAACGATCTCTTGCGGAGTATTGTTTCATTCCTCTTCTGCCGCCACGACTAACTCATCTGCAGTCTGAGGTGGAGGAATATCATTATGAATGGCTCTAGTAACGAAATCCCACATGTTTTCGATAGGATTAATGTCGGGAGAGCTGGCTGGTCATTCTAATCTATTGATATGTCCTGCTTCGAGTGTCTCTTGACCCGTTCTTGCGCGATGTTGTCGTGCGATGTCGTTCATATCACACAATTTTCACCTAATTCATTACGTAGGAGGTAGATAATGGGCGTTAATAACTTATTCGATAACTGGTCATATTCTGATGCCAATTAATAGGTTGCGGCGGTTGAACATTATTCCACCCAAAAACATTACGGTACCCTCTTCATACGGAGCAATTTCACAGAGAAAATCGCTATTGACGACCTGGTTCTCTCTAGACTCTTTGTCGATTCTCATCAGTAACCAGCCCAATTCTGGTGTCATCTGTAAATAAGCCCCACCACCACTGGCGTAAAAGCCAACCCCTATGCTCTCGCGCCCACTGGAGACGGGCAGCGCGATGCCTTGGAAGTAGAGTGTGGATCCATTGCGTTGCGGAGTCGTCTTCGAATAGTAGGTGTCAATATAACACGGCGAAACGTACCTTGAAAGTGGGCCCTGAGAGCTGAAGCTGAAGATGTGCGGTGTCTACGGGCATATTGTACTAAATACCGATCCTCCCTTTCATTAGATACTCGAGGACGTCCACTACGTGGTCTGTTTTCCATTTTATCAAATTCTTCATATCTGTGTACTATTCGTACAACAGATGATCTAGGAATGCCCAACATGTTCGGTATCTGATGATTAGAATCCTGCATCATGTAAAGCAGTCATTCTTGCACGGGTAAACGAAGAAATTTCACGTCTTGGCATTACAATGTACAAAATTTCAAAGGAACACTTTGCTGAATACACTGCCAAACTGACCAGATTTGTAAAAACATAATAAAGTAAAGGTTTATGGTCTGCAATTTTGTATTGTCTACTGTTTTACCACATTAAGAAAAACCGCTAGGTTTAATCAAATCATTTTATATACGTGGATCCAAGACTTTTGACGTTAGGTGTATTTATTGTGTTTATTTACTTTGTATTTTAAAGTAACCACTTTTCTTTAAGTATTTTCTGCTTAAATACGTATTTTCTTTCAACACACAAAAGTAAAGATACCTACCTAGGAGGAGTATTGCAATGAAATTTACTTTCAACATTAGTTCTTAGTTGTTTCCACTCACCAACAGAGGGAATCTTCAACTCAGAACTTTCAGTAGTTCAAAAATTGTTTTGAGGGAGTGCTATTCTTAATGTAATAGTTTGTACATGTACAGGGTGCCCCATTTGTACTTCAAAACAGTTCCTCTTGATATTAGGAGTAAACACGAAATTCCAGGAAACAACTACTCTGCGGGCTAATGATCCGGCCAGCATTGAATTACACCTGAAAAACCTATAACAAACAGCTAAAATTACTCGAGCTTCGGTGTCGAGCTTATTAGCTCTCATAACTATGCCATAGCTGAGGTATCTGATGAATAACCTTAGCTGTTTTAAAGTCTGTCTAACCCGACAGAAGGGACTATAGCTTTCAATGGTACCTATCGCGATGTAAAACGCTTCGTGGCTGTGACTTTTCAGTCCGGCATGGAGTAGCGAATGACCGCTAGATGTACCTTGTCTACATGGCGTACTCATATCCGTACTTAGCCTAGATACGTTGCTATTCTGCTTATTTTTCATAATTATCTTTAAATATATCAATCATACATCAGGGATCGGTCAGTGGTCGCGCGGTTTAAGGCGTCAGTACTTGAATCGAGGTGACTGGATCGCTGTGGGTTCGACCCCTGCAGCCGGTAGACCGTATATAAGCTATATTCGTGGAGAGATTGGCACCCTCTCTGCGGGTATGGTAGGGTTGGAAGAATGTTGACTTGGGTCAATGTGAGAGATTGATACCGGTTGGCATTTAACTACCCCCCTAATTAATGAGGTTTTCCAGGTTTCCCTCATTCCTGCACTGAATGGTGGTTAGGGCCTACCAACGTAAGTCGTTCCTGGGCGCAAATGCGGCCTGCTTAATAATAATATACCGACCTCTCTCCCGCACAAGTCTTCGACTTCTGGGCTAATCCTCGTGATTAGAATGAGGGGTAGAGATATTATTATTATTATTATACACACGAATTAATATCAACCGTCCTTGAAAATTTTCTATAGCAGTGGCGTAAACCTAAGTAGTTTGAGGGATGTAATTGAAAAACAAAATGTTAAAAGAGAAACTTTCTTAAATATCTGATGACTGTAAATTCTAACATTTGTTGACACGAAAAACTGGCTTGTGCTGACTGGAACCTACTTGGTAAAAGTCATCAATAAGGCGACTTTACATTGAATGTTTAAAATGCAAATAAATCAAAAACCGATAGAGTTAGATGAATTGAATAAGAGCACCATCTCTATGTAAAATTGAACTGCCTTTTAGATTTTTAACTCACTGTATCCACAGTTCATGAGACAAAAAGAAAAGTGTTCTGATTTACTAAAGTAACAGGATGTAACTAACCCTTTACAGGCAGCGGCAAATTTAGCATCAAATTCCTAATTCTCTTACCAAAAAACACACTACTAATTGAGTTGATACTTCCAAAAATTCCATAATTAAGTATTAAGAAAATTTTAAATTAAAATTTCAACTTTGAACACCCTGTATCTCGTAAACCTGTAACATTTGTATCTTCAGTCTAAAGATTGTCTATTCTTAATGATTACCCTACCTCCACTAATTTGTCCAAGAAGAACTTACTTCCATTTTTTTTTAAACACAAACGAAATACACTATAAATGTTTATTAATATGTTCATATTTGTAGACCTTTCAAAGGCTTTCGGCATAGTCCGCCATAAAAAAACTTTTAAGTAAATTAAACTGTTATGGGCTTAGGGGAAAAATATTTGACCTTTTGGAAAGTTATTTGAATGACGGAATTTAATACGTTAAAATTGATGGAAGCAGTAGTAATTCCATAAGGTTCAAATATGGAGTACCACAGGGGTCAATACTGGGACCATTGATATATATTAACAATCTTTTATTACTAAGTATTAGCGGTACAGTAATAAATTTTGCAGATGATGCTGCAATTTTATTTGAAGCAGATTCCTGGAGTGAACTGAAAAATAAAGTTGAGATAGAATTCGCAAAAATGAAGTAGTGGTTTCAGTACAATTTTAATTTTATTTAATACCCACTGAAATTAAAAATGCAACAAATTTTAAACAATAAAGATTTTAGGTCAAAACCTGGTTATTGTATACACAACGTCACATGGCCGAAGTTTGGCTGGCTTGGGGGCCCTAAAATCGAATTAGTCCCAAATATATTCTAAAATATCTCACATATATTTCAAAACTGAAATTAAAAGATATTTCCACAATCTACCCGGGGCTTTAACCCCCCCAGATGTGATGACCTAACTTCGCTCATGCCACATGTTATGCATAATTTAATAAACCAAGGGTAAACAGACAATTATTGATTTAATATAGATACATACTTACCTTGAGTCATTTGATTTGATAATTGAAAACAAACCCGTAAAAATGGACCATTTCCATACCACTTCAGTGTATTTCCTATGTCCATTTTGCATTATAATACGGTACTCTTTCTTTCTTCTCTATACTATCTATGGATTTGTATTTTATGTATATGCATTTAAGTCATTTCAAAGTTTACAGCACTTATTTGTCACACCACACACTTGATAATAGAAAACATAATACAAGTGGATCTTTTCCACTTCAGTGTATTTTCTGCCTATTTTTGCATTGATACTATTTTTTTTTGTAAGCTATCTATGTACAATATTGTAAAAATAAACATTGTTATTATTATTATTAATCCGCAGAGCAGATCTTAGTTTTGTAACGTAACTTGAATTTGATTTTCATTGATATATTTTCCAGAAGTCATTCAATTTAAATCATTTTTTGGATCGTGTGATGAAAAGACATTTCGGATGAAAAATAAAAATATGAAAAAATAAACGGTTTCACAAGTTTATGTTGTATATAGTCGTTTATGTGCAAACACTGAACCCCATCATCAATACCTCCTGCCTCATAACTTGATCGTAACGATATTTAACGTTGTTTACAAGACGTAGGTAGGAACGATTTTCATTTTATAATAATATACGCCTACCTTTAATTACTGCTCAAACCGGATCACCAACAAATTCGTATTTTATTGCATATAATTCCAAGCCTGATACACAGCTCAGTATTTATGGTTTCAAGAAATTTAAATATAACCGTTATTTGTTTCTGTCTTAATCGTCCTCTTTGTAGATTATTTCAGTTAGTAGTTTATTTTTAGAGAAATTCTATTAATACAGACTGAGAAATTTATTGAATCAACTTTATCAGAATTTCCATGTGAACAAATATACGGTATTTATATATTTCTGAGTTTGTTATTTATGGCCCGTCACTATACGAATGCAGGCATATAAAAAAGGTTTAAAATTATCGCTGCAAAAGAATATTTTTAACGTTCAATAAGTTTCATTATATGTATAGGTATAGAGATTAGCTAAATGTGGGTATCAGTAAATAGATGGGATTGATCTTTGAAATATCGCAATCAAATATGAAATGTAGAAAATTGATAAAAAATCATAAACTTTTTAGTCATCTAGTATAAAGAATAATGGTCGATTTAAATTACTTACAAATTTGTCAAACGAAATGTGGATACCTAACGATATTTGCAATGGCTTTGTTTTTCATTTTTTAATCTCCGATTTTAAAATTTTGAAATACGGCATATACATAATGTTTGCTTCTTTATATTGTAGACTGTACGGAGTCTGGACAAACTATAAATAGACTTGGATTTATTCTTATTAAGTTCATTGTAACCCATTAATGCATGTAATTGTGCGTTTGCGTCATTGTCGGAGCATGTGTAAATTTGTACGCTGTATCAGTCGAACTAAACTGTAAAAAATATATTAATTGCATTATTTTCTTTTATAGCAGTATCTAATACTTGAAATATATTAAAAAATATTAATGTGAAAGACCGTATCATTTATAAATAAGTACTAAAAGAATCGCTTTAGAACCTTAAGGGCACCGTATTCACAAAATAGTGTTGTTTACAAATACAATTAATTTTAAACATTTTAGAACTGAATAAGATAGAGCTTAGCAAATAACATGATTGTTATCTCATACCACCTGCGAATATTCAAAGGTGCCGAAGCAAAATGAATCTATAACGAGTGACAGCTGTCTAACCAACAGATTTTTAGGTACAGAAATCTTTCAAAATACGTATTTTTTTAAATTCAGTAGGGTTTTATCACTTTTTTCAAAAATGATATAGATTGGTTCTAGGAGTTAGTTATGATAACGCTATATATATTTTTTAATTATTTTTTTTTTCTATTTTGGAAGTAATTTCATAGCTAAGTTAAAGCCGTAAAATTTGCGGCAAAAACATATTTGCGCGGTGTATTTTGAGTTGCATAATTCCCTGACGTAGTAAAGTAGTTGTCATTATAAGATAAATGTCAGATGCACGTGCGTGCGTTAAGATGGCTGCAATAAATAAATTTTATAAGTGATGTTTTGTACCATCTTGTCCAAATACTGACTGTAATTTGTATGACTTCACTTACACAGTACAAGTAAAACACAACCTCACTTATCGGCTCAACAACATGTGGTGAACATGAATGAAATGACAGAATGATTGTCAAGTCAAATTCCAAATTCCCGCAACCAACATAACTGAGCCCTTTCTAGAACTACTTTCCTACGTCATCACCAATAAGAACGCGTTTCGAATCAGCTTTAAATTTTTAAATTTTAGACCATTTTAAAAGACATATAATTTAGTAAAACAGTATATACAATACTAATTAATGTGATATCTATGTTTTATATACTATTTACTTTATAAAAATTCTTATTTGAACTAAATTCTGAATTATAGAAACAACCCTAAATACTGTTATAACATAAATTTACATGTTTCCGCGTATAAGATTGTTTACTTTTGTTTAGAAGTATGTAAAAATATTTGTTAAAATGTTGGGATTAATAAAGCAAAATAATGTGTCACACAAATGCTTTTTAAAAGTTATTATATTATTTTAGGAGAATGTAAGTGAATAAACAAGACATCAATATTTTTATTTTCGATATTACTTTTGTTTTATGTATCTTAATTTTCTTAATAAGTGAATAAATATTATTATTATTAGTTGGCAAAATCCATTAGATATTCGTGTTTATTTAAGAAAAAAGGCATGTTTTCTAAAATTTTGGTACAATTACCCAGCTAATAAGAAAATTATCGTAAAAAAATGAAATAAATAGTACGTTCTCAGGCCTATAATTCCTAATAGAGCAAAATTGTACTAAGAGACGTAGATTTAATTCACAATTTTTGTCCAAGGAAGCTACTCTTAAAATGTAACTGGTCTGCTACTTTCTGCTCGGCCTAAGTGGCTCGACTCCGCGGTCTACCCCGAGTAGTTGTTTCCTGCAGTATCATTTACGGATTTAATGGCGCATCGCCCAGAGCGAGAGGTCTGCGTTAAGTACCTACGACAATGTAGGTCGCTTCCTGCAAGTCGAGCCACTTAGGCCGAGCAGGAAGTAGCAGACTAGTTACATCTCAACACTAATGTTTCTGCTTCTTATCCATTTTGAACTCGTTAGTTATTGCCAGCAACTATGATACGTTTGCGTAAATCATCAATACTGTCCACTTCGGTGCGACACACTTCTTTTTTTAAATATCCCTAAAAGAAGAAGTCCAAATGATTTAAAGTCAGGAAATCGTGGCCAATCGCTTGGTATTAATGCTTGGACACGTTGTACATGGTACGGATATAATTGAGTATGATACGGCACTGCACACCGCGGTAAAAGTAGCTGTATTTGGCACATGTTTCTCGGGAAGTCGTTCTGCTATAGCATTTTCACGTCACCATAAATTAAAACGACATCTATCAACTCCGAGTTTCTTTAAACTAATCTGAAGACTTGCATCACAAAAACTTAATACCTACAAAAAGTAATCAGATATCAATATTCGGAATTGCCTAGCTACAGGCTACTGTAGCCCTTAGCGATGTAAAGGTTGAAAATACTACAAATTCAATAATTTTTTACTCGGAAACTATAAATATTTTATAAAAAAAAATTACGATATTGACTCCATTTTTCATGACGCATCTATTCCCATTTTTTTTTAGATAAGTTCTGTCTGTTTAGATAAGTCTATCACCCTATATATAATCCAAGATAGTTAAAATATTGTAATATTTTATAAACACATAATATCGGATTACATATTAGATGATTTATTTCGAATATTCTATAAAGTACAAAAACACTCCGTATATTGTATATACAAAGATACAAACAAATGCATCTCAATTAATGCAATTCGTTTCGGTTATTTCATCATACTTTCTGACATACGCTAATAATTGATGATTGTAATGAATCTCGTAGGACTTTAAGTGATTAATTATCTGCCATTTGTTAAATTTTCATTCCTTTCAGTATCAGATCAATGCTAATATCTGTTATTTGTTAACATTGTCATTATGCAGCGGATCATTAAACGAGTTACTAATGGTCTGCCATCCGATTTTAACTGCATAAAAAATATGTTCTACAATAAAGATAAACACTTAACAACAATAGTAATAATATTTGTCCTACTTAACATATCTCTAGACGAATCGAATTTTTAAATAATGATCGAACTAATAGATATGTATGTTATATAATATTTCGATTTAATTTTCATAGCCTTTGGATAATATATTCACAGCACCAGCCTCTTAACATACGTTCTTAATATTAATAGATATTAAACACTTAAAATCATAATTATATAGAAATGTACGAACTAGCTTCTGGAAAATTTTAAATATGATTTATTATCCATTTGGAAACGCCACTGATGCATGAGCTTTGTCACTTTGGAAGTTCTGGAATAGGATACGGTCATTTTAGGCCCACGTACCGTCTAAATTTAGAACGCTAATTGATAAAACATTTATATTATTTTAAATTGGTAATACACTATGTATTAAATATTTAAAAATAGCTTTCATATACAGTTGATGTTTGTATTTTTCTAGCTGCCAATCCGGTAGATTTTTTTCGACAGATTTAAAGTTAAATAAATACAGCAAAATAGAAACAAATTATCTACGACTTTTTTTAGCTGCCGTATTTTGCAAATTTTTAAATGATTTTGAGCTGAATAGCGATTTTTTATCATTAAAAAAAACTGTACAACTTGTGAAAGTACCCAAAGAGCAACAAAATATGCTGCAAAATTCGTTTTGCTATCGTTTTTAGTTGCGGAATAATTCGATGGCCTGCTAACATAAGATTGTGCTAGCAGCCACAATTTTTCACGAAAACGACACAAGCTACAAAATTACTATAATAACAGAAACAAACAATAATTTAATTTACATTTTTTTAAACACCCAGTGTAATGATATGAAATCATGAGAAGTTTATAATAAATGCCCAACCGCAGTAATCAGCGCCGGCATTGGATAGGTTGTAATCGACACACTCGGCACAGCTAAAAAATTGGCAGTTCAAACTCCCGTTTTTCTATACAGGCGAGCTCGCCGTCGAACTTCTTCATCTATCACTCATTATTTTCGCGTGGTAGAGGTTTTTGAATTTCGTGTGGTTATGTCGCCAGTGTAGATAAAAGCAAAATTAAAAATTTTGAAAAAACCCACG
Source organism: Monochamus saltuarius (assembly GCA_025584915.1). Classification (NCBI taxonomy): domain Eukaryota; kingdom Metazoa; phylum Arthropoda; class Insecta; order Coleoptera; family Cerambycidae; genus Monochamus; species Monochamus saltuarius. The sequence continues at coordinate 23,270,342 of CM046727.1, read as the reverse complement.
ACGGTTAAAATGTAATTGAAAAAGGAAAAAATAATTTAAAAAACCCCGACTTAAAGAATTTATGTAACTAGAAATAATGAACGTAAAAAGGTTTTATAAGTAGATTTGATCTCTCGCAGAGTCGGACATACGAACAACAGAGTATCAGTTTTCATAGCACTTCCCTATGTACCTATTTTTGCTTCTCGAAGATGTAGATATGGCAACGACATATTCAACTCCCTATGAACTTAATAAAAAAACAAAGAAAACCCGTCGGGGCTGCCATTAAATGAACTAGTTTTGTAGTTTTATAGCAACGTGAATAATTTGGAGATATTTTGTTGCTATAGTTATTTATATTTATGTTGAAATTTAAAATAGTGTCTGTATACTAAATTTCGTCACTGGCGATCCCGGTCGTTCGTGGTGAGACACACTGTATAGTGTTAAGGCTTTCTTAATAGTTTGTTTTTATTTTTTAGTACTCCATTTTATCGAAACGAATTTTTCACGCTCAAAAATATGGCAATCTTGCCAGTCTAGGTCAAACCTGTTCTCGCATAAACTGGGCTTGGTCAAAACCAAGAATTCAGGTGCATTCAATTGCCAAATTGCATTAACACTCCCCCCTCATTCATGCAAAACGCACTTGTCATCGCGTAACAGGTTATTTTTAAATTCCCGCTGACTAATGAGTTATAATGTCGGGCGAGTAATGTAACGTTCATAAAACCTATAATCACCGGAGAATAAAATTACGAAATATTACTAAGAAGCCATTAAACTAAACAGGAAAAAATTACATAGTAGCGGACAAGATTTCATTTATCGGGGTTTGTCCATGATAAAGTGATTTTGTAATTATAATCATAAACCAGAGTAGCCCAGCGGATATATAAAAAGTGTGAGGATCTGCAGCAATTTTGGCTTTGCTTTGAACCACACAAGACTCAATTCCGAACCGTTTAGTCAGTTCAGTTGTTAAGGTCCCTGTATTTGTGGCTATAAAATGATCAAATTTATGGTGTTAAGTACAGAAATCTCGAAAAATAAAACACGTAGAGCAAAGTAATAACAAAAATAAAATTATTAATGCTTTGTTTATCCACTTTTACTATTTATATTCTCCTTAAATAAGATAACTTTTAAAAAGTGTTTGTACAGTGCCTTCATAAATGATTACAAACCACGTGATCAGGGTCGAGATTCTCAAATCCATCGCAGAGCAATTCATATGCGAATATCCTTTTCCTGACTACGGCAATTGAGAGAGAGAAGAAATCTATTTGCATACGAGTTGTTCTTCGAGAATCACAGTCCTGGTCACGTGGCTTGTAATCATTTATGAAGGCACGTATAAGACACACATTATTTTGCTATTCTAACCCCACATTTTATCAATAATTATTTTCACATACTTATAAACAAAAGTGAACAGTATTATATACAGAAGTAAGTTTATGTTATAACAGTATTTACATCTACAGTTAAATTTAAAAAAATACGTATTTTGAAAGATTTCTATACCTAAAAATTTGTTGGTTAGACCGCTTTCTGTCGTGCTAGATTAAATACGAAACAGAGCCATTTTCGGGAACAGCGTCAAGATTGTAGAAAAACGCTCAGACCCGTCGATTTTAAGTTAAAGGGGGACATTCTTTGCTGGTATTTTTGACTCCGCCATCTTCACCCCCAAGCAAAGGTAAGCATCACCCCAAAATATTTAAATGGCAATGGGAGTTGAGTAATATTTATAAAATATTTAATAAGAATTTTTATTTTAAAGTTGAACTTATATATACTCGCGACAAGAATTCAGACGACTTACGTCATACAAATGCATAATTCATTATATTTTCATCAAAATATTTAAGAAACTGCAACTGATAGTAATAAAACTATATATTACACTAAATGTTTGCATTATATATTGCACTAAATTGCAAAAACATGATTGTTTTTAACGCGACCAAATATCGAAAATTACATTGACAATAAAAACAAATGTGTAACGTAAGACGTCTGAATTCTTGACGTGGGTATACAAATAATTAGTAACGGTAAAAATGTCACTCAATTAAGTACGCCAACGGTATAAATTGAGTATTTCTTGCGTTACATTGTTTTTTGGCGACTTGTTAATACTTTCGTAAACAAGAAACATAATTATAAAAACAGAAATGAATACTATACACACACAACAAACGTAAAATGAGGGGATTCCAAATTTATTTTTTATTCTAATGTTATTTGGAAGCGTTGGTTGGTAGTTTATGTAATTGTGTTTTTGAAAATTAAACACTATGGCTTATTCCATTGCGGAAAGGATAGATATCATTTCGCTTTTTATTGAACAGCACCAAGATCGACATGTCAGGAGGAAGTATGTTCTAGAGTTAGTAAAAATATTTCAAGAGACAGAGAACGTAGCCAATAAAAAACGAGAAATTGAAAAACCTATAGTTAATGAAGCTAGTGAAGTTGCAGTTTTGGGACAAGTTCATCTTGATCCTACGTTAAGTACGAGGCAGCTGGCATCTGTGTCTGGAATCAATCGAACTAGCATCCAAACCATTTTCAAAAAGAATAAATGTATTTTTCTTAAAAAGTTTAGAAACTAACAGATTCACGCATATAAAATCGACGCCATTACCAATCTCTAAAAGCCGGCTTTTACAGGATTATCGCTATCTTAGTTTCTCTGTACTTCTTCCTGGGAAGTTTTAAGCATTTTACTTTATATATGCATGTGTGCTTTTTCTCAGTGTGTAATCTTTTAGTTGGCGTTATAAATAAAATCATCACCCAAAAATAATTTTAATTCAAAATCACTCTTTACCTTTGTAGTCACGATTTCATTATTAAAATATATCGACCATTTATAGATCGGTTTTAAAACGTCTGCAAGTAAGACTGTAAACTAAAGCTAAGGTGCACAAATAGATCGAGCAGAAACTTCTTTTAAGCTTTACACAAAATATACTGTAATTTTTTAAATAGTTTTACTATTTTACCACTAGATTTTGAACTAAGGGAAAAGGCACATTTGCAAATATAAATTCGGATTGAAAAGTTTATACATAATATTTGATAAGATGATAAATTTTTAAATGTCTGTTTACTTTTAGAAGAATTGATGATTCATCTTGTCATATATCTACCTATAGAATTTTCCTTGTTTTTATCGTTTCTTTTTAAAACATGTATTTTTCTTTTAATTTACCGTGTAATATCGTGTTATCTGATAATTAGATTCAGTCCAGACTTAGTTATCATGCTGTTCTAGTTTATCTTCTGTACAAATAGTTACTGATATTAATTAATGCAAAGCAGCGATTCTATGAATAACAATATCAATTAATGTCATTTCATGTTTTATTCACATAGATAAAGGTTTAATACTCAGTGTAATACACGTTTTTATACATTTCATCTAAAAATTTAAAATTGAGCCATTTAATTGATTTAACTTCGTTTTTTTCTTCATATGATACAAGCAAAAATATATTTAATTTTAAACTTGGGCCATACTTATATATTTTGAAACCAGTACATTAAATGGAATCCAAGAATTAGAAAAAAATATATTAATATAGAGCTCTTGCGTTCTCTATAAATATATTCATTTTTATTTCAAAGTATTTCCTTACTAAGTTCATCAATTTTAATAAAAATTATAGTGATGAAAAGTATATACCGGATTGGGCAAAAGTCCTGAATAAAATAAATATTTTTTTAACCAGTAACTTCTGAAAAAAAATCCGCTTGAACACGTATATTAATTTTAAATTGTACTTATTTTATGGCAATAAAATTAAATATTTTCATTCAACCCCTTAGCTGGAAGCCACCTTATTTTTTTTAAATAAAAACATACATATGTCGTGTGTGGGTTCTTTGAAAAGTTCACGGAAAATTGAATCTAACTATACTATTTTTTTTATTTATGTGGTTATTTACGAAGTAAGAAAACAACTCTTACTTTTACAGATAATTTAATGTAGCGATGCTGAAAATGTCCTCCACCCAGGATGGTCCCAAGCAAGGATAAAATTCGTTGATGGAATTCCGAATGCTTCAGCCGGTATATTATTTGACTCCACTCTAATCTTGCTTTTTAGATCCTCAATATTAAGGAATCTATTTTGGTAAACCTCATCTTTCAGTTATCCCCAAAGAAAGTAGTCTAATGGCGTTAAGTCAGGAGATCTTGGTGGCCATTCAATTGTACCTCGTCGTCCAATCCAGTGACCTGCAAATAATTCATCTCATTCTATCTGCACATCCCAGAAATATCAGGACTTCGATAAGCTGCCTTTCTGACAATATTATTTTTATTTACTAAATTGAGAGAGAACACTCTGGACTTCCAAAATGAATAAAAAAGTCATAAAGAATTTAATATTACAAGAAAATGCCACAAGTTTTTTATTTTTTCATAAATAAAATAAAAATTCATCAAAATTAGAATTTGTATTTATTTTTATTTTTTATGCTAATACACATGCTTGCACACGTCAACAAAGTAATGTAAAAGTATTTCCAATAACATACAAAGCAATAATACACTACAAAACTAATAAAAAAATATAAAAATGTAAAACAAACCAAACACAAAATTATATAGAAACAGATTAAAATTATACAATAAAATATTTACCAAATACTCTCACGAATTCATTAATATTACTATTAAAATACGCACAGAAAGTATAAAAAGCCCTGTTAAGTATGTTTTTACTTTTCGTTTAAATACTGCTAGCGGCAGTACTTTGAGGTTATTTGGGAGAGCGTTTAAAAATTGATAGGCCAAGTAGCCCGTACCATTTCTGGTTTTGTTATGTCTCCGGAATTCAATGTTTAACTCATTTTTGCAACTCCTGGTTCCAAGTTGGTGTAAATTAGTGTTAACATATAAGAGACATTGATAAATATAAATACACGGAACAGTTAGGAGATTAAACCAATTAAACTTAAGGCTGGTTTCGCAGTGCCTGAATAACCGTAACCCATTTTTCTCCTTTATTTTCCGGCAGAATAATTTCATTTTTTAACTGTATTTCTATTTAATAATTATCTATTACTTCCTCGCGTTAGAATTTTGATAATAAATTCAGAAATACAGCAAAAAAATATTTTTCGATTTTTGTTTCCCTTATAAGCGGAAATTCGGCCACGAGCAAGTTATAGATATATTTTTTTAATGATTTTTCACGTTTGTCCCATTCCAATATATACAAAAATGACTGAGAAAAATGGGTCCAAATTTTCCAATAATTTCTTAAATTTACTGAAATTTTAACTTGGTACGTGAGACGTTTGGGTGGAACTTGCAATAAAGCTCCGCCTTTACACGTCACAATTCATTCATAAAATTCGAAGATGTTACTCCTATAATTTAACAGTGATAGACAGGGTGTTAATATAAAAATTGATAAGGAGAAAATAAAATTTCCAATTTCGAGGAAATTTTATTTTTGAAGATTTAACTTCGGAACGGTTATTAAACGTGCGAAAGACGGTTCTGTATACAAAGTGTTGAAAAATTTTTCACCGTTAAAAAACTTAAAATTAAGAGAGCTAAAAATTGTGTTTGGTAAAACGTCTAACACGGGTTCTTTAGAATAATAATTAACGAAAAATACAGGGCGTTTAAAAGACCCCAACCAATTTCAAAGAAACCCTAAAAATTAATGGAAACAAAAATTATTTTATCAGAAATTTAACAAGGGTTTATTAGAACATTAATTAATGAAAAAAATACAGGGTGTTTAAAAACTAAACAATCTTTAAAAACTGAAAATTAATGTATTTAAAAAAATTGTAGGTGAAACTTTTAACAAGGGTCTACTACATCACTAATTAATGAAAAAATACAGAGTATTTTAAAAAAATGAACCAATCTCTTAAAACCTCCAAAATAATAAAATTAAAACAAGTTTTGATTAAATTTTTTAAAAAGGGTCTATTACAACATTAATTAATGAAAAATACAGGGTGTTTAAAAACTAAACAATGTCTAAAACATTTAAAAATTAATGGATGGAAAAATATTTAGATGAAACTTTTAACAAGAGATCACTAATTAACGAAAAAATACAGGGAATTTAAAAAAAACTGAACCAATATCTTAAAATCCTCAAAATAATAAAATTTTAAATAAGATTTGGATTAAACTTTTAAAAAGGGTCTATTACAACACTAATGAATAAAATACAGAGTGTTTAAAAAACTAAAAAAACTCTAAAACCTCTCAAAATTAATGGATTTAAAAAAAGATTAAGATGAAACTTTTAACAAGAGTCTATTAGATCACAAATTAACGAAAAAATACAGGGTATTTAAAAAAACTGAACCAATCTCTTAAAACCCTCAAAATAATAAAATTTGAAATAAAATTTTGATTAAACTTTCAAAAAGGGTCTATTACAACACTAATTAATGAAAAAAATACAGGGTGTTAAAAAAAACTAAACAATCTCTAAAACCTCTAAAAATTAATGATTTAAAAAAAATATATCAAACTTTTGACAAGGGTCTATTAGAATACTAATTAAAGAAAAAATACAGGGTGTCTAAAAAAGCTTAACAATTTCTAAACATCCTAAAAATGTATGGAAATACAAACAATATTTGATGAAACATTTAACAAGGCTCTATCAGAACACTAATTAAAGAAAAAAATACAGGGTGTCTAAAAAAGCTTAACAATTTCTAAACACCCTAAAAATTTATGGAAACACAAACTTTTTTGATGAAACATTTAACAAGAATCTATTCCAACTAACGATTAATTAACGAAACAAATACAGGGTGTTTGAAGGAGCCTAACCAATCTCTAAAAACCCTAGAAATCTATGGAACTACAAAACACTTTTGACGAAACATTTAAGAAGGGTCTATTAGGAGCAATTAACGAAAAAATACAAGGTGTTTAAAAGCTAACCAATCTCTAAAAACCCTAAAAATGTATAGAGCTACAAAAAATTTTGATAAAATATTTAACAAGGCTCTATTAGAACACTAATTAATGAAAAATATACAAGGTGTTTAAAATAGCCTAACCAATCTCTGAAAACTATAAAAATTTATGGAAATATACAAATTTTTTAATAATTTAACAGGATCTATTAGAAAACTAATTAACGGAAAACAATACATGGTGTTTAAAAGACCCTAACCAATCTTTAATAACCAGAAATTTACGGAATTACAAAAAATGTTGATGAAACATTTAACAAGACCCTATTAAGTAGACCACTAATTAATGAAAAAATATAGGATGTTTAAAAACCTAACCAATCTCTAAACAACTTCAAAATTTATTTATTTTAACTTTATTTAGTTTATGAATTTGTAGGTAATTAATTTTGTAGGTAGGCATAGGACACATAATTTATAATAATTACGTATATTTATCAAACATAAGAATCTGAAATAATTAATGTACTGAAAGAAATAATCACACGTTTTGCAGATTATGTATTTTAGTTATACAGTGTGTATAGTTATTTGTATAGTTAGGTGAGTATAGTCAATGTGCAGCCCTTCATAAATGATTAGCCGAACCGCTATTTTCAGTGATTTTTGTTTAAAATATTTGACTGTACTTTAAACAGAAGGATTATTTTGCAGGAAAACAAGACGTTTTAATCAAATCTTAAGTATTACATTTCAAATATTTTTTTAGTAAATAACAACACATATGCGATTTCTAAATTAGACATTAATTCTAAATTGAAAAGACTTTTTAACTTTTGGAACAACAATAACACGGAAAAAATATCCAAACGTCAAATTTTATTATTACTTGGACTTTCATACATTACAGACAATTTAAACGACATACTTACATAAATAATTGTATTTAGTTATGACATCTGTACTATTTCAAGTAACATATTATGATCATAATGGAAATGCTTTAATTTTACTACCATGCATTCCCAAAACTGATCATCTCTTTATTCTCTTTCAACCTATAATAGATAGATACAAAATAATTAACGGGCATAAATCTTTACTATATTGTTCTTGTTAAATTACCTTATCTACAACCATTCCTAGAGGAGTCCAAACTATAAAATAACAGTATTTAGCCCGAGTTAATTCTACCTTCCTTGTATCTGATAATAATAACTATGCCTTTTTTTCAATTTCCATTTCCCGATTTCATTTTGTAAAAATTTAATTTTATTACTAGAAATAGCTTTTTCGGATGTAAGTTTTGCAGCCGAGTAAGGACATTTAATTTCTGCAATGGTATTTTTGTCTATGATACCATCTGGGCTTGCTCCTAGATAAGGGTGTTCTTCGGAAATAAATAAACCGCATTCATTTATTTTTAAAGAGAAAGTTCTGCTAATTAAAAGTGAGACACCCTAAATAGAAATGTCAGAGATTGAATGCTACATGAGTTAAAATTTTAAAAGACGAAGCTTTTCCTTTCGTAAACACCCAGTTTATCACATAATAATAAAAATGTATAATGTAACACACTTTACAACTAAAACAAACAATTTATTAAATGTGTCATATTGATTATTTCAGTTTACTGTTTATTTGCGGTAAATATGCAAATATTTCAAGTAGAAACAAAGTATAGATATTTACAGTTCTATTATATTTATAATTTTAGAAACATAAAGTAGTACTAACAAATATAATCTCCTTGTAGATTTTGTCAATATACTGTTTCAGCTGTGAAGATACATTACTGCAAATATTAATCGCCCTGTATATTTTGTCGATATAGTGTTTCTTGTAAATTTATATTTGAAATCATTTCAAATTATTTATGGATACACTACTACAGCTATTAAATCGCCCTATATGTTTTGTCCGTACACTCTTTCTTGAAAATTAATATTTGAAATCGCTTCAAGATTATTTGTGAACAGCTGCGAAGACGGGCACGCTCATTCAGAAATGAACAAACGTAAAACCTACACGTGCTCTCGTTTTCTAGGGCGGTTACAAAATACGTCTGGTTTTATGCGAGCTTCTCTGATGTTAGCTGTCTTTGTCTGTATCGCATACAAACTGTTTCATCGCAGTGGACGGAGGTCGGGTGTTACTCGCTATGTACAAAACTGTGACACGCCTTCGGGAAACTTCAGTTTCTCAAAACCGATAAACCAGCCTTAATGTAATATACTTTACAATCCTCCCGAAACTCCAGACCTGCGATAATCCTTATTGCTTTCCGTTGCTGCGAGAATACCTTTGATAACCCGGTTGCATGACCCCAAGTTAATATGCTACATGATATAGTTGACTGTATAAGTCCATAAAATGCGGTTTTTATTATTATTGGTAATTTTACTTTTCGATTACCCGCAAACATATAGACCTAAGGTAAAAGCACGCATCCCTTAAGAGTACTCATTTATTTATTTATTTAATTTTAAGTAATTGTCAAAAATTGCAAAGGGAGTTGTTGTAGTGTCTAGGTTGTTGACTGTGGCAGTTTCTGGCTAGAATTGGAAGTCCGTGTGCGCTATCCGAAGTGACAGCAAAAAGTTTATTTGTAGTCTGAAGAAGTAATGTTGTGTGTAACTAAGAGCCCTATATTTAGCTTTTCAAATCATACGAGGTGTGCCAATTAAGTTCCGGGAATTTAATTATAACTCGGAAACTGGCAACACTGCATCGTTCGTTAACGTTTTTTTTTTTTAGAGAAGGGGGACCTTCTTCTTAGTTTCAGTCCAAGGTTGAAGTCGATAGCACGTTTGGTTTGTGTTTTATGTGTATTTTTTGGAAGTAACTTTTTTAGTGGCGTCGTGAAAATGAGTGACTCAAATTACAAGCAATTTTTAGTGAAATCTGGCGACGGAAAAACCCTTGGAAATCCTTCGAAAATTGCAGGTGGTGTATGGAGACGAGTGCATGTCGAAAACACGCGTGTTTGAATGGAAACAATTCAAGGAGGGGCGTGAATCGGTAGAAGACGATCCATGTGAAGGAGCTGCCGTCACCTCTCGTACTGACGCGAATGTTGACCGTTTGCGTGCACTGATCACGTATGACCGGCGCCTAAGCATTCGTGCGTTGTCTGACGAGTTAATCGTCAGCAAAGAAACCGTTCGCAAAATGTTACACGAGAATTAGAATATGCATAGGATGATTATATTGACGACGTTCTAAATAGTCACCGCCCGTTTCGCCATTCAAAACAAATAAAAGGGGGAGTGACTGCTCAGAAGTTATTCTAATTTATAAAACGTCTTCCTATAGCCATCCTTGTCTATCGCACGGATTTCTATACTTTACTTTGTCGCTCTCTTGTAACGGCAGATGGACCGTCACCGTTTTTCAACCGTGTATATCAAAACAGCACACAATAATTAGAAAATGCATAAGTGCAGAAGAACAATTAATAGCAATTTTACGGTTCTTGGCAACTGGGCTCAATCTTATTAAGATTTAAAATTTTCTACTTTTTGTAAACGGGCTTAAATCTTTGTTTATTAATTTCTCATATTCCCGATTTTTTAAATTTTTGTAATCGTTACTTTTAATTTTCCATAAGCATAGAAAGTTTTTGCATACTTCGGTTTTTCTAAATTATTCTTCGACCAGAGCATTATTTTTTATATTTTAGTAAAAACTAATAAACGCGAAATGAAAAATGTCATTTGTTAGAAAATATGCAATAGTAAGGGTGTGAATGTTAAAGTAAATTGTCTTGCAGGGTATAAACGCACACATTTGGCGTTTACGATTTTATTATGCTCCAAAACTGAGAAAAATCGTGCGTGTAAGCGGGCCTAATGTGAAAGTATAAAAAAGAGTGAAATACAACTAAAATCTACTGAAGATCTGTTGCATAGAATCACATATATGTACTCTTAAGAAACGTGTGACCCTATGAGAAAGTGTATTTAGTATAAAAAAAATTAATATTTTTTTTCTCATAAAACTATAAAAGCTATTGAGGGTTTTAGTTGTTTAAAAATGATCTATTGTCGTGTTAACTACAGGCACATATAAGTTTTTTATTTTTCTCTGGCTTGAAGTTATGTATTTTAATAAGTAGAATGCACGGTTAAATATTATTCAACTAACTTAAAAATTCTCCCGGTATATTAAATATAGAGAAAACATTTCTCCTAAAATAGTATTCGTTAACTCCCATTTCCGATTTGGATTATTTTTTTTAAATACCTTGTACAATGTATGTTTTACTTGAGCACCTACTCATTTAGAAGTTTTCGCTGCAAGGAAGGCAAACTTCATGTATAATTTATAATTTCAATAAAAAATAAGTACTATGTAATTTAGCTATTCGGTACAAATTATAAACGAGTATTTCTGTACAAATCTGCCACACGTACTTACTGATAAAAAGGCATATCATTATGGGTACTTTGAATTCTCTTAACACCCGTGATTTAAAACAATTTCGATTGAATTTTTTGATAAAGATCATACAGTATTCGTGACTACAAGCCGATATAACAGATTAAGTGTGCAGGTAACCGAAACCAAGGAGTGCAACGTATACTTTTTTGCTGTTTTGGTACAGTAAGTATCTTAATCATTTTCTTCACCACATTATTTTGATATATGCATCTGGCATTTAAATGAGGCTGGACATAATACACCTTTTTTGGCAACAAACGAGATTATTTTTAGTTTCAATTTTACAAGGCGAATAGAAACTAGTACATGCCAAATTTGAAGCTGCCATTTGGATTTCTAACATTTGTACATATAATTATTCAATTCCGGAATAAAAGTTAGCTATGCCAGTACTTTGTAGGCATGAAATAAGGAAAATGTTATTAAATTTGGAGGATCGTGAAGGATCTGTTGCGTAGAAAACTTTTTGGTTTTTTTTTGTGGCAGTGAATGAAATTAATACATGTGAGGAAGGAATTAGTACGATAAAAATATAGATCAAATAATTATCAGAATTGGTTTTCTGCAGGAGCATACACGGTAGCCTTTGACGTGTGATTCTGGAATCTGGGATTATGGGGAGTTAAGTACAGCACTTAAGCCCCATTGGGCCCCTTGCACTCCCTCCCATTAGGAGGTCAATCCACCTGAGCCGCCAACCAACCTAATAAGGAGAAAAAGGCGGTGAAGGTGCTCAGGTGCTCCAATGTAGGCCATGAAGGCCATCGTTCTCTTCTCTTATTGACCTCAGCTGCTTCTTTAACCGACCCTGTTCAGTTTGAATGCCTGTCACCAGGCGAAGATTTGTCGTAGACATGGCCAGACAATTTTTGGTTGTATTCTTGCAGGGGTACTCTAGGAACTCCGTAGCAAATTGACAACTATTTCTTTCATCCCATCTCTTTGTGGGTGTCCACATTTATAATTTCAACAATGCTGACAACGGAAGCATACAAAAATATTGAGACCCGATGTACTCTTAGCCAGCTTGCCAGCCACTTTGCCATTGCACGGGTCGTGTCCGTTTACCCAGCATGCAAATATGCTGTTGTCGATTGAGACCACATCTTCCTTCATTTTTAATTCGTCTGTGAAAATGTTGATTGGCGGTGTCTTCATTCTTGATAAGTACCGTGTAGGGTCTGTCAAACACAAACTTGGAAGAAATACTGCAGTACCTGCAAATGGGCCATCTTCCTGATGACCCCATTCCACAGACGACTCCTACCTCTAGTATGATACCAGTATTTTTGAGGCGAAGCATAGTTGTCACAGCCACTTATCTTAGATAAATATCCAAAGCTGGCAGACATAGCATCACCTTCATTACTATGGTGAGTGTCGTACGCATAGCTCCAGTTATGCTTAGGCAGGCAATCCTTTGTACCTGGCTGAGCTTTTGTTCAGCTGTCGTCTGTTGGACTTTCGGGCTCCAAACAACAGCTTCATAGGCTAACATTGGTCTAACAAGTGCATTGTATAACCACATGACCACCTTTGGTTTAATCCCCCACGTTTTACCAAGGGTCTTGCGGCACTGATCATAGGATATGCACCTACGTCTTTTTTAGTCTTCTCTCCAAATGAAGATTCCGTGTAAGCTTCGCATCAAGTGTGACTCTATGGTATTTTACATCGGATTCGAAGCTTAACCCGATAGTATTTAGGAGTGTGATTCTTATCTAAATTTTTGTAAGGAAAGTATCGTGACGTATGTGTCATCTCAATTTTCGTTCAAATGCTGTCATCATTATGGAAACTCGGCATTATTTTTTCAGTTAAACGTAAAACGTGCAGTTTTGGATATCCGACAAAACCCCAGGCGCAATCCGAAATTCTAGAGTGAGAGATCTTGAACTAACATCTGGTATAGTTTCTATAATTTGTATAACTACTTGGAGAGTTCTTACAAAACATTGCCTCCATAAGCAGCGCTTTTATAAGAGCAAACTAACCATTAGGTAGATGGAAAGACGTCTCTTTACAACATCAAACGTTGGATGGCTTAGTTTACGACAATTTGGAAACATTTTCTTGATAGTATTCTAAAACCAATAACATTTAATTTAGGTTTTTTAAATTATTACTGATTACAATATTAAGGAAACTTTTCAACTCAAATAAGAAGATGAAATGAAGAAACATAGGAATGCGATGAAAAGTAAAAGGTAGTATCCTCGAATGCTGTTAATTCTTTCGTAATTTGACTTCATGGCAGTAGACTATACGAAACAGTATGTATTTAATACAATTTTAATGATGATTTCAGAGTAATCTAGTATTATTAATACTACCTGCACAGCTTATTCCGACTGTAGACCATTTTCGAGATGTTTGCACTACACAAACTACTTTATATTTTACTATGCAATTTTATCAATTAAGCTAAGAAAAGAATGAAGTACAAATTATTATCTTATTTGAACAGGTAGACTAAGAACTAAAACAATATTAATGAAATCAAATATGTGAGTTTGTGTTGAGATATTGTAGTTTTGCTATTCATTTTTTTTCTACTCTCGAAAAGGGATATGGTTCGTGTTTATCTACATGTTAACTTTAATGAATGTCACGCCCATCATGGGTGAAGGTTTCCACAAGGTATGTTTTACTGAAAAAGTTCAAGTTATATATTTTTAAAGAATTTGTGGTCTAATGTTATAATGCGGATAATATGTGCGTACCTTTGTTCTGTTCTTTTCAAAACTGCATCTCGAGCTTGAAAGGAAGACGAGAGCTTATCTGCTAAAACAGTAGAGGGTGTGACAAGGTAAAAATTACGACAGGGGTCACACCGTGATCCTTAAGGAGATAACATACGAAGAAGAGATCCTTCGAACGGTCAGAGATAAGATATTGCCTACCTACGTATTTCAAAGCCTGACCTGGTTTACAGATGGATCCAAGAAGAAGATGGAATGCGACTAAGAGCGAATTTATTTCACTCATTGGGGAAATGAATACACGATGGTCTTTCAGGCAGAAGTACTTGCTGTACCTGCATCTGCGTTCAAGAGAACATCGGAAGGAGAGATGTAAGTAAACCAGCATATTCAAATTTGCACAGAGCCAGGTGGTTTTACGCGCGATTTTGTTCTTCAGAATCATCACTTGTGTGGTCCTGGAATGTGTTAGGGCTCTTTCTATCTTGGGATAGGAAAATCGTGTTAAACTGATCTAGGTTCCGGGTTATAGTGATGTGACAGGCAATGAAAGGGCGGACTTGTTGGCGGATTTGTGTAACCTGAACTATTATTGAGGTTACCACAATGATATCTCACAAGGTCCATCGATAACTGGATCAAAGAAAGATTAGTTGGTTGGATCTGCGTCAGGTTAGGCGTCTTATACGAGTAGGTAGTTATGGGTCTCGTAACGGGCTACGGGCGTCGTAACAAGCATCTAGGGTTGGCTCAAGCAATGTCGCGAGGTGCAGGTTTTGCGACAACACAGATGAGGATTGAGTTCACATCCTTTTTTTCTTCTCAAGGCAATGAAGTTCTAGCAAAGCTAGTACTAGCCTTTGCTCGCAGCGCAAGCATCCGTGCCGATTTCCAAACAAAAACAACGAATTGACTACTTAATTTAAACCTCATATTTTAGTTTTGTTAGAAAAATGCCCTTCCGCGACAAATTTTGTTACAATGTTTTATGGAAATAATGTTCAGATTAAATAAGCATTTCACAATTTTTTATGTTTTAAAACCGATAAGCTGCGATGTATACGAATTTCCATATCACATTTAAATTAGGAAGTTTTTAAACAAGTATAATGTACATAAATATTCAATGTCGGTTGCGTTAGACAGCTGTGGTAACGCGTCCAGTAATAAATCGTTATCAATGCCTGACTTAACCAACATAGAATAAATTAGAAGAGCTGTCGCGAACAGCATTGTAATGAGCTTTTAAAAAGCGAAAATATGGGTCAATGAATATTTTAAAAGTAAAATTATTTAATTGATAGTAAGATTAACATATGTTACGCAAAATTTAGTTTTTTTTTACTACCGTGTGTAAAATGCTAACATTAGCAGTACTGTAGCAAAATTGAACTGGTACGTGAAGTAGATTGTTACACGATGCTAAAAATAAATCATTTATATATTAATTTGCTGACAGTCATTCGGTAATAAATTAATTTATTTAAATATGTGCGTGACTAATATAGATGGATTTGCTCAAGTAAGAATATTAATACATACATACATACAGGGCAATTATGTATATTTTTATTTAAAAGTAGGAATGCAACAGACAAAATGACGGTTTTAAATAATTTTTTAATAAAATTCAAAAAACCAGTACGTGAGGCGTAGTACATATAGTCTACATATAGTACTAATTGCAAAAGCAAATTTTCAGGAAATAACTACTGTGCTGCAGCATTGAATTACACCTAAAAACCTATAGCAAACGGTTTTGAGCTTGTTAGTTCTCATCAGTAGTGTGACATAAGCCTGGGGATCTTTAGGATATTTTAGTAAAGTCAACTATACAGGGTGAGTCAGTCATAATGTCATTAATTTTAAGAGGAGATAGGGAATAATGAGTATAATGCGAATACGTGATTAAAAAAAATCTAAATGCATATTTACGCCGAAAAAAAATATTTTCAAATCATTATTTAAACCCCCTTTTCAGACTGTCACTGACCGCTCACAGCCTTGGTCGGTTACAGCTGACAGTTCAACTCGATATCGACCTGATGCAATGTTGTCAAGTTGTAATATTTTTCTGTATAGTACCTACCCACCTAGGTTTTAGACATCACAAATAAACGGTTGTACTGACTATTTTAGAATAACATTTTTTCTTGCTCAGTTCAACTTCAGCCAATAATAATTTAAAATGTTAATACCCAATAAAATCAAATAATAATAATCAAATAATTCTATTAAAAATTGCAAGTAACGCGGTCCACTCAGGTTTTCCCATAGAAAATACGGCCCAATCAAACGATACCCGTACACTCGCGTGTCGATTTTTCTCTGAGCAAATGTAGCCGTTATGACTGCAACAAAACTCCAACGTGTCTAATAATAAACTGAGTAATAAACCATTTACGTACATTAAAAACCTATACCCAATGGGTAAATTATTGAGAAGCTGAAAAGTGTTTCGTGTTAAATACTAAGTACTTAATAAAAAACATCGTGTTGTCGACAGAAAACTGTCCAAGACCGAAATGGCACGCCGCTAATCGAGAGTTAATCTTGACCTTGACCTTATTAGGTCAATAACCTAGTTACCTAGTTTTTGTACTCTTATTTAACGACAAGGAGTAAAACTATTTTTTTAATCTAGATAAATGAATAAATTTTCCTTAAATATTGATTTATTTGTTAATAAAAACAAATGTAGATAATAAATAAATGTTTTCGAATGCTAGGCTATTACAGTTTAATAATTTTGATATTACGTTTTTACTACGTTTTACAAATAAATATGAATTTTTAGTATTACTCGTAAGTACAATTAACCGCACACATAACCAAACGTACAATTTGTAGTTACGTACAATGCTCGTCACCTTAAAGTCACCACCTCTTGCGCTGCTCTCATTCTATCGCGCCCCACCACACATAAGTCCGGACCGCTTTTAAATTCAAACTGGAGTGGGATCTGATGATATGTATGCATACATGCTATACGATGGCACCAAAAACTGGTGAGGCTATTAGTGGAGTTTAAAAATGATTCTATCGTGTCATTCCGTTTGCACTTTATTGCTACAATGTAAAACCTATTTTATATTATCCCTTATGCCTTTAGAAAGCAAAATCGCCTGGTCGTCAAAAAATCGTGGTAGTTAGGGTGGTTTTACAAAAAATTGTACAATTTTTTTTTTGCTTAATTTAGATCTACACAACATGTTTAATCATTTCTGAAAGTTTTGTCTTAAAATTCCAAGAGGAACTATTTTATTTTTAATTTTAAATTATCCGTGCAACACGCTCTTATATGGAGTTCCTTAATATAAAACGGCTCGCGCTGAAACATCGAAATTGCAATATCATTTACACCAAGATAAGTCAAGAATGCTAACTCTAATCAAAAAAACACCTTCTACGAACGTTGTAGATTAAAGATCAAGGATTAAAATGCTTTTTTATTTTTGAAAATCCGATAAATAGTTTCGTCAAAAAACTGTAAAATGTCAAAGCATGTAGTTACCATCGCGTTCTAACGCGGAGATGCGAGGATGGTTGAAATTCGCTTGGCACGCCGTTTATCTGCATGACAAAGCCGTCCTTATGTATTTTGGAGCCTAGACGGTCGCTTTTCGTTTAAAACAGTAAAAGATACAGTGATATTATAGCGAGCGTTATGGTAATATAAGACACATTATTAGAATATAGTGGTTTTTAGTGTAAATAAATTAAAAACAGTTAAATATTAATAAACAATCATAACAAATATTATTTCAAAAAATCATTTTATTAATTATAGTTACCAATGTACAGCATTTAATTATGTTAAAATTTACGAGGGTGCTTGTGGAGTAGATGTTCCGTGGTAAAATCTGCTATTTCTGTAAATAAACAAATAATAAATGGTAAATAAGAATATTCTTACAAAATTATTTTGCAGCATTTAGTCAGACTCGGAATTTTTTTCAATATCAGATAACATATTCTGGGACGCATTTGTGATTTTTAAGTCTTTCCTTACTTTATTTGCACATGTAATTTGAGCCATACATTTGCAGGACCCAATGCAACAAATTCGTTTTGCCTTGCATGAACATTGTGGCCCGCTGCAATCTATAAAAATGTTTTCCTAAATTAATAATATACATACTTATAATAATAACTTTACCTTTTTTACAACTCCAAGTATTTAAAGCACGGTTGTTCTCGTGTAATATTGATACTGTAGTTAAAATTAGGGATGTCCGATTTAAATCGATTTTATAAATAATCGATCTTTTCAAATGCTTTTTTCGATATTTTGAATCGATTTTCTGAACAACGATTATTTGGTGTATCGATTATTTTCCATTGAGATCAGTTAAATATTTGTTATAGTGCAAACTCTCCAATCTTAATTAAAAAATCCATATTTTCGAGGGTGCTGAACACGAATCTAAAATTAGTTCTGTGTGCTCGAGCCTAGTTTTTGAAAAAAAATTGTAACCTCTACCTATATGTATATATTACATTAGGTTGAAGTTGCAATATAACGCCTGAGGCTACAATTTTGAACAACTTGTTTTTTGAGACTCGCACGAAACTAATTTTAGATTTATGTTCAGCAGTCTTGAAAATAGAGTAGCAGAATTGTTTGGAACTATCGGAAACCGATCTTTGCATTACGATTTTTAGGAATCGATCCTAAGCGATTCGATCTGAATCGATCCAGAAAATCGATCTTTTTACAGAATCGTGCATCCCTAGTTAAAATTGGCACAGGTTTTTCGTCAAAATTTTCTCCCACAATCTGTTACATTTGGCAAGGATGGTCTGGGTAACGTACTGTTTAGCCCTTTTTTAGTGTGGTAGTAAACACGAAGGGAATGCTGTTTTAAGCTATCTAAACTTGGAGGTAATTTGCTGATCCGCCTTGAGGACGCAAAAGCCCTCTAAGGTTTATGCAATGAATATTTTCGTTGTTTATATAGAATCGCATTACAAACTTTACCATTTTATTAAAATCTTCTTCTAAATTGTCACTTATGCCAACATTACTAAGTAAATAGTAAGTAAGTAATTGTAAAGATACAAATGTTTTGTTACTATTGACCCATTTCAAAGATATACTTACGCCGAAAATTTGGATGAAGGTTGAAACCAAATAAACCGAAAGATTTTTAGCAATCCATGAATTGAAAATGAACAGTTCAATGACAAAATGCCTATCAGCGTTTCCAGCATTCACAGGTTGTGATACAACCAGTCAGTTTGTGGGAATGGACAACAAATCATGCTGGAAAGTGTTTTTCTCACTTCACTATTTACTTAGTAATGTTGGCATAAGTGACAATTTAGAAGATTTTAATAAAATGGTAGTTTGTAATGCGATTCTATACAAACAACGAAAATATTCATTGCATAAACGACCTTGGAGGGATTTTAGCTTAATACAGCATTGTTTTCGTGTATACTACCAAACTAAAATATGGCTAACCAGTACCCAGACCATACTTGCCAGATGTGGCAGATTGTGGGTAAAAATTTGTTGACGGAAAACCTGTGCCAATTTTTAACTGCAGTATCAATATTACCCGAGAACACCCCTGCTTTAAATACTTGCAGTTGTAAACAAGGTATAGAAATTATTATTATAGGTATGTATATTATTAATTTAAGAAACAATTTTATAGATTGCAACG